>VDFB02193867.1:686620080-686965415 GCA_007258455.2 Sequoia sempervirens
CCCCATGCATACATTCACAAAGGCATTTTGTTTTTTTTTTTTTTTACATAAATCAATGTACCCATTTTGGTTCTTTCCGTCCCCGACCAAACCCACATTTTTAAATTTAATTTTATTACGTAAAAACTGCGTAAATCACATGGGGAGGTTTTTATTTCTACTCACCTGCTGTCCGCCCGCGCCCTCACGGTACATTGCCCGTACCCCGTCCGCCCGGTGCACGATCGCGGTGTCATTGTCTGTCGACATCGTGTCTCATCGTTGCTTTTCTCTCCTCTCCTCTTTTTCTCTCAACTGCTATAGTGACAATGACCCAGGTAATTTTTCAAATTACCTTTTTAACCCCCCCTTCCTCCAACAAGGTATTTTTTACCTTCTATTTAACTTTTTATTCCTCTAATTAATCCCAAAATTCCCGAGGCTGCCATTCACAAACCGTGCGTCAGATCACCTCCATTCAAAAACCAAAATTACTCAATTTTCTGAGCTCTATCCAACGGTATCATTCTTTCCTTCCTGTCGAGATGTCATCTGGGGACCCCTTTTTCCTTCCCCAACCGCCCTCTCGAGGGGGCATACCCTCTTACCATTCCTCCATCCCTCCAGCTTGGTCATTGGGGCATCATTAACCTTTTCATGCCAGGGTCATCACCATCCTTCATCTCTTGCCTCATTCACATTTTATTTTTCTTCGAAACACTGTTACCCTAACAATGTTTCGAAGAGGGGCAAAATGTAGACATCTAAATTTAATCACTTGCATATGATTAAATTTGCTGCCTTTCCGTCTATCATATTAATATTAATTTATTAAATTAATATTATACCTTTGGCCTCATAATGGTAAAGTATTTAATTTAATAATTAATACTATATATTTCACCTTATTCCTTTCTAAATTAAATAAATACGCTAATTTATTTAATTTAGTCATTTTCCCCTTGTTGATTTAAAATCAATTTAAAATTCCTCCTTGTCACATCCTCCATAACTTTTCTCTAATCTGAATTACTATGATGTGCATTCCCTTAATCAAAGGTTAATGTCACATCCTCCTACATTTGCCACTTGCCTCTAATCTTCCATTAATTAGCCTAATCCAATGTTTGCACAACCTTAACCAAAATCATTAGCTAAATTTAGCACCACTTTTTGGTCAATTCTTCCATTTTTCCTTTTTTTGATATTGGCCCCCTTTCCCATGTGAATTTTTAATTCACATTTATTTATCCTAGGTTCCTCTCCTTTAAATGTGAATTTTTAATTCACATTCTATTCTTCCAAGGCTTCTAGAACCTTGGACTTGTCACAATCTCCACATGTGACCAAGTCCCACCTTTTTGGAGCCCACCTTTTACCCTCTAGATCATCCTAAGAATGTGAATTTTTAATTCACATTTATATCCCCAACCACCTTTCTTTTTCCCATGTATATTTTTGAGGAATTCTAAAATTTCAAATGTCCCTTTCACTCCCACTTGGGGACAAGAAATCCCTTTTTGTGGAAATCTCCTCACTCCCCAAGGTGCATGTCCTTTTCCACCTCATGTACCCTCTTGACACCTCATCTCCATCTCATATCCCCTTGTCCACTTCACCCTCTACATGTCAAGATGTGAGGGCTTGAGGGTTCTCAACCCACCATAGCCCTTCATCTTGGCCTTGTTGGAGCAATCTTGACCGTTGAATTCTCTAGAGAATTCAAATTCTTCTATAAATACCCCCTCCTCAAGGGTATTTCGAACACTTTGCATTTTGATAACTACATGCTGTCCATTTGAATCCTCAAGCCTTTTCAATCATTCAACCATCTTTATTAATCATCTTGCATATAGAATCTTACATCTTAGTCACTCAATCCATCATCTAAGGAGCACACAATCCATTCCAATCAAGGGCCAATCAAGGAGAAATCAACAGCAAGGAAGGTGATATTGTTTCTATTTTGTTTATCCATTTCCTTTCTTATTCTATCTCTCTTTTGGCTAATCTTGAGGTGTCCTTGATAGTTTTTCATTCATATTCTTAGTTAGTTTTCACATCTAGAGTAGGATAGATATCAAGGTATCACAGTAGGAAATCCATAATTCAACAAGGTACTTTGGAGTTAGTATATAAATGCCAAATGTGGAATTAGGGCCATTACACAAAAGGACCCATAGCTAGAATTCACCAGCATAAAATGCAGTTCTTTACTCTTGATATTAAATCAATTTAGTTGTTGCAAAGCTCAATCTGGGCAAGAGCAGCAACTATTGAAACAAATGGCTTACTCAACCATAGCATAGAACCTCAGAAAATATGCTTTATATAGCTCAACATTTAAATGGTTATGTACAATCTATAGCTGATGAAGTACTTCCCCATGGTTGTTGTATACTACTATAGCAGTCATGTGGAAGTACCTTCATCATTAATTTGAACTCTAAGTAAGCATTATGTTATCAGCATTTTATGCCCGATTCAAGGTTCAACAACAATAGTATCATTCTATCAAATATATATATATATTGGCCCTTAAATTCACTAGTAATTACAAACCCAAGGTTTAGTTCAACCCAGTTTTGTTTGTAAGAGAAATAATTCTATTTTTTCTCCCTTGTTAATCAAATATGCAATCCTCAAAACAACAAATACAAGCCTCAAGCTGATGTAGATCTTGGATAAACTACCAAATGCAAAATTAATGGACAATAATAGTAACCTCGAATCTTACATGCCAAAATATTTGAGTGAGACAACTGATCTACAGCTGATAATTATATGAATAGCTTATAGAAATTAATTAACTATTAAGCACTACCCACACTTTATGGTTTAGTGATTATTGACTTGCACCTATTTTATTCTCTCTTGTACGATAGTCCCCACAAACCCATTTGATGAACTATGATTGACTTTCAAAGGCTGCAATCCAATATTTGTAAGGCTGAGGTAGCCTACGAGGTACTCTTATGTGTGATTCCACATGGTATGGAAACTTCTAAAGATGTGATTTGATTCATATAGGGCCTCCATAAATAATTTTTTTTCCAACAACAAGCAAAATAAAATAATAGAAATAATTCTTCTATAACATACTGGAAATTCTTCACAGTAACAACTGAAATTTCAAGGGGGATTAGGGTGTGGTTTTTCCATGTTTGTGAAATGGAATTTAGGGGTAGCTACACAAGAGTTAGGTCTCATTTTTTGGGTGAGGTGAGCCATGGAGCTAGAGTGTGTCCTGCATTGACAGATGAACTATTTTTAGAGTGCCAAAAAATTCAAATGGAGTTGGATGGTGGGATTCAAGGTGGGTCACCTTCTTTCCCAAGTTCACAATCATTTATGCCTATGCGTATTCCTTCCACGGTTGGTAGTAGTGGAGCTGCCTCAAGAGGAAAGAGGAAGGTGAGTGGTAGTGGAAAGGCATCTTCAATTGAGTCCATGTTTAATAACCAAGCATGAGAAGCCACTGAATCTTCCATTTCCAAATTCTTTTTGGCCCATGTCATCCCATTTCATGTGGCTCATTCCTCTTATTTCAAACAAATGGTGAAAGACATAGCCACTATTGGTCCTTCATTCATACCCTCTAGAGATCATAAGCTACATACCACCCTCCTAGACAAAGAGTTCTCCAAAGTTAATGTGTTAATGGAGGAGATGAGGAAAATGTGGATGAGGATGGGGTGCTCTATAGTGATGGATGGGTGGACTAATGTTAGACATCGGCCACTCATCATTGTCATAGTCACATGCCCTGTTGGTTCTTATTTTCTTAGAGTCATAGATTGTTCAAGGAGACATAAGGATGCAAACTTCCAGTTTTCCATTTTGAAAGATGCTATAGAGGAGGTTGGAATTAGTGTTGTTGGGAGAGAAAATCCATCAAAGAGGTATGCATTTCCTTTCCCCTTTAGAGGAAAGTAGAAATAATATTATTTTACTATTTTTTTCCTATTATATGTTCTTGTTTTAGGTTGAAAGACTATAATGTGATTTCATATTTTCATTCACAATTTCAATGCCAAACATCCAAGATGGCCTCAGAGGCTTAACACTTCCAGATATCTAGACCTACTCAAATGCTAGGACCAAGTGTTACACCCCATTTATGAATTACCAGATTACTTTTAATTTTATGAGTAAATATGATTTTAAATGCAAGATTATGAATTTAATATGTTCAATGGATGAATGAAATGTATGAACATGCATTACAATGATATTACTTTTCAAATACTTTAATGATGCAAATGATATATGATGAATATGATTTTTATGTTATCGGCTAACTACTTTTATGATGCACTAAGTTGGATGCAAGAAAGAATCAAGCCCTCCAGTGAGGAGAGGGAGAGTATCACCCAGGAGGTGAGTTTGGTATGACAACCACTAATGTATCTACTTGAGATATTGCACATTCATGGCCTAGGTTAGACAAGTTAAGTCAAGTCAATCCAAGATAAGTGTCAGCAAGTAAACCCTTGGTCATAGATTTTGGGATGATTGGAATGTTTGAGTAATTATCTTTGATTTCCTTTGGTTGTTTCTTCAATTTGTATTAAAGGGACTAAATCTTTGTATTGGGTATATGTTCTACTTTGTGTATTTAATATATATATATATATATGAATGGATAAATATATACATTAAATGTATATATGTATATATGTATATCTATGATAACTCATGTATATGAGCATATACATGTGTACACATACGTAGGTAGAAATACCTACATATACTCATATGTGGATACATCATACATATGGGAAATTGATTGGACATATATACACACTTTGTATATATACTTATCGATAAATATATATACTTATTATAATATGTTAAAATAATAATATATATGTATATATGATTGGAAATTAAATTATTTCAATAAATATGTTAGTATATATATATTAAAATAATTTAATGGTAGATCATTATAATACATATATATATTATATATAATGAATGATATGATAAGATATCAACCCATACATAATGCGAGTAAAGTAAACAATGTTTAAACTGAATGCTACACATATGTGATGTGACACTGTGAACAAAGTGTAAAGCTGAATATAATGCATAAGCTATGTGCATATATTAAACTAAAGTTAGCACATATAATACAATGAAATAGTGAGTCGATGATAATGCATGAGTTCATAAAATAAAGATAAATTAGCATGCCACATATGAAAAACAATTAGAAAGTGTTGAATGGGTCAAAATGCCATGAGTTGGTAGGGAAAACAATTAGAGTTTGCTCTATTTTGAAAAGCAGCCTACATTGTAGGCACTAGGAGCAGAAACCTGGCACAACAAGAGCCACAATAGGAAGTAGAAAGCAAGTCAGAAACCATAGCAAGTGTTTGACCTAGTAAAATAACCATAAGCTAGCTGAAATAAGGTGACTCAGCCATGTGTTTGGAACTAATTTTTCTTAGGACTTTAAATGTGTCAAGTTATTAATTATTTTTGCTGCCATGTTTCACCCAGTTTGCTTAGTCACTAGCTTAGGAAAAATTGGTTTTGAGTTTTTGATTTTAGTTTTAGAGGTGGAAATTAATGGAGCTAATCTATAGCATTATTTTTCTCAATATCTCTTATATATAAAGGGAAACCTCTTAATTTTTGGGTATTCGAGTGGAATTCATTTATTGTCCATTGTTGTTGTTCAATAGTAGTTTTATTTGTGCAGAGCAGTGCTTTTGAGTACAAATTGTGAGAAGAGTGATTACATTTAGTGGTTGAGAGCTATTTCTTTGTGAGATCTGAGTGTTGGGAGAGGTTGGAATTGGAGATAAGCTCAAAGTGGAAAGAGCAACATATAGAGTTTTTGGTATTAAGCTTTGAGAGCCAATCCTTCATTGGAAGCTAAATTTCAAGGCATGCTAGTCTTTCTTATCAATTATTCTTTTCTATTTGATATCGTGTTTGTTAATGTTTGCAAGTGCTTGTGAAAATGATGATTGCATATTATGTAGAGCTTGCATGCATGTTGATTGGAGAAATATTATTAGTTTGATATGCATATAACTACTATGATAGAAGCATGTGGTTGCACTTTTTAAACAAAGAGAACTAGAAGGTATTATCATATCATAAGCTAAGTGTATGCTTGCATGAATTATGATATTAGGAATAGTATTATGTAGAAGTAATATGTTGTCATTGTCAAATTATGACGTTATGTAAATCTATGATGGTAGATTAACCATGAGTGGAGAACCTACGTTCTCAAATGCTCATATTTCTTTGGAAGTAGGAAGACAAATTATTCCCTAGGGTTAGGGTGTACACTTGATTGTGTTTATGTTGACATGCAACAAAAGGGTTGAAAAATGTATTGGTGATATATATTTTCTAATTATGCTATTATCTTATACTTGACCAAGAGTCTATACCTATTCATGGTATCCTAGTCTTAAAGAAGAGGACTTTACATCTTAGCAACCCAAAGCTATAATGTGAGGAGACTTTAAGGTGTAGAAGCACAGACTCCTCTCCAGCTAAAAATATCTTCCAGATTAGATATGAAATTTGTGTACATTGTAAACATGTGAATATATGAGTCATATTGAAAGAAAGGATTTATGATTGTTTATGAACATGAAAACATAGAAACCTTATATAATCAATGCAAGGGATAACTTGGAAGGAACCATGAGGAAAATGGAGAATAATCGAAAGGATCTTAGTTGAATTTATTAGAGGTTGAATATCTTATTATGTCGATTTACTATTATTAGACATTACTATGAAGTTGAGGTCTTAAATGAAATCTAATGTCAAGAATTACCATATTGGTTATGGCATTTGAGAAGGATGGAGCCATAATAGATATGACAACAAAGAGTTTGAACCCCATTATGAAGTAAACTTTAAATCATGTTTAATTTTGGATTATTATATTTATTGATAGAACTTTAGATTGAGTCCAAATGTGACCAATCGATGACATGGTGTCATCAAAGTTATCTAGTTATGTATGAATTGGGAAAGTCATTAATTAAAAGAAAGAACTTTAATATTAGGTTTTTTTCAATTTCATTTATGTTACAAATGTGTAAACAAGGTATTTAATAGGTTGGGTTAAACCTAATTGGTTAGTTAGATCAATATAAAAGTTATATCATTTTTTGGAATGTAATCTTGTTATATTATTATGTGGTCAAACCTAGTCAAGAGTAATTTATGGTCATTATAGTTTCCAAGTTGAGCAAGGGGGTGAGTGAACATATGACTATGCTTGAAATACTAAGCAATTATATATATGAAATCTCTGGCCATTTGAAGTAAGTGTAAGTTGTCACTGCATACACTTGTTGATTCACTACAAGCCAGTATTGCATAGCTAGTAGGGAGTGTCATGCATGTAGGTGGGTATCCACTATATGGAAGCACTAGTTATGTAGGATACTATACCATGCTCGTCAAGTAGGCTTATATTATACGGTTACCATACCAATCTCTTCGTTGAAGGGTAGGGCCATCTTACTAATTAGGAAGATGTGCAGGGGACCACAATAAGTCTGTGGTTGGCGAAAAACAACTTGGGTGATGCTCTCCCTCATGCAGTTGGTGGTCAAGAATTGAGGATGCATGCTTTAGCAAGGGACATCTCAACCAATTGTACTCTTGATCCATTCAGCTCTTGGAAGCTGTTACACCCCAATTGTGTAATTACTATTTACTATTACTATGTAAGGTAAATGTGAATGCAATGTGAATTTCGAAGATGAATAAATTGAGCTTGCACCTTGTTATCAAATGAATTATGAATGGATATTATCTAATTTAATGATATGTGAAGAAATGCATATGTGTGAGATGGGTAGTTAATAAATTGATATTCTAACTTTGGAAATGTATTAAATGTAATGCATATTCTGTTGAATAGCTAACTAACTTGGGCTTATGTTAGTGGATGCAAGTATAAGTTCAATTCCTCCAAGCAATGGGGAAGCATCACTTAGGAGATCTTGGTTGGGTAACTAGTAACGTAACCTATTTGAGCTTATACACACCACAGTAGAATAATTGAGTCAAGTTATTTATGTAGGAAGATGATAAGTCATCCTTAGTTTGATGTGTCTACATTAGTAAGATTCTTGTTTACTATTGAGTGCATTAGTGCGTGATGTTTTATCTGTTTGAGCCCGTGAGTTCTTTCTTATATTACTATGCTTTTATAGATGAGAAAAACATACATGGAATATGTATATCTACACACATGCATGTATTTGGTGTGTAATCAAAGGTGTATATATATAAATATATACATATGTCCATATGTATATATGTATCAATACACACATGTGATTGGAAAATGAATATTCCATATGAATGTATCGATACATGTATAACTACGTATACATGTACACAAAGGAATATATATGAATATATATAAATATATATCACGAACTCATTTGACTACAAAATCCAACGAAAATTTCTGATGAAAGATGAATAATTTGATGTATTGTTGGGATTTGATGTGTAATTTTCAATTTTTTAAAATTTTATCCCCAACATTGTTGAAATTTCGACGAACTTGGGTTTTGTCAAAATTTTGATGCATAGTCTCGTCAAAATTTTGACAAACATTCAAAATAAAAATAAAAATGAATTTGTGGTTGACATAAATAAAAGTGAGTTCACCTATTTATTGTGACAGTGTTTTTCTATACTTGCGAATTTTCTCTACTTGTGATAGTTTGTGGAGAACTAAGGATGATTTTCTTGGGAAAAATCATAAAAAATTCAAGAAGATATCGCCAAGTTGAGGGTGGTCATTTTCTTTTTCTAGAATTCATTTGTGAAGTCAAATTTGTACTTCCAAGTTTGAAAATCATATTTTAAAGCAACATCTCATCAGATTTCATTTTTAGACTTGTGCATTTTAAGAATTTCATTTCCAGATTTTAGGAGTCTAACAGCTGGAAATCATAGTAAAATCAAAATTTAATAAGTTTTGTAATTACCATTTTAAAGTGTTTTTTGGGGTCATTAACTTCAAACTATCTTCTCTTTTGCAGGGGTGGTTGCATGCCAAATTTTTTAGGTGTAAAGTATCAAAATTATTAGATTTTGTTACCTATCTATGATTAAAAATTATTGGATAGTGAGTTTGATATTTTTTGAAGGTCTAAATATTCAAGCTTGGTAAAGAAAAATCATGTCAAATAATATTAGTCCATAACAAAATGAAGAGGCAGTTGCTAGAATGTGGGCTAGATTGAAAAGAAAGGGTGATGGGAAATGTTATTGTCCTTGCAATAATTGCAAGGGCTTAAAGACGAGAAGACTTTTAATCACAACAGTTGAGAAACATTGTAGGTAGCATGGTAACGTTGAAGGGGGGCATGATTATTATCCATTGGTAAGTTGTTCATTATATGTGTTTATATTGATTGAATTTGTAAATATTTATATCGTTTTAACATTTTTTATATATATAAAAAATCACTTGATCATGATCATGGTTGATTTGTGTCTATCATTATTATAAAGGTGGGGTACCCTAGGGCACATGATATAGATTATCATGGCTTGAAGAATTTGGTTTTGCAAGCAGGGAAACATGGAGCTGTGAATATCGAAGATGAAGTTAATGATCCTATTGAAGAAGATGATCATGCACCAGAAAACATAGTTGAAGATGAAGGTACAAATATATTGATCCATGAAACATTTAGTGGCACAACTAATAATGATGATCAAGATGACTTTGATGATGTTCATGATTTACCTATACTTTAGAAGGCATACGAGCCCCTTTATGAAGGCTCCCAAACAAATCTTCTCTCTATTGTATTGTTGCTGGTGAACTTGAAGGTTATGAATGGTTTATCCAACATAGTAATTTCATGGATGTTAAGGTATGTCATATATGTCATTTTTTTTCATCTATTTTAATTGTTGTTAGTTCATCACTAGTAAATAAAGGATGAAATATGTACCATTAATATTCTTTATATTAACAAATTATTTTTTTATTGTAGATTGATTGGTGAATTGTTGTTACCAACATCAAATATTTTACCTTGCTCATACCAAGATTTATCTGGCATTATGAAAGATATTGGAAGGGAGTATCAAGCAATAGATGCATGTCCCAATGATCATATTATATATCATAAACAACATGAATTTGCAACAGAATGCCCGAAATGTCATATCAATAGATATCAAATAGATCAACTAACAAAAAAGGTGCCTCGCAAGGTTCTTCATTATATTCCCATTATTCCACGTATGCAATGATTATTTAGGTGTGAAAGCCTAGCGCAATTTATGGATTACCATGCACAGAATAGAAGTGGAGATGACATTCTTTGAATTCCTCATCTAATGTGTGAAATGCAAAAGTGTCTACCTTCGACATTTTTCAATGCACAAGAACACTACCTTATACACCAGGTTGAGGAGATTGAATTGTGTGGACCTGTACACACAAGGTCAATGTAGATGGTTGAGAGGCACTTGAAATTTTTGAAGGCTTTTGTTAAACAAAGAGCACATCCTGAGGGTTCTATGGTGGAGGGATATATGGTATACCAGACCATGGTGTACATTAGTGAATATCTTCCTAAGTTTGCAACAAAGATCCATGTAGATCACATTTGGGATCCCAAATCCATTAACAAATTTGAAGGGGAGTACCTGATAGGGAAAGGTAGATTGAGGAAAGTGAGAGGTAATTATAAAATGGTCATGGAGATTAATTAGAATACATTTTACATATGGTTTTTATGTATATTGCACTTATTTAATTATTAATCTTCAATATACACCAATTATAAATTAAGGTTGTATACCGTGGTAATTAACTAATTATACATCGTTTGTGAATTTCAATTTTTTTTATACAGTTGGTTGAGAGTGGGATGCACTACATTTGTACGTCGCAAACAATCTTGATTGGATGACAGTATGGATTGAATGATGTCAACAATCTAGTTGTGCATTAACATGGGAAGGTGTGGCTTCATTGGTTAAAGAAGCTCATCGTAAAGGAGATTTGAATGTTACAAAAAGGGAAATTGATTTACCATATGGTTTAAGAGATAAACAGGTACGTATAAATATATTAATCACCCATATTATTTAATTATTTTCAATTATATTGATGTATATATGATGCAGAGGATCCAACAACATCATTTCATGAGGGTAAATCAAACCAAATTAGAATCAGAAGAAGATCAAATTCTTAATTCACTTTCTTTTTCCTCAAAACTCATACAACTTATTTTGATTCTTCAATTCTACAAGACTTCAAGGAAAAAATTTAGCACTCCAATTTCAACAAACCATATGTCATTATCAATATTCCAATTGACTCATTCAAAGCAAAAACCATATTACAAAACTTTGACTCAATCAATCAAATTCACATCATTCTTAACCACCATATCAACATATATAAATTCTCTTAGCCTTTCATAAGGCAGCACATTATGCTCACTTGCTACACAACTAATTACCAATCCTTCAAATTCTTGTATACATCATATCCTCAAGGCAACAAAACACTTATTCTAAATCATATTCCAAAATGTCAATAACTAAACTTCAATCATTGAAAACAATCTAAACTTCTCAAATAGCACCAATTTATTTTCCTTACAAAGAAAACTAACAAAGACCAATCCTTCTTGCTATCAACTAGTTAGTCAGTCCTTCAAGACACAAGATTCATCATGTTTTGAGAGAAATCAATTCAATACATCAATGTATAAATATTAGATCTTCCTACTCTATAAAGATACCAAGACACACAATAGAATCATCATTCTCAAAACAATATGCACTGCCTTTACAACCTTATTCAAGCATAAATTCTACTTTAACTTCATCCAAATGACAAGGTTCAAGTATTTAAGGTCACTCACTTCCCTGTACACACAAATTTCCATTGCCCATGAAATCTAAACATTAATTAGCAATAGACCTCCATACCCTAGATCGGGTGAACCACTCACACTAGGTTCAAAACCAAGATCCAAAGGCACATTTAGAGACCTCTTAATGCCCATATCATCATATAAAAAATTTGAATTATTTATACTAGAGAAACTAGCAGATTTCAAACTGTATGCCCAAGAAAGGCTACTAGAATAGGGCTATTTTACAAAGCATCCACCTTTTTTCCAACTCCAAATTGTTAGACAACCTAAAACAATTAAAGTAAAGGTCAAAAAACACCAGATTTATCCACTTTGAAATATTGAAAGACCCATTTAGAAAGTGTATTAACAAAGCCTTAATTTTAGGCTAGAAACACCCAAAACAATGAGGGTTTTGTGATTATCACCCTTACAAGCCTCCAATACTCCAGCCAACCACTGAAAGATGCTCCATTATGTCTGAAAATTCCTTTAGAAATATCTCCTTAGACATGCATATGTTATTTCTCCAATACCCTATCGGAAACCTTCATTTTCAAGAGGAAAACTTAGAAAATTAACGTTAAATCAGCAACATAGCACCATATTCTTGATACCCTACACTCACAAAAAAAAATCACATAAAGGACACCCTACTTATCCCATCCCACCATTTCTACTAGGATTACATCAGTGGGATGGGCCTTAAACTTCTTTAGGGACTCTCAAAATCATAGTGAAACTAACTTTGCCCGAGACACAAGATTATCTTTGATTCTTTTGCAGCTTAAAACTAACTTTCAGACTCTTTGACAATGAAAATTACTCTTTCTCAAATGAGATTACACAAGAACTAACTCTTGGATGTTACCAAATTAGCAATACAAGTTAGGATACATAGAAAGAATGCTTGATAACTCAGAAAAACAGGGCTTTTATTCAAGATTTTGTTACAAGAATTTCAAGATTCTGCTCTTGCACGCCTTGTCATGACTTTTATAACTTTTTCCCTCTTAATAACTGCCTTTTCTAACTTCTCATCAGTTCAAACTGCCTCTCATCTCCTAATATGCTTGATTTATGCCTTTTTGTTTACATAATATTGCATTTTTTGCATTTTTTTGCATTTTCACCTCCTAGTGACTTCTTTTATTATTTGATTACATTCAAATTAGCATTTTCATGGTCTTGACACACAAATTTAGACTTGAACATGTAAATTTAACATATTAGCCTTTTGAAGGCATTTACAAGATCTAGGTGCTCCTACACCAATATATATGTTGAGATTTTTTTCTTTGCATACATTCAGCCAAGAATAAATATGTTTATCAACTGACAATATTGCAATAATTTTTACATGTTTGACATATTGTAGGTGAAACACCACAAGGCTATGTGGTGCAATGGTCATAAATTTTGAATCAAAAGGCTGGATGACATGAAGAAAACTTGTGATTCTAGTATAAGTACAGTCTTTCAAGTGACTAATGTTTCATCTAGAAGCAAAATGCATCCAGAAGTCTCAAAAAATTGATACTATGTGATTTTGGATGATATACTTGATTGTGACTTTAAGTCCTTCAAATTAGTTATGTTCGTCATCCTATGGTACAAGCTATGATTGAATATAAATGATCCCAAGAGAACTATTATTGAACATGATAATGGATTTACCGTGGTTAATACAAGGTCAATCGAGCGAGCTGGAAATGAGCCCTATGTTCTTCCAAGCCAATGTGAGCAGGTATTTTACTCAAAGGTTTTAGGTAAACTGGGTTGGTCATTTTTTGTTAGACATGGTCCAAGAGGAAGGCTGGTAAAGTGTAATGTGGTGGAAGAAGAAGATACCGAAGAACTAGAAGATGATGTAGATGATAATCAGGATCAATAGTTAGTTGATGATGTGCCTAACGAAGATGTTGAAGAGGAGGAACTAGATCATGATGATGTAGGAGTTAATGTTCATGAAGATGATATCCATGTGGATGATGACATTATCAAAATTGATATCAATGATGATGATGATGATATGACCAATCCTTACAATGTTGAATCTAGATTGGATGATACAGACAAAGAGTTGCATGAAGAAGAAGATCAATGACATTGAAATGTATGATTTATGCGATTATATTATCTATTTGATATTAATTTCTTGATAGAATCATATTTGACTAATGGGAGATCTAATTTTCTAATTTTTTATCCATGTGCAGACCTAATGGGTTGTGTCTGAACACTGAATATAAATGATACACACACACACACACATATATATATGTATGTATGTATGTATGTATATGTATTTGAAAATGTAAATGTAAATGCAATTACTGGATGCTCTCCTAGAACAATAAATGCAACATATCATTAAAGAAATCTATATCTATGTATATAAATGTGTATTTCTAAATGCAAGTGTAAATGCAAAGAGCATATGGTTTTGTAGTGTTATAGAAACAACATATCCATAAATTAATGTAATTGAAATTCTAAAATCTTCAACACATATAATATGAAATCGATCACACTATTAAACTACATGAGAAATAAATGAAAATAGTAAATGCATATGTATCTGAATCAAATCCTTTTTGCGATGGACCTTGTTAGCACTCAAAAATGCTAGTTGAAAAACCACAAGAGGTTGCCAATCTCTTGGTATGCTTTAGGGTAATGTACAAGGCTTAATGACTCAATCCTTCTTCTCTTTTGGTGTTGTTGAACCTAGGTGGGTCTACCTATACTGACTGAGCAGACTTAATTGATGTTATTTAACTATAGTAATCTATCCACAATGGCAAGTTTACAGTGAACGGATGTGATCCTAATCTAACATGAACTAAATGATAAATATGTTCAGTTAACAGATGTATAAAATGAATTAGATTTATGGATGGACAAGGGGAGACTAGTGCCTTATTGGGTATATGGAGTCTAATGAATGTCTACAAATGTGGGTTTCAATAATGGCCATAATTCAAACTGTCAAGCACAGAAATTGTTTACAACTTGTGTAAATGTGCAAGTGAATAATTGAAAAACTCTTCTTGAGATAGAATGGCAATTCTAGTTATGTGATTCTTCTAATTAATCCAACACTTTCCAATTGTTGTGATTGATTAAAAGATTTTAATCCCTACTTGAGAGAACCAAATAACCAGATCTCACACATATAGAAAATGTACAATGATAAATAGAGTATAAACTTGTTATATAAATTTAAACAATAGAGAAGCGTCAGAATGGAGACAATCAAATAACTGCATAAATTTAACAAAAAACTGATACCAAAATCTTAATTTGTGACTTATATGTCTTCATTTACTCCATCAAAATACATGCATTTGAGTCTCTATATATGAAATCATTTTGCTAGAAAGTTATCTACTGAATATCTCCTAACGCCTATATCTATTGCATTACTATGGAACATATATAAATACATCAAAACTTGGAAGGGACACGTCCCTTCACAAATGTTTTATTTTACTTAACTAATTAAAACAAGAGATTAGGCTTTATTTAGTCATACATGAATAGTTTATAAATGATGTAGATAATCTTGCCATTTATGAGTATTGACATCTCCTAATGTGTTCCTGGCCGATATTTCCACCTTTATCATCCTTTCATTCTGCTCGTAACTCTCATCCAATGTCGAATCCTTCCTTGTAGCATTTTCCAAAATTCTCTGTAGCATCAATTCACATTCTTTGATCCACTTAGCTTTCTCTTTCAACTTTTCTCCATCTTCAAATAGTGTAGGTAGTCCCATATTCGTAACATCAACCAGCCCCTTTGCATCTTCTCGTAGTTCCTCATAAAGGTCCTTGTGTTTCTTTATAATTTGGTCACCCATACCAATGGCCACACTGTCAGGAACATCTCTTTCATTTAATTCTCAGAGCTTTTCTTGAATCCTTCCATCAATTCTCTTGTGTTTCTACCCTATAACATGGTTCTTTGAATATGCTCCCCATAGCTTATTTAACCAAATCATTAAGTTGTCCTTCCTTTTTCTGATTATTGTAGCAAGTGTATCATATTTACCTTGTGAATATGCAGTTGACCCATCCCAATGATCTTTTACCTATGAGCTTTCACCATATGTTATTAATTTAGGAAACCCCATTGTGACTCCTAGCATGTCCTTCAAATGATCATTTTGTACATTTCCTTTTCTTTGATCAACATTTGTATTTGGCCTTTATTCAGTTTTGCCACATTAATCCCAATGTCTGCAGTCACTACAGGATCTACCTCTCCAACCTTCAGAGTCATGACATGTCCAAATGCTTTCTTAGTATCAATCACCACTGACTTTCTATGAGGTGGATTAAAGGCCCATATCATGAGTGAATATCCTTCATCCGAGTTATATTTGGATCTAGCATATATTTTTGTCACCCCCTCTGAACTAAGCTTGTGTGTGGCACTATTATCCTTTAAGAAGCTATCAAAGACCAATGCAGAATTCAAATCCAACCCTCGAAAGATCATAACTCCAGCATCCTCTAACATTTTCCTTCCTTTATTGGGGGTCATATTAGCCATTTCTCTATCCATAGTTAATTTCAAATTATTTAGTAGTTGTTCCTCATTGCTTGGTGTAATATTACCAACTGTCTCCCTTATCTCCTTGCCCTTTTTTTTATATAAGAAAGATCTAAATTCTGAAGAATTCACAAATTCATTGTCTACTACAAATGACCTCTATCCCATCTCTTTGGTGTCTGTATCTTGGCTCTCTTCAACACTTGGTTCTCTAGGAGGGCAGTTGTAATATTGAGTTTTTAATCTATAAATCCTACTAGGTAGGTCTTGTGGCATATCTTCTCTAGATTCCTCATCCCTAGAAAAAGAGAACCATGTATCCAGTAACCCTTGGTTGTATTCCTCCACAACTCTCCCTGCTTCCTCTGACTCCAAATTTCTAATCATATCATCAAATTGATAAGGCACATGATCATATCCTCCAAAGTTTATCCTTTGTTTGGTAGAATTGATATATCCCTTTGGATAAAAACCTTTTCTTGGTGGACCCTTATTCATATTATATTGCATTAATTTTTCAAGGATCAAATTATATCCTTTTGTTGCAAGCACAATAAAATCACCAAAGCACAGAGTACTAGGCATAAATGCATGTTTCCCGAATGAACCAAAATTCATGAAACTAGAAAAATCTATTTATCTTACAATTTCCAAATATGAAATCCTATCCGGGATTGTTTTAGGAAAAATGAATGGAGAATCCTCAAAACCAAACACCCTTACAATAGTAACATCTTCCAAGCAATACCAGTCTCCCCAATTGTGATCAATTGGTCCATTAAAGTCCTTAAGTCTGAGGAAGCATTTTATTTCATTGGATAATGAGTGCACACAAGGATGACTGTAGAATTCATATATTGGGTTTACAAAATATTCTTCAAAATACAGGTAACTGGAATTAGCAAACCTACTGTCCCAAATGGCAGTCCACAATTGAATGGGTAACAATTTTCTCTCTTTATCAAACTGTGAAACCTTTAAATTTTCTGGCCAAATCCCTAAATCTTGTTCAAATTACAATACTAGATGCATTAAAAGAGAATAATTCCTAAGGTGTAGAACAGGGGATTTATTCTTAATTGTCGTCAATGCTAAGTCGAGTTCCTTGGAGACAAATGAAGCATAGTCGAAAAACCTAGAATTATGACATTGAATGTCGGCTGCAATTACCATGGGAACAATGGACATATACTCAGGAACTTCCATACCCAACACTTTTCCTACTGATAAATAGGTATATCTCATATAGGGCTTGAATAAGTCCACATGGAATAGAGGCCCATCACCATCATCAAGTGGAACAGTTTTACCATATTGTTTAATTCTATGCAAGGGCAACCTCCAACCCTTGTAAGTGGTGTCCATTCTCCAAAACTCCTTTTCCAACTCTTCATTCACAATTTTCTCATTACTCCACCCTTCCAACTTAAAACCTCACTTATTGAAGCCTCTAATATGTATTATGAAGGGTTTCCCAAATGGTCCGCATATGGCCTTAATTTTTGAGTCATAGTGGGTGGCCAACAATTTTACTAGCTTTGTATTGACAAACACATTAGGGAAAACCATCTTTCCCAAATTTAGATGACACAGATTACAAACTAGCTCAAAATGATCTCTTCAGTGAAAGTGGAATCTAAACAATTCATAGCCTCTTATTGGGGTCCAAATGTCTCCCATGTGCTTGCATTTTTCATCCAATTTTTCCACTTCCACCCTCAATTGTGTGGAGCACCTACCTTTGGGCCCAGAGCCAGGCAATTGGTCAATTAAATCCTGATTCAACTTTCGTTCAGCACCCTCCGGCTCAATTCTAGACTCAGCTTTCTACTTCTTACTCGTAGGGTGACTGCTCTCACTTTATTTTCTACCTTTCAAGTTCCCCGAGCTGGTGGCTTCCATATTACTCGCTTAAAATTGTAGAAATATTACTAGTTTTGATTGAGGTCTTTCAACTAAAACAATTCTCTGGCCTTTTTTTTGTCTCCTCATTTCCTTCGCTACCAATTCATAGCAATGTTCCTTTTGCAATGATTTCCTTTCAATTTATGAAATTACCTGTGCTTTGTGGCACCATTAATGTTTTAACTCAAGGCACGAATGTAACTTGTTTTTGAATTCCCTACTGTCACATCAAATGAACTGGTTGGAAAGACACCTTCAAAATTTAGGCGATCTATACATTAGGCCCCAACCAATGTTCACTGAATACTCTGTTGATCAGGGTAACACTCTACACATCTGACCAATGTTAAAATTTGTCCCGTATACATCACCAAGAGTCACCTCAACAATAATTTTGGTTCATTTGTTTCTTCATCAGCCTGACTTTTAGTATCGCTAACATATTCAGTGATTCCTCTGATGTTATAAGTCTTGTCGATAACACATCAAATGAACTAGTCGACAAGACACCTTCAAATTTTGGGTGATCTATACATTAGGCCCCAACCAACGTTCACTGAATACTTTGTTGATTGGGGTAACACTCTACACATCTAACCAATGTTAACATTTGTCATGTATACATTTCCAAGAGTCACCCCAACAATCATTTTGATTCATTTGTTTCTTCATCGGCCTAAATTTTAGTATCGCTAACACATTCAATGGTTCCTCTGATGTTATAAGTCTCACCAATATCTTTTATTTTGGTCTTGAATATGTTGCTAGAACTCCTGCCAATATCCTCTTGTTGGTGTAACTTAGTGGGTGGGGTGAACATTTAGGATTTACACCGATTGCACATGTCTCATCGATATATTCCCAGTGCTCCTGTCGGTGAAAGAAATGGTGGTCTCACCAATGAAAATTCATTGGTGAGACTTAAATGTTTGGGCTAGCATATATTTTTTATGCCAAGATGACTTGTCTTTCTAATAGATTATCTTCATCAATGAGACCATAATCCAATCTCCCTGATATGTCTTCTTTAGTAATCCTAATCGCTACAACAGTTTTGATGTCTCATTGATGTGCTAAAAAGTGCTTGTAACCCAAATAGGTCGGGAAGACCCATACCAGCTCATGTCCATGTGATTTGTTTGCCACAATATCTTTGATCATAAGGATTTTCAGGAGTAGAACAAGGTGATCATGGGTAATTATATTTTGTAGGGCCAATTATATCCTTTTCTAACTCAAAATGTAGTTAATTATTATTGAGAAATTTACATGAGTAAATCATTATAAAATTTTGAAAAAATTTATAGTTCCAACAGACCCTTCTTCATGTTGTATTGCAGCAATTTTTTGAGAACCTTATCATATCCATCCCTTGCTAATACAGTGAAATCACTAAAGAAAGGAAGAGAGTTGGAGATAGAGAGTCGATGGATAGGGGGGATAGGGAGGCAGAGATGGTGAGAGATAGAGAGGGGGAAGGAGACAAAGGGATATAGATAGGTAGAGGAGGAGAGATAGAGAAGAGGATGATATAGAGAGATATAGGGGGGTGGTGAAAGAGATAGAGAGATCATGATAGAGGTAGAGAAATATATGGATAGAAAGAGATAGAGAGAGGACTGAGAGGGGGATAAAAAGAGAAATAGAGATAGAGATATAGAGTAGGAGATATGGAGCTAGGGAGAGATGGAGTGAATAACAAAGAAAGGGGGGAGAGGGAGAGATAGCTCAATAGATAGAGGGGGGAAGAGGGAGGACATAGATAGTGGGAGATATAGAGATAGAGATAGAGATATATGGGAAGAGAAAGAGAGATGGAGATATATGGGAAGAGAAAGGAAGAGAGGTGGGGATAGAGAGTTGATGGATAGGAGGGATAGGAGGGACTAGATGGTGAGAGATAGAGAGGGGGAGATAGAGAGGGGGAGGGAGAGAAAGGGATATAGATAGGTAGAGGAGGAGAGATAGAGAAGAGGGGGAGAGATAGAGAAGAGGGTTTAGGGTTTAGGGAGATAGAGAGCAACAAGGAGAGAGATATCAATCATGCTCCCTATATCTCTATCTATTCATCCTTATCTCTTTATCTCTCTACCTTTCTCTATCTCTTTGTCTCCCTTTCTATTTGTATGTTTCTCATTATCTCCCTCTCTCTCTATATTTTCTTCCTTATATTTATCTGTGTCTCCTTAAGTGTGCAATGGGTACATTGAAGAGGTCTTAAAGGATAATTATCATATCTTTAATCAAATGGCATGCAACCTTGAGCATTACTCCCTAAGGAAACATGCCATCCTTGGATTTTTGACATGAAACAACCAATCAAAATTTAGTTTCTCTTTTCCCTCTCTCTCTTTTCCTTTGTATCTCTTATATTTCTCTCTCTCATTCTCTCTCTCCTCCTATCTATCTAAGTTCATCTCTTTCTCTCATTCTCTATCTTTTTAGTTTCTATATCTCTTTCTATTAGCTAATAGGCTACATATATTGTGAGATTTGAGCTTGAAACAAATCTCATGCCTAGAAACCACTATTGTGTAGTTGTCTTTATATATAGATGGGGAGATAGAGAGGGGGAGGGAGACAAGGGGATATAGATAGGTAGAGGAGGAGAGATAGAGAAGAGAGTGATATAGAGAGATAGAGGGGGATGGTGAAAGAGATAGAGATATTGTGATAGAGTTGATGGATAGGGGGGATAGGGAGGGACTAGAGATGGTGAGAGATAGAGAGGGGGAGATAGAGATGGGGAGGGCGAGAAAGGGATATAGATAGGTAGAGGAGGAGAGATAGAGAAGAGGGGGAGAGATAGAGAAGAGGCTTTATGGTTTATGGTTTAGGGAGATAGAGAGCAACAAGGAGAGATATATCAATTACGCTCCCTATATCTCTATCTATTCATCCTTATCTCTTTATCCCTCTACCTCTCTCTATCTCTTTGTCTCCCTTTCTATTTGTATGTTTCTCATTATCTCCCCCTCTCTCTATATTTTCTTCCCTATATTTATCTTTGTCTCCTTAAGTGTGCAATAGGTACATTGAAGAGGTCTTAAAGGAGAATTATCATATCTTTAATCAAATGGCATGCTACCTTGAGCATAACTCCCTAAGGACACATGCCATACTTGGATTGTTGACATGAAACAACCAATAAAATTTAGTTTCTATTTTCCCTCTCTTTTCCTTTGTATCTCTTATATTTCTCTCTCTCATGCTCTCTCTCTCTCTCTCCCTATCTATCTAAGTTCATCTCTTTCTCTCTTTCTCTATATTTTTAGTTTTTATATCTCTTTCTATTAGCTAATAGGCTACATATATTGTGAGATTTGAGCTTGAAACAAATCTCATGCCTGGAAACCACTATTGTGTCGTTGGAAAACAAGTTTCAATTGCCATTTAATGGTAAACTAGTTGTAGTGTAATGGTAAAATCCTCTAAAATATTAGGAAAAAGCCTATATATACTATTATATAATAATAAATATAATTATATTATATATAATTTAATCTATTATTACTATTATATTAAATATATATTATATTAATTATATCTTGCATTGGGATAACACCAAGGAAAATATAGAATATATACTTTCATGAAGAAAGAACATGAATTTCTATTCTTAATCTACAAAAATGAGCTACAAAATATAATCTAATATAGCTAATATATATTTAACTAATATATACTTAACTATATTGTGGAATATTAAAACCTAGCTAAATGGTGCCATAATTTTCAATTTAATTAGCATACTCTAAAACCTAACAAAACCAAGTTGTAGCTCGTAAAATTGGAGAAGTGAAAGGTCAATACCAATTTCGAGGAAGAGTTTGCAGGAGTGAAAACAAGGTCAATACCAGTGCCAACGAAGAGTTTGGAGTCAAAAAAAGGTCAATACCAGTGTCGACAAAGAGGAGACGAGTGAAAACAAGGTCAATACCAGCATTGAGGAAGAGTTTGGAGGAGTGAAAACAAGGTCAATACTAGCACTAAGGATGAGGTTGAGGGCACTCAAGGAAAATCGATGACTAAGGGACAATGAGTATTGTAAGTTTGGCACCCCCATTCTCTTTAACCTACAATTTTCATGCCTAGTTTCCAAAGATCTTCTTGTACATTGGCACCCCCAAAGGTCTAGGGTTTCATCACACATAGCCTTCATCGCATGATTTTGAAGCAATTGTAGACTTAGTCCAAGTATATGCTAGACTAAGCTAGATCTAATGAATGGAAATAGAGGCATACAATTCTTCTTTAATACCTCCACCACAAACATATGCAAGGAAAGGTCTCCTCCCTTCTTGGTAGTGATAACCTCCTCCACACACAACCCTTAAAAACTATGAATAGAGGAATATAATATTTGAAGAACTCAAATTTGATTCTCTCCTACCTGATACAATTAGTCATTTTATCCTTACAAACATTTATAGTGATTACTAGAGGCACATAGACCAATTCTTTATAATAGAAGAATTTGATCATACTTTTCCAATTATGGCATTATGAGAAAACCTTAGGTTAAATGAATAATTCCTAGCTAAGTTATTTAAATCATGTCCAACCCTATCAGAGAAGACCTCTGCTATGTGTACTTGGATACCATGGAGAAAGGCTCTTTGGGCTCTTTCATCAATCAAGGTATTGTTAAATTTTAACACCTAAAAGTGAGAATGAAGAATCTTTCCTAGGATGGTGGCCATCCCATTATAGCTCTTAGAGTTGTTAGAGATATTTTTGTTTCGAAGTAGAGATTGGACCATCAAATAGTGTCACCATGAATCTACCAATATATCCATCAAATTGGAAAACCCTTACTTAACAACCACAAATTCACAAAAAAATTGCCCCTGTCAGCCCTAGGGCATCAATTCAATGCCAATTTTCTTGCTTTAACAGACCCCTAAATGAAATGAACCTCTATCATACCATGTTTCACACCAATCCATTGAGTTACAGTTCCAAGAAAGTGGGTGGATTGGTGGATGTCATTTCTATTTAGCCCTCATACCCTTACACAGGAAAAACAAGGCAGTCCTTGTATTTGATTGTTTTCTCCCACAAAACAGTGATCTCAGTGCATATCAAGCTTGTGAGAACAAATATATTTATCTACACCAATGATCTCAGAGTATTTCAAGCTTGTACGGATCCATACAACACAAAAGAACTTCAAAAAATAGTAAAAACACAAAAAATTGCTTCAAGAACGTGGTATTTGATATGAAATTTTGGTATCAACAATTGCAATGGGATGGGAATACAATATGATAGAAGTGGGATAATAAATGCATCATTTGAAGTAGCAAACCAATATGAAAAGATGAAAGAAAGTGCTAACCCCTTAAACTAAAAAAAAATCTTTTAACTTTAAGTTTGTTGGGTAGCCAATTCTTTTAAGTTACCAACTCCTACCATCATACATAATGAAAATGTTGTTGTTTCAAATGACTATGAGCACTAACCTTCATTATTTGAAGATGTTGAAACCTTGTCATAACGAACTAGAACATTGATGCAACCACTCATCCTACCTTAAAACATACCAAAAGCCTCCTAGCAATTAGACATAGGAAGATTTAAGATGACTTAAACATTTTTTGTTGCCAAAGCATAAACTTATGACGACTTAACCAGGCCTAGTACACACTCCCTCCCTGTTAACCACTTAGACATATGGAAATTAAATGTAAATTTTCTGCTATTTTTAGTCATGTAAGTGTCCAATAAACCACTTGGTGGTGGTTCCCTTCAAGTTTATTTACTTGAATGAAGAGAAAAATTCCTGTGATTACAATTACATAATACATTTGAGGCCTTGGTTGTGTAACTGGTGGACCATAGTCACATTTAACACTTGTTACAAATTTTGGGAGTTAAAACGTTAAGTATATTTGATTTGTGATGGACACATTTGGACGGTAGTAACAATAACTTGCAATCTATCAAGACTTGATTACCTTATAACCTATCAAATTCTAGCGATGAAATGATAGATTTATCATAATGTCACCTTGGAATCACATCACCATGAAAGAACTTCATCCAACATCCTTATGAGTGTAGGTACCACCAAATAGGTATTTTTCAGATCTGTCTTCCTCGAGTGAGGGATATTCAGGAAGAGAAGAGGAAAGTGAGACATGTAGTAGGTCTAAAAGAGTGAGATCAACTAGAGGTCAAAAGATTAGAAGAAAATTCCGTAAATGCATGGATTTTTTTCTTGCTAAAGGGGGGTCATGTTCTTATGATGATGAGAGCATAGGTGACATCAAGGTGCCCTTGAGGTACAAACATCTATGGAAACAATGGGTACCCAAGGAACTTCCTCCAATAAACATTGATTTTTTTGTCAACGAGAGCATATATCGCATAGCACCATCGTCATTACAAGGTTTGGGCTTATTTTGCATGGATGGCACAAAGGTCTGTTACAACAAAGTTACTGAATTGATGGAGTATGTTGAACCCTGTTATAGTTACAAAGATTGGATGTAGCTAGTTTGATATACACAAAGTATGCTTAGGTATGCACTGTCAGCAAATTATATACAACTAAAAGATAAGGATCAAAATAAAGGAGTGACTATGTACACTGATGGAAGGCCAAAAGCATCAGGGAATATTGTAGGGTTTATAAACAATACATGACCCGAGTCAACAAATAAGCAACCCAATTGCATATTCGAGGTGCGCGAGGAAAACTATGTATTCGTATGTGTGATAAAATCAATAACTGCAGGGGAAGAGTTGCTAATCAATTGCAATTTGAATCGCTTAGTTACAAACACAGTTACTATGGGGGTGGTATGTACTATGTACCATTTTACCCAACCTCCAATTAATGACTCCAATATACCATTTTATTCTTATGTTTTTTTTTTGTAAGTCTATTGGTTTCATTTCGGTAATGCTTTTTTATATTTATTTTTTGTCACAGTGGAACATTGATCATACGGGGAAGGATCTAACCTAGAGCATAGATAGAAATGCATCTTCAACCACTTCTACCCAACAGGTTTACCTCATTGTAATTGTACAAATTAGATACGAGTAAAATGTTTTATTTTTATGCTATTTTCATAAGTTCCTTGGGTTAATTTTGATAATATTTTTAATATTCTTGATGCAGTCAGCTAATCGGGGAAAGGAACCAACAGTAGAGGACAACATTCATAGGGAGGTGCAGTCAATATTATGTGATGATGACATCGCATATTCAACAAGCCCTCTTGATATGTTAAGGAAGACCCAAAAAAAATGCAATGAATAAATCCTTAAGTTGATATTCATAGTGCCTCAAACAGATGAGATAAGAGAGAGGGTTAAAATATTGATTGAGAGAGCACAAAACTTGCAAGTTGTCATGAAGTCTTTAATTATAACATAAGTTCATTCATGGTTTTATATTTTGTACTCTTTTATTTCATGAACTAAAATATGTGTTGTTTTTACAAGATTATTTGTATCCTCATGATGTTGCTAGCCATGATCAGGGTACTGCAGGTGTTTCCCAAGTAGTAGGGGTTGGTACAAGTGTCGATCCTCATCTTCCTATGCATACATCATATCATCTGACCCCATCATCCATTCCTATATTGTCGTCTCAAATGTCGGCAACACATACCATGCAGGCATCGGGTAGTGTACCCTCTCGTAGTGAACACATACCAGAACATGTGCCAGGACATGTATGTGGGGATGCAGAGGCCACAACTAGTACCGGTGATGTTTTAGCGGCATTTCTTGGATCTTCCTGTATTACTAGTACGGGAACATTGTCGGTCACATTTGTGGCGACCGAGGATTTCATTCCCATAAAGATAGAGAAGGTCCCAGGTACTTTAAAATGTTTTAATTATTATTATATATAATCCAATTGAAATTTAGTTATTGATCACTCTTTTTAGACTAATGATCCCATGATCATTTTTTAAGAAATGATGTTTTTTTATAAACATCTAAGTGATATTACATTGGAGCTCTTCGGGCCCACCATACATACATGGTGGAATGCCCAAAATGAAGATTTAAAAGATAAGCTCATTAACCATTTAGTTGTGTTGTTCGGTGATAAAACATTCAATCGAATGAAGGTCCTTAAGAAAGTTGGTACCTATCTAAATTATGTGAGGGACCAATATAGGTCACATTTAGAGAAGAACAAAAAGTATGAGCGTCCCCCCATGATTCTAAAGAGGGAGTGGAAGGACCTGGTGTCCAATGGAAAGGATAAGGCTGAAAATAAAAAAGGAAAGACACCATCAGGCCAAGGAAGGTATGTGATACTATCAACAATGTAATTATATACTAATTATTCTTTCTTTTTACATAATCTAACGTATTTCAAACTTTTCATAGTCTGCCCGACACATCAAAGGCAACAAAGGCAAGACTAGAAAAACACGGACAACACAAACTTGGCTCTGGTGGTTATATGAAATTAGCCGCATGAATTGTAAGTATCAATAAATGAAATATTACATCCAAATAATAAATTGCAAACAATTTTGGTTTTATCACACCATAGAAGCAAAATTCATGATCTTATGCAAAAATGCAGGGCTCTGAATTCAATAGAGTGCCTACAGAAGAGGACCTAAAGATTTCCTTCCAGCAAAGCTATGGAGTCATGGTTAAATGCCTAAGAGTCTTGACTAGGAAAACACAATATTCCACTGCATCTGACACATAGGTAAATAAACTCAATAAAGTTTATTTAAAATTGAATACTTGTGCAATCTATTCAATATTAATTTCCATCATATAGTAATTATGTGCCTATTTTTTTTAAACAGACAAGCAATGATAATACTGCACATGACATTGGAATGTAGCCTGGTGAGGGTGGAGCACAACCATCATATGAAGGTCATGGTGTGCATCTCGGTACTAGATGTATTCATGTGCTATACAAAACATAGTATTGATTAGTACAATTAAACATCTTTAATTGAAATTGGTGTATTAATTAATGTAACCTTTCATGTTTCAACTTTAGAGCATGTAGAGCATGATCAACATGTTGAGCATGATCAGGCTAGAGAAGATCAGGAACATGATGTGGCCCCATCAGGTAAAGAGGACCACTCTAATGTGCTTTTAAACATATTTAATTTCAATTGGTGTATTAATTAATGTAACCTTTTGTGTTTCAACTTCATATCACAATTTAGATGGTGTTCAGCATGTTGAGCATGAGGCTATAAGAGAAGATTAGGAACATGATGTGGCCCCATCAGGTGAAGAGAACCACTCTAATGTTCTTTTAATTAATGAAATACTTGTAACAATAATAATAAAACATATCAATTTAACATTTCTTTGTTATTGCAGTAGACCCCCCCTTGCAGAGGCATCCACGCATGAGTACACAACTAGGAATACATTACGATCACAAGCAAAGGGAAAAACAACTGAAGGGGGGACAAATGATTTAGAAAATGATACTCCACTTCAGAATTTTTAGCTTAAAAAAAGAAACAAAAAAAAAGTGATTGTAATCATATTATGAATGAATGTGAATATGTTAATGAATGAGTGTTATATGTTAATCAATGAATGTTATATGTTAATGAATGAATGTTTTATGATAATGAATGAATGTTATATGTTATTAATGGATGGATGAATGAATGTTATATGTTATTAATGGATGAATGAATGATTAATGTTATATGATCAGGTATGGGGAATTGAGAGTGATGTGAGGGGGGAGGGGCCAAATGCACTTCCACCATCATGTGGTTGGCCTTGTTAATTAGAGAATATTAAGCTATTCTTGAAACAAAGAGAAGCTCAATAAGGTAATGAACTTTTGAATATAAGAAATGCATCATTTGAAGCATCAAACCAATATGCAAAGATGAAAGAAAGTTATAACTTTTCACTATGGTGGCAGAAAAATGATTCTTTATACTCTGATGCCTTCATTTTCCAAGCCAATTTCTCCTGCTTTGCATAGCTCTGCCATGTTTGTGGATGTGATATGACTCCAATACCAAAAAAATGTACTATTTTACAACCTTTAATCTAACTACATCCAAGTATCTTTTTAATTCCTCTATCTTTCATCAATATGTTTACAATTTGAACATCATACAGATGTTTTAGATGAAGAACCCATTATTGTGAAATGTGCCTCCAGTTAAGTAAAGTGAATCCATGCTTTGTATCATAATTTGAAGTTATTTTCATTCCAATGTTCTGAGTTTAGTTTGTTTGTATGGTTTTCTATGAATACCACATTGTGTTGTGTGTGGATTTGGTTTCAAAGCTGTGTTTCTTTTGTTTTTAGTGGTGACATAACTCTAAAATTTGAATTTTGTGCATAACAGGTTAGTGGAAAAATTGACATCTCTGAAGGGTTTAGAGGCTCGATTGAGATAGATACACGGATATTTGGATCTTGTTGTTGATGGGAGGCTTCAACTTAACCATGAAATTTTATTCATATGTTTTGTACTAATTTTCAGGATCTTGAAGAAGAGGGGAAGTGCCCACCTGACCTCCCAAACCTTAAGAGAATAATAAAAGAGGGTAATGTTTTAATTTTGATTGTTGATGCATTGTTTTCAAGATTACAAGGCATCACTTGTTTCATCTATTTGGACTATGTTTGAAATATATGGATAGAAAGAGATGGAGAGAGGAATGAGAGGGATAGAAATATGTCTTTGTATTGCTGCAATATCTTGTTGAACCTTTCTTGCTGCAATGGGGTTGGCATATTTGTGAGCACTATTAGTGTATGTACTTGCTTGTATAGGTGCATTTGTGGGCTGTCAGAGGAAAAAAAAAAATTGTGTGGGAAATGATCTTGCAACATTGTTTAGTAGAGACTAAAGCTAGTTTGGCTTGTGTTGTTAACTCAAGGAGGTTAAGTTTCCACTTGTCATTATGTATTGTCCATTTTTGTGCCTTAAAATGGTAAATTCCATCATGATCATACACTCATGGTTGTCCAATATAAACAAATTATATCTTTTTATGTATAATTTTAGTTATCTCCTCCTGATTTTAAATAAGTAATATTATTTTTCAATAATATTTTAACCAATAGATGTGTCTAGTAGAATTCATAGACTCCTATGTCTGCCTTGAAAGAGCTCACTAATGGAGAGTAGAGGCCATAGAAGACTCTCACTGATAGGCAACAAGTATATGATTCTGACCTTCTGGAGGAGTATCCATCTCTTCTATTTGTATATCCAGTTATATCACTTTTTTGCTTAGTCACATTATATTATAAAGCTCTAGCGATTTTCGTATTCCCTTACACTACATTTTTTTGTTATTTTGGTTTCAAGAAAATCAAGATGCATTGATCAAGTGTATCACAGAAGATGTTGGCTTTAGTAATGGAAGACCTATAGCTGCATGTATCATCTATAAGTCACTTCTCCAATGGCATTCATTTGAAGTTGAAAGAGCAAGTGTTTTTTATTGTATCATTCAAACAATTGGTTCAGCAATTGAGGTATCATTGATTCTACATTTTCCTAGTTTTGAGTAGTTTATGTGAATTGGCCCTACAAAATATAATGATTTACTCATGTAAATTTCTCAATAATAACTACATTTTGAGTCAGAAAAGGATGTAATTATCCCTATAGAATATAATTACCCATAGTCACCTCATTCTACTCCTGAAAATCCTTCTGATCAAAGATATTGTGGAAAATAAATCACATCGACATGAGTTGCTATGGGTCTTCCTGACCTATTATGGGTTACAAGCCCTTTTTAGCACATCGATGAGACATCAAAACTATTGTAGCGATCATGATTACTAAAGAATACATATCCGGGAGATTGGCTTATGGTCTCATCAATGAAGATAATCTATCGGCAAGACAAGTCATCTCGGCATGAAAAATATATGTTGGCCCAAATGTTTAAGTCTCACCGATGAACTTTCATCGGCGAGACCATCATTTCTTTCACCGATAGGATCCCTGGGAATATATCGGCAAGACATAGTAGGTTGGATGAACATTTAGAACTTACCCCAATGATATAAGTCTCGTTGATATACTTCCTTGTGCTTTGTCGATGAGACCACAAGTCAGTCCTCCTGATAAATCTTTAAAAAAAAAAAACTGCAATGTTTCATCGAAATTTCGACGACCCAGTCCAATGAAAAATAAAAGTGCGATGAGGTTGCTATAGCTTCGACACAATTTTGATCTCATTCCAATGGTGAGATTGTCAAAAAAATGACGAATGTTTGTCAGAATATCAGGAGATTGGCTTATGGTCTCATCGATGAAGAGAATCTATCAACAAGACAAGTCATCTCGGCATGAAAAGAATATGTTGGCCCAAACGTTTAAGTCTCACCAATGAAGTTTCATCAACGAGACCATCATTTCTTTCACTAATAGGAGCACTAGGAATATATTGGCAAGTCATAGCGGGTCGGGTAAACATTCAAAACTTACCCCGATGGTATAAGTCTCACCGATATACTTCCTCGTGCTCATTGATGAGACCACAAGTCAGTCCTCCTGATATAGCTATAGCTCCAATGCAATTTTAATCTCATTTTGATGACAATATCATCGAAAAAAATGATGAATGTTTGTTGGACTTTCCATGAAACTTGGTCGCAATTCCAACAAACATCTCATGTTGTTTTGACGATTTGGCAGAGGCATGCCACATGTGTTATGGCTATTGCTCATCGCTACATCGATGCAATGTTCATCGATATTCCGATGAACATGAGGTCCCTTTTTTGTGCTAGCAACCAACAAAGTTCAGTCATGATTTCAACGTTTTGAAGCTCATTGGGATACTGACAAAAATTCAGCGATGAAAATTTTTCAAGAGATTCGTCAGAATTTCGATAATAATTTGTCGACAGTTCAACAAAATTTCATCTGAAAGTGGAGTCAAATACAGTAGTGTATGTACACAATTGATATTATTATTATTACTATGTGAATGACATCTTGTTTGTATTCATTTAAATATTTAATGTATACATGCATAGTTGGCATAACATATATATAGATATATATTAACATATATATATATATACTTTGATATACATATATATACATTGATATACATATATATATGTTGATATATATATATGTATATGTATATGTATATACATATATATATGTATATACATATATATATGTATATATATACATATATATATACATATATATGTATATATATGTTGATATACATATATATATGTATATGTGAATATATATATTAATGTATATTGCTTGGAAGTTGATTAACTTATACAAAGCTTTAAGGTTGATTTATTAACTTAAACTTAGGAAAAGCATATAATACATGTCTGTAATTAAAGGCCAAATGTTACACATGTTATCCACACATAAGAGACAAGTAATAAAAAAAACAACTCGCAGCCATGAAGTCAATAGGAGGAATGAGACTTGGTCAACGCCTTGTGAAGGAGTATCTTTGACTTAGTAAATTGTTAAATGGCTTATCATTGAGTAAATATCAACAACATATAAATGCATGCAAGGTAATGTTATAGAAGCTTGATAAACTAGTCAAACTGATTTATGAGATGAATCAACTCATCTTAGACTAAGTCGACATAAGCTAAGTGTTGCAATTTTGATATTGACTAATTCAACAAGTGTAGAGTCATGCCAACTCTGTAGGAGATTTTTTCTTTCTTTGGTGCCACCTTATGAATCCTATTTGTTGTAGATGATCATTTTGAAGGAAAATCAAATATCATCTTTTCATCATGTGCTGATTTGAAATGGTCTTATGTTATTTTCAACTAATGAGGTCAGCCCTATAAAAGATAAATATTATGCTATTTTGCTCCTCACTACTCTTAACCCTATTTCTCTCATAAACTTTGCTGGAAGGATAGGCCAAGGGTTTTCATCTCTTTCGAATGTGGGTCGATTGGATGCAGAGATTGTTCATGAAAGTGAAAAAAATTCTTCCAGACGAAGAATGAAGCTAGTTGCTCGTTCATAGTTGTAGTGGGGAAAGGAAAAGGTAAATGTTTCGGATGAAGGTCATGGCTCCAATGTGAGTGGGTGGCAAGGTCATTGTGCTTCAATTACAAAGGAAGTTCCATTTGAAGGCATTGGGTCCAATGTTCATGGGTGGCATGATCATCGTGTTCCAATTGCAGCTGATGGTTCTATGGATGCTCATGTGATTCGACCTTGTCAAGTTTTACAAAATTTAGAGGCTCAAGATGAAAATTTTGTGTAGGATGCATGAGGGACAGATTAGTTACCACAAGTGCAAGAATTTTTTTGTGTTATGGGTATGTGCAGGATCATCATGGAAAAAATAGGCCCTTAAGTGGCAAAAAATTTAGCAAAATCAGAGCTATGCAACTTCACGTAAAAATTTGAATAAGTTATCTATATTATTTCAAAAATATGTAAGAATAGAATCTGTAGAAAATTGAATGTAGTTTCTAAACTAATAGGTTTATTTATTTTTAAATCTATTTGGTGAAAATTTGAAATTTCAATGCAGAGTACTTAAATTTCAGGGAAAAAAAGTAGGTGTCTGTCTGACCACCTTAACCACAATAAAATGATGATTATTTTTTATAAGATTTTATATATAAGTAGAGGACTCATGTATCAATGTGATGCATATTTTTTTGTAATTTTTTTCCAAGTAAATAATTAATTATGAATTTTTTATTACAACTTATAAAAAATATAAAAACTCACATGTCGGACCACCTTAACTTGGTCAAAACTTCATGAAATTCATTTTTTTTAATCTTATATTATGGGAAGCATACAATGTGACACATGTTTCAGATTCAAAAAATGTGATACCGTTTGAAAGCTATAGGTTTTTTTCAATCAACTTATAAATCAGGACTTTACTCATAATTCAAATAGAAAATAAATAATAATTATTTATTAAATTCAAAGTAAAGTATAATTTATATTGGTGGAAATTTGAGAATCTCCTTTAAAAACCCTTTTCATTTCATCAATTTTGGGTAAAAAAAAAGTCGTCAGCCACATACCCTACACATACGGTCCATCATATCGCCACTTTTTGGCCCATCATGATCCTACACATACCCTTATGTTATTGGGTTTTTTAAATGATGTTCGAAGGGCTAATAGTTTTTTCTAAGTTTTTGAGCAATGTACTGGGCTTTCAGATTTGTAGTTCATTAGTAGTATGGGTGCTTTGGGCAATTTTTAGGAAAATGTTTTGGTTCTTTGGGCATTGTATTGATGTATCTGAAAGATGGTGAAATTATGGACTTATAAAATCTAGACTTATAATACTATGTACAAACTTATATTATTATATATATAATTATATACGCTTTTGCCTTTTCCCAAAAAAAAAACTAATGAGGTCGACCTGTAGCTATATTTTGTTGAGTATACTTTTATTTGTGTGCCACCTTTTAGCTAAGTTGAGTCAGTTGTTATGCATGGAGTTTTTTTTAAATAATCATGCCTTTTTTGTAGGATAAGAAGTCTCTTTATTATTGTATAAATAGTATGATTGATCTCTCATTTGGGATGCATTCCTTGAGAAAATATTATGCTTTCTATTTGTATTTCTTATCTACTTATTCTGCTATATTAGACAGAGAGCTTTAAGTGTTTGTGAGAGCATTTTATCATATTGAGAGAAGTAAATTGGCAACTTGTGAGATAGAGGTTACTGTGGCTTTGTTGAGAGATCAAAGCTAAAGATAGTAGCTATTTTGGAAATCTGAGTTGTAGCTAGTCGATTGGATAATCTTCCTTCAATTTGCTTTAACTTTTGAAAGATTGTTTCATGATTGCTTTAATTTTTCTATTGTGAATGCTTGCATCTAGGGGAAATAGTATTGCTTTGAAAATGAATTAGAAGATGTTATATTGTTTTATGAAGTGCTTGTAGCTAGTCCATAATAGGACTTTGTTTGTCATGGGTATTAACATACTAAATATGATTTAATAAAGGTAGCTTATGGGTTATTCATAGCTAAGTTATTTGGTTTAACTAATATAGCTAGTGAATTACTCCTAGGATTGTTTATCCATTAAGGGAGGGAGCTTGTACATTTACTTTGTAAAGTAGATAGTTCCCAAGTTTGTAGAAATGTTGATAGGCTATCTCTATGGTTAGTGATTACTCATTGAAAGAAATACCTATGCATAGATTATAGTGGCCTTAAGTCAAATCAAGCTTGAGTAGTGTAAGTGAAAAGAATGACCTTCACTCAAAGTACTGATTGAGAATACTTTGGCCAAAGTAGTGTGATTTCCATTGGTTCCACTGTCAGTTCACCATGATCCAATTATTGCATGCTAGTGCTAGATTATGGGTTTACAAGTTCTATTCATGTAGGACACAACACTGAGCTCAGTTGGTTGTTGATACCTAGTTACTTTACCAATATCTTCGTCAAAGGGAAGGGCCATCTATCAAATGATAGATGTGTGGGGGACTGCATATGAGTCAGTGGTTGGCATAAAAGTGCCTGAGTGATGCTTCTCCTCCTCAATAGGCAATATAATACAAAATATTTGAAAGGAGAAACCTGGACCATCTATAACTATTTGTTTCAAAGCTCAATTGAGCTATGTATGTAATTGTGTACATTCTTGTAATACTGTAATTTGTGAAGTTATTTATTGAAATGGAATCCTTATTGTAAATTTCTATAGCATCTTTTTTCATTTGTTCTCAATAAAGGAAAGAAATTTTTTTATTGCAATGGCTTGTTAAATAGATTATTTACTCACATAGTGAAAACTTAGGAAAATTTTACTTATGTGAACGGTTGGCATGTTACATGTGGTATCAGAGTGAGGTTTAGCTTTGGAACCTATGAAATCATATTTTCATCCAACATTATCTAATGTTTGGAAATTCTTATGCTAGGATGGTGCATCTCATATTAACGACTTGAAATTATGTAATTAGAAATGAGTGATACCTCAAGGCCAAGAAGGAAAAAGAGGCCATCGCTAGAAAAATTGAGGGTACCAACTTCAACAATACCATCTGGATAAGTGATACTGAAACCTTCAGTCACACACTCTCTTAGATCAATGATGTGAAGAGAAAGATGAAGATGGAGGCCAAATACAACTATCTACCTTCTGTCTCACTAGAGAAGTCTGAGTCATTATGACTTTATAGGGATATGCCCTTTGAAGGAAGGGTCAGTCCGACATTCATTTTTAGGGACCCTAGAGTTCTTCCAATGGCAGAAGTAATTGTAATTTCCTCAAGTAAAAATTCTGAGGGCTATGTACCTCATAACTATGTATTGGTGAAAAATCCAAAGGGTGCTATCCATTTTGGGATAGGTATGAACAAATAAGAGATGAGCAAAAATCTCAATCTGTAGGATATACTCCATTAAGTTATGTGTCAAAGAGTGAATTTGAGGGATACTCTCCACTCGACTATCGAAATAGTCACTCCATGTAATCCAAAGGATATTGAAATCCTCAAGAAATTAATAAAACCAATTTTTTTTAGAAGCATGTGCTTAATCTTATGTGGAAAATTCTTTATGTGCCTATGAATACCATTTTAATTATGTTTTCCATAAGATAGTTGATAACATGATTGAATCTAATGTGGATACAAATTTAGGTAAAAAAATTTCTATGAAGATGTTGAGGATACAAAAAAACCTTGGCAAAAGCCAAGAAGTTGGGCAAGGATATGTAGGAGTTGAAGCTAGACTTGACCAAATCTTAGCAAGGTTGGAAAACCTTGAACAACAAAGGGTAAAATCTAGGATTGAGAAGGAAATTCCAGTTAATGAGAATGAGGGAGGAAACTCTTCTCACAGACATAATGAAACTCATGAGTGAGAGAGAAAAATCACCTTCTCTATCCAAGGAATCAAATAAGAAGTGTATGGATTTCAAACTTTCCAGAGATATGAAGAATATTACCCCACCAAGTTTGAGGGAAGCGCCAGCAGAGAGGAAGCTGATGCTTTGTTAGTCCAAATGGAAAAGTATTTCGAGACTCAAAATTACACGGTCACTAAAGTTGCATGGGGTTTATACCATTTAGCAAGAGAAGCCTCTAACTAGTGGATGAATAAAAAGACGAAACTCAATATTAACTCATGGAAGCTAACATGGAGTAAATTTGTGGAGATTTCCATAAGAGATGGTTGCCCCAACTCTGCTATGATGAAAAACACATATTTCCAAAGTTTGGGACAAGGTAATATGTCATTCAATGAGTATTGTGAGAAGTTTACCCAACTTTTTGCATTATGTTCCTATATATCAAAAAGATGAACACTTTCACATAAGAAAGTTTATTATGGGACTTAATAGCCAGATTGAAGGAGAGGTGGATATGCACAGTCCAACAACTATGGATCTTGTATATGAGAAAGTGGTAAAATAGGAGAATAAGTTCAAGGCTATCTCCACCCGTCATGAAAACAAAGACTGGAAGAAGGTTGCAAAAGTTCTTGACAAGCCAACTCCTAAGAAGGTGGAAGTTGTGAAAAATGCACCCAAGAAAGGGGAAAAAGGATCTTGCAGTGTTGGAAAAGATTCAAGAAGGGAGCGTAAGAGGAATGGTTCCAGTGGAGGTAATATCAACAATATTGGTGGAAATGCCAACAAGTCTGGAGAACCCGAGAGGTGTAAGGAAAGCTTAGGTGTGGAAAAAACTCTCCTAACATCAAAACCTTAGGGAAGAAGTAGAGGTGACTTTTAATTTTCAATTACAGTGCAATTAAGATACTCATCAAAGAAATAATAGAAACAGAGAAATGAACATACACAGATGGACACCAGATTTACGTGGGAAAACCCTTACGAGAGAAAAACCCACCACACCAAGAAAAGCCTCTTTGTATTATAGTAGGAAAATTACATATAGAGAAAAACTTCACTTTCTGATGTCAATTTTTACAGCAGCATAACTTCCTAATCAACCTTGTACAGAAATGCTCTCATAAAAAATACAATGAATTTACATAGATCAATTTATCTTCAATCAAACAACACTATTACTCATCGAACTATTCATTGTCGTCCGCCATTGCCCCACATAGTCATTTTCCTCACAGTCTATTCATCTTCCACATAGGAATGGTCACAACAGTCCAACTACTAGCGATTTACATTCCACTTCTCTGATTGGCTCATAACAGACCACGTAGGATAGACACTTGGTCAAGGCATTCAAACTGTGTCACATGTCAATGAGACACTAAACCGTGTCTCCCCGATGCCACAATTCCTGATCACATAACCATCGACAAGACCATCACTATCAGTGAAACATCATACAAAACACAAATCCAACTTGTGTAGAACTATCGGAAGGAGTTTCTCTATCGCTAAGAGTCTTATAGAACTTTATGTCATACCAATGTTCATACCCGTTGGCGAGAGGAAAACCATCGGCAATAATTCTCACAAAAAACACCTATTTGTCGGTGAGACCAATAGTCATCAGCAGGAGATCACACCGAAGGCATACCCGGTAGTTCATATTACTCTAACTAGTCTATCGGCAAGAGCAACACCATTGAAAAGAGGTTACATCAAATTTCATTGCGTGGAGATCCATCAACAGTTCACAAACAATTCCGTCGGTGAGAGGAAAACTATCGCCAAGAGGTCATAATGATCACAGAACAATCGGTGAGAGAAAAGCTATCGCCAAGAGTTCATATCGAAAGCTAAACTATTGGTGAGACCTCCACTATCGATTAGACTCTTATCAAGCCTTCATGTCACTCCGATGACATTCTTGTCAATAACTGTCGGTGAGACATACTCTATCAGAATGAGTCATTATGAATGTTCATGCCTCTCCCCAATGACTTATGTCGCCACGAGTCTCCCCGATAACCATTAGAAACCAACCTGTTGGCAGGAGATCTATGCAGGCGAAAAGAGATGGGAAACTCCCAGCGATCATCATGTCTTGTTGATGACTCCCATTGACAAGACATAATCAAAGTCTTGGTGACCTGAGTATTTCAGATGTTTAGAATACAACTGCTAGTCAGTAAGACTTCCAGAGGGTCTCACCGACTTTTCTCTTTCAGGAGTTTACATGCCAGTAAGATTGAGGCACATTTTCCAACAATCTCCCACTTGATGAAGATCTTACTGACACCTCTGGAGCACAACAAAACTATTGAAATTCATGGGCACTGAGGCCCATCAAACTGGCACGCCACCTAAACTTGTCTGTGCTCACTGGTTTTTTCAATGCATTTGCAACATTTTCTAGAGTATCCACTTTTTCTAAAGAGACCTTTCCATCCTCCACCATATCTCGTACAAAATGATACTACACATCAATATGTTTCATCCTGGCATGGAAAGTAGGATTTTTTGCCAAACAGATAGCACTCTGACTGTCACAGTAAATTGTAATTTTCTCTGCATCAAACCCAATGTTAGAACACAAACATTTTAACCAGGTTGCTTCTTTACAGGCATGTGTTGCTGCCATGTATTCTGCCTCTATAGTGGACAAAGCGACTACAGCTTGCCGCTTACTCATCCAACTAACTACACCACCATTCATCATGAAAATATATCCACTGGAGGATCTTCTGTTGTCAATTTCCCTTGCCCAATCAAAATCCACATAGCCTCGAATGTTGAGAGTCCTTTGTGATTCAACTAAATTTCCATGATAACACAAAGCATATTCTGAAGTGCCCTTCAAATATTTGAACACTCTTTTCACAATATCCCAATGTGTCCTTCTAGGATTTTCCATAAAACGATTAAGTACTCCCACTGCTTGGGAAATGTTTGGCCTTGTACAGACTATTGCATACATTAAAATTCCAACTGCACTAGCATAAGGCACTCTAGTCATGTCCTCCATCTCAGTATGAGATTTTGGACAATCTTCAACAGATAGCTTCGTTCCCTACAAATCTGGGACAACTAGCTGCTTGCAATCAGTCATACAAAATCTCTCTAGAACAGTATTAATATACTTACTCTGACTGGGCCAAAGTTTTCTACTCTTCCTATCCCTGGTTATTTCCATTCCCAAAATATACCTGGCTGCACCAAGATCTTTCATTTCAAACTTTGCAGACAATTGAGATTTTAGATTAGGAATCATTAACTTACTATTGCCTATGAACAACATATCATCAACATAGAGAGCAATAATAAGAACTCAATCATTTTCAGCTTTGTAGTACACACAATGATCAGATTTCGATCTTACAAAACCCACTGAAAAAACAAATGTGTCAAATTTCTGGTACCACATTCTATGGGATTGTTTTAAACCATACAGAGATTTTTTCAACTTGCAAACTAGTTTTTCTTTACCCTTTTCCAAAAAGTGCTTAGGCTGGGACATATAAATTTCTTCTTCAAGGTCACCATGAAGAAATGTAGTCTTCACATCCATTTGTTCAATTTCTAAGTCATAAGTTGTTGCTAATGACAAAAGAAATACGATAGACGTCAACTTAGCTACAGGAGAAAAAATTTCTCCATAATCAATTCCCTCTACCTAGGAATAACCCTTCGCAACCAACCTTGCCTTATACTTTTCCACACTGCCATCCAGACCTATTTTCTTTTTAAATACCCATTTGCAGCAAACAGCTTTTCTGCCTTCAGGCAAGGGCACCAAAATCCAAGTTTCATTATTTTCTAATGATGCCATTTCTTCATTCATGGCTTCCAACCAAGAGTTTGAATCAAACATTCTAAATGCCTCTTTCACAATCCTAGCCTCATTAGTGCTAGAAATTAAAGCATAGGAACAAGTAGAATCTAACATAAAGAACCCATACCTATCAGGTTTCATTCTTTCATGTGTTGATCTCCTCACAGGCTAAGGCTGAGGTTGTTCTTCTTCTTTAGAACTCTCAGAACTGCTTGAGCTCTCCTCATATTTAGGTACATTTTGAATTTTCAATTCCTCTTTAGCTGGTGTTAGAGGAATTTCAACTACATCGTTTTTTATTTTCTGATTTAGTCTCTGACTGTAGGTCCAAAGTAGAAGGCTTTAGCTCACGAAAGATAACACTTTTGTTGTATAGAACCTTCTCTGTATCAGGATTCCAAAGCTTGTATCCTTTTATGCCAGCACTATAATCAATAAAAATATATTTAACAGCCGTGTTTTCCAATTTAGATATTTTTTCATTTAGAACATATGCATATGCCTCACAGCCAAAGACACAAATGTGTCTCAGAGAGGGATTCTTTCCAGACCATACTTCCAAAGGTGTTTTCTCAACAATAGCAGAATTCAGAGAACGGTTTATTAAATAACATGTTGCAACTGCCTCAACCCAGAACTTCTCCTCCAAGCCAACACTACTTAGCATACTTCATGCTCTTTCCATCACTATCATGTTGAACCTTTCAGCAACTCCATTTTGCTGCAGAGTGTAGGGTGTAGTTTTATGTCTTTTAATCCCATGATCTTTACAGTACCTCTCAAACTCATAAGAACAAAACTCACCGCAATTGTCAGTCCTTAAACATTTTATTTTTCTTCCAGTCTGATTTTCTACAAGGTTTTTAAATTCCTTAAAATGACTGAACACTTATGCTTTACTTTTCAAAAAATATACAAATGCTCTTCTCGAATAATCATCAGTGAACGATATATAATATCTTGATTTAGACAAAGAAGGAACATTTACTGGACCAAAAACATCAGAATGAATGTAGTCAAGTAAATCAAAAGACTTGTGAGGACTAGAGTAAAATGAAACATGGTGTTGTTTACCATATATACAATGTTCACAAAACTCGAATTCAAGGTTGCAATCATCAATCCCTTCAACCAGGTTTTTATTTTTCAAGGTTTTAAAACCTTTTTCACCAATGTGGCCAAGCCTATGATGACAGAGCATAGTCTTTTTTGCTTGAAGTTTAACTTCCATAGATTTTGCACAATCAAGAACTTTTTCCTCTTTTTCTCCATGAGTAGCCTTTTGTGACTTTGCAGAGACACTATTGCATTACACAGCATGTGCATCCAACTTATACAAGGTACAAATTCAAGCACCCCTTGCTAGCACCATTGAGCCTCTAGTCATTTTGCAGCCATTTCCAAATAACATGACTTGAACTCCAACATCATTTAGCTTGCTAACATAAAGTAGATTTCGAGCCAGACCTAGTATATGCATTACATCATTGATTCCCTTTACTCTGCCATCAAGGAACTGAATTCTGACTCTTCCACGGCCAACAATTTCCAGAGATGAATCGCTTGCCAAATACACCCTTCCACCATCATATTTTCCATACTTAGTGAACAAGTCTCTATGAGATGTCATGTGGAAAGATACTCTAGAATCAATTAGCCAGACATCATCTAATGCCTGAGTAGCCAAGGCTACAATGAAAGGGTCTGCATCACTCTGAGAAGAATCATTGTCGAAATAATACTTATTCTTCTTCTTTTTCTCCTCTTGACAATTCTTTCGAACATGACCAGGTTGCCCACAATTCTAGCACTTCACCTTGGACTTCTTGCCAAGAGACTTTGATCTCCCCTCTAATTTTGATTTGGACTTCTTGTCCTTCTTCTTTCATTTTTCTTTTGATCTGCCTCTAACAACAAGAGCCTCCTTCGCTATCTTAGAATATTTTCTTCTCATCTCTTCTGATAACAAAGAAGCAACAACATCTTCCATCTTAAAATTGGATGTCGTACTCCCAATAGCCATCACCAAGTGATCCCAAGAATCTGGGAAAGAACATAACAATAGCATACAATGATCTTCTTCATCAATCTTCACACCCACAGATGCTAATTGAGCAATCAACATGTTGAAAGCATTCAAATCATCAACAATAGACACTCCTTCCTACATTTTCAAAGAATACAACTTCTTCCTTAAGAACAACTTATTCACCAAGGACTTGCCCTAATAAATAGCTCCCAGTCTCTTCCAAAAAGAAGATGCAGTCTTTTCTTCATGAACATTCAAAAGAACAGAGTCTGCTAAATAGAGCCTTATCAACCCCTTTGATTTTTGATCTGCAAGGTCCCAATCCTCTTGATTCATTCCTGTAGGCTTCGTTCCAAACACAGCAAGCCAAAGATCATGATCAACCAACATATCTTCCATTTTAATTTTCCACAACTCAAAATTGTTGCCATTGAATTACTCAATTTCAATTTTTCCTAACGTCCTTGCCATCTTAATTTGTAATTCTAAATACTAGACTTCTACAAGACTCCCACTGAAATAGAATTGACACAAAAAATTCAACCTACCCACAAGGATAGCACAACTAGTCAGGCTCTGATACCACTTGTAAGGAAAGCTTAGGTGCGGAACAAACTCTCCTAACATGAAAACCGTAGGGAAGAATGCAGAGGTGAATTTTAATTTTCAATTACAGTGCAATTAAGATACTCATCAAAGAAATAATAGAAACAGAGAAATGAGCATACACAGATGGACACCAGATTTACATGGGAAAACCCTTACGGGAGAAAAACCCACCACACCAAGAAAAGCCTCTTTGTATTACAATAAGAAAATTACATACAAAGAACAACTTCACTTTCTGATGTCAATTTTTACACCAGCATAACTTCTTGATCAACCTTGTACAGAAATGCTCTCAGAAAACATACAATGAATTTACACAGATCAATCTCTCTTCAATTGAACAACACTGTTACTCATCAAACTATTCATTGTTGTTCGCTATTGCCCCACATAGTCATTTTCCTCACAGTCTGTTCATCTTCCACACAGGAACAATCGCAATAGTCCAACTACTAGTGGTTTACATTCCGCTTCTCTGATTGGCTCAAAATAGACCACGTAGGATAGACACTCGGCCAAGGCATTCAAACTATGTTGCATGTCGATTGGACACTAAGTTGTGTCTCCCTGATGCCACAATGCCTGATCACATAACCATCAACAAGACCACTACTATCGGTGAAACATCATACTGAACACAAATCCAGCTTGTGCAGAACTATCGACAAGAGTTTCACTATCACTAAGAGTCTTATAGAACTTAATGTCATACTGATGTTCATACCTGTCAATGAGAGGAAAACCATCAGCAAGAGTTCTCACTGAAAACACCTGTCTGTCGGCGAGACCAATAGTCATTGGCATGAGATCACACCAAAGGCATACCCGACAGTTCATATTACTCTGACCAGTCTATCGGCAAGAGGCTACATCAAAGTTCATTGCGTGGAGATCCATCAGCAGTTTACAAAAAATTTCTTTAGCAAGACAAACACTATCGCCAAGAGGTCATAATGATCACAAAATATTCAGTGAGAGAAAATCTATCACCAAGAGTTCATACCAAAATCTAAACTGTCGGCGAGACCTCCACTTCCGCTTATACTCTTATCGAGCCTTCATGTCACTCCAATGACATTCTTGTCAATAACCATCGGTGAGACATACTCTATCAGAATGAGTCATTCTAAATGTTCATGCCTCTCCCCGATGACTTATGTTGCCATGAGTCTCCCCAATAACCATTAGAAACCAACCCGTCGGCAGAAGATCTGTGTAGGGGGAAAGAGATGGGAAACTCCCAGCGATCGTCATGTCTTGCCGATGACTCCCGTCGGCAAGATAGAATCAAAGTCTCGGCGACCTATGTACTTTAGATGTTTAGAATATAGCTGCTAGTTAGTAAGACTTCCAGAGGGTCTCACCGACTTTTCTCTTTCAGGAGTTTACATGCCAGTAAGATTGAGGCACATTTTCCAACACAAGGAAGAGAGGACGAGCTACTGGATGTTTCACATGTGGAGGAGACCACTATGCTAATCAATGTCCTAATAAATATTTCGAGTCATGATCTTATTGTAATCCACTACATACCCAACAAGCGATGTTTCAACAAAAGATTCATGCAACTATGGATGATCTCTAGGAGGAGTATCAAGTGACTCCAATTGAAACTCTAGGTATTTTGTTTGGGTTATCCATTTTTGTTCTTATTTATACTAGTGCAAATGAGAATTTCATTTCACCTAGAGTAGCTAAGAAATTATCTAGAAAGGTTGGATACATGGCAATGTCTTGGGATGTAGAGTATGCAAACCAGACAAGAGAAAATTTGGAACAATGTTTGTTCGAGGCTAGGATAGAGCTACCTTGTTTTTCTATAGAAGTGAACCTATATGTCACAATGTTAGGATCCTATGATGTTATCTTAGGTATGAATTGGTTGTGGAGACATAGGGCTAGGGTAGATTTCCATGCGAAAATTGTAGAGTACCTAGATGATTTTGGTAATCAATTGAATTTCCAAGGGATACTTAGAGAGGTCAAGGTTCGTCAAATCTCGAAAATGCAACTATTAAGGGCTAAAAGGAAAGGGTGCAAACTCTTTGTCGTTAAGATAGAAGAACTTGAAGAAGATTTCAATAACTTGGAATCACAAAAATTCCAAGACATGGAAGATGGAGAAATGGATGAAACTAGAATGTCAGAAATGGAGAGGTATCCTATATTGAGAAATTTTGGGGATGTGTTTCCAGATGAGTTACGTGGGTTTCCACCGAAGAGGATATTTGATTTCTCTATAGATATAGTTCCAAGGTCTGAACCTATTTCCAAGGTTCCCTATAGGATGACTACAACTGAGTTAATGGAACTTAAGGAACAACTGGATGAATTGTTGTCTAAAGGGTTAATAAGACCTATTGTTTCACCTTAATGAGTGTCAATCATCTTTGTGAAAGAGAAGGATGATACTTTACGTTTATGTATCGATTATTGCATGCTTAACAAAGCTGCGGTGAAGAATAAGTATTTGTTGCCACGCATTAACAATCTTTTCAATCAAATGAGGGGAGTTGTTGTATTCTCTAAAATAGATCTAAGATTTGTATATCACCAATTGAGGATAAAGGATGAAGATATCTTTAAAATTGTGTTCAGAACTAGATATAGACACCATGAGTTTACAGTTTTACCTTTTGGTTTAATGAATGCACCTACAACATTTATGAACCTGATGAATAGTGTATTTAGGGATTGTCTAGATAAGTTTGTCTTGGTTTTTCTAGATGAAATCCTGATTTATTCTAAGGATGAGGAAGATCACTATAGACATTTGGAGATAGTCCTACAACGGTTAAGAGAACATAATTTGTATGGAAAACTCTCTAAGTGTACCTTTTTTCAAAGAAGAGTGCATTATCTAGGGCATGTGATCTCGATGGACAGAATCTCTATGGATTCAGCTAAGATCAAGGAAGTGTTAGAGTGGCCAATATCTAAGAATGTGTCTGAGGTAAGAAGTTTCATGGGTCTAGTTGGGTATTATAGAAATTTTATTGCAAACTTCTCCAAAATCACTTTTCCAATTACTTATTTACAAAAGAAAGGGAAGAAATTTGAGTGGACGAAGAAGTGTCAAGAAGCCTTTGACCTAATCAAAGAGAAGTTGACCACTACACCGATCTTGAAAGTATCAGATCCTAAAGGTAGTTTTATTGTTATCACGGATGCATCCAGGGAAGGCTTAGGGGGTGTGTTAATGCAATATGAGCAAGTAATTGCTTGCAAATTAAGGAAGTTGAAACCTTACAAGAAAAATTATGCATCGCATGATCTAAAGTTAGCAGCTATGGTTCATGAATTGCAAATATGGAGGCACTATTTGTTAGGGGAACCCTTTGAGATGAGAACTGACCATAATGGGTTAAAGTATCTTTTCACTTAACCTAATCTAAATGCTAGACAAAGAAGATGGTTAGAGTTAATAATTGATTATGACTTCAATATCAGTTATATAAAAGGGAAAGAAAATCAAGTTGCAGATGCCTTGAGTCGAAGACATCATATTGCTTCAATAGTGAAAATTCAAACTAAATTTAGAGGAAAAGTGTTGTAGAAATATAAAGAGGATGAGTACTACTTGCAGGTCAAGCAAGAACTCACTAGCAATCAACAAGATTCTAGGTATGAAGGGTTTCATTTTGAATCTAATGGATTACTTAGTTATAAAGGGAGAATGTATGTACCTAATGTAGAAGAGTTAATAAATCTGGTATGGAAGGAATTACATGAAGCATCGTACTTTGGACACCCTGGAGTGACAAAAATGATGGCAAATGTGAAGTCATTATGTTTTTGGAAAGGGATGAAAGAATATGTTTCTATATTTGTGGCTAGGTTTCTTGAATTCCAAAGGGTGAAAGTGGAGCATCATCATCTTGTGGGCTTGTTATATCCACATGACATACCAAAGAGGAAGTGGCAAGTCATAAGTATGGACTTTGTGCAAGGATTTCCTATGTCAAGAAATAAGCACAATGCCATTCTTGTGGTTGTAGATAAGCTTACTAAAGTAGCACATTTCATACCTGAGAATCTAATTGATGGAGCACCTCTCATTGCAAGAAAGTTTGTGCAAGAAGTGTTTAGGTTGCATGGGATTCCTGAGAAGATTATCTCGGATAGGGATGCATGGGTCACTTCTAGGTTTTGGAAAACCTTGTTTTCTACACTAGGGACTCAATTGAATATTAGCTTAGCATATCACACGAAAATGGATGGAAAAATTGAAAGGGTGAATCAAGTATTGGAAGACATACTTAGAATGTATTGCATGGATCAATAGTATAAGTGGGAAGACCACTTTCCCTTAGTATAATTTTCTTACAAAAATTCTTACCATTCTACGATAAAGATGGCTCTTTTTGAAGCATTATATGGTCAAAAGTGTCAAACTCCTATAAGTTGGGATAGACTTGAGGATAGGGTGAGTCTTGTGCCAGAGATGTTGACTGAAATGGAAGAGCAAGTGAAAATTGTTAAGTAAAGGTTGGATGAAGCTAACAATAGGTAGAAAAGCTATGTTGATGCTAAGAGAGTGCCCCAAAAAAAAATTGTAGGTGAGAAAGTGTTGTTGAGAGTAAAACCTTGCAAGAGCTCCATTAAATTTGGAAAGCCTTCCAAGTTAGCCCTACATTATGTAGGACCTTTTGAAATTCTAGAGGAAGTGAATCTGGTAGCTTATTGAATAGCATTGCCACCAACTCTTACCAAAATGCATAATGTCTTCCATGTGTCTTACCTAAAGAAGTATATACCCGGTGATAATCATCTGATTGATTAGATTGATTTATAGGTATAGGACCTCAGGGTGGTAACACTTGAGCCCATCAAGGTGCTTGGAATGTGTAAACTTCACTTGTGTAATAGGGAGGTTCTACAATGGAAAGTCCAGTGGGACCAGTATGCAGAAGACTCGACAACTTGGGAGGATTATGTTGAAATTCAACAAAAGTTTCCTGATGTTTTAATTTAGATATTTTTAAGAATGCTTAAAAGAATATGTTAATTGTTTGCTTTGTTTTATGTTGCTACATAAAATCATCGGGGACAATGATTCACAAGGGGGGAGTATGTTACACCCCAATTGTGTAATTACTATTTACTATTACTATGTAAGGTAAATGTGAATGTAATGTGAATTATGAAGATGAATAAATTGAGCTTGCACCTTGTTATAAAATGAATTATGAAAGAATGTTATCTCATTTAATTATATGTGAAGAAATGCATATATGTGAAATGGGTAGTTAATAAATTGATATTCTAACTTTGGAAATGTATTATATGAAATGCATAGTTTGTTGAATAGTTGGCTACCTTGGGCATATAGTGCATGCAAGTATAATTTCAATTCCTCCAGGAAAGAGAAGATCTTGGTCAAGTAACCAGTAACACAATCTATTTGAGCTTACACACACCACACTAGAATAATTGAGTCAAGTTATTTATTTGGGAAGTTGGTAAGTCATCCTTAGTTTGATGTGTCTGCATTAGTATGAGTCTTTTTTACTATTGAGTGCATTAGTGGGTGATGTTTTATCAGTTTGAGCCTACGAGTTCTTTCTTATATTACTATGCTTGTATCGATGAGTAGAATATAGATGGAATATGTATATGTACACACATGCATGTTGATGATAAACCATATGCATGAAGGAACACGTACATGAGGGTACATAGGTAGATGTATCTATGCACTCTTATGCATGGGTTGCTTACGGGCATGGAACTATCAAGTGGATCTAATGATATGTATATGTATATGTATAGATATATCACACATAGGTGTTTTTCAATACAATAGTAATTGTGTATGAATTTTGTGTGTAATTGAAGGTGTATATATATAATATATATACATATGTCCATATGTATATGTGTATCAATACACGTGTGTGATTGGAAAATGGATATGCCATAATAATGTATCGATACATGTATACATATGTATACATGTACATAGAGGAATATATGAATATATATATATATATATATATATGTACACAATCAATATTATTGTTATTACTATTTGAATGACATCTTGTTTGTATTCGTTTAAATATTGAATGTATACATACATAGTTGGCATAAGATATATATAAATACATATTAACATATATACATACACACACACACACATATAGATTAATGCATACTGCTTGGAAGTCAATTAATTTATACAATTCTTTAAGGCCAATTTATTAACTTAAACTTAGGTCAAGTATATAATACATTCTGGCTGTAATTAAAGGTTGAATGTTACACATGCTTTCCACGCATAAGGGACGAGTAATCAACAAAACAACTTGCAGCCATTAGGTTGATAGGAGGAATGATACTTGGTCAACGCCTTGTGAAGGAGTATTTTTGACTTAGTTAACTGTTAAACACATTGTCATTGAGTAAATATCAACAACAAATAAATGCATGCAAGGTAATGTTATAGGTCGATGAACTAGTCAAACTGATTTATGAAATGAATCAACTCATCTTAGACTAAGTCGACATAAGCTAAGTGTTGCATTTTTTATATTGACTAATTCAACAAGTGTAGAGCCGCACCAACTTTGTAGGATATTTCTGCTTGCTTTGGCACTACCTTATGAATCCTATTTGTTGTAGATGATCATTTTGAAGTAAAATCAAATATCACCTTTTCATCATGTGCTGATTTGAAATGGTCCTATGCTGTTGTCAACTAATGAGGTCAACTTGTAGCTATATTGTGCTAAGTATACTCTTATTTGTGTGCCACCTTTTAGCTAAGTTGAGTGAGTTGTTATGCATGGATTTTGTTGTCAATACTTATGCCTTTTATGTAGGATAAGAAGTCTCTTTATTTTTGTATAAATAGTATGATTGATCTCTCATTTGGGATGGATTCCTTGAGAAAATATTGTGCTTTCTATTTGCATTTCTTATTTGCTTATTTTTCTATATTAGATAGAGAGCTTTGAGTGTTTGTGAGAGACTTTTATCATATTGCGAGAAGTGCATTGGCAACTTGTAAGATAAAGGTTATTGTAGCTTTTTTGAGAGATCAAAGCTAAAGATAGTAGCTTTTTTGGAAAGCTGAGTTGCAACCAATCAATTGGATAAGTGAAAGCAGGCATTAGGATAATCTTCCTTTATTTTGCTTTAGATTTTAAAAGATTGTTTCATGATTGCTTTAATTTTTCAATTGTGAATGCTTGCATTTAGGGGAAATGGTATTTCTTTGAAAAGGAATTATAATTTTTTATATTGTTTTATGAAGTGCTTGTAGCTACTCCATAATAGGACTTTGTTTGTCATAGGTATTAACATACTAAATATGATTTAATAAAGGTAGCTTATGGGATATTCATAGCTAAGTTATTTGGTTTAACTAAGATAGCTAGTGAATTACTCCTAGGATTGTTTATCCATTAAGGGAGGGAGCTTGTACATTTACTTTGTAAAGTAGATAGATCCTATGTTTGTAGGAATGGCGATAGGCTATCTCTAGGGTTAAAGATTACTCATCAAGAAGGAAATACCTATGCATATATTAGAGTGGCCTTAAGTCTAATAGAGCTTGAGTAGTGTAAGTGAAAATAATGGCCTTCACTTGAAGTACTTAGTGAGAACAGTTTGGCCAAAGTAGTGTAATTGCCATTGGCTCCACTGTCAATTCTCCATGATCCAATTATTGCATGCTATTCCCATATTTTGGGTTTACAAGTTCTAGTCATGTAGGGAACAACACTAAGCTCAATTGGTTGTTGATATCTAGTTACTTTACTAATATCTCTGTCCAAGGGTAGGGCCATCCATCGAATGATAGATGTGTGGGGGACTATAAGGAAAATTAGATGCGGAAACAATTCTCCTAACGTCAATACCTCAGGAAAGAATGTAGATATACTTTTAAATTTTACAACTACAGTCCAATTAAGATGCACTATGAAACAGATAATAGAAACAGAGTATTTGACAATCACACATGAACACCAAATATACGTGGGAAAACCCTTACGGGAGAAAAACCCACCACACCAAGAGAAATCACTTTGTATTACAGTAATGGAGATTACATACAAATGACAGACTTATCTTTCTAGTGTCTATTTACAGCAGTATTCACCATGAACAATCTCAGGAACCTTCAAGTTATAGTTTCAACAGAACAAAATACATTTACTAATCATGCAATCACCCAGCAATTTGTCGATGCAACCAACCAATCACAAACTACAACCATAGAGTATATCCCTGTTGTTCCATGTCTTTCGAGCTCCCTCACAGAACCGTCACAACGAACAGACTTCCAACTATCCATATTTGGCTTCTCCTATTGGTCCACAAGACTCCACATAGGACGGTCAAACAATGGTCAAGAGAATTCACACTACATTGGCATCTCGGTGAGACACTAACAATGTCTCGCCGATGCCACATAGACTTCATATCGATATCGCCAAGAGTTTTCGTAATCGCCAAGAGTTGTTGTAATCACCAAGATGTTTCACCAGGCTTACAACATGTATCATCTTTAGTTTTTCCTTTCGGCAAGAGTATCGCTCTCGCCAGGACATCCCAATGAGCCATCTTGTGTTACACCAAAGCACCAAGCATTCAATAAGACCTATTGCTTTCGCTAGGAGATCATAGCGAGTCACCATGGGTTATACTGAAGTCATTTGTTATACCGAGCTCCAAAGGATAGTCGACAAGACATACCGATATCAGCAAGAGGTCTCATCGAGCAACATTAAGATACACTGAAAGCATACAACTATCGGCAAGACCAATCACCTTCACTGAGACGTTTCTTTGAGATCCTTTGTGTTACATCGAACACCAAATGGTCGGCAAGACTTAACACTCTCGCCAAGACCTTTCCCTGATCGCTTTGAGTTACTCTGATGAACATTTGGATGTGTCCCCGTTGGCGTGACCTTCACTGTTTGCTAAGACCTCACACCGGGATCTTTATGTTATGGTGAAGACATCATGTGTATTCCTGTCAGTGAGACATTTTCACTTCGCTGAGACATCATAACGAAACAAACATGTTACTTCGATGACTTTAATACGTTATCCTGTCGGTGAGACTCAAACACATCGGTAATACTTTTCATCGAACCACCATAGGTTATCCCGAAGCCCGTGGTCGTCATGAGTCTTCTCGATTTATGATTGAATGGCCTGTCAGCCAAAGAACTCCATGCGATAAGAGGTCATAGCGAATACACTATGTTAGAGTGAAGGCTCCAAAGAATAAGCGTTCGGCAAGACTTCTGCAAGGTCACAACAACCTATTCAAAATAGAATGTAACAAAGTTGCTAGTCGGCCAGAAATGATAGATGTCATACCGACTTTGCTCCAACAGAGGTTTCAGCCTGTATTGATTGAGGCACATATTTCCAACAGGGACCACATATGAGTCTGTGATTGGTGGAAAATTTCCTGAGTGATGCTTCTCCTCCTCAACAAGTGACAAAAGACCAAAGAATTGAAAGGAGTATCCTGAACCATCAATAACTATTTGTTTCAAAGCCCGGTTGAGCTATGCATGTAATTGTGTACATTCTTGGAATACTATAATTTGTGAAGTTATTTATTGAAATAGAATCCTTATTGTAAATTGTTATAGCATCTTTGTTCATTTGTTCTCAATATAGATTTTTTTTTTATTGCAATGGCTTGTTACATAGTTTATTGGCTTTTTACATAGATTATTTACTCACACAATGAAAACTTAGGAAAATTTTACTTTAGTGAATGGTTGGCACATTACAAAAGCCATGTAAGCTCTTGTAAGCTATGTTTTGTAATTATGATCATGCATCTATATGTTGTTGGAAATATGTGTCTCAAACATTACAGGTTGAAACCTCCATGAGTGCCAAGTCGGTGTGACAAGTTCCATGTCTGGCCGACTAGCAGTTTGCTTTATTCATTTCTGAACAGGTCGTTGTGACCCTGTCATTGTCTTGCTGAAAGGTTGCACTGTGGAGTCTATCGTTGTAGCATGATGTATTTGTTATGACATCAGAGCGATCGGGAGACCCCTGGCTGACAGGCCATTCAATCATATATCGGCAAGACTCTTAACGACTGTGACCTTCAGTGAAGCTAAAGGTTCTCGCTAAGATGTCTTATCGAAGGATTGATCTCTTGCCGACAGCGTATGTATTGATGTCTTCAGGGTAACTCTAATGGTTTGAGAAGATGTCTTAATGAACAGTGGAAGTCTTACCGACGGGGACTCATCCAAGCATTATTCAGAGTAACTCATAGTGGTCAAAGAAATGTCTCAGCGACCATTCAAGGTCTCACCGAAAGAATCACCTTTTGGAAGTCTTCGGGGTAGCTCTTGGCAACAGTTGATTATCGGTGAAACATATGGATCTCGGTATGGTGTCTCAGCGAAAGCCGATTGTCTGGCCGACAGGTGTATGTCTTCGGAGTAACTCTTAGTGACAGATAAAAGGCTTTCAGGATAAGTCATAGAGATCGATAAGAAGTCTTAGCGAGAGCTACATGTCTTGCCGACACTATTTTATGTTGAACACTTCGGTGAAACGTATGGAGATCAGTATGAACTCTTGGCGATAGATGTGAGTCTTGCTGACTATCTCTTGAAGCTCGATATGACTTAAGTCTGTGGTATGCCTTTGGTGACTCGCTATGATTTCTTGGCAAAAGCAGTAAGTCTTGGCAACTGTTTGGTGGCTTGGTGTAACTTATGGAGCTCGATAGAACATCCTGTCGACTACGATGACTCTTGGCAACTTCGGTACGAAGTATATGTGGCGTCGGTGAGACACTGTTAGTGTCTCACCGAGATGCCAGAGCATTACAATTTCTATTAACCGTCTGACTATCATATGTGGAATCTCGTGGATGAATAGAGGAAGCTGAAAGTGAACCATTAGCAGTTGGTTCGGTGCGACAGTTCTGTGAGAAATCTCAACAGTTAGGGAACACCATGGATATAGTTGGAAGTTGCAGACGCTTGGGGGTTGGATAGTAGTTCGATCAACAATGAAGTGTGAAGAATTCAAACTGTATCAATGAAGGAATTAAAATCTGTAAAGGTTGTAACTTGGAAGTTTCTATTCGAAGAATGTACATGATGAATGCTGCTATATAATGACACCAGAAAGATAAGTTTGGAATTGTATGTAATTTTGATTACTGTAATACAAAGTGATTTCTCTTGGTGTGGTGGGTTTTTCTCCCATAAGGGTTTTCCCACGTATATCTAGTGTTCATGTGTGTTTGTCTAAATACTCTGTTTCTATAATCTATCTCATAGTGCATCTCATTTTGACTGTAATTGAAAATTTAAAAGTACTTTTGCACTCTTTCCTGAGGTATTGACATTAGGAGAATTGTTTTTCGCATCTAATTTTCTTTACAAGTGGTATCAGAGCCTGGCCAGTTGTATTATCCTTGGGGGGTACATTGGGTTTTTTGTGTCAATACTATTCAGTGGGAGTTTTGTAGAGATTGTTATTTCTATTTATAGATTAAGATGTCTAGTTCATCTGGGAAGATTGAAATAGAGAAATTCAATGGCAGTAACTTTGAATTGTGGAAACTCAAGATGGAGGATCTCTTAGTAGATCGAGACCTTTGGCTTGCTGTGTCTTGAACTAAACCTACAGGCATGAAGCAAGAAGAATGGGACCTTGCAAATAGAAAAGCGAAGGGGCTGATTAGGCTCAGTTTGGCAGACTCAGTTCTTCTCAATTTGCATGAAGAGAATCTGACTGCCTCTCTCTTGTGGAAAAGACTGGCGTCCATTTATCAGGGGAAATCCTTGGTGAATAAGTTGTTCTTGAGAAAGAAGCTTTACTCTTTGAGAATGTAGGAAGGAGGGTCTGTAGCTGATTATTTGAATGCATTCAACATGTTGCTCTCACAATTAACATCTATTGGTCTAAAGCTTGAAGAAGAAGATCGTTGTATGCTTCTGTTATGTTCTTTGCCAGACTCTTGGGATCATCTAGTGATGGTTATTGGGAGTACAACATCCAATTTCAAGATGGAAGATGTTGTTGATTCTTTGCTATCAGAAGAGATGAGAAGAAAATCTTCTAAGATGGCTAAGGAGGCTCTTGCTGTTAGCGGAAGGTCAAAGGAGAAAGGCAAGAAGAAGGATAAGAAATCCAAATTGAAATCAGAGGGGAGATCAAAGTCTCCCGGCAAGAAGTCCAAGGTGAAGTGTTGGAACTGTGGGCAACCTGGTCATGTCCAAAAGGATTGTAAAGAGGAGAAAAAGAAGAAGAAGAGCTCTTCTAATAATGGCTTTTCTCATAGTGATGGTGATGCCTTCATTGCAGCCTTGGCTACACAGGCATCAGATGATGTCTGGTTGATTGTTTCTGAAGCATCATTCCACATGACATCTCATAGAGAATGGTTTACAAAGTATGAAGAATATGATGGTGGAAAGGTGTACTTGGCAAGTGATTCAACCTTGGAAATTGTTGGCTGTGGAAGAGTCAGAATCCAATTCCTTGATGGTAGAATAAAGGGGATTAATAATGTTATGCACATACCAGGTCTGGCTAAAAATCTATTGTCTGTAAGTATGCTAAATGATATCAGAGTACAAGTCTTGTTCTCTGGAAGTGGCTGCAAGATGACTAGAGGTTCAATGGTGCTGGCTAGAGGTGCTCGAATTGGTACCCTATACAAGCTGGATGCACAAGTTGTTCATTGTAACAGTGTCTCTTTGAAGTCACTAAAAGCTACTCATGGAGGTAAAGAGGGAAATATCCCTAATTATGTAAACTCTACGGAAGTAAAACTTTCTGCAGATAAGACTATGCTTTGGTATCATAGGTTAGGCCACATAGGAGAAAAAGGTTTAAAAAACCTTGAAGAACAAAAACCTGGTTGAGGGGCTTGAAGATTGTAATCTAGAATTTGAATTCTGTGAACACTATATATATGGAAAGCAGCATCGTGTTTCATTTTATGACAGTCCTCATAAATCTTCTGGTTTGTTAGACTATATTCATTCGGATGTGTTTGGTCCAGTAGATGTTCCTTCTTTGTCTAAATCAAGATACTATGTGTCGTTCATTGATGATTATTCAAGAAGATCATTTATATATTTTTTGAAAATTAAATCAGAAGTGTTTAGTCGGTTTAAGGAGTTTAAAAATCTTGTTGAAAATCAGACTAGTAAAACAATAAAATGCTTAAGGACTGATAATGGCAGTGAATTTTGTTCTGATGAATTTGAAAGATACTGTAAAGACCGTGGAATCAAAAGACAAAGACTACACCTTACACTCCACAGCAGAATGGAGTTGCAGAAAGGTTCAATAGGACAGTGATGGAGAGAGCACAAAGTATACTTAGTAGTGCTGGTTTGGAGGAAAAGTCCTGGGCTGAAGCTACTGCTACTGCATGTTACTTAGTTAATCAGTCTCCAAACTCTGCTCTTGTTGATAAGACACCTTTGGAAGTGTGGTCTGGTAAGAAGCCCTCTCTTAGACATATTAGAGTATTTGGCTATGAGGAATATGCACATGTGCCTGATGTAAAAAGATCTAAGTTGGAAAACAAGGTTGTCAAGTGTATTTTTATTGGCTATAGTGCTAACATTAAAGGATACAAGCTTTGGAATCTTGTTATAGAGAAGGTTGTATACAACAAAAGTGTAATCTTTTTTGAGCTGAAACCTTCCACCTTGGATTTGCAGTCAGAGACAAAGTTAGAAAACAGTAAGGATGTAGCAGCAATTCCTCCTACACCAGAGAAAGAGGAATTGAAGATTCAAAACGTACCTGAAACTGAGGAGAGCTCAAGCAGTTCTGAAAGCTCTGAAGAAGATGAACCTCAGCCTCAATCAGTGAGGAGGTCAACCCGAGAAAGGAAACAACTAGATAGGTATGGGTTCTCATTAATTGATTCTACTTGTGCCTATGCCTTGATTTCTAGCACAGATGAGCCTAGGACTGTAAAGGAGGCAATTAAAATGTCTGATTTAGATTCTTGGTTGGAAGCCATGAAGGAAGAAATGGTTTCATTAGATAAAAATGAAACCTAGAGTTTGATGCCCTTGCCTAAAGGTAGGAAACCTATGGGCTGTAAATGGGTATTTAAGAAAAAGATTGGTCTGGATGGCAGTGTAGAAAAATACAAAGCACAATTGGTTGCAAAGGGTTATTCCCAGGTAGAGAGAATTGACTATGGGGAAATCTTTTCTCCTGTAGCAAAGCTGACGTCCATTAGATTTCTATTGTCACTTGCAGCAGCTTATGACTTAGAGGTTGAATAGATGGATGTGAAGACAACATTTCTTCATGGTGATCTTGAAGAAGAAATCTATATGTCCCAGCCTGAGCACTTTGTTAAGAAAGGTAAAGAAAAACTGGTATGCAAATTAAAGAAGTCTCTGTATGGGTTAAAGCAGTCACCTAGAATGTGGTACCAGAAATTTGATACCTATGTATTATCTTTAGGCTTTGTGAGATCAAAATTTGATCACTGTGTATACTATAAAGCTGAAAGTGATCAAATGCTTGTTATTGCTCTTTATGTTGATGATATGTTGTTCATTGGAAATAGCAAGCTAATGATTTCTGATCTTAAGTCTTAGTTGTCTACTAAGTTTGAAATGAAAGATCTTGGTGTAGCAAGGTATATTCTAGGGATGGAGATAACTAGGGACAAAAAGAATAGAAATCTTTGGCTCAGTCAGAGTAAGTATATAAAGACTGTTCTAGAGAGATTTTGTATGAATGATTGCAAGTAGTTAGTTGTTCCAGTCATGTAGAGAATGAAGCTATCTATTGAGGACTGTCCAAAATCTCCTACTAAGATGGAGGACATGACCAGTGTACCCTATGCTAGTGCAGTAGGCAGTCTTATGTATGCAATGGTCTATATAAGGCTAGACATTGCCCAAGCAGTGGGAGTACTTAGTCGATTTATGGCTAATCCAGGAAGAATACATTGGGATGCTGTGAAGAGGGTGTTTAGGTATTTGAAGGGAACTTCAAATTTTGCTTTGTGTTACCATGGAAATTCGGTTGAATCACAGAGGACTCTCAGTATTCGTGGTTATGTAGATTCTGATTGGGTAGGGGACATTGATAGCATTTTTTTCATGTTGAATGGTGGTGTAGTGAGTTGGATGAGCAAGCGGTAGGTTGTAGTTGATTTGCTCACTACAAAGGCTAAATACATGGCAGCTACCCATGCTTGTAAAGAAGTTGTATGGTTAAAACGTTTGTGTTCTAACATTGGTTTTGATGCAGGGGAAATAACAATCTTATGTGACAATCAGAGTGCCATTTGTCTAGCAAAGAATCCAACTTTCCATGCCAAGACGAAACATATTGATATACAATACCACTTTGTACAAGATATGGTTGAGGATGGAAAGGTTAATTTGGAAAAGGTTGATACTTTAGAGAATGTTGTAGATGCATTGACGAAGCCTGTGAGCACGGACAAGTTTAGGTGGTGTGCCAGTTCAATGGGCCTTAGTGCCCATGTTTTTCAGTAAGTATTATTTATGCTCTGGAGGTGCCTAAATGATCTTCGTCAAGTGGGAGATTGTTGGAAATATGTGTCTCAAACATTACAGGCTGAAACCTCCATGAGTGCCAAGTTGGTGTGATAGGTTCCATGTCTGGCCGACTAGTAGTTTGATTTATTCATTTCTGAACAGGTCGTTGTGACCTTGTCATTTTCTTGCTGAAAGGTTGCACTATGGAGTCTATCGCTGTAGCATGATGTATTCATTATGACATCAGAGCGATCAGGAGACCTCTGGCCGACTGGCCATTCAATTGTATATCGACGAGACTCTTAGCGACTATGACCTTCGGTGAAGCTAAAGGTTCTCGCTAAGATGTCTTATCGAAGTATTGATATCTTGCCGACAGCGTATGTATTGATGTCTTCAGGGTAACTCTAATGGTTCAAGAAGATGTATTAACGAACAGTGGAAGTCTTGCTGACAGGGACTCATCCAAGCATTATTCGGAGTAACTCATAGTGGTCAGAGAAACGTCTCAGCGAACATTCAATGTCTCACTGAAAGAATCACCTTTTGGAAGTCTTCGGGGTAGCTCTTGGTGACAGTTGATCATCGGTGAAACATATGGATCTCGGTATGGTGTCTCTGCGAAAGCTGATTGTCTGGTTGACAGGTGTATGTCTTCAGAGTAACTCTTAGTGACAAATAAAAGGCTTTCGATATAAGTCATAGAGATCGATAAGAAGTCTTAGCGAGAGCTACATGTCTTGCCGACACTATTTTATGTTGAACACTTCGGTGAAACGTATGGAGATTGGTATGAAATCTTGGTGATAGATGTGAGTCTTGCCGACTATCTCTTGAAGCTCGATATGACTTAAGTCTGTGGTATACCTTTAGTGACTCGCTATGATCTCTTGGCGAAAGTGGTAAGTCTAGGTGACTGTTTGGTGGCTCGGTGTAACTTATGGAGCTCAATAGAACATCCTGGCAACTATGATGACTCTTGGCGACTTCGGTACGAAGTATATGTGGCATCGACAAGACACTGTTCGTTTCTCACCGAGATGCCAGAGCATTACAATTTCTATTGACCGTCTGACTGTCATACATGGAATCTTGTGGACGAATAGAGGAAGCCGAAAGTGAATCATTAGTAGTTGGTTTAGTGCAACAGTTTTGTGAGAAATCTCAACAATTAGGGAACACCATGGATTTAGTTGGAAGTTGCAGATGCTTGGGGGTTGGATAGTAGTTCAATCAACAGTGAAGTGTGAAGAATTCAAATTGTATCAGTGAAGGAATTAAAATCTGTAAAGGCTATAACTTGGAAGTTTCTATTCAAAGAATGTACCTGATGAATGTTGTTGTATAATGACACAAGAAAGATAAGTTTGGAATTGTATGTAATTTTGATTACTGTAATACAAAGTGATTTCTCTTGGTGTGGTGGGTTTTTCTCCCGTAAGGGTTTTCCCACGTATATCTGGTGTTCATGTGTGTTTGTCTAAATACTCTGTTTCTATAATTTGTCTCATAGTGCCTCTCATTTTGACTGTAATTGAAAATTTAAAAGTACTTCTGCACTCTTTCCTGATGTATTGACATTAGGAGAATTGTTTTCTGCATCTAATTTTCCTTACATATGTAAATTGTATTTGAAAGATGAATTCATTGCATGGGATTATGTAATGTTACTTTATTCATGCAATGTAATTTGGAATGGATTTATTTCAAATATGCATCTATGTTAATGAATTGGAAAAAATTATTTCTATGTGTTGGTAAATTTGATATTTTCACATATATGGGTTAAAACTTGGGTGAAAACAATAGGGTAGACTTTGGGCATGTTACACCAAGTACATGAATTGTGACCAAGGTACCTCGTTAGTTCCCTCTTCAAGATATGCTAATAGAGGCAAGCATAATAGGTCCAAAATCCACCATCATCATATAGGATGGCTTCCCTTTAAATGGTCCCTCCTTGTTCCAATAAGCAAAGTGGTGCAATGTCCAAGTACAATCATCAATACCAAATTCCCTTATTCATTGGCCAAGCTTCATATCGGGTTACTTAGCCTAAGCATGAAAATATTAGAGGCACTAGGAAATCATGGCATTGGGCATGATTAGTCCCCAATTGCTCTTCTTATTAGGTGTCAAGTAAAAGATGTAAACCGCAATCTCCCATTTTGAGCTTCTTAAGAAACTTCTAGTTAAGCTTTGTGAGGTTTATGTCACTCAAATGTTTTGTGATTTATAGTGTGAGAGCTTAGTATTCATTTCCACATATTTGCAATACTAGCATTTTTTATGACCTAAATATTAACCTATTTTGTAGCCTAGAATTTTGATGATTTTCTTAATAATTTGAATTTTTTTAGTTGTGGCACATACATCCCATGATTTATAGAATCACTACCATATTGTCCACTTTTGTAATGTAATCTATGAGATTAATTTATATATTTATTTTTATTAATGAAAAATAAATTGCTTCTATGCAAATGTTCAATACTAGATTGCATACATTAAAATATACCTTTATAACTTTAGATGTACCTTGGGCACTCAGTGTGATAATATTAGTTCATAGTTGCAAAGTGATATAGGTTTTATAAGAATGGATGTTACTTCATAATAAACTCCTTTCTTCTAGTGTAAATATTACGTACACAGAACCTCCGTAGATAAATTTTAGACATTTATGCATGAGAGAGGGTATCACATTCATTGCCACCAACCAAGGGATACCGAATTTCACCCTAAAGAGTTCAGACCCAGGAATGATATCAAACATGAGTTTTACAAACTTAGGTCCAATAAGACTGATAGAACAATACTACCCAAAGGGGGTACGGAAATCACATCATGTGTGCGGATGAAACTCATAGGAGCATCGTATCCATCCTTGTGTAAAAAGTTTATTAGCATAATCTCCTCTATTATTATGTTCACTTGTGATGTTGGATCAACGAGAACACCCACTACGATGTTTCCATTGATCCATGTAGGAATGTAAAGAGGAGATGGTTCTTTGTTAAAACCCATTGGCAGGTCCTATGAAGTGAAAGTTATACTAGTACCACTATCCACGGGTTGTATAGAGGAGATAGGTTGATGCAAAAATGAGGCCATTATGCACACTAGACAACACTTTCACAGTCCCTAAAGGTTGACAGATAAGATGGTGACCCAATTAAGGTTTCGTCGTGCAATACCTTTGGAACCTTCCAACTACGCCAACTAGGGGTCATAGGTTGGGTTGTAAGGCGACAACCTCACAACACTCTCACCTACAACACTCCTAGAGTACAAGGAAAGGAACTGTCAAGATCGCAGGGATGGAACCAAAATGGTTCACGTTGGGCTCACCAAATGTAAGAGAGGGGGACCACTGCATACAAGACCCAGGTCACAAAGGGTCAAGACACAAGAGGCTGCCCTAACTTACCTCAGCTAAGTGTAATGTTAGGAAATGCGAGGCAAGAGTAACGAGGAGCGTGAGGCCTCTCAGTTACTCTGTAGACCCAAAACATAGGAAAGGGCTAGGCGAGCCAGTTTTTAGGTCTAACACTACACCTCAGGAAGCTCTCTATCTGAGGACAAAAGCACGGTCTCTGGACGTCAACACGGTATGCTAGCATCTCCAAAGTATGTTTGTGTCTGTACAACCAAACAACAGTGGAGACGAGGTTAAACCAATAAAACTAGCTAACGGCCTAGCTGACTAACTAAAGGGGGGTATGTGCAGGATCATCATGGAAAAAATAGGCCCTTAAGTGGCAAAAAAACAGAAAAATCAGAGTTAGGCAACTTGACTTAAATATTTGAATAATTTATCTATATTATTTTTAAAATATGTAAGAATAGAATCTGTAGAAAATTAAATGTAGTTTCTAAACTACTAGGTTTTTTAAATCTATTTGATGAAAATTTGAAATTTAAATGCATACTTAAATTTTAGGGAAAAAATAAGAAGTAGGTGTTTTTCTGACCTCCCTAACCACAATAAAATGATAATATATTTTTATGAGATTTTAGATATAAGTAGAGGACTCATTTTCCGATGTGATGCATATTTTTTTATAATTTTTTTCCAAGTAAATAATTAATTATGAATTTTTATTACAACTTTTAAAAAATATAAAAACTCGTATGTCTGACCATATAACTTGGTCAAAACTTCATGAAATTCATTTTTTTTTGTTAATCCTATAGTATGTGAAGCATAGAATGTGATGCATGTTTCAGATTCAAAAAATGTGATACTGTTTGAAAGCTATAGATGTTTTTCAATCAGCCTATCAATCAGGACTTTAGTCGTAATTCAAATAGAAAATGAATATAATAATAATTTATTGAATTCAAAGTAAAGCATAATTTATATTGGTGGAAAGCTAAGAATCTCCTTTAAAAACCTTTTTTTTTTCATCAATTTTAGGTATAAAAAAGTCGTCAGCCACATACCCATCATATTGCCACTTTTTAGCCCATCATGATCCTGTACATACCCAGGGCCAAAATGATGTGATTAAGTAAATGAAATACTCTCTAGTATTATAAAGTAAATAAGCAAGAGTAAAGAGAGCAAGAAGGATCTCACCAAGGAATTCATTCGCCAGCTAATCCTTTGAGAAGCACGTACTCCTACACACAGTAAAAGAGGAGAATGTTGGGTGGTTGTATAGCGGTGTGCCTCAGTCAGACCCCTATTTAGGTGTTCCCACCTACATGGAAAACCAAGGAAATGATATAAAGGAAGCAATACAATAAAGAGCACAAAAGCACTACAAAACAGTATAGTGCTAACTCAACCAAATGATAGAGGAGAGGAGAGGGAAGCTTACCACCTCCACCAAGAGTGCTCAAGGCTACTTGGGGGAGAAAAATGAGAGAAACTCAAGCCTCTACTGCAATGGCATGTTCCCAAACTTGCTCTACCGATGTGATGGAGTGTTGCTTTGGCTACAATGGAATGCAAGAATGCTACTTGAAGCTTGTAATTGATGAAAAAGAGTGTGTTAAAGCTTGAGAATGAATTCCGGAAGTTCCAAGAAGGAGTGAATATAAAGAAGGAATGAAGAGAAACGACCATATCCGGGTCGGCCGATCGAAGGGGGCGTTACAACTTCACCTCCAATGAGAAGAGTAATGCCTCTGCAGGTTCAACCATAGGAATCTACCAGGGATGTAAGCGTGCCGCGCGGATGTCTACATGTCATGTGGGCATCCCCGACAAAAACACCTCCACCAATGCTCAAAACAAGCGCCAAGTGGGATGCAAGCAGCGGACTTAGGTGGAATTAAGCCTTCAAACTCAGTTTTCTAAGGTGGATACAAGAAAAAAGGGGTTTTGCACATCTGGTGTGAATTCACTCTTATACAGTATGTAATTGTGTACATTCTTGGAATACTATAATTTGTGAAGTTATTTATTGAAATGGAATCCTTATTGTAAATTGTTATAGCATCTTTGTTCATTTGTTCTCAATAAAGAAAATAATTTTTTTTATTGCAATGACTTGTTACATAGTTTATTGGCTTATTACATAGATTATTTACTCGCATAGTGAAAACTTAAAAAAAATTTACTTCAGTGAATGGTTGGCACGTTACAGAAGCCATGTAAGCTCTTGTAAGCTATGTTTTGTTGTTATGATCATGCATCTATATATGTAAATTATATTTGAAAGATGAATTCATTGCATGGGATTATGTAATGTTACTTTATTCATGCAATGTAATTTGGAATGGGTTTATTTCAAATATGCATCTATGTTATTGAATTGGAAAAATTTATTTCTATGTGTTGGTAAATTTGATATTCTCACATATATGGGTTAAAACAATAGGGTAAACTTTGGGCATGTTACACCAAGTACATGAATTGTGACCAAGGTACCTCATTATTTCCCTCTTCAAGATATGCTAATAGAGGCAAGCATAATAGGTCCAAAATCCACCATCATCATATAGGATGGCTTCCCTTTAAATGGTCCCTCCTTGTTCCAATAAGCAAAGTGGTGCAATGTCCAAGGACAATCATCAATACCAAATTCCCATATTCATTGATCAAGCTTCGTATTAGGTTACTTAGCATAAGCATGAAAATATTAGAGGCACTAGGCACACATGACATTGGGCATGAGTAGTCCCCAATTGCTCTTCTTATTAGGTGTCAAGTAAAAGATGTAAACCACAATCTCCCATTTTGAGCTTCTGAAGAAACTTCTAGTTAAGCTTTGTGAGGTTTATGTCACTCATATGTTTTGTGATTTACAATGTGAGAGCTTAGTAGTTATTTCCACATATTTGCAATACTAGCATTTTTTATGACCTAAATATTAACCTATTTTGTAGCCTAGAATTTTGATGATTTTCTTAATAATTTGAATTTTTTTAGTTGTGGCACATACATCCCATGATTTATAGAATCACTACCATATTGTCCACTTTTGTAATTTAATCTATGAGATTAATTTATATATTTATTTTTATTAATGAAAAGAAATTGCTTCTATGCAAATGTTCAATACTAGATTGCATACATTAAAATATAACTTTATAACTTTAGATGTACCTTGGGCACTCAGTGTGATAATATTAGTTCATAGTTGAAAAGTGATATAGGTTTTATAAGAATGGATGTTACTTCATAATAAACTCCCTTCTTCTAGTGTAAATATTGAATACACTCATTATAAAGACTTATAGTGACCTATAATGCATGTTTCCTTACAACCATAGAGTTGTCAAATGCATTTTCATGAGATGAAGAATTAAAATTCATCATTCTAAATCAATTCCATCTATTACTACTTCATTGTATACAAACATGTACACTTATGATATTCCAACATTTTAAAATGACTAAACAAAAATTGTTAGTCATACAACTCATAGGTCTTTGAAAATTATGAGTTGAACCTATTATAAAAAATTCATATAAAGCAAATATAAAAATAAAGATTTTGAATATAATTGTATTAAGGATTCTAAACAAACCTTAGATGTGGCAGATGGAGTTATTATTCACTAGCATTTAGTAGGTATGCATCTAATGCAAAATTATTCAATTGCTATTGTATCAAACGGAAATTAACTTTTACCACCATTTGTTAGGTTTGCCACATGTGAATAAAGTTGTCAATTTGACCATATCATGAATATAATTTAATATTTTTTTTAAACTCTATGGCTATCTCTCATTGTGTCTTTGAAATTATTATAACTTTGATCCTTTTGAGTTCCTCTTGTTTTAAACCTATTGCCACTCAAATTGAAATACCCTATTTAGCTGTCTCCCAATCACCTTCAAACCCTCCTCATAAATATCAATTTATAAATCTTTGTATGCACAATTTTGTAATACCATGAAAGCATAATTACAATGCAATATAAATAGTGATTTTATTTTACATATACAAATGTTATTCTCTTCTCTGTAACATCAATCTATAAACATTATTATGCGAAGTTTTTCAACTGCAATGCATATCTACAAATTACATGACAATCACTATTGTAATTTTTTTTCTTTCTTCATATAAATTGTTATAGTTTATTTCTAATTAAAACAAACAGATTGAAATCAAATTAATTTAAAAATATTTGTGAATTCACAAATCTATTAAATATCTCACGAAGCAAAAGGATGTGAAGCAACATTAGAAAAATATAACCATAAATAAAACAAAAGTTACATGCACTTATATAAAATTACATACAGAATGTGTAACTTATCTCAAATGGTAGACCTGGGATAGGCAAAAGATAATACAATTAATCAAAACAAAAGAACTATGCATCTAATTTTCCACCTCTTTCTCCAGCTTTTTGTTTCATAAATATGCAAGTTTCCTGAAAACAATTCAATGAAACGTCCATTTTATCATAAAACAGGTCTTTGTAGACACCCCAACAGTGTAAATAAGCAGTGATCGGCACTCTATGTATCTAATTTTATGAAGCCAACAGCATCACCTAGATTGCTCAAAACAATAAAAAATAGAACCCCCCACAAAATAAAATCTAGAAACTGAAAATAAAACCTTGTCCCTTTCATTATTACTGCAGATCTGACAGGCTGCACATTATTGTAGTCCAAGCCTATTTTTCAGATTGCTTCATTTATCATCACCAATAATCTCTGCAGGAACATTGTCCCTGTTTAAAATGATGGAAACGGTTCACATCTCTAACAACAATTTCAATTCCAACAATCTTGGAGATAAATTTTGTTGCAGTGTGGCAATCAATACAAACTCGAAGGTTCTTCACAATTCTAATAGTTGTTAGGAGGCCTGTTTAACAAACCAAATGCAATTGCCAACTTTTCACTATGGTGGCAGAGAAATAATTCTTTTTCCTCCTCTTCCACATCATTAAGTAAATGCCTTGAATCTGGAAAATACCCTGCTGCTTTCATCTACCAAGACAATTTCTCCAACTTTGCATAGATCTCCTTTGTCGTTTGTGATCTGTCTCCTACACAAAAAGCATGTACCATTTTATGGGCTTCAATCCAACTACATCCAGGGATCTTTTTAATTCCTCTATCTTTCATCAATCTCCTTACCATTTGAGCCTCACCCCACCTGCCCACTTCTGCATAGGTGTTTGAGAGAAGAACATAAGTTCCAGCATTTTCAGGATCCAAATCAAAAAGCAGCATCGCTGTAAATACTCCTAAGCCTATATTCATATGTGATCTACAGGCACCAAGAAAACATGTCCATGCAACCACCGGAGGTTTAACTGGCATCTTAATGATAAAGTTTAGGGTGTCCTCAAGATAGCCAGCACGGGCAAGAAGGTCAACCATGCACACATAATGATTAACTGTAGGTGTAATGCAGTACGAGTTACTCATGTGATTGAAATACATACAGCCCTCGTCCACCAAACCTGCATGGCTGCATGCACGTAGAACACAAACAAAGCTTACAATGTCAGGATATATTCCAGAGTGCTTCATTGATTCAAAGATTTTGAGAGCATCCTTGCAAAATCCATTTTGTGCATATCCTGCAATCATGGCATTCCATGAGACCACATTTCTTTGGGGTATGCTATCAAACAGTTCACGTGCCTTGTCTATGCTTCCACAATTTGCATACATGTTTACCAGAGCATTTCCAACTATAGTTTCTGACAAAAACCCGCCTTCCATTATGCTTTGATGGATGTCCATACCCTGTTCCAAAGCTCCCATTTTAGCACAAGCAGGGAGGATGCTGGCAAAGGTTGTAGAGTCCGGCTTTACACCTGCCAATTGCATTTGCTTGAAAGTTTTTAAAGCCTTTTCAACAAACCCATTTTGTGCATATCCTGCAATCATCGCAGTCCATGTAACCACATTTCTTTGGGGCATGCTGTCAAACAGTTCACATGCCTTGTCTATGCTTCCACATTTTGCATACATGTCTACCAGAGCATTTCCAACTACAATATCTGACAAAAACCCCCCTTCCATTATGCCTTGGTGGATGTCCATACCCTGTTCCAGAGCTCCCATTTTAGCACAAGCAGGGAGGATGCTGGCAAAGGTTGCAGAGTCCGGCTTTACACATGCCAATTGCATTTGTTTGAAAGTTTTTAAAGCCTTTTCAACAAATCCATTATGTGCATATCCTGCAATCATTGCACTCCATAAGATGACATCTCTTTCTGGCATTCTGTCAAACAGTTCACGTGCCTTATCTATGCTTCCACATTTTGCATACATGTCTACCAGAGCACTTCCAACTCTAATATCTGACAAAAAACCCCCTTCCATAATGCTTTGATGGATGTCCATACCCTGTTCCAAAGCTCCCACTTTAGCACAAGCAGGGAGAATGCTGGAAAAGGTTGTAGAGTCTGGCTTTACACCTTCCAATTGCATTTGCTTGAAAGTTTTTAAAGCCTTTTCAACAAATCCATTTTGTGCATATCCTGAAATCATTGCAGTCCATGAAACCACATTTCTTTGGGGCATGCTGTCAAACAGTTCACGTGCTTTGTCCGTGCTTCCACATTTTGCATACATGTCTACCAGAGCATTTCCAACAATAATATCTGATAAAAAACCCCCTTCCATTATGCTTTGATGGATCTCCATACCCTGTTCCAAAGCTCCCATTTTGGTACATGGAGGGAGTATGCTACACAAGGCTGTAGAATTTGGCTTTACACCTGCCAATTGCATTTGCTTGAAAGTTTTTAAAGCCTTTTCAACAAATCCATTTTGTGCATATCCTGCAATCATTGCAGTCCAGGAAACCACATTTCTTTGGGGCATGCTGTCAAACAGTTCACGTGCTTTGTCCGTGCTTCCACATTTTGCATACATGTCTACTAGAGCATTTCCAACAATAATATCTGATAAAAAACCCCCTTCCATTATGCTTTGATGGATATCCATACCCTGTTCCAAAGCTCCCATTTTGGTACATGCAGGGAGTATGCTAGAAAAGGTTATAGAATTTGGCTTTACACCTGCTAATTGCATTTGCTTGAAAGTTTCTATAGCCTTTACAATAAATCCATTTTGTGCATATCCTGCAATCATGGCATTCCATGAAACCACATTTCTTTCAGGCATTCTGTCAAACAGTTCACGTGCTTTGTCTATTCTTCCACATTTTGTATACATGTTTAACAGGGCAGTTGCAACTATAATATCTGACAAAAACCCCCCTTCCATTATGCTTCGATGGATGTCCATACCGTGTTCCAAAGCTCCCATTTTAGCACAAGCAGGGAGGATGCTGGCAATGGTTGTAGAGTCCGGCTTTACACCTGCCAATTGCATTTGCTTGAAAGTTTTTAAAGCCGTTTCAACAAATCCATTTTTTGCATATCCTGCAATCATGGCATTCCATGAAGCCACATCTCTTTGGGGCATGCTGTCAAACAGTTCACGTGCTTTGTCTATACTTCCACATTTTGCATACATGTCTACCAGAGCATTTCCAACAATAATATCTGATAAAGAACCCCCTTCCATTATGCTTTGATGGATATCCATACCCTGTTCCAAAGCTCCCATTTTGGTACATGCAGGGAGTATGCTAGAAAAGGTTGTAGAATTTGGCTTTACACCTGCTAATTGCATTTGCTTGAAAGTTTCTATAGCCTTTTCAACAAATCCATTTTGTGCATATCCTGCAATCATGGCATTCCATGAAACCACATCTCTTTGGGGTATGCTGTCAAACAGTTTACGTGCTTTGTCTATGCTTCCACATTTTGCATACATGTCTACCAAAGCATTTCCAACAATAATATCTGATAAAAAACCCCCTTCCATTATGCTTTGATGGATATCCATACCCTGTTCCGAAGCTCCCATTTTGGTACATGCAGGGAGTATGCTAGAAAAGGTTGTAGAATTTGGCTTTACACCTGCTGATTGCATTTGCTTGAAAGTTTCTATAGCCTTTTCAACAAATCCATTTTGTGCATATCCTGCAATCATGGCATTCCATGAAACCACATTTCTTTCAGGCATGCTGTCAAACAGTTCACGTGCCTTGTCTATGCTTCCACATTTTGCATACATGTCTACCAGAGCATTTCCAACAATAATATCTGATAAAAAACCCCCTTCCATTATGCCTTGATGGATGTCCATGCCCTGTTCCAAAGCTCCCATTTTAGCACAAGCAGGGAGGATGCTGGCAAAGGTTGTAGAGTTCGGCTTTACACCCACCAATTGCATTTGCTTGAAAGTTTCTATAGCCTTTTCAACAAATCCATTTTGTGCATATCCTGCAATCATGGCATTCCATGAAACCTCATTTCTTTCAGGCATGCTGTCAAACAGATCACGTGCCTTGTCTATGCTTCCACATTTTGCATACATGTCTAACAGGGCAGTTGCAACTATAATATCTGACAAAAACTCCCCTTCCATTATGCTTTGATGGATATCCATACCCTGTTCCAAAGCTCCCATTTTGGTACATGCAGGGAGTATGCTAGAAAAGGTTGTAGAATCTGGCTTTGCACCTGCTAATTGCATTTGCTTGAAAGTTTCTATAGCCTTTTCAACAAATCCATTTTGTGCATATCCTGCAATCATGGCATTCCATGAAACCACATTTCTTTCAGGCATGCTGTCAAACAGATCACGTGCCTTGTCTATGCTTCCACATTTTGCATACATGTCTAACAGGGCAGTTGCAACTATAATATCTGACAAAAACCCCCCTTCCATTATGCTTTGATGGATATCCATACCCTGTTCCAAAGCTCCCATTTTGGTACATGCAGGGAGTATGCTAGAAAAGGTTGTAGAATCTGGCTTTGCACCTGCTAATTGCATTTGCTTGAAAGTTTCTATAGCCTTTTCAACAAATCCATTTTGTGCATATCCTGCAATCATGGCATTCCATGAGACCACATTTCTTTCAGGCATTTTGTCAAACAGTTCACGTGCCTTGTCTATGCTTCCACATTTTGCATACATGTCTACCAAGGCAGTTGCAACTACAACGTCTGACAAAATTCCTCTTTTCACTATGCTTTGATGGATGTCCATACCCTGCTCCAAAGCTCCCATGTTGGCACAGGCAGGGAGCACACTGGCAAATGTGAACTGATCGGGTTGGAGGCCTGTTCGTTGCATTTGGTGAAACAGTGCGATTGCCTCGTGAGGATACCCATGTCTTCTGTACGCTGCAATAATCGTATTCCATGAGGCCCTGTCTCGTTCTTTCATGCGGTCAAACACTTTACGAGCATCCACCAAACCTCCGCACTTGACATACAGGCAAATGAGCTTATTATGAAAAGCTGTTCGTATAGCAAATGCAAATCGCCCATGAGCGATGAATGAGTGGAGCTTATTCCCCTGTGAAAGCGACATTATTGAAAATGTAGGTCTGCAATAATCGAAGATAAAAAGAGAAGTCTTTAGGGGGATTGTGTACAGTAAGCAGAATGGGTCTCGCCTCCTTCTACAGTGAATGGTAATGGCATTTTATGATTGTGGAAAATGTGCAGTAATGGTATATGTGCACCAAAATGATATTGCCAGAGGTAAGCCTGGAAGCCTGGAATGAGACATAGTTTCAAAGTTGCCATTGTCGACTCCCTCTACGTTGGTTGCAGAACTATTAACCAAAACTAAGGGTTGATATACTGAAATGTTATATTTTAGAAATTAAATGGGGGAAGATATAAATGGCTTTCAGAAAAAGATTTAGCCATCAAACTACAAAAAATAATATATTCAGTATGAAAGAATGTTTTAGGTTTTGTACAGTATCAAAATATTTGTAATTTGAGTTTTTGGAAATTGAATTCAAATGTAGTGGCACTTATTTAAGGCACAAGAATGAATTTTATTATGTGAAAATGATTTAACGGAAAGTGTATGTGAAAATGATTTAATAGAAAGTTCTCTTAGGTCAGCCCTCTAAAGACATTCTCAAGCATGCATGTGCTCCTTATCTCTTAGAAAATTAAACTATGTTCTAATGATTTAGAATTGATAGTAGAATTGTTGCAAGACATTGTGTATTTTTCCAATACAATCAACTGTTACAAGATGAATTGTAAATTGATAATGTGATTATTTGTGTCTAAGATGTGTGCGGCCAAATATATGAGAAAATTGCTTGTCTATCCACTCCATAATATATAATAGACAAGTATAGATCTTTGTTAGAAACATCTATTTTTTTCATCCTTCATGAAACACACTTGCAAGGACTTTCATTTGGACATTTTATCAAGTAATCTTTTGAAATAAAGGTTCTTTAATCCTTTGAATAGTAAATGAATTAGCTCATGTAGAAGAAAATAAATAAATAGTATCATTCTAAAATGTGATATAGGTTATGGGGAAGGATCTAAAAGGGGATAATGATTGTGCACCTAAAAACAAGATAATAAAGGGAAAAATTAATTTCCTTTTTTAATGGTTTTGTAATGGAAGTCTCATACATCAAATTAGTGTGTTATTGCTAACTTTACCGTTACCTTTTATGAAATTAAGATGGAAACTAGTGTGTTGAGGCTAGATGACAACTCACTAGTTTAGATTGAGTATTTATTCTACTCTATAAGTATTTATTGTACTAATCTAACATTATACTTAAAAAATTAATTATAAGGCTTGATGACTTTATGAGTATTATAGTAAATTGAAATTTTATATTTCAACTAATAATCATACATCAAGATAACTCACTTAACAAATTGGATTTGTAATACTTTTCCATTGACTTAACTATATATGTAATTATGCATTTAGGTATGTTTAAGTTGCATGTCTAGTTTAATTCATAAAAAATATTAAACAAGAGAATATATACATAACTAAATGTAAATATAACACTTAATAATTTATGTTCTTTCTTTGGGATAATACTTAAAACACATTTATGTTTATCTTAGCTCATCCATTGCAATATAACACAAAGTTCACTCATAAATTTAATTGATATTATAAAAATGGTAAAAGAATAATTTATAATTGTTATTACACAAAAGATAAATTGTTTCCAACTTACAATTTTTTTAAAAACTCACATCATTGAGTTTGTTTTTATAAGAAACACTGACATCTCAATTGATATTGACGGTATATAAAGATTCAATACATAACAAAAATAATTTTAGTAACAAAATAATAAATCATATTATGTTGCTAGAGAGTTACAAATGTTATGCAAAAAGGTAGCTTAATGATGGGAATTTATTTCAGTATTTACTTTCCATATTTGTATTGCATGCATTAGTTAGTGTTGTTTGGTTAAGATCAAAATAAAAAAAGTAATAAAAAATTGATTATTTTGTTGATCATCTAAAGCTACCATAATATATACATAACACATCATTTTAGAGTAAGTGTTGAAGTGGGGAGATAAAATATGTAGTTTGGTTTAAAATATGAACATTCTCGAATACCTATAATAGTTTGTTGAAATTTTAATGTTGGATAAATTTGAGCATTGATGGTTGAGTTCCATAAATTGCATCTACTATTTGCTTTTGATATATTAAGCAACACTTATAGGGTGTTGTACCCTTTACACAACAAGCCCAAAGGGCCAAAAAAGATCACGTCCAGAGCATTAAAACAAAAACCACCAAAATACAAGACACATAAACAACAAACCGACAACCAATAAACAACAACCCAACCAAAATAGGACACAAAAGCATCAGACACAAGCTAACCCTCCCATTTCTGAGAGAGGAGGTTTATAAAATCCTCCCCAACCCAGTTGAGGCCCTCAATAGTATTCTTGTCCATTTCTCCCTTGAGCACAACAGAAAGGGTACCAACAACACGATGGATAATTTTAATAGTAAACCAGGTCAACCCAATGAATTTCCTTTCGAGTTTATCCATCCACTCCAATAGCATGCTATAATCGTCCCCCTTGTCCACAGTCTTTACAATATCTTCCTCCATAGCCCTAGGGTCCGAGGAATGGGTCGTCAAATCATCCTTGAGCATCTTGTTGAAGTTGAAAAAGTGACTAGGTCCATCCACAAATTCCTCCTCCTCCTCTGTTTCTTCCTCCTTCCTCTTTCCTTTACTATCAAACTGCTCCTTATCACTAGAAATATCATTCATCGACACTTTCTTACTATTTTTCACCATTCTATGGGATCTCTTAATGCTAGTATTCTCCATCCATATATCCATAGTAGTAGCCACAATGGAATCCCCCTTAGAGTCTTTACCCACATTGTTCTTCTCTTCACTATCTGTGATCAACAGCTCCACCTGGCATTTACCCTCTTCCTTTACTTTTTTCCTTGTTGCAGGTTTGTTGTTCATCTTGCGGGGAGTAGTTTTGAGCTCGCAAAACCTAGCCACCACTTTTGACTGAGTAATCCCCACACTCACCTTCTTTTTCTTGGCTGGAGGTTTAGGCTTAGGGGTTTCAGTGTTCACCAAAGGGGTTTTCCTATTAGGGCCCTTAGACTCGGCCAGAGAGGGATTCACATTGGGCTAGTTAGGGGGTTCAAGCTCCTCGATATGAACAACAAAAATAGGTTTGGGTAGACAGAGAGCCAGATGGAAATGATAAAGCCTCAAGATGAGGCCCTGGTGGAGCGACAAAGGGGCATTTCATCAGGGTTTTTGGCAGCAGTGTCCAAACACTTCTCAACTGAAATCTCCAAATTAGTAAGCAAGAAAAAAGGAAAACTCAACAATATTTTGTGTCGAAGATGATTGAGAAGAGGAAAATGGTAATAATAAAACACCATATGCCAAACTTCTAAGGTCACATATTTCATAATAGCCAGACAAACTTGGTCCCAAGGACGAGGGAGCGCTTCCCTTTCGAAACCTAAAACTAAGACCCGACTGGTTTTTCATTTTCTTTGAAGAAAGCATTGAGGCTTTCATTATCCTGGGTCTTGGTATGTTTAGTGTACTTCTTCCCATTGCATGAAAGCCTAGTCGCCTAAGGTATGACCTCTTCACTAACCTTGAAAGAGATACCTCCCATTGTAACTCTCCTATCTTTCCAAGAGCTTGCAAATTGAATCAACATCCTCGCATCATGTCCCACTAAGCACTCCATCAACGGTTCCAACCCACATTTGACGCAAATATGCCAAACCAAGGGATCCTTTCAGAATTCCTCGTAATTATTCGGCTTTGTCCTCACCTTGTCACCACCCATATTACCACACTTCACTCTGAGATACCAGTAAACCAACAAGAGGAAGAAATTAAAATATCTGTCAATGTGAAAGGTCACCCAAAAATCATTGTTTCTAAGCCAACCAGGATTATTTCAAGCAATTAAGGCAATATGCAAGTTACACGCGCGAAATGTTATTTCCAAAGAGGATATCTCCACGACACCATAATTGAAAATCTTATGACACAAACAACTTAGGTTATGAAAAATGATGACATTGATAAGTTTACCCTTCAAGTTGCATATGTACAAGTACCAATGCCAAGTGGTTGCAGGGCCAAATGTAGAAATCCCTAATTATATATCCTTTTATTCTATGAAATTTTTTAACAATGTTGAGAGGACTCAACATGAACTCCACACGACATGAAGAAGTCACATAAAATTTGAAATTGAAAGTCCGTATAGGTATGTTGAGGTTATGTCAAGACCACAAATTAAATTTGTGCATGGCCCAACCAATCCTAGTTGTTAACCTGTGGTACTCCCCATCACCTCTCATAATTAGCTCCATAATCACTTCCTTCACCCAATTTTTCAAATGTTGCCACCTATTTAATACCTCATCATCTTTCTTCGTTTTATTAAAAAGGGAAAAGTGATTATAAAAAATATAATGTAATATTTCAATTATATATGTGAAGACACATTTACCAATTAAAGATACCATCCTCAAATTGCATTGCATCCATTTTTGTTGTTTGGTTTAGATCAATAGAGAAGTACAATTGACATCGTGAAGTGTTTGGTTGATCATCTAAAGATGCAATGGTTTATGCTTAACATATTAGTTTAGGAAAAGTGTTAAATATTTGTTAAGTAGTCAAATATTCTTTGACTAAATAATTTATCATTGTGCAATAAGAGCACTTTGTGCTTGTGTTGCTATGCTTGAACAATGCAAGACTTTTTTCTTTTGATTACAACATGTAGAGGGGAAATTGAATTCTTGATATTCATATGCCCTTTCATTTGATCCTTGACCAATGGTCTTGCCCCTTGGATGATTAGAATGATGTTTGTCTATTTTGGTTAGATAGAACCATGGTGATATATGTCTTAAATATGTGTCCTCTATAAGGGATGAATTTTAATTTGAGAGGGAAAATGGTAGATTCATGGAGATATTTTTTAAATCTTTCAACACACTCACTAAAGGAAAGTATGTTATACATGATGTAGTTAATAAATTTTGGAGTAGCAAATTAAAAAAAAATATTGATTTTTTTAGGACATGACCACAAGCATCAAATACTTCAATGTCATCTAAAATAAAAACAAGAATAATTTAGTCATTAAAAAAAACTAACCAACCCTTAATATGTCATTATGAAATGATGATATCAAATATACCAAATTCAAGAGTGAAACATTATTATATATCTTGATTTTCTAATGGAATATAATAATTGATATTTATCTCAATAATGATTTAGCTTCAAAAACCATAAGAATCAATAAAAATTTAATTCTAAAAATGACATGATGACATTACCAATACTATTAAATTTTCAAGATGGAGCAATAATATTTATAACTAATTAATTCTAGGAAAAAATGTATAATAATTGTTGAACATATTATATTAAATTAATATCTCAGAATTTACTAGAAGCATGATTTTCCCCTATTTACATATTGGCAATCACATTGGGTCCAAAATTTCTAACGAGATACCATTTCATTGCATTAGTTTGACTTCTTACCTTATATATGTTTGGAAGGAGATCATATGAGAACAAAAGTCTATCTACTATTAATTTTGACCTCTCTAATGCAATAAAGTGATATCCTTTTAAACTAGTTAGAAAACCAAATAACTACAACACCTTTTATTTTATAGAAGGACTCTACCATGTGAAGAATTGCATGGATAAACTAGTCCATTCTATTTGTTCATTTCTTAGCATGATTACTTAAATAATGAATTTTAATATGGAAGTGGTATGAAGCTATGGATGCATTAATTTCTTTAAATTTTAATGGGACAAGTTTGAAAGTTTGTATCCACATTGCTACAAACAAACATTGACATTTTAGAAAACATAAAAAATTAACTTAAATGATATAACTTAGACATTGAAACCATAAGGAAAGATTTGACAATATTACTAATACAACCAGATCATCATGACATCAAGTTTATTTGAAGTGATCTATAAAATCCTTCTCTTTTTAGAATTCTTAATTTGTCAATTAGTTAAGAAGTGATGTCTCCATTCCCTCTTATTGAATAAATAATATCAACCAATCTATCAAATATCTTTGATCCCACATCCTTCTTTTTGGCATACCTAGATTATGAAGCACAATATCAAGTTATAGAGTTGAAACATTTTTCATTCCACTTTGTGCACAATTTTCAACCATGTCTTGTGTACATTCCAAATGTGTAAGAGCACCTAACAATCAAAGGACAATATATGAATGTATACATCTAAAATTGGTCTAGAGAAAATTAATTAAATACTAGTTATTTAATTAATAAAATCTTTATTTCCTCTACTTATAAATAAATTGCAAAGTTTATTTATATAGTTCATATTTCTTAATTCTTCCTATTTAAACCACTTTCTTCATGATTTAATTAAATAAAAAAATTTAACTAGTTTGCTTTATTTGATTAATTCCCTCTCAACTAAATTTGAATTTTTAATTCAAATTTTGTCACATTTCTCCATATTTTTCTAACCTCCTTCTACCTCATCTTCAATCTCACCATGTGTCACATGAAATTAATTATTTAGATAATTTCTAAAAGGGCACTTATCCTCAACAATTTTAACAATCTCATATATGCTTGGCTTCTCCTTTCCATTTATTCTCTTCTACACATGGAAAGCTTGTTTTATCAAAGGGGACAACTTCCTTGATTCCATCTAACCTCATTTCTCACCGTTGATCTCTCCAGAATGAATCATGATCATCCATTTCTTCCAACTCAAATGATGCCTTAGTGAAATCTATAAATAGACGCTCATTTACAACTTTTCATATAGAGAGCATAGCATAAATTTACTCTGCAAAAATACTTTCAACATTAGAGAGCTTAGCATTGGCATTTTAGTTTAGAATTTAGCATTTGATTTCAAGTAGTGTTATAATAGAAATTTCATTTCTAGGAACTTAATTTTTGCATTAGCATTACAACACTCATAGCATCTACATTAGCTTAGCATTTTATCATTGCATCATTTCACATCATTTTGTATACAACAACATATCATTCAACATATCATTTAGCATATCATCCATCTAATTCATCAAATCATGTAGATGTAGGTATAGTTTCCTACATTTTAGTTTAACGGCTTCTCATTTCTTAGGTGTCATCCCAGTAGTTTAGTGCATACCTAAAATCTGAGAGCACTAATGCAGGATCCTTAAGAATAGAGGAAGATGGAACGACTTTAAGGAATCACTTTATCAATTGTTTTGTTAAATTTGATTTCCTTAATATAATATGTTGCATCGATTGTGTTTTGATTTGATTGTTCTGATTCACATATTTCACTCACACATAAATTGGCACACACCGTGGGACCTAGCCCCTATTATTTTAATATTTTTCTAGAAAGTGTGCTTTACAGGTTCAAACATGAATTCTTCCAGTGCAACTGCTAATTCTTCTAGTGCACCCGAAACATTCTCTAGCGCATTCATTGACTATTCTGACACAACCACAGGTTCCTTCGACACATCCAAGCCATTTTGTGGCACATCAGGGGGTTTCTAAAGCGCATCTAATACTTTTTGTAGCACATTAACTGTCTTCTATAGCACATTAATTGTCTTCTATAGCACATTCACTATTTTCTATAGCGCATCTACCTGTTTAGTGTATTTAATTACTGTAATGGCACATTTGATTTTTGTTGCCAAATTTTCTAGATTCTGAACACTGATGAATAACTTTTTGCTATGCAGGTTTCATAAATGTCAGAGACTCTGCTGAAACCTTTGAATGCTATCAAAGAATGTTTATTGAAAACTACTAATAAATTTGATGTAGGGGTTGGAGTGATTTATTTCCTTTTTCTTAATTTAGGAATCTAGATTAATTTAGAGGGAAAGAACACCATTTTTGTACTGTATTTGATGAATGGTAGGCATATGCTCTCCCCTTAACTGGGTGACCAAAAAACTAGACCCATTCATTTTTATTATTTTTATCCTTAGAGGGCTTGCCTTGTGGGAAAAAGTAATCACCCAAGGGAACGACCCAACCAGTAACACGCTAAAGCCAAGCAACTTCCAACCAGGATATAAATGTGGGTACTTGAGGAAAGTTCAAGTATCATGAGGATTGTTCCGAAAAGAAGGGAAAAAATGGTCTCTTTTCGTATGGATGACCCCCCACGAACGAAATGCCTATACCAGAACCCTTTGTTATAGCAAGGTCAAAATCCTTAATATATTTGTTGGCACAGAAGGTCTAACCTTTGAAGTTGTCCCACATTTTTGCAACTTTAAGTAGAGATGAGAAGTTTTCCATGGGAGTTTCATGGGTATTGAAGCTTGGCTACCCCAAGTGAGTGTCATGGAGGGGAGCTAGTGGGGTCAAGCTTCTAATCATTCACTAAAAGTAGGCGCAGCTAGAGTAAAATCTAAGTGGGAATCCAATAAATACTATCTTACATTGCCTTAGGATTGTACATGCTTGATGTGTTTTACCAATGTGCTTTTAAAAAAACTTCAAATAAAACATCACACACTATAAGTGAAAACTGTGATTCAGAAAACATCATTTGAAACAAATAATTCTCTGACTGGAAAACCAAAAAAATCAAACAAACTTGCAAGAAATTGTTACATTTTCTAGTTCAACGCATCCACTACTTATTCTTGCACATCCATCATATTTTCCTACGCATCCATCTATTGTTATAGCGCATCCACTGTATTTTCTAGTGCACCCACCTACTGCTATAGCGCATACACTATATTTTCCAATACATCCATTGTATTTTGTGGCGCATTTACCATTTACTATAGCACATCCCCCTAAAACTTTGGCATATTCGAGCTATTCTATAACGCATCCAAGTCATTATGTGGCACATCCCAGCCATTCTATAATGCATCTACCTTTCAGTGCATACATTGACTATTACAGCACATCCACCAGATTTATAACCAAAAAGCAGAATTTGACCCCTATCTAACATTTTGAATCCAGAGTTAGGGATCTTTTCCATAGAGAAGTTCTTTCCTTATCCCAACATTGTTTTAAACTTGGAAAAACTAGCATTTACAATTGAAATCCTTTACCTAAACTTTGATCAAACATCTAAAAGTTCCCAACCATCATCAAATCCAGATTTGATCATCAAGTTGAGTTTCCCCATCAAGATTTGTCATCCTTCATCCAGAAACAACACACTTTACATCAAATTTCATTACCTTAGTCCCATCAACATAATTCATCATTCTATTTGACCTAGGTATTTCTTTGGCACTCCTAAACAAAGATCAAAATTTAGCAAACCTTCATCACTTGCATGCCTATTTTAATAAGATCCCTAAAGCAAAAACTTAAGGATAAGGAACTTGAACCTCAAAACACCATGGGTGAACCAAAAGAAAATCCCTTTCACAAAATTCCTAAAAATGAAACTGAAGAAATAATAGAGGGAATATAACAAGCAAACCAAGATCCTAAATTTCAAAAATTCCTAGAGGTCCTTGAAAAGGATGGAGAACAATACCTTCTAGTGTTAGCAAACCAAGGGGTCAAACTACCAAGTGATTTTGATGTCAAAAAATTGACAGAAACACCAAAGAAAACAAAAATTGAAACACCAAATATAAATCAAATGGCTACCCTAACACATCAAATGAAGAAACTTCAACAATAATTGCAAGACATGCAAAGAGGGATTACCAAAAGATGCTTGTTACAAGATATTTGTCCCTACCCTTTTGATAGGAATTTGAACATGATACCATTCCCACTGAATTGTGACCTCCCAAAATACAACAAATACAATGGAAAATCTGACCACATAGACTATGTGAGGGAATTTCAAACCATGAGTCTTGAGTTTGCTCATGAGGACACATACTTGATGAGACCTTTTCCTTACAACTTGGGAGGCCATTGTATGGAATGGTTTTCAAAACTACAACTAGGCATAAGATCCTTTGAAGAAATTGTCAACAAATTTATCACTCAATATTCATATAACATTTCACATGAAATAACCATGAAGGATCTTTGTAATACTAAACAGAAACAACGAGAATCCTTTCTCATATTCTTATAAAGGTGGAGAAGGTTATTCACTCGATACGCTTGTCCCATACCTGAACAAGACAAGATCATGGAGATTTTTATTGATAACCTTAACAGTGAAATGAGCTATAGGCTGCAATTACAATGTCCCTCTAGCTTTGAGAAGATGATAGAAAACGGTGTCAAGATTGAAGAAGCTTTAGTCAAAAGAGGGGTATTGAAAATTCACAATGACGGATCAAACAATGCTAGCTCTTCCAATCATCAGAATAACAATGAGAAATCAAAATTTTGGACAAGAAACAAGAATGCCAATGATGGTGCCACTACAACACATAATTCCAAACCAGTCTTTAATCTATCAGGAACCAGAACCAAGACTGATCAAAAAATCAATCAAGGCACTAATCAAAATTCCAACCAACACAACAATCAAAATAGCCACAATCAAAGTAATACAACATCTAAACCTCCACCCTATCAAACACAATCAAATCATAGAAAATTCACACCTTTGGGTCAATCACATGAATCTGCATTGAGAGAACTTCTTGTAAATAACCTTATAACACTAATTGACACCTGAGGCTTTGAACCAAAAGTAAAATCGTCATGGTGGAATGATGCTTATTACTGTGAATTTCATTGATGCAAAGGTCATCAAACAAATAGTTGCACGCAATTGAAACACAAGATACATGATTTAATAGATGACAAAGTCATATGAATAGAAGGACCCCAAACAAATGTCGGTCATGAAGCATTCAAAAATCCCTTACCGAATTATGAAAAAGGGGAGTCCTCTACAACAAACAACAAAGGGAAGAATGTAAACTATGTCCATGATATAACCATCCTTCATATCTTAGTAGTGGAAGATCAAATGAATAACATTGAAACCAATGACAACATAGACATTATTGCAACCAACAATCCCATTTATGAAATTCCAATTGAACATGAACAAAACATCATTACAGTTGAAAATTAAATTAATGACACTAAACAAGACACAGCTGCAACTGATACTCAAGTTAATGTCATTAAAATCAATGGGAAACATGATAACATGCCAATAAATGTGACCATGAGAGCATAGGCCAAATATGTACTAAAAGGAAGCTCATCTCAAACACTTGCTACCTCATCCAATAAATATAACATAGTAGACCAATTACAAAAGATCCCCATACAAATATCAATATTGGAACTGCTCAAGATTTCACCTATCCACAGAAATTTTGGAAAAATCCCTAGTGGACACAACAGTACCAACGGATTTGGAAGTTTGTAAATTCGACACCATGGTGGGACATTTGACTGCACCTCATTGCTTATCCTTTTTAGAAAATGATGACGCATCTATTTCTCATCCCCACAATGTTGCACTCCATAGTGAAGTCCTAATTCATAAACATCATGTCAAATGCATCCTAATAGATGGATGAGCCGGCCTAAATATATGTACTTTAAAGCTTGTTCATTCCCTAGGATATTCTGAAAATGCAATAGATTCAAGGGAAAATATTACAATAAAAGCATATGATGATGAGGAAATATCTTCACAAGGATTTATTATCTTATCCATTCAAGTAGGACCAATTCATAAAGATGTAATCTACCAAGGCTTGGACAAGGATTTGACCTACAACATACTATTGGGTCGCCCATGGATCCATGAAATGCAAGCGGTCCCATCAACATACCACCAATGCTTGAAATTCCCTTGTGGTGGCCAAGAAATCACCATCTCGGCTGATTCTAATAGTCCTCGGTATTGCAACACCTTTAAATCAGTCCAAGATGTCTTTGTGCCTCATAACAGAGAAACTTCCACTTACAACTCTACCAATAATCAAAGCTAGTCAAGTTCCTCATCAAAACTGTTGGTCATTTCCCCAAATCATGAAGGTCAATCTAGTTCCATGTCTAAATAGCCTGAGAAAAGGGAAGAATTTTCTCCTTCTACGTACTCAAATCATGAAGCCCAATTAAATTTCTTGATGAAACAATTTGAGAAAAAAGTTGAATTCAAAGATAAAGGTGTCGGTGAATATTCCATTGAACGATCTCTATGCCTTTGAAAATTGTTTCCCCAAAGTCAAATGGGCAACCCTCAACATCAACACAATAGTGATCACAACCAGTTACACTCTATTATGGTCAATTTGTAAAAGCAGGCACCATATTTGATGAAGTAGAAGACAAGGATGTTCTAAACTGGCTTTATAAGGATGAAGAAGAGTCCCAAGCAGCAACTACAAATGTACAAACAACACAATATGGAAAAGGCTTCACCATTTTAGAAAAGATGGGATATGAGGGAAAAGGCCCTATAGGAAAAAGAAAAGAAGAAATTATAGAACCAATCCAACCCCTCTCAATCCATCCAAAAGACAAGACTAGGCTGGGTTATAAAGAGGAGACAAAAGAAGAGATAACTCAGAGGGTGGTTGAAAGAATCTTGCAACTACAAGCTAATGATAATCATGAAACTAATTCCAATGAATATGAGTGAGATTCACTATCCGAAGAATCTTGTCATGACGAGGACATTAATTTGGTACACAAGTATGCACCCCTACCTGAGGAGGGACAAGGTTCGGGTTCTAGACTACTTGAAATAGGATCACAACATATTGATGATTCCAGTGAAGACAATCAGTCTCAGAGTGAAACAGATAGTTCAGAGGAAAGTTACCTTATAGACCTTGACTTTTCTATTAGACAAATTGAAGACATCGCCATCGATACTCTCACTATTTCTGACCTTAACCAGTCTGGTGATTCCTTACCCTTAGTACATCCCGAACTCATAGACTGTGACCAAACTAAGTCATTCGATATCCCCACCTTTTCAAACAATGATGCCATCATCAACTTCCTTTGTCCTGACAATTCCAAAATAGATTCAACCATTGAACTTCATAATGAAGCTTCCAAACAAGGGAGTGTCAAATCTTTCAATTGCAAAATGAATAATATAGGAAATAGATTTGATGGTGAAAACCATTCAATGGCAGTATCAAATCCAAAAAAAGTAAAAAATAAAGAGCGCATCCAATGGAGAAACCTCTCTAAGGCATTGAAGGATGGAAGATTTGACACTCTCCAAGAACACTTTTAGGAAAGATCAAAAGTATTAATTGATCCCACATAGTTTTTCAATATTGGCAATGCAAATACAGTGAAAATTATCCATCTAGCAGCATTCTTGATAGACTAAGAAAAACCAAACTTCCTCAAATTCTTCACAAAGAAACAAATCAATTTTTCTTTGTCATATGCCGCCATGCCAAGGATTAATCCAAAGCTTATCATGCATCACCTATCCTTACCACCAGGAGTAAAACCAATCAACTACAAGCTAAGGAAAATGCATCCACATAATGTCCTAGTGGTAAAAGTAGAGTTGAAGAAGTTATTAGATGCAAGATTCATTAGACCCATTGACTATGCCGAGTAGATCTCCAATATTGTACTAGTCTTGAAGCCTAACAACAACATTCACAATTGCACAAATTTTTGAGATCTTAATAAGGCTTGTCCTAAATATGATTTTCCTCTACCTAACATAGACATCATAGTGGAATTAACAACAGGATATGGCATGTTGTCACTTATGGATGGTTTTCCGGTTATAATCAAATCAAGATAGTTGTAGAGGATCAAGATAAGACAGCCTTCACATGTCTGTGGGGAACATTTTGGTGGAATTTCATGCCATTTAGATTGAAGAATGCAAGAGATACTTATCAGCACGCCATGATGACCAATTTTCATGATATGATGCATACCTTCATGGAAGAATATGTGGAAGATATATTGGCCAAATCATACACCAAAGAAGGAAACTTACAGATCTTAGAAAAAATATTCACCAACTTGAGAAGTTCAATGTACGACTGAATCCAAAGAAATGTGTGTTTGGGGTGACTTCAGCCAATCTCTTGGGGTATATAGTTTAAGAAAAAGGCATTGAGATAGACTCGACAAAAGTTAAATCTATCATGGAGATGCCACCACCCAAAAACATCAGCCAGCTACGATCTCTGCAAGGGATATTCCAATCAATCTGAAGATTTATTTAACAACTAGCAGACAAGACCCATCCTTTCACTCACTTGCTACACAAAAATATTTCTTTCTGATGGGGCGAGAAATGTGAAGGAGCCTTCAACCAATTAAAACAATATCTAATGATTCCACTTGTCTTAGTACCACTAGCAGAAGGAAAGCCATTCTTGTTATACAAATGTGCAACAACTGAGATATCATTGGGAGCCTTGTTAGCACAAGAGGATTCAACAAGAAAAGAAAGGGAAATTTATTACATTAGCAAGATGCTAAATGGCTATGAAATCATTAATACATCCATTGAAAAGTCTTGTTTGTTAGTAGTGTTTTCCACCCAACAACTACAGAACTACATGCTAACTCATACCATCAAGTTAATAGCCAAAATAGATCCACTAAAATACCTCCTCAGGAAAGCTAATCTAACTGGAAGACTGGCCAAGTGGGTTATGATACTAAGTGAATTTGGCATCCAATATGTGGATAGGAAAGAAATAAAAGGACAAGGAATCACAGACCAGTTGGCTAAAGCACCTCTACTAGATGATCATCATCTACACCTTGAATTTCTAGACGTTGATGTCCTCACCTTGACTGCACAACAGTGGACATTATACTTTGATGGATCACACACCCAACATGGATCAAGGGCTGAGATCCTATTTGTCATTCCACAAGGACATACCATTATGAAATCATATAGATTGATGTTCCCTTGTACCAACAAGATGGTGGAATATGAAGCATTAATCATTGGCATTAAAACAACTGTAGAATGGAAAATCCCAGAATAGCAAGTCTATGGAGATTCTTAGTTGGTCATTAACCAGGTCAATGATGATTATCAAATAAATGACAACAAATTGATGCCCTACAAAAGAATGAATGATGATTTTAAGAAATACTTTGTGGATATCAAATTTGAATAGATTTCAAGAGTGGACAATAAATTTTTTCGATGCCATGGCCACTATTGCTTCCTTGTTACAAATTCTAGAGAAGAGAAGCTATTACGAGTTCATGGTGGAACAACTGTTTTCCCCTGCTTATGACGATACTGAGTCCCAAGTCATTTATCATCTAGTTGATGTCGATACCTCAATCTATGGTGAAATTTATACCTATCTAAAAGATAGCACCCTTCCACCCAACATGTCCTAAAACCAAAAATGAAACTTCATTCACCAAGCCACTTGACATACTCTTATCGTGGATGTACTTTACCAATGATGTCTTGACAGAACTCTCCTTCGATGTCTGGAATGTGATGAGTTTGAAATGACTTTACAAGAATTTCATGAGAGTGCCTTTGGAACTCATTCAAGCGGTCTAACCTTAGCCAAGAAACTCCTCTGTTTAGGGTATTACTCGCCAAACATGGAGAAGAAGTCTATTTGGTTCATCAAGAAATTTCAAAAGTGTCAAATTCATGGCAACCTCATTCATGCACTAGCACAATAGCTTCAACCATTAACATCAACATGGCCATTTTGTCAGTGGGGACTGTATCTTATAGGAAAAATTCATCCACCTTCATCTAATGGACACAAGTTTATCATCATAGCCAAAAAATACTTCATGAAGTGGATTGAATCTATTCCTCTGATCACCATCACAAAAAATTAAATTTCATCATTCATCCTCAATTACATCATCTGGTGGTATGACATCCCTCAATCCATTGTCACTAACAATGGGATACTGTTCAAAAATCAAGACATGCAAGAATTGTGTGAGAAGTTCAATATCCAACATCACTTCTCTACACCATATTACCCTCAGGGAAATAGTCAAGTAGAGACCTCCAACAAAACTATTCTAAAAATCTTGAAGAAAACAGTCAATGATGTTGGACGTGATTAGCACATCCAATTAAACCATGCTCTGTGGGAGTATGACACCAGTATTCGCACACCAACATGAGCCACACCATACGCTCTTGTGTATGGATCTAAGGCCATTGTACCCATTGAGATTGAATTACCATCACTCCAAGTGTCATTGAAGGGCATCATCTCTGATGAGGACTATCGGGTATCTAGATTGCAAGAATTGGAACTATTGCATGAACGACACCAACATGTAGTGAACCACCTGAAATCCTACCAACAACGAATGTCCATAAATTGTAATTATAAGGCCAAACCAAGAACATTTCAAGTTGGCAACTTGGTATTGAAGGAGAACCCATGCAACCAACAGGATAGGGAGAAGAAAGGAAAGTTTGAACCCAATTGGTTGGGCCCCTTTGTCATTGTGTCAGTCTATGGATCAAGAGCATACTAGCTATCCATGCCAGAAGGAGACCTATTTGACAAGCCCATGAACAACCTCCATCTCAAGAAATTCTACACATGATTCATCTGATGCACCATAAAAGTCTTGAAGAAATCTAAAAAAAAAAAGTCCTGAAGAAATCCAAAAAAAATAGAAAAAGGTCCTAAAGAAATCCAAAAAAATAAAAAAATGTCCTTAAAAAATGGTCGCCCTGATGAAAACCAAGCAAACAGGCGTCACAAAAAAAAAAAATCAAAAAGAGAAAAATACAAAAAAAAGTGAAAAAGTGAAAAAATAAAAAAATCTGAAAAAAGTGCAATAAAAGCAAGTAGTGAAAACCTGGCAACAGGCACTATTTGTGATAGGCTAGCTTCTTCCTCTATTGGAATGTGTTTCGATCATTGGCTCTTCACTATCACTATCCACGTCTACCATTTGAGCCTCATGTACATATTCTGGTGTTGTGGTCATGTCTCACCTTGGCTTGGCGATCATTGTACATATCCATAATAAATTGGTTTGTTTCCACTAGGGGAAAAATCATGAACTCACTAGGGGAAATATATCTTTGAGCTTAAAATTATAGACAAACAAAGTATGAAAACATGATAAAAACACGACGATCAAGTGAGTTGCAAAATTGAACATCAATCATAACCACAAAACCAACCATTTGAACCAACAACAACAAGATCAATAAAAAAAATCTCATTTGGTGGCAATCCTTTGAATCAAGGTTTTATCACTTTAACACAAATGTTCAAATTACTTGCATCATGATTGTTGTTATTATTTCTCTAGATCAACTCAAGAATGTCAAGAACTAGAGAAGTTATGATCGAGAATGATATTTTTCTTTGTCTATTGTTTGTGAGTTGATCATTATTACTATGTGAATCTTCATGAGACGTGCTCTACAAAGTATCACTGATGACATTTTAGATTCGCATATTAAAATGATTAACTCTTGTCTATTTATGCAAGGAATGCTCAGGTCATCTTGGTCCAATTATACCTAGATGCTTGTGTTAACTTGCACTATCAAACATAATGAAAGTAGTACTCAAGTCATCATGGTCTAATTATACAATTGAAGTTTGTACTTACTTTCAACATTTAAAAATCTCAATGATGATACCAAGCACAATAAATTAATTACTGGGATGAAAACATTGCATTGTTAGGTTTGCATGATTAGGTTGCATTCATACTAAGTGTTGCAATGATATTTATAGATCTTTCCAAGGCTGGTCCAATTTTACGAGTGATGTTATCTCTATCATTAACGGATTGAGTACATTTGACATTAAAAAAAAATCATTTGCATTTAGATGCATAAGCATTAGGATGTCATTCATGCACTATCATATCATTTCATAATCCATCTAGTCACTAGGTCATATATTTACATCATGGAAATCCAAGAACAAAGCATAACCATGTCATTTTCTATGCATTCATTTTCCATTAGGTCACATATTTGCATCATGAAAATTAAAAAACAAAGCATTTATCATATCATTTCTATCCATCTACACATTTAGTCATACATTTGCATTACAAAAATCCAAAAAAGAAACATTTTCATTATCCATTTCATACATGTGTTCATACATTTGCATAAAAAAAAATACAAAAAAAATAGAGTACAATGCATCTCATACATCATAATAAAGCACAATCCATGGGAACAAATAGAATTATGCATTATCATTTAATCATTACATTCATCCATTTATGCATTAACATTATCATCCATTTATCCATTTCATATATTGCATCATACACTTGCATCAGAAAAGTACAAAAACATAGCATCCATCACATTTCATTCACATAATAAGATTCATCGCATAGGGCGTATAGAAATCATTCATAAAAGCATCATAAAATCATAACACATGTTGCATCCATAACATATCATATCATCATCATATAAAACATCACATAGCATACATAATAAGAAATCAAATGCATCTATCATGATCAACACACATAAGCATATAAGTCAACCATCATCATCGCTGCATATATATCTAAAAATAATGTCAAGTGCATAGGAATATCTGAATATGAAGAGGTATATTATCAAAAATGGTAGTAAATCATCAAGTATCAATGTATACATGTCCAAAACACAACAAACATCATGAATTGAAGCTATGTAGTGCTCCCCCCAGACGGTGCCAACATCTTTGGACCTGTTCCTCCTCCACCTAATGGACCTGCGTCTACATCTCACAAAAGTGGTCACATCACACCCCTGCTAGTAGTCCTCATACAAGTTCAACTAGAAGATTGAGAGTAACTCTTGTGATGCTCTAGTGGAACAACCTCAAAATATTTAATCTGATAAAACTTTTCCTCCTTGGCAGAGCATCACACCTCTCGAAAATGATATGTTTTCCCATTGCCCTTTGCAACCCTCCACAGTCTCTCTACAATACCCTCTACTTGATCCACCCGCAGTCTCAAACTATGCCTCTCTACTGTCAAGGCAATGATATGTCCATGTCCCTGTGATATTTGTGCCTGTACGTGCATCTATGCCTATGTTTGTGACTATAGCTGCCCCTAAACCTGTATCAACTGGCCCTGAAGTGTTTGGACCTAAGCCTATAGAGCTGCAATTTATGCCTGTTTTTGCTAAGAAGGCAATCATATTTGTACGCGATGTTGTGTTGTTGCTACTAAAGATCACCTCTTCCAAGGCACTTTGACATTTAGTCCTGGATGGGCACCCCCTCCTCCATCTTCATCTCCACCATCATCATTGCCATCTCCTCCACCACCATACCCATCTCCATCATTACCACCATCATCACTACCACCTCCTCCATCTCCTCCATCCCCATCACCACCATCTCCTTCCTCCTCATCTCCACCACCTCTGATCCTTCTCCATCTAGGTGCTTTGTCCTCCTCATCCTCTAGTCCCAACACTGGCTCATCAAGCCTCAAGTTCCTGGGAAATGGATGTCCACAAAATTAGTGAGTATTCCTCTGTCATGTATCCCTCCACAATCTACAAATGGTAGTCCCAAATCACTGGTTGTAATCTATGGTAATCATCATAAGAAGCATCATAGGATAAGGTGGGTCCCCACTCTGTGACATCTTGCTATCTTTGTTCATATGTAGCCAATCCCTGTGGAATCCCCTACAATCTGTTGTACTGTTTGAGTACCCTCATTAGTAGGAATCTCTAAATAATGAAGCATGTTTTTCCAATGAGATATCTAGTTGTGCAAACATAAGGCATCTCTAAGTGATCCTCGACCCACTACTCACAATCCACATATGACTGCCATGTCACAGAATCCAAGTCATCCAATACATGTCTCCAATACTCCAATTTTCCCAGCTTATGTTGGACAACCGAGCTAGTATAACCATAGACATAGGGTCTCCCAAATGGCTGATACCTGTCTCTCTCTAGTCATCTCGCCGCTATATACTCCTAGGCCCACGCCCGTAATAATGTCACCCCTGCAAATAGAATGGTGCTTCCGATATAAACTACCTGATGCAAATCATGATATAACTATGCAAGCATGCACGAACCCCAGGTATACCAACTCCAAAACTGAATCATCTACTCTAGTGTTTGACCCCAACTGACAGACAATCCCTTTGCCCTCTTGTTGGGACATAGAAAGCCATTGACAAAACTCACAAGCACTGAAGGTAAAGGGGCATAACTCTCAAATGTCTCCTGCCAAGGCATCTCATACCTGCTAATCTGATCATCATGAAATATCTGACATAAGGCATGTGTACCACCCTACTCAATCTAATCATATGTAACAATGTCACCCATCATGAGAATCTGCAAGATCCTATAGACATCCTTTGACATCACAATCATCTCCCCAGTGACTAGATGAAAGGTGTTGTGGTCACTATGCCACCTCTCTGCCAACGCGATCAACAATCCCTAATTAATCCTAATCTAGGGCATGTCAATCAATGAAGATAATCTGCATCTCTCAATGATATCTCTATCCGCCTATGACAACTATGGAATCAACGCCCAGGTCTGTGGGAAGCGCTCTCATGATTGAAGATTACCTAAATCACTCTCTTATCATTATAACACATCACAATCAGCATATCAATTAATCAATCAATCAATCAAAACAACAAAGCAATCAACATCAAGCAATCAATCATCCTATCAGCTCAAGTGATATTTTCATCAAATCTCATGAACATCTATTTTTTATCCTCGCCTATCATGAGGTCAAAACAACATCATCATTATTGAATCTCGCCTATCATGAGATCAATAAATCATCTAATCTATCAACAACAACAAATCATTGGCCGACGTGATTAAATATCATCTAAATCAAGGAGAAAAACAAAAATATCTTCAATTATGTCCTAGATGCACTATTACAGTGCTTCATTGTGCTAAAAAGATAGATGTGCCACCAAATTCGGTCAATGCACCATAACAGTCTGTTTATGTGTCATTTCATTTGATGCACTACATAATGTCTCCAATGCACCACAAAACCTCTTCAATGCGCAATAAAATTCTATGTGCCACTTCTTCTGGCAGGTGCGCTATGGTCCTATGCGCCATTTCCTTTGATGTGCTATCTCAAATTCTAATGCGCTAAAACTTTCAACCTATGCGCCAAAAGGAAGATGTGCCATTATAGAGCTTCGATACGCTACATCGGGTTTGGGTGCACTAAAACCCTAGGTCAATGTGCTAGAAAACCTAATCTATGCGCTAAAACAAAAGACCTATGCACTAAACCATGAAAAACAACAAATTTCAAAATTAAAATTGTGGGAAAAATGATTCAACATTCACAAAGAGAGTTTTAGAAGTTCGTAGCGAAGGTTCATATGTTGTTGGTCGGTTATGTCACCGCACACACTCGAATCGATGAGTCTTGTAGGGGATCACCATCTTTGCTGAAATTTCTCAAAGTTTCTCTCTCACTCCAAAATTTCAAAAGAAAAAGTGCGCAAATGAGCTTCTTTTTCACTTTTTGGCCTATTAAAAGGGGTAATTAAAGTGGGATTTATGGTGGGATATTTTTAATTTTTCACGAATCAATTAATCAAATGGCAGCTCATTTCTTCTATATTAGGAGATAAATCATTGGAATATCATCAAATCATAAAATTACCATCAACATCATCGGAAATCATCAAAAAATTTCAAAATTTTCAAAAAAATCTTTAAATCATCAAAAATTCCCTGATTTATCTCCCGAAGGGGCATACATCTGTTATCTCCTGAAAATCACCGATTGGGGGATTATTGAAATTTTTATCAGCAATGAAATTTTTTTCTTTGAAGCAATGTGTAAACACATCACTTCAAAGAGGGGAAAAATGTATACATCTAAAATTGGTCTGGAGAAAATTAATTAAATACTAGTTATTTAATTAATAAAATCTTTATTTCCTCTACTTATAAATAAATTGCAAAGTTTATTTATATAGTTCATATTTCTTAATTCTTCCTATCTAAACCACTTTCTTCATGATTTAATTAAACAAACAAATTTAACTAATTTTTTTTATTTGATTAATTCCATCTGAACTAAATTTGAATTTTTAATTCAAATTTTGTCAATTTCTCCATATTTTTCTAACCTCCTTCCACCTCATCTTCAATCTCACCATGTGTCACATGAAATTAATTATTTCTAATTTCTAAATGGGCATTTATCTTCAACAATTTTAACAACATTAGAGACACACATGGATTCTCCTTTCCATTTATTCTCTTCTACACTTCGCAAGCTTGTTCTATTAAAGGGGACAACTTCCTTGATTACATCTAACCTCCTTGTTTCTCACCGTTGATCTCTCCAGACTGAATCCTGATCGTCCATTGCTACCAACTCACTTGATGTTTTGGTGAAATCTATAAATAGAGGAACATTTAAAACTTTTCATATAGAGAGCATAGCATAAATTTACTTTGCATAAATACTTTCAACATTAGAGAGCTTAGCATAGGCATTTTAGTTTAGAATTTAGCACAAGATTTCACGTAGTGTTATAATGGAAATTTCATTTCTAGGAACTTAATTGTTGCATTAGCATTACAACATTCTCATAGCATCTCCATTAGCTTAGCATTTTATCATTGCATCATTTCACATCATTCTGTATACAACATATCATTCAACATATCATTTACCATATCATCCATAAAATTCATCAAATCATATAGATGTAGGTATAGTTTCCTGCATTTTAGTTTAATGGCTTCTCATTTCTTAGGTGTCATCCTAGTAGTTTAGTGCATACCTAAAATTTGAGAGCACTAATACAGGATCCTTAAGAATAGAGGAAGATGAGACGACTTTGAGGAATCGCTCTATCAATTGTTTTGTTAAATTTGATTTCCTTAATATAATACGTTGCATTGATTGTGTGTTTTGATTTGATTGTTTTGATTCACATATTTTACTCACACAATGAACATTATCAAAATTGGTTTAAGAAAACTTCTTAAAAAGTTTAATTTTAAACTAAATCCTTTCTAAATGTGAATTGTGAAACTTGTATGCTTATTCAAATAAACTATTAAGCAACTATAGTGAGCTAACTTTAATTTTAAACAAAGAAACCAATATGAATGAAAATGCGATGGCTTTGATTTAAGCACCAAGATCATATTTCATGAATGCATTGGCATTGAAATTTTCTTTACATTATTTTCGTTATTTATAGACTTCTACAAGCCATTAATTAATATCCACAAATTTATTTCTTGACAAATGAGAAAAGTATATAATTGGTACTACATTCATGAACAAATGGTTAACAAATTAATATTTTAAAATATAAATAAATAAAGTGGAAAAGTATATGTAAATAGGGGATAAATAGAGGGTCAAAAGTGACCACTTTTTTTTCTCTTAAATTAGCTAAGTTGAAATTTTGATGAGTAATTTGAGATGCTACACTCAAAATTTAAATATGTGATAAGAACATGATTTGTAGTACTCTAAGTCTAGTTTCTAATCTACTAGAGTTTTTTAAAATTATTACAATTAAGAGGGTCAAACACTAAGCACTCACACAAATGTTTCCAATTTTATCTATGAGATATAACATAGAGTTGAATTTGTACCCCACCAATCCTTTTGCTGCATTAAGTACTTTTCAAAACTAATATGTGGAGATGTAACTAAGAGTTAGTACTGTAAGCTATATATTTTTATTGAATATTTTTATAATTTTTGAAGTGGATGCATCCTAAAAATAATATCACTAAGTGTGCACATCACATAACTTCTACAAAAATAATAAAAACTATAAATTATTTTCAATGTATGTAGAACAATCCTATAGATGTTGTTTTCAAATTTAGATAAATAAATAAAATTATGAAGAAAAATAAATACATATATATCTAAGGAATAAGAAGACATTGTTGAAAGAAAATAAAAATAAAAATTATTTTAATCAAAATTTAAAATGAAATATATGGCTTGAAAGTTAAGAAGAAGCTTGACATTTGGGTAGTGATTTCATATAATTTTATCATAAAATATGTAAATTTGGCAATGACGAATCATGAATATTCTACTTTATGTTAAAACATGAGTTTGGGAGCCGAAAAGGAGATCCAACCTTTAGGCTTAGAAATTCAAGCCTAATGGGTAGGATTTGAATAAATTTGAACTATAGAATAAATAACACACCTGAGTTATAACACATACACATTATTAAAAATATTAAAAAAAAAGGAAAAATGATTAATATATCACATACATATTAATAATGTGTATGTGTTATAACTCTATGCATTTTGTAACATGTATGTATTTACTCCAAAATTATACATTTCGCTACTTTTGTGCCCCTCATTTTAGTGTAGTTATGGAAAAATACAAATATAATTATTATGGTTTTACTTAAATCATATTTATTCATAAAGAATATAAAATTCATTGAAATAATTAAATTGTGTGAATGTTTCATCATCATTTCTTGCATCCATGACCATTGTATTCTATTAACGTGTAAAAAGTTATCTTGATATTTGGCCTTTAGTAAAAGAAATTTATTTGTCTTCTACATGCCACAAGTTGGCACATACTACAATATCTTATTTTTTTGTGATTGAATATAGTGACCTTTTTCATGCATTTAATACATCTTTTCTCAACACACATGCATTCCTCTTGTTTGTCATTTTAATTAAACCATATTCAAAATGATGTCTCTTACATATTGTGTCAATCTTCACACCCATTGGCAATAAGGACTCAACATATGTTTTACACCCATATATCAACCTTGATACAAAATAACTCCATGGATCCCCAAAAGGGACATCCCTTCCATATAATTTTTCTATTAGAATCACAATGAATCTATTCATTATATTCAGTAAACATAATGTGTAGTATACCATACATGACTCTAACCAAAAATTGAATTTGACAATCACTTTTCATTGAAAACCTACATATCATCTACATATTTTGAGGTTTATTTTTGTTATCATCAAGGCCAAAAACACAATAATAGCTACTTATAAATATATTTAAAAAATAATATGTATTAAGAAATATGAAATAAATCTGACTAAAAATGTGATTTGTTTGAGTTGATTATGTTCGATAGGAAAACCTTGTCTATCTTGGTAGTGTGATTGATATGGTTTCCAAGGTTGTCCTCTCTATGTAATTTGTGTATAAAATTTGTCTCTATCTTATCCAATAAACTTCTACCTTTCATAAAATTAGTTAGCCTTTCAAGAGAGAAACTACAATAGATAAATCCACCTCACCATTTTCTTCTCTTTATAACTAATTTATGTATTTAACAATGTCTTGCACATATATTTCAATGAGTAATTTGCATGTGTTCTTTCTACCTATCTTTCATAGCATTAATATGGTTATTAATACCTGATAGAATTATATTACCAAATTGTAATTACATAAGAGACATTTCTTAATATTATATTTGTATTTATGCATATTGAGATTTTTGCAGTAGCGTCATTGGGAGATCAAGGAAAAGTAATTTGGAAATGGAATGAAAAGTGCTCCAAATAAAGATCTTTCTTTAATTGATCGTAATAAACTTAGATACATACATGTTGGATAACCACACTAACTATTAATATTTTGCATAATAGATCAAGAGGTAAAAGAGGATATAATAATAAATATTTTAATTGAGTATGAGAAAAGATCTTATAAAGGCTATATTTTTGAAGCACTGAAAAAGGTGGTTCTTCAACCATACATTAAAGGAGGTTAAAGGGTATTTTGATAGTGAATTTCAAAACCTTAATATCTTATCTCCCACACACATTCTTGTATGTATTATAGTTGTTCTCAACACTCACTTGTTACCCTTCATTATTTCACCTTAGATGTACTAATCCACAAGATAGATTAAGTAGAAACGAGAGTGGATACTAAACCAAATGGGAAAGATAGTGAAGAATTCAAGGATGTTAGACATACATCATGATTATATAATATTGTTATGAATCCTTTTCCCATGGCCTTTATGGAACCTTGACTTTCAAAAAGGTGAAGATACATATATTTGAGATAGTCTTTCTAAAGATGTATAAACTTCCTAAATATGGATACGATCTTAACTAAGTTCTTTCCATGGAAATTTAAATATAATAATAATTAATGGTTTTTCATTTTCTCAATAATCTATCCACACATTTGATTATTTTATGGTGTACTTGAAGCAATTAAAAGTTAACATGGACCTTGCAGTGACATTGATTAATATATTTGAGCGTGCTTGAGCATAAAATAAATACATTAATGATTATTTCATATGAGATTTAATTACTCCTATATACACCTAAAAATGACTAACACATTTTGTCTCATCACCTCATAATTTCACATCAATTCCTTTTTCATTTTTAATTATTTAATAAAGCTAACACACCATTCACATCAATTTCTCTAATCCTGTAACATGCCCATTGTTCTACCTAGTAATTTTACTATGTTTTAACCACATGTTAATAGTTTATGATACTAACAATTAGTCAATAATTTTTTTTTCTAATCAAATAACAAAATGCACATTTGATACAAACTCATTTCAAATTTCTCATTGCATTACAAGAGACATTACTAAATTCCAAGTAACAATCCATATTACATAATTCTGTGATAACATTTTTCATATACAAATTTCCCAATAAGAATAGAGATTTCATGATTACAAACATAACTTTCCACAAGCTTAATCAAATAGAGATACAAATGGTTCAGATGTCCTTCCTCAAACCTTGGTTGTCAACTGCATGAGGGGAAGCATCACTCAAGTGATTTTTCACCAACCACAGACTTACTGCAGTCCCCCACACATCTACCAATCTAGTAAGATGGCCCTACCCTTCGACAAAGATATTGGTTCAGTAACCTCATAATCTTAGCTTTCCTGGAGCATGGTGTTGTGTCCTACATATCTAGAGCTACCATATAGTGGCTACAACCTACATGAATGACAATCCTTGCCTAGTATGCAAACCTAGATCACAATGAACTAGCAGTGTAAATAGTGGCTACTTACACTACTTTGGCCAAAGTGTTCATCACCCATAATTTAGAGTGGAGGTCACACACTTACCCACCTTTCTAGCTCGACTTGGTTTTGATCATTCATACTCTTAACATACATCCCAAAAAGGAAGAAAGTGATGAAATAATAACTTGACTAACTAGGTTACACCATTTCTCATGGATTATTCTAACCCCAAGAATAACCAAGTTATCCACACTAATGAACATAACGTCACAACATTAAGCGATTCCATTTCAAAAATTATGGTCTCATTAATAAATCACTTCAATTGAAAAGTAATATCTCAACAATAAATGACCTCAATAAAAAGTATAACCTCGTTAATAAATGACCTCAATCAAAGATATAATCAATAATCAAATGATCAATCAAATCCTATAGGTTAATCCCAACCTAAGGTTTCAATCAAAAGTGATGTAACAATTAGGTGATCGTAAACAAATCATTAAACCTATGCCTCAAATATTCACATGTTTACAATTTTCACTACATTTGTATATAATCTAGAGGACATTAGCCTAAGAAGAGTTTGTGCTTCTACATCTACAATGCCTCTTCTCAATACAACTTTGGGTTGTCAAAACGTGAGTCCTCTTCTAGAATTATGTAAAAAGGAATAGAATCTTAATTAGGAAATAAGAAAATAAAATAATTGGAAAATACATTTTCAACCTTAATGTTGAATATTGATATAAAAATCAATCACATACCCTAACCTTAGGGAAAAGATTATCTTTCCACTTCAAGGAGATATGAGTAATAAATCAAGTATTGACTATCAAAATGGTTTGCATAACAACATAACCTAACAATGATGATATATTTATCATGCCATCAGTCTTGTTGTATTACTAACCTCATTATCTATAGAGGTTATAAGCTAAAAATTTCATCTAAATTACCTCAAGACATCAATATATTCCACATTCATATTTCATGAGCTACATATGTATAGTATTGACAACTAAGTATTGTTTAAATAGCATCACAGTCATATAAATTCCAATATAGAATATACAAGAATAACCCAACAAAGAGGTTTCACCAATACAAGACTCAACTACGAAACATGCATACTTATCCAAAGCAAGATATAAACCAATTTCATAAAACCAACTTAACACATTTAAATCAAACCTTTCCAAACAAAGCATTCATAAACAAATAACCTTTCAAACATGAAATAATAAAGGAATAGAAATCAGCATGCTTATATTTAAATGCTCCATCTGATACTACTTCCTCCCTCACTCAATTCCATAAGCCCTCTTGCTACTCCTTCTAAGATCAACATATCTTCCACCTCTAGCCTCTTACCAATTCTCTCAACAATTGAAAAATCACAAAGCAACTCTATATCTCATAAAGCTCTCAAATAATACTCTTGTATAGATAATATAATAGAATAACAATGAGGAAATCATATTGGAAAGTACATAATAAAGGATAAAGAGGATGCCTCTATATATACTAAAATCCAAGTATCTTAATGCTACAAATAAGCTACCAATTTTCTCACCACTATAACAACAAATTGCTTTTCCCTTCTAAAATGTATTGACTCAGTCAAAAGAATGATATGTGGTTGCTCAAACAACAGATATGTAAACACCTTAATAGTCGAAAAGTTTCCAGCTTCTTAATGTGGATGATTCGCCCCTATCGAAGTGACAACAATGGCTCTCTTACTGAATCAAAGCACAAAAAAACACATCTACATGTTTCCTATTTGTTCATACAAGTCAACTACCTTCACACAATGCAGCCAACTCTTATTTGACCAAGTCTCCATGTTGTTCATTGGTTTGAAGACTTCTACTTGTTTTCCATTTACTATTTTGGCATTGAACTTTTCCACATAAACATGTTGTGTGTTGGTTTTTATATTATCATCAACATTTAAATGAAATGCATGCCTCTTCCTTAGTACAAGTTAGAGCTTTATCTTATATCATTAAATCTGCATATATTTAAATCTTTAAAATTTATGTGCTTGGAGTTATATCCACACTTCCAAGTGCTTAATATGGCATAGTTGTTACTCCTTCATTGTTGGCTTTAACTTAAGCCATGTTTACTATTATGGGTTGTGCCATATATGCGCCCTAGAAGCATCTTTTTGATACCATCATCAAGCCCACATTGTATGGCTTTAAGGTTGGGGAGTCTAGCTTGGGATCCATTGATTGGGCTCATATTGAGAGGGTCGAAACTCTCATGCTACAACATATTATCAAGTGTAAGTGAACTGTTCATAAACACATTATTTAGACTAAGTTTGTTGCCCAACCATTGCATCTTGGGACTATCTTCTAGCTTACTTTCTACATATAGACTCAAATCCATGGGTGACTTTGTTTCTCATCATGTCAAATATTTGTACTTGTCTCCTCATTATTCTAAGAGGATTACTCAATTTGGCTCAATTTTATGTTCTCATTGTTGGTACTTTGAGACTAGCTCGCTCCTTTCCATCTCTATTGATAGATTACTTGCTTTCATGTATTCTTTGGATGCTCCTCCTTGGATCCTTTCTTTGAAGCAAACCATCACCAAGGCCCCTAGAATAGACATCTAAAAGCAATAGATCCAAATCACTTGGACCTCCCATCTTGCGCCTTTCAACTTGAAGATTGCTTTCTACATTGAGCATTTTTTATAGGTGGATTACGGTACATTATACCATCCTCATTATATCCAACATCATTGGTCATATGGCTTGAGATATCCCTTGACCAAGGAGTGTGTGTTCCCACCAACTACAAGTTGAGACAAACCAAAATATTCCTCACCTTAACTAGATCTACCATATTTTCTCCCTCAAGGAGAGGAAAATGAGGAGCATTTCATCCTTAGGTGTCCCATTTACTATGAGATCTAGAGGAGATATTAGTGCCTCTACAAGGACTTAGGTAACAATATCTCTCCTTTCTTTAACAATCTAGACTAGCAATGTTTTTCCTTGTACCTTCAGGAGGAAATCAACCTTTGGCATATATCCTTACATGAGGTGTCTCAAGAATCTAGGGCCCCCATGTTGATCACCTCCTTCTTCCAAAACATCCACAAGACTAGCAACTCTAAATGGTCTTTGGATATTTCTACTTCTATTATAGATGTAGATAGAGCTATGAGACAATGTCTCTCATAGTTTTTGGCTCAACATCTTCCTCCTTAGAATCATGGTTTTGATTCTTCTTGACAGTGCAATTAAAATTATTCTTGTCGACATGCATCTACTCCTCTCTAGCCACCCTCCAACCATAGAGACAAATGTATGTTACGAAATTTTTCACTAATATAGGGGTTGTTTCAGCCTTGAATGTTAAATGTGATCCTAGGGGGAGTACCTTGCTTGACCCTCTTGGCCCTTAATAGGGTAAAAGCACAATAGTGTGTCACACTTTCGGCCAAATAAATAGTTCTAAGTGAAATTTTTTCGACTAGAAGATATTCAACTGAGTGGCTTTCGATCGAAACCACATGGCACCGACATGGCAAGTACCTTTTCAACCGAAAATGTTTTGGCCAAAAGTCACTCGGCCAAATACGTCTAACCAAAAATGTGAAAATAGTGAGCATATTTGTTATATATAGCTTGAAAATATTGAGCAATTTTTGGTTGAGTATGTTTTGGCCGAAACATGCTCAACCGAAAGATACTCAGCCGAGCATGTCTAGTTGGCATCCTACTTGGCAAGCAACTCACCTTTTTTCATAATTTTCTAAAACATTCAACTTTGGCAGAGTATTTCTCTAGTTAGAATGATTTTTTTTGAAAAAAAGAAAAATTCCCTTTTATAGAGCTCAGAGTGGTGAATCCAAATATATAATTTTTTTAATATTTTGACTAGTTTTAATATATTTTATTTTTAAAATAATGCAAGTAAGTTGTTAAAATTAAAAAAGAGGCTAATTAGAAATTTTTAAAAAATAGTAAAACATATTAAAAAAATTAAAAATTATATGGGGCACAAGAGGAGAGAGTCTTCTTCAAAAGGGTATAATTTGTTCTTTTGAAAATGATTAAAAAATTTGACAATAGTTGACAGCTTGTTAAAACTATCAAATTCTAACAAGTTTGACTTTAAAACATTACTATGAGAAAAATATACATCAAAGTTTGATTTGATTTTACCATGCACAAGATATTGAAGTTACCTATCTGGAGAAAAAAAATTAGGGAGAAATGAAGTTTTCTTCAATTTGTTTCTTGACGGCCCATGAAGTCACTCTTTTCTAAAATTTTCAGCATTCCAAAATCTATCCTTAAATTGATAAAAACATAATGAAAACAATTTTTTTTAAAAATTGAAAAATTACAGGAATAAATTGCATCAAAATTTTTACATTTCATTAGTTTACACCATTTTGAAATTCAAAACATAAAGACCGCTTTTATGTGGTCAAAGTTTAGAATTTGTTTTGTTGTTGGTCAATTCCTTTATAAAGTGTGACACAAGTTTGTGCTTTTACCCAACAGTCCTTGATCAACATTATTAAATCTTGTATTGGTCCCTTCATAATGATGATGACACCAAAGACATCACTATTTCTAGTCTAGACAGTGATAAGTACTTGATGATCTCCAAATTTCCTCAATGTTTGCTCTTTGGGGTTCTTGTCCCCCCTTCTTAGCTATATGTACTAGCTTCTTGGACAATTGTGTTGGTGTTCCCTTATTGTTTAATATTTCTTTTCTTTTTTTCTTCCCCTTTGTGGGGGCCTTTCTAGGTTTCTATTCCTAGAACTTTTTATTGTAAATTATTGTCCTCTTGAGTCTCATTGACCTTCTTTGGTCATCCATGAACATTAATATAATTTATTTTTTTCTATCCATCTATACAAGATGATGAATAAATCACTATATCCTCTACCCAATGTTTTCTCAATGGAGATAAGGTTGGCCTCTATATGGACCTCCAATTGTCTGCCCAACTATCTTGTTGAAGAACTAATTTATCTTTCTTCTCTCTTTTGCTTCCCAGTACTGCAACTTGGCTCTAATACCATATGATGCAAAACTTTGGGGAGTGGCCCAACTGAATAGGTAACCAACCCAGACAACCTTGAACAAATCTTTAGTGCTATAGTTCCAAACAAATAACAAGGACAAGAAAACCCAACTATAAATCCATTATTCACATACACTTCTTCTAAGTCTCATGATAAGAAAAGTTCTTAAATAATTGTTGAAAGATACATTAGTATAAGCCTATAAGCTTCATGCACATGCAACAAAAACTAATGTTTGACCTTTACAACAGTAGTAGATTTATTACTAATAAATGAGCAGCTTTAAATAGGGCTAAACATTTGTTCTACAAACCTTCTGATTGAAAATTATGAAATTTGTATTGAAACTTACTGAATTTTACTCCTAATAAAATCAACACAGAAAAAAGGAAAATAAGTGTTAGTGTTTCAATTCACACCTCTAGTATGTGAATTAGAAACGGGCAGTTGTGCACAGATAAACTGCTCTTCGAATTAGGAGGGGAAGTTCCCTCTTTACTGATTTTATTAAAGAAAGTAAACTAAAACTAATTTGCTAGTCTTTTTGTTTAGCTTAGAGCACAAGGTTGTAAAACTCAAGTGTCATAACTGAGATTTTCTCTTTTGGAACTTCAACTATGACTAAGCCTACTCTAATGATGTTTCTAACCACTCAAGTAAAAACGAAGTTTAAGAGTTAGAAATGAACAAGGAATGATTCTTTGACACAAATACTTAAACAAACTTCCTTCCAAAATACATCTATTGTACTTTCAATGCAAGCTGAAATAAAGATCATACAAGCAATACATATAAAATGGAAATCTAATACATTATATCAATGAAGCAAAGTAGGCACAATACTTTAATTTCTCAAATATCAAGTAACAAAGATTACACTTTTGGGACAATAGGATTGTAGCAATAACAGGCTTACAATTTAGCCATCAAACCATAATACATTGACACAAGACACATAAACTGAACAATAACTTGCAGCTAAAAGAGGCTTGCAAACTTTCTCTAACACTAAGTGAACAATACTGAATAACAATTAGAAGGCACTAGTAGGCTCAGTGTTTTGTTATCACAAGCACAGTTCCACAAATAAATGGGTAAGGCTACCCTTATTTATACATAAGAAGAGGAGTAGGGAACCCTAAACTCTCCTTTCTTTTACAACTAAGGCTTGCCAACATGCAAGCTTTATTTCTAAAACTAAAACAAGATAAGCATCTAACAACCTATGAAAGCATAAAAATAGGGAAAGTGTCAATATTATATCTTGATTTCTTTTCTCTTTCAAAGACTTGATAAGAATGAGACAAGAATAGAAAGAAAGCTTGAGATAAGAATGGAAAGAAAGTTGGGAGAAATTTGTTGCTTTAAATCTCAACCACATTTGCTAAAAAGATGGGGAACTGCCTCTATTAGGAGCATCAATGCTATCTATAGAAAAATTCCACTTTTCCAGGATCTCTTCACCTTCTACAATTGAGCTTAGAGAATCTTTCACATCTTTAGTTGCGTTATCGAATCTTGCTAAATTCGGTGGCTTTGCAACTAGAGTGATGACCTTTTATAAATATATCCTCTTGCTTTGGCATATCTTTTTCTTGTGTGTGACCATTTTATGATATTCCTTTGTTTCTTTCGCAACTTTTATGCTTCTAACACTTCTGATTTTTTCAAAGGAAGAGTTTTGTAAAACTCTTTTCCACTACTTGTCCTTTTTCTCATACCACACCTTTTCATGTTCTTCAATTTAGATGAAAAGAAATTTCCAACATTGTCTAGCCTGAGGTTGCAAGCAACCCAGAATGACCAAGATGTATGATTGTAACATTTCCTATGTCTTCCAAAGCACACAAATTGAACACTAGTTTGATATGATGCAAGTCAGCTTCAACAGTTTTGATGAAATCATGATACAACACTGATTTGGTCTTGAATTCAGTGGGAGGGTATTCCATACTGAAAAACTTGAAGATTGACTGTAAACTTGACTATGCCTAGACAAGTTCTACAAAAATACTAAATATAGCTTGCTGATTTTTCCTTGTCAAATGGGCAGATTTTTCAAAAATAATTTGAGATATTGGTTTTGTAGAGAATCTTAGTGCAAGAAGACCCAAATCACTCATTTTTAAAAATTGTTGATGGCTAGTTGAAAAAATAGAAACCCTAATTTTTTATTTTTTTCTAAAAAAGCTAAGAATTGGTTTTTGTGCAAAATCACGTTTTAGGTGGACCTAGTTGATTGATTTTGAAAATATTGAAGATTTCTTGGACATGTGAGAAAAAAATAATTTCTTGAAAGTTGAAAAATTCTTCAAAGTTGTAGAGAATTGAAAACCAAGTTGATCCAAATTGTTGAAATTGGAAAATATTGACCCCCTTCTTCAAAAGATTAATGCCCTGGAAATTTGAAGTATGAAAAAGTGATCCCTTTTGTGTGTTGATCCAAAAAATATGAAGAACTCTGAAAAAGCACCAATTTTTGGCCTTCGAATCTTGAAATGAATAAAATTATATGTTTCCTCCTTTGGACTTCAACATACAAAAAGTGAATAATGAATGCAAAGACCTTCTTAAATAGGTTTTGAGGATATAAAAATGCTTTATTCTTCAAATTTAAACCTTTGAAGCCAATCCTAAGCCAATTTTGTTGAATGTAGACACTTTTCTGAATGATGTGTTGGAATTTCAATTAGCACCTCTAGAGTGCTTATTGGAAACAAACAACTATTGCAAGTGTTTTAGTAACTACTCCTCTAGATTATAGAGAGGAAGATCCCTCTTTGCTAATGTTATACATAAAAATTATAGTAAACTAAGGGTCCTATCTTTTTTACTCAGCAGTAGGACACAAGGGTGCATAAACACAATGTGCCATAGCTAAGGTTTCCTCTGGTTTTTGCAGATCTTAACTATGACTAAACTAGCTTTAAATCTATCGTATCTCCTCAAGATAAACAAAGCATGAGGGCATAGGAGTGGAATGAATGGGATGGATTGCTTGGTCTGACCATCTTTTAGAATGTGACTGAGGCTCTAAACTCTCAGGTTTATAATGGAATAAGGCTTTATGAAAGTAATCACTCTTTACAGTAAGAAGAATCTCAGACTTTCCAAAGAGGAGGAACCCCTTTTTGAGGTATAGGCTAAGAAAAAACTCTCTAGAAACAACAAATTATGATGATTTGGCTAACAAACTTGCCAAGGAGGAGGAACCCTTGTCTGAAGTATAGGATGAAAGACAATTCATTATACAACATCAAATGATAATTGTTAACAACAAAATATCCAAGGAGGAACTCCTATCCAAGGAGGAGATTGAAACAAGTTATAATAACGAAACATTGAAAGAACTCAAATATTTGGATCAAAATGCATGTGCTTTCTGATTTTCTTCTTTGAATTTCCTCAATGAATTACAAAGAATTGGGACATGCAAAGGCACGAAATCATGCACAATTTCTCATCAAACCAATTAACACCCATCCAAGAGTGAACAAATAAGCACTTGCAAACTTGAGGCAACAATGGTGCAACAATTTTGCATTGTAAATAAAGGTTACCAAATAATGAGCCCAAGGCTCTTATTTATAGAGCTCAAAGGAGTGGGAAACCCCAAAATATCCTTGAGTCAACAAAGATTTCTTTTCAACCAATTAGCAAGATTTATTCCTAAAAATAAGGAAATCTATTAGATAACTAGCACTAAACTACAAGAGAAATTATAGTACAATAAATGTCTCAAAGATAAACATCCATGATTAATGGAGATAAACATCCATGATTAGTGGGAGTCAAAACAAACATCCACAATCAATGGAAGTCAAAACAAACATCCCCCATTAAAGGAAATAGACATGCATGATTCAAGAGATAGTTAGTTAACTTGGAAAGAAGCATCAATTAACTATTGTTAATCATAAATGCCATCCTAGAGAATAGGACGTCCCAACTAAGTTGTCTTTACACCTCAACACCTCCAGTCAATAGCTCCTCAATCCATGTGTTGACTTCTTCTGCCTCTAGACAATTAATGCTCTATAGGATGATGACATGGTGTTTCAACATCTCCTCTCCATGTGCAAGTTATTGTTGATACTCAATGCACTTCACAACTGTGTCATCCAACTTGGTGGACATGTCTACAATCTTCCTCAATTCACAACTAGCAAGGTCACAAAATGTGCCATGGATGAAATCCTAGAACTGTCTTTGCACAACAATCTAACTCAATGTATGTGCCACCCTTGTATTGCTAGAGGAAAGCAATGGATATTACCAACGTTCTTGCAAATTTGATAATACTTGCTACAATCTGGTGGTACTCAATCATCTCCACAGAATTGGCATCATAGGCTTTCACCTTGTATATTCTTTCCAAGCAAACAGATGTTTCTTGTTCTCTGCAGTGGTAGCTGATTGGTATCCCAATTGTAAGTCTATAACTATGATCTCATCCCCTGGCCTCTTCTTTTTTGTCTTAACTCTGACTAGTAGATCCCCGTGCAAAGCTCATGAGCTCTATTCCTCAACTGGTATAGTTCTTCCAGTATACACCGTCCTCTGACAAAAAATTCCTCCACTTGATTTCTCAAGTGTTTTCTATATGAGATCAGTTGGTGATGATTTCACTCCATGGGGAGGTCTAGCATCTCTTGTGGTAAACACAAAGATGTTAGGAGTGTCATGCATCAAGTTGGATATGTAGAACTTTAGCTGCTAGTTTTTAGCCTTTAAGGCTACTTTGTCTCTGCCATCCTTCACCATTCTCTCTTGAGCACTCACTGATTCCATTCTAAGAATATTTTCTTCCACCTGACGAGAGGTCTTCCCAAGGTTTACCTTTGATAAGGTGGTCATTAACTTCAACCTTGTGTACATTTTTTTCCTCAGGTGGGGTAGTTGTCACTATGGCAACTTCATTATTGACATTGCTTCCTACGTGGACATGTTTCTTCATCTTCTTCAATGGCATGTCTTGAGGGACATGGTTGAATTCTATGGAGTTCAACTTGTAGGATGGCCTTTGTCTCTTCCTTCCTAGGAGGTTCTCAAGCCAAGATGAGCTATGACTGGCCTCACTAGAAGGAGGGATGTTAGGCCCTTGAATGCTCGATGAATGAGATTGTGTTGCAATGATGTCTAGTTGCAGTGAATCCAAGTCAACAATAACTGGTGACTATTGTTGTCAAAGTGAAGTGGGAGGCTTTGTTTCAACTATTGGAGTTGTATTCGATGTAGTTGCTTCCATCATGGTTTCTATCCCAGCTTTGATTGCCTCAGTCATTGGCTCAGCTGCAGCAGTTTCAATGACTGCCTTGGGTATGTTTGTCATTGTCTCGACATGAGTCTCTTGTTGATTTGCATTAGTACTTTGATTGCTTCCCCTTGTGTAACCTAGCATCCTCATGCCTTTGAGAAGGTTACTCCATTACTTTTTTCTAGGCTTCTTCCTAGATATGGAAGGTAGTGATGAACTAACCGATGGCGGCTCTATGTGGGGAATTACTACCTTCCTCATTTTCTTGTTGTCGAGATAGAGTTGACTGTTCTTGACAACTCTACTTGTCCTTTCCTCTATAGATGTGTTCTCCTTGGCGTACCAATCCACCCTTCCAAGTAGCTGTGAATCCACTTGATCCACAAAGAATGAGGGGAGAATGACTTCTCCATCATCGTCCGATAGACCTTCCACATCCACTAACATAAAGTCAGCAATCTGCAGAAGCCTAAAGTGGTTGTAGTTTCATCTTCATACATTATACTCATCATCACAGTTGACCCAATAGTCTTCCATGGAAGACTCGTGTGATGAGTTATGCTCAAGGTGTGCTGCATATAGGCCCCTCAGATCATAAGACCATCTCTTAATGAGGTATTTGAGATTAAGTCTCATCATCTCTTGGCACATGATCTTGGCATCAGCCACTGATTTACACCTAGAGATTCCCATCTGGATAGGAAAGCTCACACCCGTCTTCTTCTTTAGGCACTGTTAAGAATGAACTTCGACCAATTGCTACTAGAACTCTATGAAGACTACCCAATCCAAAGGGTAGCAGGGTAGCATAGTAGGGTGACCATTATATCCACATATGTGTATATAGGTGAAGGTGGGGAATTGGATGAACCAATCCGCCTAGTCCACCATTGCCTCCTTGGCTATTCGTGATATACATAAATACATCTCATGGTGGAGGCCTCTTATGACATGCATTGTGAAAAGGTCATTAGTCTGCTTGAAGTGTCGTTCTGCTAGTGTAAATTCAAGACCCAAAAAATATTCATGGACCTTTTGCACGCCTAAAGTTCCCACAGTATTTAGTGCTCTAAACTAGCCTTGGAAGGCTATTGAGTATACTAAGTATGAGCACATATGGACCCTATGAGCCTCTAAGAACCCTATTATTTGTTGGTGGAGTGTATCACTGATGAGTGTGGTCCAGCCATAGTGCTCTCTGTTGCTAACAATTTTGGCTATGATGTAGTACATCCATGGCTAAAATTGGTTTCCATCCTCCTATCTAGTGATTTGGTTGAGTAGCATGGTCATCACTATGTATTCATCTCGGAATTCTCCACACCCCAGATTCTTGGGAAAGTTGGCCTTCTGTACTTTTAGCCATTTTTCTGTCATTCTCATCAAGCACTTATCCTTTGAATCTTTGAATGACTTCCCGCATTCTTTCACAAATATGACCACGTTTTTGGAGTATGGTGGAATAGAAAAGCATTTTTCCCCATCTTTAGGCTTAAGACTACAAATGACCCTCCTATCCACTGATCAGATTTCTCATGTGGTAGGGTTGTAATGCTTAATGCAAGAAATTGCAAACTTCGCACTTTGTAATGTGATGGGGATAGATGTCACCTCAAGCAATCCAGATTGCTTGATTATCTATAAAGTGATCTAGTTTATTCCTTCCATATTCTCTGAGTCAACCTTTGGGTTCACCTGATGCAATTCTCTGTTTTTCATTTTTAGGAAATCATTGTACAAGACTGTTTTTCTCTTGTATTGTACTTGGGAGTACTACATCCTAAAAAACTTAAAGATCAATTGTGCACACGACCTTGTTTAGACAATTTCTGAAAGCCCTTAAAATAGCGCCTACCGAGAAGTATTCTTCTAGAAAAAATATGACACATGGGTTTTCTTTGTGCTTCAAAGTTGAACAAACCCAGTTCATTAGAATTTTGATTTTGTGACTTTTTCTGAAAAATCCCTAAAAATAAGGGTAGCAAGTTTGTTGTTTCTTGAAAATTTTAAGAGATGAGTTTTACTGAAAAAATTGTGTTGACCACACCCAATTGGCCAGATCTGTGATAGCTATTTTCTGTGACATGCAAGAAATTTAAGACATAAGAGAGGAAGAAGATAAGAGGAATATTGGAAGCTATTATGCTGCCCTTTTGTAAAAATATGCCTCTAGATGCAACCTCTGAGAAAATATCCTTTTGTGCCACTGATCTTCAAAAAAATAATTAATGGTCAAAAACCTCTACCGGATCTTGAAAACACACCTTGGAGAGAAAATTGTTGTTTTATCCTTAAACCTGCAAAAAGAAATAATGAAATGTGACGCCTAGAGTTGGTTTATAATTATTCAAGTTTGGGCACCAACTCATTATTTTGGAGTGATTTGGCTTGATCTAGAGTTCTAAAAACTAATTTCCACTAATTGTGGGGCGTTTGAACCAAGTTTTCCTCCAAAATCTTACTCAAGTAAAAAAATCTTTCTTTGACCTTTTTAGGCATCCTTCTTGAGTTTGAACACTTTTTTAATTATTTTTCATGGTGAAGTGCCTCTGTTTGATCCTTGCTCTCAGTCATTCAGTTGATCTTTAGTAGTTGTTGATGGATCTATTGCTGAGATGAAAATATCCTGAAGAGGTATGTCTGGGAGTTGTTAAGCCATAAACATAAGTTTAAGGCTTCAAAATCAAGGGTGCCTTTCTTCAACAGGGGTGCTTTTACACCAAACTTAGTCAAATTTTAATGATTGTTCTTCAATTTCTCCATTTTGACCCTCTATGCTTCAATCCGGTATCACCACTAACTGATGAGTCAGATGATCTTGCTTGAAATTGCATTGGATAACCAACTCAGTCCTAGAAAGGATGACTAGTTTCATAAACCTTGAAAATCAGTTTAAGTCCTTCAAAAGTATGGGTGCCTTTCCTCAGCAGGGGTGCCTTTGAATTTTTGACCAGTTATTTTCATGTTGTAAATTGTCTCAGTTTGATCTCTATCGTCAGATGCTTAATTTTTGGATGTCTTTGTTGATGGTGTCATTGTCGAGATCAATCAAAATGGACATCATCCTGGAGGTCATCGAGCAAATAGACTGCATCTGCATTCCCAAAAGACTTGGTGCCTTTCTTCAACAATGGCGCCTTTTCTTTGGTACTTGTTCAATTCTTCATTCAATCTTCACCTTTGGCATGTTTTGTTTGATCTCTTTATTTGATTGCTTGATAAGTCTAGTGAACGTGTTGTTGGATTAATCACGAGGCTAGAAAGGAGCTGAAAAAATGCCTTCTATAAAGAAAATGTTGATAACTTCATCAAGTGTCTTGAAGTTCACTGATTTTCCTTCCATCTTGCAAGCTCTGTCGATCAACTATTGCTATTGTTTGATTTGTCTTGTAGGCTGGCTGACAGGTTTGTTACAAAGTTGGGTTGATGCCGGAAAGATCTCATGTAGACAAGTTTTTTCAAGAATTGACATATGGGCCATCTTGTTCAAGGGTACCTTTCCTCAGCAGGGGTGCCTTTTTCATGTTGAACTGTCATTTCAAATGATTGTTGCTTTCAACATCTCCATACTTCGTTGATGTTTTATGGTGATCTCTTAATTAGATGGTCCTGTTGAATGATGTGTTGGAAAGCCAATAGGAACACAAAGAAGATGACTACTTCAAGTGAATTTGATGACTACATTTGGCCTCTGAGATCCAAGGGAGCCTTTCTTCAACAGGGGCGCTTTTAGCATTTTTGACTACATATCTCCCTTGATAGCAAGGTGTGGCTTTTCCAAATTTAGCCAATTTTTGGCATTTTTTAGATTTGAAAATCCCTTCCATCAAATAGCATCTTTTTTGTCATTTTTTTCCATGGTTTCTCTGTTGAAGCTTTTGAAGCTTAGCTTTCAACACCTAGTACTGGCCAATTTGCCATTAATGGTTGTAGAGCTCCTAACTTTCTTCCTAGAAAATGAAAATAGACCCACTAGAGTAAAACATATTTTTTGATGATTCTGACTTGACCAGTGTGATCATGAAGTCAATTAATACTATCAAAATCATTTTCAATCATTTCCAAGAAGGTACTATTTTCAAAGGTTTCCCTAAAAATAGGGGTATGAAACCCTAATTTTCAAAGTTTCAAAATTTTGTACATATGTTCCTTGACAGAAGCCCACAAAAATCTTATGTTTAGTTTGACCTAAGATAAACTTTTGACAACATTTTCACATGAATTAGATCATCTTTAGCAAAAATTTCTTTTTGAAGCAAAAATTTATTTTGGGTACAGCATTAGGCTCTGTCTTGTGACCATGTCGGATACCTACGACATAAGAGAATTGAGAATTTGAAGTTTTGTGGACTAGTACTCTTATTAGTTGGGCATGGAGTTAGGACTTATTTCCTAAATCACCTAATACTTGGAGTTCTCTTATTTATTCACCTAGATCAAGACTACCTATGAAATCACCTAAAACACAACAATACTATACAGAATGAGGAAACACATAACATAGCGTTAAAGCAAGGGAAAATTATTTACAAAAAATCACCCCATCCTTGAAGGGACGAAATGTTTCAAATACTGCCCAATGTAAGGCAATGGAAAGATCCTTCCGTCTGAATGTGAGAGGATATAGGAATTCTCTCATGTAACATCATGGATTAGGAACAGACCCAGCCAAAGGGAGTCAAATTTTCCATGCATTCCCTTTGGCTCATGTTTCTTGTCCCATAACAGGGCCTTGTATCCAGTCTCAAAGTCTCACTGATGGGCCTTCTTGTCGAAGACCTTCTTCACTCACTCTTGATGTTGAGTAATTTTATCAACTACCTCCACCCTCTCTTCTTGTAGCTTCATTAGGCACAAGATGTGTTTCTCAATGGGATCTCTAAACTCATCCTCTATTGCGGATGTTAGCAGCAAGGCGAACAACTCTAGAATGATAATTAATACAACCTTGGTGCCATATAGGATAATGAAGGGGGAAGTGCTAATAGCTCTCTTGGGCATAATCTTGTCAGCCTAGAGAGCGTCCTACAACTTTGTGTGCCAAGCCCGTTGATTGGAATCAACCATCTTGAACACAATTGTGACAATGTTCTTATTTGACGATTCAACTTGTTTGTTGCCTTGTGGATAGTAATTTGAAGAGTGGGACAATAGGATGTCATTGTCAAAACATAATTCTACCAACTCCTCTGACAAGAAGCTTGTAGCATTGTTGGTCATGAGCTTTCTTGGTACTCTAAAGCGTGTAATGATGTTCTCTTTGAGGAGGTTACACACTACTTCGAAAGTAACTTGCTTTGTAGGGATCACTTCAACCCATTTGGTGAAGTAATCTATCGCTGTTAGAACATAGACATGTCCTTTACTGGAATGTGGGTTGATGGGCCCTACAAAGTTTATGCCCCATTGCTAGAATGGAGCATCTATTACCACTGGCCTTAGCGGAAGGGTTGACAACTTGAGTTTTCCAATGAATTTTTGACACAATTGATATTTGTGCACCTAGTCATATGCGTCGTGGAACAAAGTCAACCAATAGAACAATGCTCGCAAGATTTTAAATGCAGTAAACCTTGATGAAAAGTGGCCACCACATGCTTGATTATGAAATGCTTCCAACCATCATTGTTGGTCCTTGGTGATGCATAGTAAGAATGTTCCATCAATCCCACACTTGTATAGAACGTTTCCTCTAAGCACATAGCTTTGTGCTTGTAGTTTTAGAGTTCTTTTTTGTTGTTTACCCAAATATGTTGGGAATTCTCCATAGGTTAGATAGTACCATAATTTTGTGTACCATTCTTTTGCAAACTCAAATAGTAAGACCATTGGAAGGTCTTCTTCAATTTCTATTCCACGGATGCCATCAGCAACTTGGTGCTTTAGATCACTGTCTTCTACTATGAACTAACATATACCTCTCTTGCAAACGAGCTTGGTAGGCTTGATCTCCAAGTCATATTCCCAAACTCTTGCAATTCAATTGCCTCTCTTGGTGCCCATCTCTTGTTGAGTTAGGACACTCTTGATCGCAGGGTCTATAACATATATAGTTGTGTGGGAATTTAAGATGTAGAATCTAAAATTCTTAACTACCCTCACAACTGTATATACATTCTTTTTGATCTATGCATGTATTCTTGAAGCTACTGCTCATGAAGGAAATCGACAATTTGGTCTCTTCATTCAGTTTCTGTGTCAATATGACAGAAAGGGTGTATTCTGACACGTAATAATAAAGAATGATTTTTTTATTGAAGTCAAGTCAGACTAGTACTAGAGCCTTACTGATGGCTTCTTTGATTTTGATGAACGCCTCCTTTCCTTTTCTAGTCCATTTGAAGGTAGACGTCTTCTTCATCATCACTAATATATCTCTTGTCATTTCTAAGAAGTCGGGTACAAATCTTCATATGAATTTTACTTTTTTGAAGGAGTGCACTTGAGTTGTATTTGTCAAGAGAGAGAGGTCTTTGATTGAATCAACCCTATCAGGATCAATCTAAGTTCCTTCTTTGGAGATGATATAGCCAAGTAGCTTGCCTTTTGTCACCGCAGAGATGGATTTCTTGGGACTCAATGAGATATGATGGTACCTACATCTCTCGAACAATTTCACTAAGAGATGAAAATGATCTTGCCACTTCTTGGAGAAAGCAGTAAGGTCATCAAGATAGATGACAATAAATTTGTCTTTTAAGTCCCTAAACGCCAAATCCATGGCTCTCTGGAAAGTAGCACCTGTGTTGATGAGGTTGAAGGGTATCCTTTCATAAGTGAATGTTCCCCAGGGGTGGTGAACGATGTCTTGATCTGGTCCTCCTTAGCCACTACAATTTGGTTCTATTCAGAAAAGTCATCAAGTAATGACAACATTTTTTATCCAGTTGTTGTTTGCAATGTGTCCTCCATGATGGGTAAAGGATAATTATCCTTTAGGGACAACTGGTTAAGGTTCATGAAGCCTACACAGATTTGGATCTCTCTATTCTTCTTACATATAGGAACGATGTTGGACCCCAGGTGGAATGGTGGATTGGAAAAATGATCTTTGTATCCACCATCTTTTGCACCTTCACATAGATTGTGTCTTGGACATGTGGGTTGTAGTGTCTCTGCTTCTATTTAAAGGGCTTGATATCTAACTTGAGAGGAATTGTGTGAGACAATTCCTTTGGCTTGAAGACTTTCAAATGTTCATATGTCTAGGTGAAGATGTCTCTGTACTAACTAAACAAGGAGATAAAGTTGTTACTTTCCTCTTCAGTGGAACATTTTCCCAAGTTAAAAAGCTTGGAATTTTCTTCGGAACCAATGTTTACTTGACAGTAATCGATAAATGATTTGTTGGCCAAATTTCTCTAATCTTGTACATGCTTGTCATGCCTATCAAATATTTCCTCCAAGGATACTAGATCCTTGGGGATATTGTTGCCTCTTAGCTAGATGATGCTTGATTTTGTAGCTTCAGAATCTTCTACTATAGATTCTTTGAAAGGAGAAGCACTTCCTTCAAATAAAATTTATTGATAGTTGTTCCCCATGTAGAGGAACTCTTTGATGTCATCATCATCAAATATCTACTAGTTGTCACTATTGTCAGGGATAGCCATCCTGTAGACGAGCTCAATGGCAAAGGTATTTTGATAGAAGTCAGAATGAGGCATGAAGATAGCAGCTGATACTACAAGGGCATCCGCTCTGCTATTGTGCTCATGTGGAATGTATCTGATGTTGAATGCCTTGAACTAGTCGATTGCATTCCACACCCTTCGTTGGTAATACATAAGGCAACTTTTTCTTTCTTGATAGCACTCCTTGATCTATTGGATGATCAGCTCTGCGTCACCTTCAACTTGGAGGGACTTTATACCCATATCCCTTGCATTTTTGAGGCCTAATATGAGGGCCTCGTATTCCACCGTATTGTTTGTATTATCAAACTAAAAGTGATAAGCAAATGGGTATAGAGTAATGACAACTCCCACTCCCAAGCCTATTGTAGAGCAACTTCTGTCGAATTGCATTGTCCACATCTTTGAACTTCCTTATCATGTTCTTGTGGAAAATGCAACCTTTTTCTTTTCTTCAGTTACTTCAAACACCATGGCATATGTGCCAAGACTCATACTTTGATGTAGCACTTGTGCTTGAGGGTCCTGGGATTTCACCACCCTGAATTTAGATAGCCTCAAGTTCCAACTTGAAGCTTTAATGGGATTGTCACGTATGACCAATCCAATTGGATATCACATCTGAGATCTTTACAGAAGCTCCTGCACAGTAGCATCCCATAGTTGATTGGAATGTTAGCTATTAGGATGGTCATCATGATCTTTTTCTCTGGACAGGCCACCAGTCTTACTTGGCAATCCTTCGGTTGGCCTACCAATGGTGCCGGTTTGGACTCAAGTAAGTAACACTTGTCATGAGTCTTAGTGCATGATAGTCCTAATGAGTTCATTATCTGCAAGGGAATGACGTCTGATGCTTCTAAGTCTATTATGTAGTTTTTGAGTTTGTAACCTCCCATATATAGAGATATGTAGAAGGGTTTGGGCTTTTCTCCTGCTGGTACAAAAGACTCTAGCAACGAGGGTTGGATTGCATCCTGCTTCTTTACTAATTTTAGAATCTAATCCAATTGATCGAGATGGTCCTGGAGATACTCTAGCTGTGATATTTGTACCTTCGTCTTCATCATAGACATCACAATGTCAAAATTTGTTGAAGATGGATCTTAAGCATTTGACGTGGTGTTCTCTTGTGTAGACTTGGGATTAGAAGTGGAAACTTCTTTTCCCTTTTCATTGGACTTTCATCTTTCTTCCTCTTCTTTCTATTCTTTGAAGTGTTGGGAACATGTGAACATAGGTGTTAATATATTCTCATGGTTGATAGCAAGAGAGTACTGATGGTAGTCTTCTCCTTGATCTTGATTTACGGGTTTGTTGTTGAAGTATCTCATTGCAGAGTCACCATCGAAGTTGTTCATTTGTGGTGAGAAAACATTTGCATTTGAAGGTAAAAAACTTGAGCTTTGTGCTTGATCTCTAGAATATCCCATGATTTGATTCATCCTTTGATTCTTAGGGCATGTAGATCTAGTATGTTCATCTGTCTCATGAAAATAGCAAAACACATTAGATTTTTCAGCCTCTGCTTGTCTTGGCGGAGGTCCTGGATATCTGGGCTTGTGATTATTGAAATGTTGGAAATTATTCTTCTTCGACTAATAAGGTTGTTGAGGTTGGTACTGCTTCTAAGGATGGTATTGTTGTTGTTGTTGATACAGTGGTGGTGTGGCCAGTGCTTTCTACCCTTGATTTGGTGATTGTCTCTTGATGATAGTCACCTCATTCGCTACCTTCTATAGTAGTGGAATTGTTGATGCTTGGAACAACACTCTGATGGATTCATTCGTCATCTTCCCAGTTGTGATCATGTGGTCCTCAAGCTCAATATCCCTTTCTTGTGCAACCAGCAAGTCTGTTTCATGGTTTCCTTTTATCAAAAAGGCTACTGAGGGAAGGGCATTGATGAAGCCGCTCATTAAAATCTCATATGACGGATTGAGTGTGTGAGAGAGACATGTAATGAGGTGGTTAAACCTCGCTACGAATCCCCTAATTGGTCTTGTGGGATCCATCTTTGAGTTAGATAACCAAGCAAACAGTTGATGGCTACCTTCAATAGGTTTGAACCATGCCAAGAACTTCTCACTCATGACCTCCCAACTTGTGATGATTCCTGGTTGCAAATGGTTGAACCAATCAATAGCATTTGCCTCAATATTTTTGACAAAGAGTCAAATGATGATATCTTCATGTGGTATAGACATAATAGAAAAATTTGTTGTGAATGTCAAGATATTCTCATCAGGGTGTCTAGCCCCATCGTCATAGAATCTCGAGAAATGTTTTTGTGATCCTTTTGGAAGTTCATGGTTTCCTTGTAGGGCCAATTGGCCTATGTTATTTCCCCATGGCAATGGAGTTGGACATCTTACATTTCTTGCATTACAGCCATGGCCAAACAAATTGCTGCCATTTTCATTGTTGTTACCATTTCTACCATTGCCATAGCCATTATTTCCATTATTGTTACCATTTATGCTATTTCCATAGCCATTATTTCCATATCCAATATTACAGCCATTGTTGTGATTGTTGTCATAGTCGTTATTTCCGTAGCCATTATTACGGCCATTGCCATGATTGTCATTATTGTTGGCCATTTCTTGTGTTGAAGGTTCTTGATGTAGATCTTCTATAAAATTTTCAAGAGCCTCTTCAAATAAATACTCTATGTTGGATGCCTCTCCAACTTCTTCTTGAAAAAGAGGATTGGTTCTCTTCCTCGTGTATACTTGATAATCCAAGATGCTTATTGCCACGTGAGTGGTGATAATACTAGCCTTCTGACTGCAATATAATCCTTTCTTTCTTCTTTGTCAAAAGTAATAGATGCAGCCCTCCACTGAGCAGGTGATGTATTCTTTTCAAAGATGAAGGTGCACAGGCTATTGATGATGTTCGTTTCCTCTCCTTCAATGAATGTAAGATCTATTTGGAGAGTTGCTAGAACAAGATTAGGTTGTTCAACTAGAGCCCAAGGATGCCAGATAGTTGCTTTTTCTTGAAGTTTTATGCCTTGTTGCCCCATGGTCGATGCTAGAAAATTCTTGACATTTAAATTAGCACCTCTAGAGTGCTTATTGCAAATAGACAACTATTGCAAGTGTTTTAATAACTGTTCCTTCAAATTGTAGAGAGGAAGATCCCTCTTTGTTGATGTTATACGTAAAAAGTATAGTAAACTAAGGTTCCTATCCTTTTTACTTAATGGCTAGACACAAGGGTGCATAAACACAATGTGTCGTAGCTAATATTTTCTCTATTTTCTACAGATCTTAACTACGACCAAACTAGATTTTAATCTATCATATCTCCTCAAGATGAATAGAGCATGAGGGCATAGGAGTAGGATAAATGGGTTAGATTGCTTGGTTTGACTATCTTTTAGAATGTGACCGAAGATCTCAACTCTCAGGTTTATGCTAGAATAAGGCTTTATGCATGTAATCACTCTTTACGGTAAGAAGAATCTCAAACTTTCCGAGGAGGAACCCCTGTCTGAGGTATAGGCTAAGAAACAACAAATTACAATGATTTGGCTAATGGACTTTCCAAGGAGGAGGAACCCCTGTCTGAAGTATAGGTTGAAAGACAATTCATTATATAACGTCAAATAATAATTGTTAACAACAAAATATCCAAGGAGATTGAAACAAGTTATAATAAGAAAATATTGAAGGAACTCAAATATTTGGATCAAAATGCATGTGCTTTCTGATTTTCTTCTTCAAATTTCCTCAATGAATTACAAAGAATTGGGAAATGCAAAGGAAATAAATCTTGAACAATTTCTCATCAAACCAATTAACTCTCATCCAAGAGTAAACAAATAAGCACTTTCAAACTTGAGGTAACAATGGTGCAACAATTTTGCGTAGTAAATAAAGGTTACCAAATAATAAGACCAAGGCTCTTATTTATAGAGCTCAAAGGAGTGGGAAACCCCAAAATCTCCTTGAGTCAACAAAGATTTCTTTCCAATCAATTAGCAATATTTATTCCTAAAAAGAAGGAAATCTATCATTTAACTAGAAGTCTACTTCAATTAACTAGCACTAAACTATAAGAGAACTTATAGTACAATAGGTGTCTCAAAGATAGACATCCATGATTAATGGAGATAAACATCCATGATTAGTGGGAGTCAAAAGAAACATCCACAATCAATGGAAGTCAAAACAAACGTCCCCCATTAAAGGAAATAGACATGCATGATTCAAGGGATAGTTAGTTAACTTGGAAAGAAGCATCAAGTTAACTACTATTAATCTTAAATGCCATCCTAGAGAATAGGATGTCCCAACTAAGTTATCTTTACACCTCACCACCTCCAGTCAACAACTCCTCAATCCATGTGTTGACTTCTTCCACCTCTGGATAGTCAATGCTTTGTAGGATGATGATGTGGCATTTTATCATCTCCTCTCCATGTGCAAACCCCTACTGATACTCAATGCATTTCATAGCTACATCATCTAGCTTGGTGGACATGTTTGCAATCTTCCTCAATTCACAACCAACAGGGTCATTGCAAAAAGTGCCACGAATGAAATCCCAGAATTGTCTTTGCACTACATCTAACTCAATCTATGTGCCACCCTTGTGCTAGTAGAGGCAATGAATGAATATTACCAACATTCTTACAAATTTGATAACACTTGCAACAATTTGGTTGTATTCAACCATCTCCACAGAATTGGCATCATAGGCTTTCACCTAGTATGCCAATTGTTCTTTCCAAGCAAATAGATGTTGCTTGTTCTCTATAGTGGTAACTGATTGGTATGCCAATTGTAAGTCTGCAACTATGATCTCATCCTCTGGCCTCTTCTTTGTTTTCTTTAACTCTGACTATTGGATCCTCATGCGAAGCTCATGAGCTCTATTCCTCAACTAGTATAGTTTTTCCAGTATACATCATCCTTTGAAAACAAATTCCTCCACTTGATTTCTCAAGTGTTTTCCATATGAGATCAGTTGGTGATGATTTCACTCTGCGGGGAAGTCTAGCATCTCTTGTGGTAAAGCAAAGATGTTAGGAGTGCCATGCATCAAGTTGGATATGTACAACCTTAGCTATTGGTTTTCAGCCTTTAAGGTTGCTTTGTCTCTACCATCCTTCACCATTCTCTCTTGAGCACTCATTGATGCGATTCTAAGAAGATCTACGTCCACCTGATGAGTGGTCTTTCCAAGTTTTACCTTTGATAAGATAAAGTCATTAACTTCAACCTCATGTACACTTCTGCCCTCATGTGGGGTAGTTGTCTCTATGACTTCATTATCGACATTCCTTCCTACGTGGACCTATTTCTTCATCTTCTTCATCGGCATGTCTTGAGGGACATGGTCAAATTATCTGAAGTACAACTCTTAGGATGACCTTTGTGTCTTTCATCCTAGGAGGTTCTCGAGCCAAGATGAATTATGACTAGCCTCATTGGAAGGAGGGATGTTAGGCCCTTGAACGCTCGATGAATGAGATTGTGTTGCAATGATGTCTCATTGTGGTGAATCCAAGTCAATAGTGACTAGTGACTGCTACTGTGGTGGTGAAGTGGGAGGTTTTGTTTCAACTATTGGAATTGTATCCACTACAACTACTTCCATCATGGTTTCTATCTCAACTATGATTTCCTCAATCACTGACTCAGCCGCAATGGTTTCAATGACTACCTCGGGTATGTTTGTGGCTGTCTCCACATGAATCTCTTGTTGATTTGCATCAGCACTTTGATTTTTTCCCCTTGTGTAACCTAACATCCTCATTCCTTTGGGAAGGTTACTCCATTGATTTTTTTTGGGCTTCTTCCTAGATGTGGAAGGTAGTGATGAACTAACCAGTGGTGGCTTTGTGCTAGGAAATACTACCTTCCTCGTCTTCTTGTTTTCCAAGCAAAGTTGGTTGTTCCAACAACTCTTCTTGTCCTTTCCTCTATAGATGTGTTCTCCTTGGTGTACCAATCCACCCTTCCAAGTGGCTATGAATCCACTTGATCCATGAAGAATGAGGGGAGAATGACTTCCACATCCACTGACATGAAGTCAGCAATCTACAAAAGTCTAAAGCAGTTGTAGTTTTGTCTTCATACATCATACTCATCATCATGGTTAACCCAATAGTCTTCCATGGAAGACTCATGTGATGAGTGCTTCTCAAGGTGTGCTACATATGGGCCCCTCAGATCATAAGATTGTCTCTCAATGAGGTATTTGAGATTAAGTCTCATCATCTCTTGGCACATGTCTTGGCATCAACCAATGATTTACACCTGTAGATTCCCATTTGGATAGAAAATCTCATAGTTTTCTTCTTCTTTAAGCATTGGTGAGAATGTACTTCATCCAATTGCCGCAAGAACTCCATGAAGACTACCCTATCTAAAGGGTAGCAGAGTAGCATAGCAGGGTGACCATTGTATCCATATACACATATATAGGTGAAGGTGGGGAATTGGATGAACAAATCCGCCCAGTCCACCATTTCCTCCTTGGCTACTGGTGATTTACATACATGCATTTCATGGTCGAGGTCCTATTGTGACCTATTTCACACATCTCCCCATTCCAAATGGGGACCCCCAATAGTTTTCTTTTTAGGGGTTTTGTCTTAGCATTGCAATTTAATAAGTTTGTTTCTTTGAGAGTTTGGAGTTAGGGTTTTGAGAAATCATCTGATTCAAATAGGGTATTTAGGCTCATAATAGTGTTTGTACATTGCCAAAGTTCTTAAAAGGTCCAGAGAATGAAAAACGCCATTGCTTAGGGTCAATTCTGACACCTTCCTATTTTTGTGGGATTCTACTTTTTTGCTTTTTTATTTTTCTTCTTTTCTAATTTTTGGCACTTTGGGACCAATCCGAGAAGTAGCTTTTTCAGCCTACTTTTTTTCTTTTTTCTTTTTGCTTTTTTCAACTTTTTTGAAAGTTGGTCTAGGATTGGGTATCTCAGGTCATGGAAACAGCGTTCCTATCTTCAGAATCAAAAATTTGTGTCTCCAAGTATAAAAAGAAAGGGAAAATTTTTGGGAAAGGTTTTGTTCTAGATGTTCTAGATAAATGTGAGGTATTGAGCAAGAAATTCATCTAAGCATTAGGAAAGGAAATATCTAGGCCACCCACAAGTTCACGATAGTTTGAAGAACATGGCCCACTAAAATACAAATTCCACCATGCATATTTTCCAACCAACCATGAGGTCCACCCACACTTCGCACAAGAAGCTCAAACTCCACCCAAGGATGGAAAACAAAGGTCAAAGTCTTCCCAAGCATGGAAAGCAAAGATCAAATTCCACTCAAGTATGGCTTATTGAGCCTAAAGTCCATCCAAGGTGGGGAATGGAATGGGGTTGGAAAAATTTTCCCTAGATCAAGGGAAAGTGGCACAACACCTACCAAGTCCACCAAGGCAAAAAGGTTGCAATGTCCAAGCACTAATGAAGTATGCCCTTGCAATTTCCAAGCACTGATGAAGTCCGCCCTTGTCTAAGAGCACTCCAACTCTTCCCTAGCACAAATGACTCAAACATGCTAAATTTCATCCAGTGAGAAAGAAAAGTAACACAGCAACCATGAAGTTCACCATGGATAAAATGAAAGTTCACCATAATTGAAAGATGATCAAGTTTGAAAAGATTGGAAAAGAAAACTCAACACTTAGAATATTTTATATTTTTCCAACACTTAGAAGAAATTTTCAAAATATCTAAGGAAATTTTTCAAACAAGAAGAATCTAGAAGATTTTTTGCCAACTCATCAAGGAAAGGATATTTTGGCTAAGGGTGGCGCCATGGTGAAAATTAGAAAATTTCTCTCAAAAATTTCCAATGAAGATTAAGTTGCCATTTTGGAGGAAATAAAGCAATCCAAGTTTGACAAATCTAAAAGAAAAACATGAAGTTGCTAAAATCATCGAACTCTTCAACTCTATATTAAGTTTAACTTGTCACTTTCAATTCGTTGTCTCCAAAGTTTGATTGTGAAACGTTTTGGCTCTCTCAAGGTTGCAAAAGATAAATTTTGAAGGAATTTTCAAGATAAAGTGAATTTTCTGAGTTAAAGGACATAATTTCTAGAAAATAACATGCTTTTTCTGAGTTAAAGACAAAATTATTAGAACTAAAGGAATATTTACAATCAAAACTATAGTTTCGAAGGTTGATGACCACCAAAAGGAGGACCTTCAAGAAAAGCTCAGATGAAGTTCTCCAATAAAGGATTCTAGTCAGAGTCAAAGATCAATTCCAAGTGGAAAAATGTCACAAATACCAACCTCATGCACGTGGATTTCAAGGATTTCAAAAGGAGAATGTATGGGCAAGATGGACTCTTTCCAATAGCTATTGCTTGCTGGATAATGAGAAATGGCATTGTCCAAGCGGTTGGATTTCCACTAGAAATGGAGTGCACTGAGTTGATGATCAAGTGTGCCATACATTACAATGCACAAGAATGAAAAATTATTGTGCCAAATGGGAAAGAATTGACTCACCTTGGAGAGTTAGACATTCAAGAAGCATCTGGGATACCAAATTACAACCGGACTTCCTATTAAACTAAATAAGACGCTAAATTTTTTTTTGAGGACTAGATTAAGCTTTGTGCAACAAATGTCAATAAGTTGTGGTTAGAAAAGCCAAGGACTTCCCTCAAGAAAGTACCAAATAATTTTCTTCGTATTGACTTCAAAGAGGAGTATGGTGAAATCATTTTGTTGTTAAACAGAATAATGGGCAGCCCTCAGGGTGTGCCTTTTGAAACCAAGATGTACTATTTTATTGATGAGATCACCTCAGGTGTTAAAATTTTCAATTGGTCTCAGATAATCAATGATAATCTTAATGAACAACTAAAAAATTTGGAAAGGATGAATTCCTTTTACACGAGCTCCTACACTATCTACTTGTTGGCTAGAAATTACAGATACACAGGATTGATTTGTAGGGGTGTGGTAGGTAATGGAAAAAATGATTTTAAGTCCTATGGCTGTTATCCACAGTTGCAACTTAGTGAGAAGACCCACTTTAGAAGGGTAAATGATTCCTTCTTGATGTACATCACTAGTATATTTCAAGGAGGAACTCATTAGAGGCTCACTCAAGAGGCCAAGAGCTTCATAAGAAAGTATGGATCCTGGTTTATCCAGTATCCAAGATTCATGTATATAAGAGTTCAAGGATTTACCAGATGTCCTTACCGACTTCTAATTTACCCTACCAATAGAATGGTCTTGCTCAAATCCCTTAGACAATTGGAAAATTATTAGGGCTTCCAAAGAACAAAGTAGAAAGCAGCCATTTCCTTTCCATTTTTCATTGGAAATATGTTGGAGTCTTGCCCATTGACATAGGTAGCCGAGAGTGCCAAGTTGGAAATACAATGGTATCCATTCACATATTACCGGTCCAAGGATGATTTTGATCCTCACAACCATATTGAGATTGTGAATGGAGAGAAGTACAGACATAAGGTAGACCTAGAGAATTTTTGGGCAAATGTTACAGATGAGGTTGATATTAGGAAAAGACTATGGTCTAGACTGCCAGTAAGCTTGATCAGAACAACTGATATTTTCCATGTGTCTGACCAGTTAGAGGATGATGGAGAATATGTTCAATAGTGCTATGATGAGAATTGGCCTCTTCCTCCTGTGAAATGGTTAGAAATAGAGCTTGCATATCTAGCCACCTTGATGAGGCCAGTTGTTAAGTATTCATAGTGGTGGGTTGATCAGCAAGTCCAGGGGCTAAGGTGAAGAAATTTGACCCTCACTTCTAACTTGATGGGCGAAATGGAATCATATTCTTTGAATTCATGAGCATCCCAAAGTACCAAACTAATTAAAAGCACTAATTCTAGCAAAAGGAAGGAAGTAGTTGATGACTCCACAAGGTCAAAGGGGAAGAAAATTGTAAATGAGGAACCTATTCAGAAGAAGCAGAGATCAAAGTCATCTCACTCTGCCACGTCCAGGAATGTGAATGAGTTATTAACTATTGAGGATGATTCATTGGCTAAAATAAGGATTCCTTCTCCAATCCATGAGGAGAATATTGAATCAATCTAGCAGGATGATGATGAACCCCCATCTCCAACAAGCACAAAAATACTTGAACCAGAAAATGAGATGGATATTTTGGATGAAGAATTTCAAGAGGGAATGATTTCTGCTCTTAGAGGAGTTCAGGATATTCCATGTGAAGAAAGTAATTAGGAAGAGGAAGGCATTGAGCGGCCTACAATTCCTGATTAGTTAAAAGAAAGGTTGAGAATGAAAGCACCAATGGAAATTCAACAAGAAGATGATACAATCAATTTCTTGGCCAGATTAGAGAAGGTTACTATAAAGAAACTAGCCAAGAATTTTTCCACAATCCAGAGAGATGAAGTCGGCTGCCATTCAGTGCAAATTGTTGTACCAACAATAGACAAGGCAAAGGAAGATATTACTCCTCGGGAGTACGCAGTCATTACTATCAACTTGGGACCAACTACCAAGGGTCAAGAGATTGAGGACTTACAAAATTTAGTCACTTCCATAAAGGCAAGATTGGAAAAGGAGGTAGGAAAGAAAAGAGAATACAAAAATGAAATTGAGTTCCTAAAGGAATATATTCAGCACTTGACCAAACCTCTTAATCAAGGCGATTCAATGGATCCTCCACTTTTAAATTCTTTGCATGAAGCAATCAAAGGTTTTGAAGAAGAAATGGTAACAGCCAGAGAAACCAAGGAGTGGATGGCAAGCAAAAGTGAAGAAGCAGTCACATTTGTGGAAAGATTAATATTGGCCTATGGACAGACTTCTTCTTTGCTTTCTAGAATTTTAGTTATGGCAGAAGCATGGGATAACCTTCAGGATGTTCAGGACAAAATTATCCCATGCCTTAGAGGGTTGAAAGGAGTTCCAAAGTAGGAACTGATTGTTGGAAAAGTAATTGCAGTAGGGGTTGCATATGATTTCAACACTTAGTACTAGGCATTGGTTGCACAAAGTGAAGTCTTAGAAAAAGTAAAGGCTGATGGTATCAGATCTAAGGAACAAATAAGAGAGATTCAAAATAAGATTTTCCTTGTAGTTGCAGATGTACTTGAGAAGGATACCATCCATGAAAATGATATGCAGCTGGAAAGTATAAAGCTCAGAACTCAGGATATTTTCTTCACCATCACTAGACCAGTCCTGAAGCAAAATTTGACTAAGGCATCGAATTTCTTGTCCATCTAGGATTCCTTTCGAAGACAGGAATTGGAATGGGAGACTGCTTTTTTCGTGTGTGCAAATGACTTGGATGGATTGGAATTCAAGGTGAATATGCTGCCACATGTCATAATGGAGGAGCTCATCCCGATGGTGTCCAAATTCATTGAATATACTACTACTCAAGAGGATAGGGATGCACCTCCTAGAAGATAACTCCTCGTGCCACTTGTCCTCCATGCACTCGCTATTCATGTTATTTTGGAAAACCCTAATTAGGGTGGTTGTGTCTTAAGCTCAGTCGCTGATCTTAGATTGATCTCGGCCTTTCACTTGTTTTTCAAAACTCTATATAAACTCCTATTCTCTCATTTCATAGTGTGAAGAGAGTTTTATGAAATTGTTGCTTAGAGCTACTTGGGCAATAAAATTTCATGTTGCAAGTTTACTTTGAATCCTTCTTGTTATCAAGTGGTAGCATGGTTGCATATCTCCTTCAACATAGAATAAATTTAGAATAGAATTTGATTAGAATAAATTTAGAACAGAATTTGATTAGAATAAATTTAGAATAGAATTTGATTTGCATGCTTGTTAGATGAATGAAAGATTTGATAGTATAGATTGGTGAAACTCTTGCTCATACTTTCTTTGAATGAATGATTTCCGTTCAATGTGTAAAGTTAGCCTAAGCCTATATTGTGGATGCTTTAACTTCTACTTTGAATAAAATATTGTTCTATTGATGGTATTATTCATTGTATGAAAATATTGAGCACAACCCTAGAAGATTGCACTCATTTTGTGTAGTTTTCATTCATGTGGCGAAGCAAAGTGTTGTTATTGGTTTCACATAGTCTTTACCATATCTTGATTTCTTAGAAGTAGCATAAAACTTCTAAACCCTTTTGTTTTTTTTTTTGAAATTCCAAAACTGAAAATCCAAAAAAAAAGAGCATTTACTGTCAAATTCATCTAAATCCTAGCTTGTGAATGATTTGTTAGCGTAATTCCCCCTTGTATTTCAGCATACATAACCAAGGAAGCTATCCAACCTAAATTCGTTCATTCTCACATATAAACCTTGGAGTTGTCATGTGGTCTTTCTTGCAATATTGGCACACGTAGTGATTTAGTTCAAGAGAGGGTAGAGTGTCCTTGACATTTTATTCTAATGTTCGGTGAATGATAAAATGTACACCAAACAGTTCCCTTATGGCGTGCATCATGAAAAGGTTGTTAGTCCACTTGAAGTGTCGTTCTACTAGTGTAAACTCAAGACAGAAAATATTCATGGACCTTCTACATGCCTAAAGTTCCCATAGTATTTTGTGCTCTGAATTAGCCTTGGAAGGCTATCAGGTATACTAAGTATGAGCACATATGGAACCTCTAAGCCTCTAAGAACCTTGTTATTTTTTGGTGGAGTGTATCACTGATGAGTGCAGGCCAATCATAGTGCTCTCTATTGCTAACAATTTTAGCTATGATGTAGTACATCCATGGCTGAAATTAGTTCCCATCCTCCTGTCCAATGATCTGATTGAGTAGCATGATCATCACTGCGTATTCATCTTGGAATTCTTCACGCCCCAGATTCTTGGGAAAGTTGGCCTTTTGCACTTTTAGCCATTTTTCTACCATTCTCATCTAGCACTTATCCTTTGAAGCTTTGAATTCCTTCTCACATTCTTTCACAGATATGACCACATTTTTGGAACATGGTGGAATAGGAAAGCATTTTTCCACATCTTTAGGCTTAAGACTACAAATCACCCTCCCATCCACTGATTGGATTTCTTGTGTGGTAGGGTTGTAATTCTTAATGCAAGAAATTACAAACTCCATGATTTGTAATGTGATGGGGACAGATGTTGCCTCAAGAAAACTGAATTGCTTAATGTTCTATAGAGTGATCTAGTCTATTCCTTCCAAATTCTCTGAGTCAACCTCCGGGTTCACCTGATGCAAGTTTGTGTCTGTCATTTTCAGGAAATCATGGTACAAGACTATTTTGGTCTTGTATTGTACCTAGGAGTACCACATCCTGAAAAAATTCAAGATCAATTGTGCACACGAACATGTTCCGACAATTTCTGAAAACCCTTAAAAATAGCACATGCCGATAAGTATTTTTCCAAAAAAAATCTGACACATGGGTTTTGTTTGTGCTTCAAAGCTGAGCAAACCTAGTTCGTTGGATTTTTTATTCTGTGAATTTTTCTAAAAAATCCCTAAAAATAGGGGAAACAAATTTGTTGTTTCTTGAAAATTTTAAGAGATGGGTTTTACAAAAAATTATGTTGATCACACCCAGTTGGCCAGATCTGTGATAGCCTGTTATTTTCTATGACATGCAAGAAATTTAAGACAGAAGAGAGGAAGAAGATAAGAGGAAGATTTGAATTTATTATGTTTCCCTTCTATAAAAAATATTCCTTTGGATGCAACCTCTAAGAAAATATCACTTTGTGCCACTAATCTTCAATAAAATAATGAAGAACAGTCCAAAACCTTTGCCAGATCTTGAAAACACGCCTTGGAGAGAAAATTGATGTTTTTTCCTTCAACCTGCAAAAAGAAATAATGAAATGGGATGCCTAGAGTTGGTTTATAATGATTTAAGTTTGAATCCTTCAAGTTTGGGTGCCAACTCATGATTTTGGAGTGATTTGGATTGATTTGGAGTTCTAAAAATTGATTTCTAATGATTGTGGGAGGTTTTAACCAAGGTTGCCTCCAAAATATCTAACCCAAGTTAAAAAATCTTGCTTTGAGCTTTTTTAGGCATCCTTCTTGAGTTTGAACACTTTTTATTTATTATTTTTCATGGTGAAGTACCTCTATTTGATCCTTGCTCCCAGTCATTCAGTTGATCTTTAGCAACTACTGATGGATTTGTTGTTGAGATCAAACAATCCCGAAGAGGTATGTCTGGGAGTTGTTAAGCCAGAAACCTAAGTCTAAGGCTTCAAAATCAAGGGTGCCTTTCTTTAGCAAGGGCACTTTTATACCTAACTTGGTCATTTTTTCCTAACTGTTCTTCAATTCCTCTATTTAGACCCTCTATGCTTCAATCTAATATCACCATTGACTAATGAGTTGAACGACGTCACTTGATGATGCGTTGGATAACCAACTCAGTCCTGGAAAGGATGATTGGTTTCACAGACCTTGAAAATTGGTTTAAGTCCTTCAAAAGCATGGGTGCCTTTCCTCAACAAGGGTGCCTTTCCTCAACAAGGGTGCCTTTGACTTTTTGACCAATTATTTTCATGTTGTAAACTGCCTCAATTTGATCTTCATCATCAAATGGCTGATTTTTCGGATGTCTTTGCTAACGGTGTCATTGTCGAGATCAATTAAAATGGAGATCATCCTGAAGATCATTAAGCAAATAGATAACATCTGCATGCCCAAAAGACTATGCACATTTCTTTAGCAGGGGTGCCTTTTCTTTAGTACTTGTTCAATTCTTCATGTTCTTCATTTAGTCTTCACCTTTGGAATTTTCTATTTGATCTCTTCCTCTAATTGCTTGACAGGTCTAGTGAATGTGTTGTTGGATTGATTGTGAGGCTGGAAAGGAGTTGAACAAATGCCTTGTATAAAGCAGTTGTTGATAACTTCATCAGGTGTCTTGAAGTGGAGGGTGCCTCAGCCAACAGGGGCACCTTTTTCCTTGAAGTTCATTGATTTTCCTTCCATCTTGCATGCTCTGTCGATCAACCATTGTTGTTGTTTGATTTGTCTTGCAAGCTAGCTGACAAGTTTGTTGCAAAGTTGGGTTGATGACTGAGAGATCTCACAAAGACAAATTTTCTCAGGAACTGACATCTGGGCCATCTTGTTCGAGGGTGCCTTTCCTTAGCAGGCGCGCCTTTTTCATGTTAAACTACCATTTCAGATGATTCTTGCTTGCAGCATCTCCATACTTTGTTGACATTTTCTAATGATCTTTGAATCAGATGGTCTCGTTGAATGATTCGTTGGAAAGCCAATAGGAACATGAAGATGACTACTCTAGGTGAATTTGATGACTACATTTGGCCTCTGATATCCAAGGGCACCTTTCTTCAATAGGGGCACTTTTAGCATTTTTGACGGCATATCTACCTAGATAGAAAGGTGTGGCTTTTCCAAAGTTAGCCAATTTTTGGAATTTCTCATTTTTGAAAATCCCCTCCATCAAATAACATCTTTTTTATCATTTTCTGCCATGATTTCTCCATTGAAGCTTTTGAAGCTTAGCTTTCAGCACCTGGTATTGGTCAATCTTCCATTAATGGTTTTGAAGCTCCTAACTTTCTTCTTGAAAAATGAAAATAGGCCCACCAGAGTAAAACATATTTTTTGAATATTTTGACTTGACTAGTGTGACCGTGAAGTCGATTAATCCTATCAAAATTATTTTCAATCATTTTCACGAAGGTCCTATTTTCGGGGGTTTCCCTAAAAATAGGGGTATGAAATCCCAATTTTCAAATTTTCAAAATTTTGCACATATGTTCCTTGATAGAAACCCAAAAACACCTTATGCTTAGTTTGACCTAAAACAGACTTTTGACAACATTTTCACATGGCTTAGATCATTTTTAGCAAAAATGTCTCTTTGAAGCAAAAATTTATTTTGGGTACAACATGATGAATGATCAAAATTTGAGAATTTTTCTAAGGCATTGAGCCTTGGGTGCCATTCTTGAATAGAAGTGCTTTTCCTTGATAGACTTATCCAAAATCTCACCATTTTCAACTTTTTCTTAATTTTTATCCTCAATTTGATCCTTGATTCTGGCCACCAGATTGATCCCATGAACTAGTTGAGCAATCCATCGTGAAGCCTAGTTGAATTGGAGAAGGTTGTTTTGGAGACATCGTTTGATAAAAACTTTATTTTGACCTCCAAAATTATGGGCACCCCTAGCTACCAAGGGTGCCTTTACTGTCAAGTGTTAGCCATTTTCATGTTCTTCAACTTTTATCATTATTTTCTACCCTTTAGATGAATCTGCAACTCTGAGAGCTTAGGAGGTCTAATGATCTAACTAACTGCTCCGTTGTGTAGCTTGACTCAATTTGAGATGATTGTTCTGGAGATGCTAAACCTTAAAAACTGATTCTGAGCCTTCAAATGTTTGGGCACCCTTGGCTAGCTGGGGCATCCATGATCACCAGAGAGATTTTTTTTTATATTTTCCTCAACTTTTAACTGCTTACTGATTCTTCAAATGAATTTTTTTTCTATATGATCAAGAGGTATGATGACCTAACGACTGGACTCGTTGGATAGCTTAGAGAATTCTAAGGGGGGTCTTCTGGAAGTAATTTTCCCAAAAAAGCAGTTTTAGGCCTTCAAAAGCTTGGGCACCCCTGGCTACTAGGGGTGCCTTTACTGCCCAGACTTAGAATATTTTCTAGATTTTAAACTTTCAACTTTGACTTTCTCCATTCTGCACAAATTTACCCCTCTGATTAGTCTATGATTTTTGATGACTGTGTCGATGGATTCACTGTGAAGCCTACTGAATTCATAGCAACATTGTCTGGGAGCACAAACCCTAATTCTATCATCTGAGGCTTTGAAAGATTGGACGCCCTTGGCTAGCAAGGACACCTTTACTGGCAAGAGATAGAATTTTATTCCAAATTTTCATCTTTCTCCTCATTCCTCGTGCTCACCATGGTTTTGACTGTCGAAAACTAAAAATATTTCCAAGGCATGAGTGTCTAGGCGCCTAGACTAGGTTAGGGCGCCTAAACTTTCCAGAGTTAGCCAAAATTTTGCAATTTTTATGATTCTTCAACTTCCATTCTCCATTCTTCATCCCTCGATCATCTATTGCAGTTTCTTGATTTGTGCAGTGCTTGAGACTTCAAATCTGATGCCTACCAATTAAGCAACCTCCATTAATGACCTTGGAGCTCCTAAAAAAGCTTCTAAAAATCAGAATAGACCCACCAGGGAAAAATTGATTTTTTGATGATTCTGACTGGACCATCCTGATGAGGAAGTATTTTCAACCAATCAAAATCAGTTTGAACACTAGAAGCCAAAATTTCTATTTTTAGAAAATTTTGCTAGCATCCATTTGAGAAGAAACACATAAAAGCCCAAAAAAGTTCTATTTTTAGAAAGTTTCTAAAAATAAAAAATTTCCTAAAATTTAGGACTAAAAAACTAAGATCTAGGTTTTGTAGACTTGGTCGCTCTAAGTAGACCCAGATCGTCAAATTTTGAAAATTTTGAGTTTTTGTCCCTCATGCAAGACATGTAGATTTCCAATTTTGATCTTTCTAACAATTTTAACAAGACTTTTGACCATTTCTTCAAAATGCCTAAGTGTAGAAAAAAAAGTTAATTTTGGGTACAACAATAAGGTTCCCCTATTTTTGACCCATCTTTTGTCTTCATATTGTTACTTCTTCCTACATGGTCCCCAATATTGCCTTCCTTGAATATGATTTATTAATTAGTAATTCTCACAACTACTCCTCATCACCCCCTCATTGTAATCAAGTTTTTTATGTGACAATTGATGCAAGTTGGAGTTCACAAAGACCAAATCCTCAACTTCTTTTGCACCCAATCGGCTACACTTAACTAAGGGAAGAAAGGGCCTAGATTTGGGGATGGCAACTACTGGGGGCTAGGAATGGAGACCCAAATGTGGTTGAGGGGAAACACCTGTCATGGGGATCTACGGGCAGTGCTTCTCATGGGGGTTTGGAGCCAATGCCCTAAATGGGATTAAGGGGTAGATCCCTTGCCACAAAGCTAAAATTAAGGTCTTTGAAACCACACAAACCTTCATAGCACACACAATTTTCACAATTTTATCACTTAAGGGAAAAATTAGGTATTTGACACTTTTGTTTATAGAAATATTTTCAAAAATATTTTTTTTCTTGTGGGCGACCCTTAGTTCACCTAGGGTCCCACTTGGGGACCCCAACAGGAACCTTTACAAATCAATGATGATCCTAATTGTCTTTCATCAGTGACAAAGTTATTGGATGATGATTGGGGATCACTAGATTTCACACCTACATCATAGGGGAGTACAAGATTACACCATCAAAATCAGAAAAAGAAAAAGAAATTGCAATAATATCAACACAATCTATCACTAAGTCATGAAAATCATATGAATCTACAACTTTTAGCAATGAGAAAAACACAAATTACACATCCACTTATGATGAAACTGATTACAAGAAACCACCTTCTTTGAAAGAAATGGAAACCATTTATGAAAGAGGTTATGAAATTTTGAAACAATTTGGTTATAATGGAAAAGGATGTGGTGTAAAAGAACAAGGTATTTGTGTCCCCATGGAGCCCAACACATAAGAAACAACAAGAGTTCTTTGCTATTGTCCTTCACAAATAACAAAAAACATCAAAAAGGCCTTCACTTAATCATAAAAAAATAGCATTAATTGTTGCTCCTTTCCATGTGGTAGTTGTAGTATCATAACATGCTCACTACCATGCATGGGGATATAAACTTGGCTTTATGCAATCATCTTTTATCTTGCAAAGAGCAATTTCAACTCACCTTTATCGCTATCCTTGGTGGGCAAGGGGTTAGATATCCTTGTGTTAGGTTCATTTCTTCTAGAAAGGGATTCTTATCTCCTTAAAACGTTAGTGTAGCAAGTACAATAATATTTTAAGGGGGGCATATAGTCCCCTACTCATTCTTTGTATAAGAAATGGTCCATTTTTAGTGATGATTGTTGAATGTTGTAGTTATGTTGTTGATATGTGGTTGTCATTGATGTCAATACTATTAGCATTAATTCATTAGAAGTTGTACATGTTGGGGATATTGAGAAAATTGTAATGGAATGAGTTATAGATTGTCAGTGGTGAAGTGAAGTGCAGTATGTTGGTAAGTTTTGTACATTGATGGTTAGAGGTTTGTGGGCTAAAGGGTTTTTTGTGGAGTGTATCTAGTTTATCCATGTAGATTTTTAGAGATCCACGTGAAGATTTGTTTGAGTTATGAAGATTTACATTCTAACAATTTTTATGTTGCTTCAGTTGGTGTTACTGATTGAAGATGATGCATTTTCAGCTAGTTTAGTTGTTGTGGATGCTTCCCTAGTGATTCATGATTTTTTTGGATGTTTCTAGATCATGCTTTATCTTTCTTGCATATCCACATTGATCGTTGCACTCGTGGTTGGCGATTTTCTCTTGTGCGTACATGTTTTTCCTATTCTTGGCCGACATGGTGTTTATAGTGTGTTGTGGATCTTCGAGGAGAAATTAATTGAAGTGTTTTTGTATTGGATATGTTGATTTGGGTCTTCACTAAGTTGTGGTCAACCTTGGTTGATTCGCATTAATAATCTTTAGTGTTTTGGGCCAATAGTTTATATTTGTTTTATTATTTTGTTGAAGTCGAGATGTAGGGATGAAATTTCCTATTGTAGATATATATAAGCGATTGTCTATTCGAATTGAGGTATGCGAGTGGATGTCGAGTGTGTGTGTATGTGCGAATAAAGTCCTAATCATTCAAAGGCAGATCAGAGTGTGAAGAAGAGTGAATAAATTTTCATGTGCTTAACCGGAATTGTGATCAGGCATTAGCAGATGCTATTTTATTAGTTCAAATCCCTACGGATGTAATCTAATTCTTTCTGTAAGATAGTGTGTCTTCCTTTGGGAGGTTAGCCTTGTTGTAATTGAGTAGTGAACTCTAGGTAGTGTGCCTGAATCCATGTGCATTCCCCATATTTCATTTCTTTATACTTTTAACATGGTATAATCTTGTGGACTGATCTCCACTGTGGTTTTTCCCCTAACAGGGTTTCCACGTAAAAAGACTTTGTGTTATGTGTGTTTTTTATGTGTTATTGATTTATGTTTTCATGGTTATTATTTAGATTTGAGAATAAATTTATTAAATTGAATAAGTTTTAAATATTCAGGACAACTGATTCACCCCCCTCTCAGTTGTCTACCCTTGTGTCCCCTCTCAGTTGTCTACCCTTGTGTTGCCAACAATTGGTATTAGAGCAGGTTCCTTGGAATAAGTTTGATAGCTTGAGGTGATATGGGATGGTGACATACAAGAAGGATAGTCCTATATTTTATGGAACAAATTACTCTTTGTGGAAGACTCGAATGGAGTGCCAACTAAGATGCATTGGTGAACCCTTTTGGAACATTACAAGTAATAGGTATGTTATTCCTCATAATGGTCCTACTACTACTTCTGAGATCAGAGATGTTGATTATAATATTCAGGCTAAGGAAGCCTTGTTGACTACCTTGATTTATTCTAAGATGACAAATGTTATGGATCTGAAGACTACTTACAAGATTTGGAAAAAATTGGAAACCTTTTATGAAGGTGATGCTTATGTGAAGATTGTTAAGTTGCAGAGTCTGAAAGGGAAAGATGAAAATTTGAGAATAGGTGATGATGAGAACATTAATACTTTCATTCAAAGAGTGAATGAACTTGTGTGTGGAATCAGATGTGTTGGTGGATAGATAGACAAATCAGAGAATGTCACTAAAGTGATTAGATCCTTGCCTAATTCTTACAAAGTCAAAGCTAGTGCTATTGAAGAGCTCCGAACTGTAACAAATGTAACCAGAGATATGTTGGTTGGTAAGCTTACTGCTTTTGAGTTGAGTGAATTTGGTGATGCCCTTCCTAAGGTTGAATTTTCATTTAAGGCTACTACTTCTAGAAGAGATAGACAAAGATATGATCCGGGTGAAAGTTCATCTAGAAAGACATTCAAATATGAGGATGAAATTAGATAGATTGAAGAAGAAGAAGAAGAAAGAGAGTTGGAAGAGCTAGAAGCATTTATTGTCAAAAGAGTACCGAGAGGAAAAGGTAAGTATGAAGGAAAATTTCCTCTTAAATGTTTTTCTTGCAATAAGATAGGTCATTTTGCATCAAGGCGTCTGGAAAGAGCTCCTAAACCAAGACATAACAAGCCTAGATTTCAAAAGAAGTGTTACTATGCTACTGATGAAGGTGTGAGAGATGATGAATCTAGTAAAGGAAATAGAAGTGATGATGAATGGGTATTTATTGTTATTAAGGAAAATAATCATGTATCTACTAAATTTTCTAGTTGTACAAATGTGGAGAAAGCCCTAGCTACTCGAGTTGAAGAGAAAGATGAATGGTGATTGGCAATGGATGTTCACATCATATGACAAGAGATAAAAGTAAGTTTGTGAGCTTGGAAAAGTATAATGGTGGTGTTGTGAGATTTGGTGATAATATAGTTGGTGTGATCTGTGGCAGAGGATGCATTTCCCTTGATGGTAAGCATATACTGATGATGTCATGTATGTGGAAGGCTTGAAGCATAATCTTTTAAGTATTGGTTAGATGGTTGATAAGGGATGCAATCTTCAGTTCAAGGATGGAAAGTGTAGAATATTGAGTTCCGGAAATGAAATTGCATCAGGTACAAAAATAAAAGGTAATATCTTTCACTTGAGTATTGCTAGTAAAAGTTGTTTGATTGCTCAAGTTGATGAAAGTTGGTTATGGCATAGAAGAATGTGTCATGTTAATTTTGATAATATTGTCAAGATAAGTCCTACTAAGGGTGTGAGATATCTACCTAAGTTGGTGAAACCTACTAATGCCATATGCAAGGAACGTCAGTTAGGAAAGCAAACTAGAATTTCATTTTGAAGAAAACAACATCAAATAAATTGTTGGAGCTTGTGCATACTAATCTATGTGGTCCCTCTAAGGTTAGAAGTTTACAAGGTTACATGTATTTCGTGTTGCTTATTGATGATTATTCTAGAATGGTGTGAGTTGCTTACTTAAGGGAGAAATTTGAAGCACTGGAAAAGTTCAAGATCTTTAAGGCTATGGTTGAGATAGAGACAGGTCTGAAGATTAAATGTATGAGATCATATAGAGGTGGTGAATTTAATTCCTTTTGTGAAGAACATGGAATAAAGAGACAATTATCTGCACTTTGGACCCCTCAGCAAAATGGAGTTGTGGAAAGGAAGAATAGAACAATTGAAGATGTTGCTAGAACTATGATGTTGGAAGGAAATGCCCCTCATATCTACTGGAGAGAAGCTGCGAGTACTGTTGTGTACACTCTCAACCAAGTAAAAATCAAAGGTGGTACTGGTAAGACCCCTTTTGAGCTATGGACTAGTCAAAAGCCTACTATTAAATACTTCAAGATATTTGGAAGAAAATGTTATATCAAGAGAGATGAAGATATAGGAAATTTTGATGCTAGGAGTGATGAAGGTATCTTTCTGAGTTATTCTACTAAAAGAAAATCCTACCAGTGTTACAATAAAAGATTGAGGAAAATGGTTGAAAGTGAGAATGTCAAGGTTGATGAAGACTTCGGTACACCATCCAGAACCTGTGGATATGACTCTGATGATCAGGATGATAGTACAAACAAAGGAAAACAATTTCAAACTACAAATCAAGTTCAAATAATTCCAGTGAATCAAAAAGATCAAGAGGAAGGAGAAAACAATGTAAGAGAAAAAGAGAGAATAGAAGAGCCTGAAGTTGAAGAACATCCTAAGAAGACTTTGAGGTATGTAAGATTGAATCATTCAAAAGATAAAATTATAGGTGATAAAAACAAAGGTGTCCAAACTAGGAGAAATATTGTTGAAGAATACTGCTTGATTTCAAAGACTAGGCCTACTAATGTGAATAAAGCATGTAAATATGAACATTGGGTGGAAGCAATGAAAGAATAACTACAGAAAATTGAGAAGAATGATACATGGATTCTTGTTCTTAGAACTAAGAATAAGAATGTCATTGGAACTAAATGGATCTTTAGAAACAAATTTAATGAGCAAGGTGAAGTGGTTAGAAACAAAGCAATACTAGTATGCAGAGGATATTCACAGATGGAAGGAATTGATTTTGAAGAGACTTTTTCCCCTGTTGCTAGAATTGAAGCTGTAAGCTTATTTCTTGTCTATGTTGCTTACAAGAACTACAAGGTTTATTAGATGGATGTCAAGTCAACTTTTCTAAATGGCGAATTGGAAGAAGAGGTGTATGTTGAGCAACCTGATAGATTTCAATTAACTGATAAGGGAGATATGGTGTGTCAGTTGAAGAAAGCATTGTATGGACTCAAGCAAGCCCCTAGAGCTTGGTATGCCAAATCAGACAAGTATTTGCTAAACTTGGATTTAACAAAGGTATTGTTGATAGTAATTTGTATTTCAAGAATGATGATAAATATTTGATTATTGAGGTATTTTTTGATGATATCATTTTTGGAGGAGATGATGGTCTGTGCATGCAGTTTTCTAATGAGATACAGGATGAATTTGAGATGTCAATGATTGGTGAGATGAAATTCTTTTTGGGATTGCAAATTACTTAGTTATATAAAGGGATTTTTATATCTCGGTCCAAGTATGTGAAGGAATTGTTGAAGAAGTTTGGTATGCAAGATTCAAAGCCAGTCAATACACCCATGGTGACCAGATGCAAGTTGACAACAACAGATAATTCTTTGAAAGAAAATAAAACTAGATACAAATCAATGATTGGTGGATTGATGTATTTAACTCAAACTAGGCTTGATATTGTGAATGTTGTAAGCATTGTTGCAAGATTTCAAGCTGATTTGAAGGAATCTCATGTGACTATTGTGAAAAAAAAATTCAGATATTTGAAGGGAATAGTTGAACTTGGCCTATGTTATCCTAAAGGTGATGATCTTACTTTGAGTGCATTTACTAATGTTGATTGGGAAGGAGATGTAAATGACAGGAAAAGTACTAGTGGTGGAGCATTTTTCTTGGGTAAGAAGTTGATTTCATGGTTAATTAAGAAGCAGAATGCCATTTCCTTATCTACTGCAGAGGCCTAATATATTGTTGTTGCTAGTAATTGTACTCAAGTCCTATGGATGAAGCAGATGTTGAAGGATATCAGAGTTGTGTATAATGAGCTTATTGCTATATTTTGTGATAATTCAAGTGTTATTAACATTTCCAAGAATCTGGTGCTACATTCAAATACAAAGCATATATCTATCAAGTTTCACTTTTTGAGAGAAAAGGTGAGTGAAAAGGAAGTCAGACTAGAGTATGTTCCTACTAAGGAGTAGATTGCAAACATCTTTACCAAGACATTTCCTAAGGATACTTTTGAGTATCTTAGAGGGAAGTTAGGGGTGATTATGCCTCCTAATCAGAACTAAGGATACATTGCATTGCATCAGTTTATGCATTTCATAGTTATATCTTGATCCAAATTGATGTTGTGGTGGCTACTACTCAGGGGAAGTAGTCAAATGTTCAGATCCTCAAATATGTGGTTCAGAGTTTGTGTGAAGCTTAGAGATATTTTTCATTGATGTCAAAGGGGAGAAGATCATGTGAAAAAATTTCTAGGGAAAAGAAGAGCTTTGTGGGAAAGAAGATCATGAGGAAGAGTTGAGGAGAAATTGAGTCAAAACCTAAGGGGGAGTAAGTGTCAAGAGTTAGTTGTGTTGATGGTGTTTTTCACATTATGTTTTTCCATCAATGAAAAAGGGGGATATTGTTGGATGTTGTGGCTATGTTGTTGATATGTGGTTGTCATTGATGTCAACACTATTAGCATTAATTCATTAGAAGTTGTATATGTCGAGGATATTGAGAAAATTGTAATGGAATGAGTTGCAGGTTGTTAGTGGTGAAGTGAAGTTCAATATGTCAGTAAGTTTTCTTCATTGATGATCAGAGGTTGAGGAATAAAATTTTTGTTGCTGAGTGTATCTAGTTTATCCATGTAGAGTTTTAGAGATCCGTGTGAAGATTTGTTCGAGTTATGAAGATTTACATTCTAATAGTTTTTTTGTTACTTCAGTTGGTGTTACTGATTGAAGATGATGTGATTTTAGTTAGTTCAGTTGTTGTCAATGCTTCTCTAGTGATTTGTGATGTTTGTGGATATTTCTAGATTGTGCTCTATCCTTTTTACATGTCTGCATTGATCGGTGCACTCGTGGTTGATGATTTTCTCTTGCGCATTCATGTTTTTACTGTTCTTGTCCAACATGGTGTTTATAGTGTGTTGTGCATCTTCGAGGATTAATTAATTGAAGAGTTTTCATGTTGGAGATGTTGATTTGGGTCTTCACTTAGTTATGTACAACCTTGGTTGATTCACATTAATAATCTTTAGTGTTTTGGGTTGACAATTTATATTCATTTTATTATTTTATTAAAGCCAAAATGTAGTGATGAAATTTCATGTTGCAGATATATATAAGTGATTGTCTATTCGAATTGAGGTATGCAAGTGGATGTCGGGTGTGTTTGTATATGTGAATAAAGTCATAATCATTCGAAGGGAGAGCAGAGTGTGAAGAAGAGTGAAGAAATGTTCATGTGTTTAAATGGAACTATGATTAGGCATTAGCAGATGTTATTTTATCAGTTCAAATCCCTACGGATGTAATTTGATTCTTTCTAAATGATAGTGTGTCTTCCTTTGGGCGGTTAGCCTTGTTGTAATTGAGCGGTGAGCTCTAGACAGTGTGCCTAAATGCATTTGCATTCCCCATATTTCATTTCTTTATACTTTTAATAGGGTATAATCTTGTGGACTAATCTCCATCATGGTTTTTCCCCTAACAAGGTTTCCACGTAAAAAATATCGGTGTTATGTGTGTTTCTGATGTGTTATTGATTTATACTTTCATGGTTATTATTCATATTTGAGAATAAAGTTATTAAATTGAATAAGTTTTAAATATCTAGGACAACTGATTCACCCCCCCTCTTAGTTTTCTGCCCTTGTGTTGCCAACAATGATAGCATACATCTCCTAAGAAGTGTGACCTTATTAATCAAAGTGTGGGCGTCTTGATCTATGTGTCTCTTTGGTGGTGATATCGGGCTTGATGTTCTATAAGGGTGTGACTTTTCTTGGCATATGATGTTCCCCTTTGTGGTAATACTATGGATAGTATTCCCTAAAGTGTGATCCTTTTATTCCTTGACTTGTCCTCTCTTGGTGGTGATGCCATTTGTGATGATCCCTAAGGTGTGACCTTTCATATATTGAGCAAAGCCCCTTTGTTGTTTTTGTAAATCACCTTTTGTGGTGGTGTTGTTGTAACACCCTTTGAGGTTCTAGTCTTATCTTGTTGTTGTTGTTGCACTTCCTTAGGCGAGTTTTTGCACCTCCTTAGGTGAGTTTGGCATTTTTTCTTCACTTTGTTCACAAGCATTGAACTTAGTGTTGCGTTGGCATAGCATCTTGATCATTTTTTAGAAGCTTATTAGAGTTATCAAGGAGTATAACTCTTGATGTGGTTGACATGGATGCACACCTAGTGAATAGAAGACTTCACTAAACCTAGTGTGTTTCTCATTTTACTACCTTGGCTTGGGGGCTCACCTAGTGAATATTGGACTACACTAGCCCGTGTACCTTCCAGTTTGTGATTCACCTAGAAAATAATAGACTTTGCTATGGTGTGTCATGAATTCCTTTTTACATGGTCGTCAATTGTAACACAGCTTGATTGCTAGTAGAGCTATGTGTCTCATGAGTGTTTAGCATAACACAACTTACTAACCTTGTGGAACCCATCATATTGCATGAATGCCTAGCATAACATAGCTTTCTAGCCAATAAATCGATGTGGCTCATGAGTAATGTGGCATAACACAATTTTCTAATCCTTGTGGGAGCATTCATTTATTCGATGGATGATGTTTGGTATTTGAGACAATTTAAGGTTGGGGTCTCTTTTCCTTACTGACTCGAAACCTTTTAGTGCTAACATTGTGTTTTGTTGCATGTCTTTTGTGTGTCTTCTTTGTGTTTACATTGTTTTTATTTTAATTCCATCATCATGTTTATGTTTTTCCATGCCTTAAGATGACTTTGTCCTCCTATAGTGATCAAAACCAACTTTTATGGGCAGGTGCACAATCCTTTGCACTTCCCAGATCTACTTGCAAATTATTGTTTTAGTCTGTTGTTTGTCAAATTATTTTATTTTACATATTAGGTCACATATTTTAATTAGGTTAATCATAGAAAATCAATTCCAATCCATTGCAATCCCCAAATTGATGGAGATTCAGGTCTAATTGGCTAACCTTCATGGGTGAAAGTCAATCTATACACCTTGTTGATCTCCATCTCAATTAAACCCTAGGAAAGGGCCTTGAATCCTATTGTTCTAAGCACTTAGGACTTAGGATCACCTTTTTCTATGTTTCATTACCAAAAGTAAAAAGATATACAAAAATAGTTGAAATAAGGAAGAGGTGTTGCAATAATTTTTAAGGGGAAGAGTAAAACTTGAGAAGTTACAAACTAGTTATGCAAGGGGGTCCTTATCTTGACTATGGGATGAAATTTCTCTACATATTATAAGGTATGTCATAGGTTTGACAATTATTTTTGAACTATTTACATGTTCCATTTATCTTTGTTGAATCACTTTCACCACAATTGTTATGTCATCTTCTTGTTCTTCTTATTGTCTTCTTTGGAATACTCTATATTGAAATTCATTATAGGCATGGACTCCACTCCCTTGCACTAATCTCTTTTTTTTTTTAATTAACCATTTTATTTCTTTGAATCCCACCACCATTTTACTCCTACCAAAGAAGGGTTGACTCCTCCCCAAAATACTCTATGCCCCAAGAAATTGAGGTCTTCTCTAGTTCAAAATGGTTCCCCTCCTAGCTTTAGTAATCATAATAATGACAAAGGGGTGGATTTTGAGGGTGGTATGGATGTGGCAAAGAACAAGATCAAAAGTAAGGGTAAGGGGAATGTTGTGGTGGTGGAGGGTTTTTCTATGGCTTTTAAGTTTCCTAAGGTTGAGGTCCTCTTCCTTATCCCTTCCTTAGGTGTAGCTAACATCTATTTCCCTCTTCCTCATCCATTAGAAATGTGGTATACATTGTTTAAATATTGATTGACGAAATAGGTGGCATGGAGAAAGAAATATCAATACACCAAAATATGTTAAAGTGGTTCTTCTAGGATACAAATAGAATGAACATTAATAATTTTCTTTTGGTGAATAAACTTGATAGACATATTGATCCTATAAAAAGAAGATGAGTTGTAATGACCCCTTTTTAATGGAAGCACTTAAACCTGAATCTTGTGTTCAAAGTGTTTCTCAAAGAGACATTAGAGGCATTAGAGATCAATAAGTTTCAGTGATAATATCTACTAAGATCAAAGAAGATATAAATATTTCATTCTTGTCAAACATTTATTCATCTCCTTCTTATTACCCATTATGAGTGATTCTTCTATAATATATTTCATATGTACATTAGGGTGGATATTAACATCTTACAAGATCCCATGGATAGAATTCTACTATACCATCTATCATCATGACGAGTGAGTAGAGTCATTATTACTTATAAGGCATAATAATTGTTGCAAGCCTCATAATTGAATAGTTGTAAATAATATATTAATAAGAACCTTACTATTAACAATCTTACTATGCATCCTAAATAATAATATTGATATTCTAAATAGTATTGTGTATAAAACATTAGTTGATTAACTATGGTTCCCTATCATCATCTTTGTTGTAATTTCCAAATAACAACAAAGACATGATGGCTACATGGTGGAGAGGTGTCTCTCTACAGCATTATATGGTAGAGAAGAAAATTGAACAACACAGGAGTTTTTCTGATGTGGTTGCGTCAGAACCATAGGGTCTTGGGGCATCCCCTCCGAATGTCTCAAATGGTGGGGTTGTTGATGCTATACAAATTCATCTTGTTGAATCCCATAAAGAGCGATAGGTTGAGTCTCAGGCTACCATTTCGGGTGATAATGCTTCGGCTATCATTTCTAGTGGCTTTTCTAATATGTCTATGCCTGCATGGAAGAATAATGTTGAAATCACCAAGACAGTGGCTGGAGGCATTCATCTTCAGGAAAAAAGTGTGTTGGCTTGGAAGGATAAGGCAGTGCAAGTGGAAGAAGGTTGGATTACTATTATAGGCAAGAAAGCAAAATTCTCTAGGCCTTCTTTCGACATGACTCTTCGCTCCCACAAGAGAAATTATAAATGTAAATCTTGATGGGTCTTGCTTGGAGGCTGGTTTTTTTGACTGGCTGCTGGCTGTCCTTTTTTGCAGCTTTGTTTTTGGTTTGCAAAGCGTTTCAGGTCCCTTCAAAACCTATTTTTTCCTTAATAAAAAACAAAGATATTATAAATAACATAAGGCATTAATATTGCCTACCGCATTACTCTCTATCTTTTTCTCATAATAAACCATACAGACCAGAGATTTGAAGACTATTATTCTTCCCCTTCGATCTGTAGTCTTTCCTTTATCTATAGCCGGCGACCTGCAGATTTTGTTCATTTTTCCTTCTCCACCACGTTCGAGGTTCCAGAGAGAGCACTGCCGTCGGATTTCTTGGTTCTCTAGGAGCACCCCAATTTGTAGACACAAGTGTATTAAATCTCCCAATTTTATCCCTCCCATCTTAGCTTGAATCATACTTCTTATATCTCTGGTTGGTGGAAAGAGATAGCTTACCATCGCAACCTTTCAGGCACATGTCTCTCTTATGTGATCGCTACCTCTCCTTCGCAAATCTATCTCTAATCACGCTCCCAAAAGAGACAAATATGACACTAACTGAGGATGTCGACCCTTCATATGCTTGGAGAATGAGGTAAAGCTATGCGGCTCTCCAAATAAGCTACGATAATGTTAATAGATGTCCCGATTGCTATGACCATTCAGACTCCACTAGTTCCCCATATTCCACAGCCGCTGATGAGTAAAGCGTGCCTCCCTCAAAATTGTAATATTCATATCTTGTGTTTAAACTTGGAACTACGACCATAATTATAATCTTTAAATGGCTCGATATGTAGCAATGAGGCAGAAGAACTATATAATGAATATATTGTCCTTCAATCCTGCATCCTGAAGACCCCCTTGATAATATATATCTTTGGTGGTTGATTATATCTTTGGTGGTTGATTAGGGGAGAGGGGTTCAAAATGGAGCAGGGTCCAATAGTGGGGGATAGAAGTAGTCCTCAGTGGGCCTCATAGTGGAGCACTTTAATATCCAATTGCAAAACATTTTTTATCCATTAAGTATGCAAAGTGACAAATCATGTGATGCCACATCAGTGCACCAATAAAACATGACTTAGTGCACCACTCTCGGTCTCACTTTTTTTTTGGGCCTTTTTGGATACCTCAAAAAAAAAAGCATGCTGATGTGGCATCATATTTGATGATGTGGCCCTAAAATGAAATATAGAAGCATGAGTTACCAAATAAACTGTTGTACAAAATTGGGAGTGATTTGAAATTTCCACATAGGATTTTGACAAACGCGAAGATAGGGTGCTCCACTATGGGCCCCTCTCCCCTATATGCTATGATATTAAACCAATATATTAGATATTCAATCTTCCTACATGAGTGTTACATCTGAATTCCCTATTTAATCCTGATTATAATGTATGAGCCATCGAGTTTTCAAATATTCTACCTCTCCTTCGCATGCTTTCAGAGCCCAATACTATTGATGATCAAGTATAAACGTGTAGTTACTTATTTGAAGTAGATATTATATTATTTTGGATGTAGTGTCCTTATTATAATTTTATATTAAAATATTATAATGATTATAATCATCATTGTTTGTTTATCATTTTATATTTGCTAATTATAGTATTATTTTATGTTTTAGTTTTATATTGATTTTATATATTTTAATACCCATTATATTATAATGATTATAATATTATTTTAATATTTGTGACGTTATTTATAATATTTATAATTATAATATTGTCCTTGAAAATTATAATTATAATGATATCATATAGTTAATAATTCTAAATATGCTCTTTTTTGTTATCTAATGTCGCAATTTCGGGGACATGACATGAACACAATCATAAAAATTGGGAAGCTATGGATAAGTTTTTTAGGTTTAAGATAGAGAACACCAAATAGGAGGAAAAACTAAGTTTGTTGGAGAAAGATGTTCAAAATATCAAGACCAACTTAAAAAAGGTCATCTATATAAAAACACCACACAAAATAGTGTTAACAATTTAAATATACTCAAGGAGTGTTTTAGATCTCAATCTTCTTTTGGTGTGGTTGGCCCCAATACTAGGAATCAAGGTCAAAGGACTAAGGAGATAAAGACTTGAGAAGTGGAAAACATATAGACTTTGTTGAAAAACATTGATTTTTTAAAAGAGTAATGGGAAGTCTTAGCAACCTTGAGCTAGTTGTAATTTCTTCATTGTTCACAAGCTTGTTGTCTTTAGTGTTGCTTTTATTAGGCTTGGTTGTCTAGGTTTTGGCCTTCTCCTATAAAGGCAATTCTATTGATTCTATATCAATATTTTTCTAACGTTTTAAATTTTGCTCTTTCTTTTCTTGTTAAAGGGTAGTGACCCTTCCAAGAACCCTTTTTACATTTAATTAAAAATAATAATTTGAATTTAAATTCCATTTGAAAGCAATTTAAAAGGTTCTCTCAATACAAAGCATGCAAAATATAATATCATTGAACTTAGGCATACACCAACTATATAAACCAAACAATTTTAATAAAACAATACACCAACCCCAATATTGAAAATTAAAAACAAAACTAGATGTGGTCATCACTAATGAGATTAGGGTGGTTAATTGAAGGCTATAATTTTGGAGAGAGCGATATAAAATTTTGCGATAATACTTTCTATGCTCATGGTTTACTTTGGGTTCATTATAGAATTCCCAATATATTGTGCATTAAAACATGAATATGATAGCTTTGACATTTGAGCTGAGTTTATTGTTGGAATACTATTCAAATATATAGGAGTATATGGAAAATTAGTGTATCACCAAGTTGTAATTCTATTGCTAGGAATAGGATGTAAAATAATGGATTAATTTGGAAAATATGAGATCTATTAAGACTAGGATTGAAAGCCAACAATTGATCTTATACTATGAAAAAAGAGAAAGATTTATCTTCTTATGACTTTTCATGCTCTTTATAAACTTATAATTCAATGTAATGTCCATTTTTAAGATATTCCTTTTTCCTTAACCTACACACAATAATAAATAATAACTACTGGAAAGGACATTAATAATATTAAAGTTCAATGAATTATGATAATATTCAGTTCATAGTATTTTCCGTATTGAACTCATATATCATTGTAATGGAATCAGCACTTCATAACATGATATATATTCAGGTCAATTCATATATTAAGCAAACGCAAGGTATACACACCATACATGAACCATACACGTATTCACCAAGCAGACATATAATCATTTGTAATGGCCCCTATGAGAACTTAACTCAATTTGCCCGAAGATTCCTTTTAAGGTTCTATCCAAACAGTCTATCGCTATTGGGGAGCACCAATTGGAAGATCATATAAGGCGCATCGAGCCTTTCCATCCATCCTTGGAGCACAGATTGACACCCATCATTCGGCCTCCCAGCCCTACGATGTACAGTCATCCTAGCAGCGTGAAAAGACCTAAATATATGCAACAGTACACCATCTTGACTGATTTGATATATCATTGTAGTTCGGCTCTATCTTTCTTTACGTCTACACAATCTTCTAGTAAATATTCTTAGACTCATGTTTTCTGAGTTCGTTCTATTTTATATTCAGATATAAATCACTATCTTTGGCTGTCTCTCCACTATGATTCCTGTTTCTGCTATGATTCGTTCTTCCATTGTATTCAATAACGGTTGGCATTCCTCTGGTTTGCAGTTCTGCAATCTCATAACGAGGAGAACTCCGGTACAAATTCCCTGACCTCTTGGCAGGCTAATACCTGCGAGAGATCCCAGCACACTCGACTTCCCAGATGACCGGTCTCAAATACCGTCCTTCGTTATTCCCAGGTGACGTAGACTATCAACAGTGTCCAGTAGTGGACGGATGTGTCTTCCCCCGTATAGGGGAGAGGACTCAGTAGTTGTGCACCCTAATTTCGTGCTTCTAATTATCCTCAGTGAAAATTTCAAATCACTCCTAATTTTTTACAGCAGCTTACTTGGCAAGTCCCCTACTGATAACTAAGGTTTCAGGGTCACATTATCAAATATGATGCCACATCAGCATGAATTTTGTCAAGGTGTCCAAAAAGGCCCCAAAAAAAAGTGAGACCGGTACTTGTGAATTCAGAGCATGTTTTATTGAGCACTGATGTGGAATCACATGATTGGCTGCTTTTTAGATCAAATGAATACATTTTGTTTAATTATGGGTAGTTATCATCAATACTAACAACTTTAAAGTCACAACTATTTGTACAATATTGATAAAAATATTGGGCATTTTATAAACAACTAATATCACAACTATTGAAACATGATCAGGTGGGTCCTCTCCCCTATCCTTTTTTTCCCTTTAATTTATAAGACTTGGCTCCTTTAGTATTATGAAGGGTCGTACCTTATAATTTGTATTTCATTTCATTTATAATTTTCACATTATATTTTGAATATTATGTTTTGTGCATTGATAATGTTCAGACTTATTATGGTTAGATTGTTATTTATAATTATAATATTATCAATGATAATTATAATTATATTTATATCATAATTATAATATTATTTTATATTAATTTTATATATTTTAATATCTATTATATCAAAATAATATTTATGACATTATTTATAATATTCGTGATTATAGTATTGTCTTATGAAATATCAAATGATTAACTATTTTAATCGTGCTTCTCTATTATCTAAATGTCACAATTTCGGGGAAATGGCATTCAAGAGCTCTTTTAAGGTTTACAAAATATTTTTCCTTTAAGAAGCAAACTATTAGTATGTATTTTGTCGAACCTATTTTCTATCAAATTGTGTTGTCTAATTTCTACCTTGTTTTTAATATCTCTATATGATAATCTTGCATCTAATTGGAAAAAATAGTGAGACTTGTGGGAGGCCATTTAATTGTTCTAAAGTATTTGGAAGACTACATGTAGATATACTACAATGTTTCTATATCATTCTTAACCACTTGTTAATTCCCTCAATCAACTTGGAGGATGATGAGGCTTATAGGACCCCAACTCAATCTTTTTGTGTTCTTCAAGAGACTATGTGATACTAATGTATACTAAATTAAAAAAATAGGCTAGTGTTTGAAACAACATGAAATATTCAAATAGAAACAAGTAGGTCCTATCATAATATAATTTTATTAACTTTCGTGCGTCGTGAATCAAGTTCATCACTTTGGAGTAACCAAATTTGTACAAGTGGTATATCATTATTATTATGAGATATAAATTTTGATGTTATATTGTTCTAAACTTTGGTCATGAGAATGAATTTATTAAGATAATTTACTATGTTTTGTACAGTTAATCTTCTATAGTTGGTTCTTTATTTCTTCCTATGCAATACACTTCTATGAACTCCTTTGTGAAGGGTAGTGTCCTAACCTTTTGGGGTGATGTATAGGGGGACTTATACCATTTTGTGGATAGTGAAAAAGAGCTCTTATAGTGTCTTTTTTCTACCTTTTAACTTTAGTCTAGTGTAATGTTATATATACATTTAATATGAAGCTATAAGTTTGTATTAATTTATAATATAATTTATTTAGTTAATATGTTATATCATATGAATTAAGTAGTTTTGATTTCTATCTTGTTGCAGGTTCATAATATATTATCTAATGTTATTTTATTATTTGAGAAAGAGGAATATGTTCATGAATATCACTTATCACTCATAGTGTTAAAATATGTTGTATTGTATATCAAATTGTAAATGAAGAAAGAAAGTATACAAGTGTATGTTGTACAAAAAATAATTATTTATATGTTATTAAATTCTTTTAAACGAAGATGGTTTGATATTGCTAATTATTATTTAAATTCTATATAAATGATCGTTTACTTCATTTTTTTGCATTGAATATAGCGAATAAACATTTACACAACACTTTGAGTGCAGTCCACAAGAGGCTTACAACTTACAAATATATTGCATAAATCACAAACACTGCATTATTCTTCTATTCTATTACAACAACGCATGCAAAAGAGAAAACCAGTTTTACAAATCCAAATCAGCATTACATTCCGTGCCTTGCTTTTAACCATAGTGTGCCAGAATAAGAGCAACCAGGTCAAGAAACCTTTAATTTCACCTCTACCAAGTCCTTTAGCTAGCATAGCCACCTTTGCTGGAGTTTTCTGCATTGTCTTCAAAGATTTCTCCTGACCACAGCTGTTCGTTTGGCATTACTTCTTCATCTCCAACGTCTGAAATTGCCGTTGTTTCTTCCTATGAGTTTAGCTGCTAAGGTCCTCTCTGACTTTCAGGGCCTACTGCTTTGTTTACAGCCCTCTGTAGTTCATCAAAGGCCCTTTTGAAGATCTCTGCCTCCTCTAAGTTAAGAGGATAAAGTGACCACTTCTGATCTCATCCTTGCCTGTGTTGGTCGGGCCTTCTCTTATCATCCTTGTAAACTTTTCCATCGAGATTTCAATGTGGAATGAGACCTGCATGGCAATAGTAACATGAGTGAGTCTTTTTACCGACTCAGTAAGTGCCCTCTTTACCCCCTCAATTTTATCATCGTTCCTCGCTTTCCAAATATGCCACAGAATCTCATTAGTGATAAGAAACCAGATAATTTTATAATCAGAACTAATCTTAAGATTACAAAAAAGAATATCATGCCAGTTTATTTTACCGTTTCTATCCCAGATTTTCAGATCATGAAAGAATAAATTCCAGATTTCCTGAGCATAAAAGCAATCAAAGAAAATATGTTTAACCGTTTCCGTAGTTCGGCATACGCTGCAAATGTCCATCTCCACAAAGTTAGTTTTAAACGAGATTTTTTGCAAAAGAATCAACCACCTGAAGCAAGCCTTCTTGGGCACCATACAATTCTGTCAAACGAATGAAATAATTTTTTGCCAATCTTTTGAATTAAGAGAAGTGTTCCAACAATTATTAACATGATCTAGGATTGAGTCATTATCAACAAGGCCATTGTAAATAGTTTTAGCTTTGACACTGTTGGGGGTTGACCCATCCTTCCAAGCAAGAAGATTACCAATGTTGATCTCCTCCATAATCCGAGGAAAGCATGCATCTCTACAGGCTTCCAGGATTATAGAGTAGGTTCTTGCATTGGACACAAGTAGGTCAAATCTTTCCCTAAGAGTGCCCCAGCTAATTAGACTACCATTGGATAAGATATCAGCAAAGGTTCTTATGCCTTTTTTGCACCAGCTTTTAGCAGAACAACCCTGGGGGCCTAGAGAAGAGCCAACGTTTTACCTTTGTGCTCCAAGTTCCACCAAATGGAGCTGTGGGAAAGGCACTTCAGATTATTCTCAAGAGAAATGCTACTAGTCTTAAGGGAGGAATTTTGCTTAGTTAATTCCCAGGCCTTCCAGAGGCTTTTAAAAACAATGGAGCCAGCTAGTATCATAGGGTGCTTACTAAGGATGATGTCACTCAGAGGCAAACCTTTCCAAGTCTTAGCTTGTTTGGGCACAGCTTGAGAAATATTGTTCCTAATTAAGACTTTCCAAGGCTCATTGCCTTCCACAGATTTAAGAATCCATTTAACCGTTAGAGCAATACCTTGCAACTTGAGGTCTTTCAGCCCAATACCTCCATGCAACTTACTCAAGCAGCACCAATCCCATTTCACAGAATGTCTTTTTTTCTTACCTTTACCATCCAACCAAAGGAAGGATCCGATCCTTTTCTGAATGGCATTAACTTGATAACTGTTGAAGAACCAAACAGAGGCGAAGTAGATGCTATAAGAGGACAAGATCTTTTGACACACCTGAATTCTTCCAGCCAAAGACAGGTACCTCCTATTCCATCCACTTAGCTTCTTCTCAATTTTTGAGTTGATCCAATTCCACATTTCCTTGAGGTCAGCGGCTACAGCAAAGGGGATCCCCAGGTATCTCACCAGCTTATTGGGCCCTCCCCACTGAAAACCATGTCCCACCAGCTAGTCTGGGGGATCTTCCTTCCATCCAAGAAAGATTGATTTAGATTTGGAGAGTTTAGCTCCTAAACCCTAACAGAAGAGATCAAATTTCATCATCAAGGAGTCCATATTATTCTATTCAAGTTCCACAAAAATGGAGGTGTCATCAACAAACTGAACATTGATTAGCTCATTCTGGTCAGGGAGATAGATCCCTCTTATCTTAGGGGAGAAAGTGTTGTCCCTTAAGAGATAGAAAAGTGCATATGAGGCTATGACAAAAAGAGTCGGAGCCAGGGGATAGCCTTGTCAAATGGATCTCTCAAGCGGGATCTTCTCAGTTAGCGTGCCATTGACATCTATTTGTGTTGTGGCATTTTCAACAGTGTGTCAACCATGTCACAAAATTTGTTGGGAAAGCCGAAGGCTTGAAGGACCATCCTTAAAAAAACCTATGTTCCACCAAGTTTCCGGGACGGGGGGACGGCGGGATGGCGGGACGCATTTCAGGGACGGCAAATTTTTGAGGGGATTTTAGGGGACGAGGGGATGGCTGTATAGTATATATATATATATAGAGAGAGAGAGAGAGAGAGAGAGAGATAAATTTTAAAAATATAGGGAAATTTCAAATTTAAGATATTCATATGAGTAATGATAATCATAACAATCACCAATCATATTGACATATGCATCATAGAATCGAATTATCAAACAAATTAATACTACACTACCTAATTGCATCCATGGACCATAATTCAAATTCATGTCAAATAGTCAATGTGCATATGATATAAAATAATAAAATGCCCAAAAGGCTACAAGTTTGTACTACAAATGTCAAAATGACAAAGTCACAAGTGTCCAAAGGCAAAACATAGAAATAGAAAGTATGATGATTGCCACTACTCGGCATCTGCCAACACTGCATCAAAATCAGACTCATAGTCTGAGTCACTGTCACTGTGAGGGGTTAGCTCATCTAATGGAACTCCAACCAATCCCTCCTGTCTCTCCTCCTCATCAATTTGTGTGACATCCTCTGGATCAACATCCCATCGTAATGCTGGAGTCTGTCTATACTCAGGAGTCTGACGATCCTGGAGTCGCAAAGCACTATGCACAACCACTAATTTTTCTGCCCGTCTAGAGGTCAGCCTATTCCTCTTGATAGAGTGAATAAAGCCGTATGTTGACCAATTCCTCTCTGCAGCAGAGGAACTAGCAACCTGTGAGAGGAGACAAAATTTAAAAACTAAATTAGTAATTTAAATTTACTAATTAGGACATTCAATTTAAATTATGATTATATAAATGTTCAAACTTCAACACTATCACTCATCTAAATCAAATTATGTTAATCTAAAGTATTACCTGTGAAAGGAGGCGAACAGCAAGCGTCCTCAATTGTGGTGCATCCTTCCCATGCCATGACCACCATCCAATAGGATCCCTTTGAGCTACTGTAGTTCTATCTACCCTGGCCTCTGGTTTGCCGAATGTTGGACCACGGAGATTAACAAAATCAGTGAACTGTGTACGAACTAGACTGGCCTCCTCAATTGAATATATTTTTGCAAGGGCCCTCATAAACCCTTCTTTCACCTCATCATCATCACAAGGAGGCATCCTACCAGGTCTAGGTACATACCATTTGGGATTAAGAGCAAAGGCTGCCATATGAAGCGGGGTGTTCATAGTGTTCCACCGCCTTGTCACAATGGGCCTAATTTTTTGCTCATATAATCCCGAATTAGGATCCTTATCAGAAATTGCTTTCTTCATTTTTCCAAGCATGGAGTCAAAAGTTTCATAAATCTCTCCAAGACTTGGAGAGTCTGTATCAGCATATCTAATGACATCCACAATAGGTGAAATGATGGAGCAAACAAATCTGCAAACAAAAATTTGAAAAAAGACAAGTTAGAACTTAGAAAATAAAAAAATATTAATAATAAAATCATATATATATATTTTTATAAAATCAGCAATCAATAACAAATTATTAATTAACAATTTTTTTACCTCACATTGGACCACCAATTATCATCAAGAATTTTTTGTTTGATGCTTCTCCCTTCTGCAGTGCTTGCCATAGCCCATCTATTCCACTCTGAATTAACCATCATCAACTGTAGAGCCTCCTGTACCTCAAGCATCCTCTCTAACAAAATAAAGTAGCTGGCATACCTTGTTGCTACAGGCTTGAGAAATTCCTTCCTTGAAAATGTCCTAAAGAGGGCAAGTGAGGTGTGATGGTTGCAAATAAACATCTGAATGTCTCTAGCATCTACAACCACCTGGTGCACCCAATCCATCTTCCCTATGTCTTTCAATGCGTTGTTCAACGCATGAACACAACAAGGGGTCCAAAAGATGTGCTTGTAAGCACTCTCAACCATCAAACCTGCTAATCTGCACACACGTGCTGAATCAGTAACCACCTGCACAACATTGGTTGCCCCAACCTCCTCTATAGCCTCTTTCAAAATATTAAATTGGAATTCTGCATCCTTGCGCTTTCCAGAACAATCAATGGCTCTAAGGAAATATGAACCAGCTGAACATGTGACTATGATGTTTATAAGTGGCCGTTGTCTAATATCGGTCCACCCATCCATGATAATAGAGCAACCTGTTCTAATCCAACACTGTCTCATGTCCTCCATCACCACACTCACCTTAGAATATTCTTTTTCAAGGAGTGTAGTACGTAATTTATGTTCTCCAGGGGGAATGTATGAGGTACCAACATTTGCCACATCTCTAAACATTTGTTTGAAGTAGGGAGAACGTGCTACATGGAATGGGATAGCATGGGCATAGAAAAATTTGGCAATGGAAGAATCTGCCACATCTCGTGCTTGCACATTGAACATATTTTCAACTGTATTTTGCTGCTCACTAGAAGTAGCAGCCTTCCTCTTCCCTCTTGTGGAAATATGAACACCACCCGCACCACTACTACCACTACCAACACTAGGACTACCAAGCATAGAGGGCATAGGTGAGGTTGAATGTGCAGATTGAGTTTGCATAAGCTGATCCATAGGCCTTCCTCCGGCCTCCAAGTGCAATCTATAACACTCCATCCTCTCAAAATCTTTTATATCTTTACAACCCTTGACCCCATGGCCTCCAAAACCCAATAGATGAGAATAGACTCTTGTATAGCTCCCATTATATTTTTCTTTGCAAATGTGACATAGCCACAATCTACTACCCCCAGTGTTTTTCCCTTTGCCTTTGTCTATACGTGATGCTAGTTGAAGAAGAGGTTTTTTAGAATTAAAAGGGCCTTTTGCATATTTTTTCAAGTCTTCAGAAGGGATATCAAATGGGTTTGTTTGAGGCTGCCCCATATGAATTGATTGGTTTTCTTCCCCCCTCTCAACATCCCCACTATCTTCACTATTGCTGCTCATTTTGTTTTCTTTTGGTTTTTGCAAACTGAAAATTAAAAAAAAAAACAAAAAATCATACATTTTATCATTTTAACTTAGAAAAAAATGAAAAAAAATGAAAGATAATGAAAGAATAACTTACCTCTTTCACTTCTTTTGTTGGTTGCTTGCTTAATGCTCTCCTTTCTTCCTCCTAAATGCTGGTTTTTCTTCTCCAACAACTCCTTCAAACCCTCCTCTTTCTCTTCTCACTTTTGCTCTTGGCTGCAATTTTATCTTGGCAAGTTAAAATGAGATCAAATGAAGGTAAAAAAATGTTTTAAGTGGCCATATTAGGGTTGGGAAGGCGTGGGGCCCACAAAGCAATGTTTTAAAAAAGAAAAAATTAAAAAAGAAACTTTATTTTTATGTTTTATAAGCTGTTGTGCGATAGGGGACGGCCAGCCATCCCCGGGACGGTCGAGGGACAGCTAGGCATCCCCTATCAGTCCAGGGGACGGCCTGGCAGTCCCCTTTCCATTCGGGGACATTTCTGCTAATCGGGGACGTCCCCGAATTTCGGGGACTTTTGGGGGACGGCTGACAGCCGTCCCCTACGCGTTTCCTGTCCCTGAAATGGCACCGAGACGGGGATAGGGGGCAAATACCTAGGGGATGCGTCCCCGTGTACCCTTGAAAAAAACCCATTCCACACTATCATATGCTTTTTCAAAATCAAGGAGGAGCATAGCAACATTTTGATTAGACTTTTTGGCCCACTCCAAGGCTTCCCAGCTTGTGATAAGGTTCTCCAAAATGTATTTGCCTTTTATAAACCCTGTTTGGGTACTATTGATGAATTTGGGCAAGATATTAACCAACCTTGAAGAATTACCTTGGCCAGAATTTTGTATGACACATTCAGCAAGGTTATGGGTCTCCAATTTTTCACAAGAGTCTTGTCTCCACCCTTTGGGAGAAGTTTTATAATTCCTTTATTTATGTCTTCCCCCAGTGTTCCTTTATTAAGAGCCTCCTTGTAGACCTGTAAGAGATCATCACATACCCAGCTAGAGAACTCTTTGTAAAATTCCACAGGGAGACCATCCCATCCAGGAGACTTGTCATTGTTCATAGCAGAAATTGCACTTGCAATCTCGCTTTTGGTTATATCAGCTTCTAGCTTAGCATAGTCGTCCATTTCAATTTTCCTTGAAATAAGGCCTTTAATGAGGGATCTGGCCCAGTTGCCTTGCCCATTTTTACACTCTAATGTGAATAGTTCCTTGAAGAAGGAGTGGAATTGAGTTATGACCTCATCCTATGAGTCGCACAACTGGGCACCATCTCATATTTTTCCCACCTGTTCTTTTATTCTCTTCTCCTTGAGATAGTTGAAGAAAAATTTGGAGCCTTTGTCACCACAATTGAGCCAATTTAGCTTTTCCCTAACCTTTTGCCCCTTAACCTTGTGTGACTGAATCTTCCTTAATCTATCTTTAGCAAGAGTTAGCTCTTCACACAGTTTAGCACTAGTGGAGTTTGCTTGCAACTTACTTTCAACATCTAAGAGCTAGTCTTGCAACTCTTTCTCTTCTTTTTTGTTGTCCAAGGCCCTCTTCTTCCCAATTATTTTGAAGAGGGATCTCCATCCTCTAACATTGGCATTCCATCTTTCAATGGCCGATAAATCTTTCAACATCCATTTGTTAATTTCTCTAAGGGATGCAATAGCCTCTTGGCAATCTGCATCTTTTAGGAGATTAGTGTTTAATAGAAAATTACCCTCTTTTCTGATCTCCAGGGAGGGGTTGTGACAATAGGTAATTTTCGCCTTGACAGGATGGTGATCGAAGAGGGTATAAGGATAAACTTGCACTATGGTGCCATCTTCATGCGCATAGAAGTTGAAGGTGTCTTTGTTAGAATAAAATTTGTCAAGCCTACAATAGATCTCTTGCTTTCAGCTTTCTGTGCATTACACCAAGTGTACCACACTCCTTTACACTGCTTTTTACAACCTTCCATGGGGTCTGATAGTCTAAGCTTTCTTTTACACCTCAGCCAAAAGTATTTTTCATTGCCTTTCTAGGCCATATCAGCTCCCCCCAACTTGTCCTCACTTTGTTCAATCATATTGATATCTCCTCCTATAATCTAGGGAATGCTTTGCAACTCAACAAGCCACTGTCAAAGATTGCATCTCTCCCTGTGGTCATTAGATGCATAAACAAAACAAATTCCAAAGGCGAAACCATCTCTCTCAAGGGTAATCCACACCACCCTATTACAGGGGGAAGACCCACTTCCTATGATGAATTGAGCCCATCGCGCTGAAACAAGAATGGCTGCCCCCCGCTTCCCCTTTTCATGGATAGTGGAGAAGGCCTTGGAGCTATTCTAGATGAAATTGAGCGTTGTTTCCAATGTGAAGCCTGTTGCTTTGGTTTCCTGGAGAAGAAAAAAATCTTTTTGTTTTACCAGATTTAAAAATCTCCTTATGATGTATTTTCAGTCAAGAGACTCCAGTCCCCTAACATTCCAAGATATGCAGTTAAGACTCATTTTCAAGGGTCATGATGGCATCACCTTGCTCACCTGTAAACTGCACAAAACATTTGGGCAGCTTATCTTCAGTTTCAAGCTTTTTTGTTACCAACGATTGGAGAAATGTGCTAATCTTTTTTCTTTTAATTTTGGTTAAAGTCATTTTCTTAGTTCCACTCACAGGAGTTCTATGCTTCCTTGGCCTTCCTGGTCCATTCTTAACTTTCATAGGCTGAGGCATTTGTCCCTCAATGACACCACCCTCAGGCATACACTCTATGGTAGCGGTTGTCTCCTTGTTGCTTTTGGTTCCCAACATATCTATATTAACACTTTCCTCATTAATTTTAACCTCTGGAATGACTGACTGAGAGGTTTTGTTTTCCTTTTTTCCATTGTTCAAAGCACCACTTAGCTCGTTAGCAGGCAAAGATCCACCAGGGGTCAGGCTAGGAATGGCAATTTTCTAATGGGCGGTGGTAGAGTCCTCAATTGTTGATGACTCGTTCAGCCTAGGGTGTTCTACCTCCACGTGCAGATCATAATGAGGTTCTCCACTCCACCCACTGCCCGAGGACTGCAAAAAGTTCACTTCATTTAATGCTTGTTTAATCATAAATAAATAGTATGCCTGTTTATATTTCATCACCTTCATAATAGTGTGTTATGAGGGTTGTTTACATGTATAATATTTAATTATTTGATTGATTTGTTCAACACAAAACATAACATTAGAAATTGGATTTTCTTTTAGAGAAATATATAATAAGTTAACTCCTTGACAATCAATAAAATTTCATATGGTCTCTTTAGAAATTATAAATCTTAGTTAGTTTAGAATTTACTTTGTACCATAATAATTAAATTATTAAGCAAGCAAACAATTAAACACACACACACAGACATAACTATTTTGGTCTTTTCCATTTGCAGCCTAGTAGGGTTGTAACAATTTGGCTCTTCATGACACATGTGATCTAGACACTTAAATCAAAAGATCACAACATCAAAAGGGATAAAATTGAACATGGATTTAAATATAGAATTCTACGCATTGGATTAAATCAAATCATTCAAATATTTATGAATTGTTAGCTAAGTTTTGAACACGCACTTATATTCATACTCCTAACTTTCAACATTCAAAATTCATAAACAACCTTAGAAATCATATGTAACAATCCTAGTTTAAGTCATTCACACAAGTATTTAGTTTAGATTGAATACACAATGAAAATTAGATAAAGATCTTGATTGAGATTGAATACTTAATTCATAGTTCGATAAATAGTAAATACATTGCTTATAGGAAATTTTAAAGTTCCATGAATCAAAAAGTTCACAAGACTTCCTATCAAAGTACTATGAGAAATCGGTATTGAGATTTAGCTTGTTACATAAACTAAAGGTTAGAATATAAAGCATACAAAATACATTAAATTGGACCAAGCATTCTTTATTCTAGTTTGATATCATCTTAAAAGTTGGGCTTCTCCATGTTTTGAAAACAACTTATTACCATCCATACATGTTTTGACAAATAAATTTTATATTAACTAGAGGAAAGTAGAAGTATTATTATTTTACTAATTTTTCCAATTATATGTTCTTGTTTTAGGTTGAAAGACTTTTATGTGATTTCATATGTTCATTCACAATTTCAACGTCAAACATCCAAGATGGCCTCAAAGTCTTAACACTTCCAGATCTCTAGACCTACTCAAATGCTAGGGCCAAGTACATGAACTATGACCAATGTACCTCCTTATTGCCCTCTTCATGATATGGTAATTGAGGCAAGCATAATAGGTCCAAAATCCATCATCATCATATAGGATGGCTTCCCTCAAAATGGTGCCCCCTTATTCCAATAAGCAAAGTGATGCAATGCCCAAGGATGATCATCAATACCAAATTCTTGTATTCATTGGTCAAGCTTCATATTAGGTTACTTAGCCTAAGCATGAAAATATTACAGTAGAGGCTCTAGGCACACATGACATTGGACATGATTAGTCCCCAAATGCTCTTCTTATTAGGTGCCAAGTAAATGATGTAAACCACAATCTCCCATTTTGAGCTTCTTAAGACACTTGTAGTTAAGCTTTGTGAGGTTTATGATACTCATATGTTTTGTGATTTACAATATGAGAGCTTAGTAGTTATTTCCACATATTTGCAATACTAACATTTTTATGACCTAAATATTAACCTATTTTGTAGCCTAGAATTTTGATGATTTTCTTAATAATTTGAATTTTGTTAGTTGTGGCACATGCATCCCATGATTTATAGGATCACTACCATATTCTCCACTTTTGTAATGTAATCTATGAGATTATTTTATATTTATTTTTATTAATGACAAAGGAATTGCTTCTATGCAAATGTTCAATAATATTATATTACATAAAAATATACCTTTATAACTTTAGATGTACCTTGGGCACTCACTGTGATAATATTAGTTCATAGTTACAAAGTGATATAGCTTTTATAAGAATGGAAGTTACTTCATAATAAATTCCCTTCTTCTACTGTAAATATTGAATACAGTGATATACTCATTATAAAGACTTATAGTGACCTATAATGTATGTTTCCTTACAACCATAGAGTTGTCAAATGCATTTTCATGAGATGAAAACTTAAAATTCATCATTCTAAATCATTTCCACCTCTTACTACTTCATTGTATACAAACATGTACACTTATGATATTCCAGCATTTTAAAATGACTAAGCAAAAATTGTTAGTCATATGACTCATAGGTCTTTGAACATTATGAATTGAACCTATTATAAAAATTTCATATGAAGCAAATATAATATCAAGATTTTGAATATAGTTGTGTTAAGGATTCTAAACAAACCTTAGATGTGGCACATAGAGTTAGTATTCACTAGCATTTACTAGGTATACACCTAATGCAAAATTATTCAATTACTACTATATCAAATAGAAATTAACTTTTACCACCATTTGTTAGGTTTGCCAAATGTGAATAAAGTTGTCAATTTGACCATTCAAATATAATTGTAATATTCTTTTTAAATTCTATGGATATCTCTCATTGTGTCTTTGAAATTATTGTAGCTTTGATCCTTTTGAGTTCCTCTTGTTTTAAACCTATTGCCACTCCAAATTGAAATGCCCTATTTAGCTCTCTCCCAATCACCTTCAAACCCTCCTCATAAATATCAATTTATAAATCTTTGTATGCACAATTTTATAATACCATGAAAGCGCAATTACAATGCAATATAAATAGTGATTTTATTTTACATATACAAATGTTATTCTCTTCTCTCTAACATCAATCTATAAACATTATTATGCAAAGTTTTTCAACTATAATGCATATCTACAAAATACAACACAAACACAATTGTAAATTTTTTATTTCTTCATATATATTGTAATAGTTTATTTCTAATTAAAACAAACAAATTGAAATCAAATTAATTGAAAAAATATTTGTGAATTCACAAATCTATTAGCTATCTCACCAAGCAAAAGGATGTGAAGCAACATTAGAAAAATCTAACCATAAGTAAAATAAAATTTATATGCACTTATATAAAATTACATACCTGATCGAGAATGTGTAATTAATCTCAAATGGTGGACCTGAAATAGACAAAAAACAATACAATTAATCAAAACAAAAGAACTATACAAAATTAAAAAGGTGGATCGTAAGCCCTCTCCCACTTCCTTATGATCAAGCATCATTCCATTTACTTGAAGTGTTCCCTACCTTTCTTTCTTTTTCCCATTTTCCACCTCTTTCTCCAGCTTTTTGTTTCATAAATATGCAAGTTTCCTGAAAACAATTCAATGAAATGTCCATTTTATCATAAAACAGATCTTTGATAGACACCTCAACAATGTATATAAGCAGTAATCAGCACTCTATGTATCTAATTTTATGAAGCCAACAGCATCGCCTAGATTGCTCAAAACAATAAAAAACAGAACCCCCCACAAAAATAAAAAATGTAGAAACTGAAAATAAAACTTTGTCCCTTTCATTATTACTGCAGATCTGACACACTGCACATTATTGTAGTCCAAGCCTATTTTTCATATTGCTTCATTTATCATCACCAATAATCTCTACAATAACATTGTCCCTGTTTAAAATGATGGAAACGGTTCACATTTCTAAAAACAATTTCACTTCCAACAATCTTGGAGATAAATTTTCTTGCAGTGTGGCAATCAATACAAACTCAAAGGTTCTTCACAACTCTATAGTTGTGCCAAAAGGCATGTTTAACAAACCAAATGCAATTGCCAACTTTTCACTATGGTGGCAGAGAAATAATTCTTTTTCCTCCTCTTCCACATCATTGAGTAAATGTCTTGAATCTGGAAAATACCCTGCTGCCTTCATCTCCCAAGACAATTTCTCCAACTTTGCATAGATCTCCTTTGTCTATGGATGTGATCTGTCTCCTACACAAAAGGCATGTACCATTTTATGGGCTTCAATCCAACTACATCCAGGGATCTTTTTAATTCCTCCATCTTTCATCAATCTCCTTACCATTTGAGCCTCACCCCGCCTGCCCACTTCTGCATAGATGTTTGAGAGAAGAACATAAGTTGCAGCATTTTCAGGATCCAAATCAAAAAGCAGCATCACTGTAAATACTCCTAAGCCTATATTCATATGTGATCTACAAGCACCAAGAAAACACATCCACACAACCACCGGAGGTTTAACTGGAACCTTAATGATAAAGTTTAGGGTGTCCTCAAGATAGCCAGCACGGGCAAGAAGGTCAACCATGCACACATAATGATCAACTGTAGGTGTAATTCAGTATGAGTTACTCATGTGATTAAAATACATACAGCCCTCGTCCACCAAACCTGCATGGCTGCATGCACATAGAACACAAGCAAAGCTTACAATGTCAGGATATATCCCAGAGTGCTTCATTAATTCAAAGATTTTGAGAGCATCATTGCAAAATCCATTTTGTGCATATCCTGCAATCATTGCATTCCATAAGATGACATCTCTTTTTGGCATTCTGTCAAACAGTTCACGTGCCTTGTCTATGCTTCCACATTTTGCATACATGTCTACCAGGGCATTTCCAACTATAATATATGACAAAAACCCCCCTTCCATTATGCTTTGATGGATGTCCATACCCTGTTCCAAAGCTCCCATTTTAGCACAAGCAGGGAGGATGCTGGCAAAGGTTGTAGAGTCCGGCTTTACACCTGCCAATTGCATTTGCTTGAAAGTTTTTAAAGCCTTTTCAACAAATCCATTTTGTGCATATCCTGCAATCATCGCAGTCCATGTAACCACATTTCTTTGGGGCATGCTGTCAAACAGTTCACGTGCCTTGTCTATGCTTCCACATTTTGCATACATGTCTACCAGAGCATTTCCAACTATAATATCTGATAAAACCCCCCCCTTCCATTATGCTTTGATGGATATCCATACCCTGTTCCAAAGCTCCCATTTTGGCACATGCAGGGAGTATGCTAGAAGGTTGTAGAATTTGGCTTTACATCTGCTAATTGCATTTGCTTGAAAGTTTCTATAGCCTTTTCAACAAATCCATTTTGTGCATATCCTGCAATCATGGCATTCCATGAGACCACATTTCTTTCAGGCATTTTGTCAAACAGTTCAAGTGCCTTGTCTATGCTTCCACATTTTGCATACATGTCTACCAAGGCAGTTGCAACTACAACGTCTGACAAAATTCCTCTATTCATTATGCTTTGATGGATGTCCATACCCTGCTCCAAAGCTCCCATGTTGGCACATGCAGGGAGGATGCTGGCAAAGGTTGTAGAATTTGGCTTTATACCTACCAATTCCATTTGCTTGAAAGTTTCTAAAGCCTTTTCAACAAATCCATTTTGTGCATATCCTGCAATCATGGCATTCCATGAAACCACATTTCTTACAGGCATTTTGTCAAACAGTTCACGTGCCTTGTCTATGCTTCCACATTTTGCATACATGTCTACCAGGGCAGTTGCAACTACAACATCTGACAAAATACCTCTATCCTTTATGCTTTCATGGATGTCCATACCCTGTTTTAAATCTCCCATTTTGGCACAGGCAGAGAGAATACTGGCAAAGGTTGTGGAATTTGGCTTTACACCCTCCAAGTGCATTTGTTTGAAAGTTTCTAAAGCCTTTTCTATAAATCCAACTTGTGCATATCCTGCAATCATTGCAGTCCATGAGACGACATTTTTTTCAGGCATTTTGTCAAACAATTCACGTGCCTTGTCTATGCTTCCGCATTTTGCATACATGTCTACCAGGGCAGTTGCAACTACAACATTCGATGAAATTCCTCTATCCTTTACGCTTTCATGGATATGCATACCCTGTTCCAAAGCTCCTATTTTGGCACAGGCAGGGAGTATGCTGGCAAAGGTTGTGGAGTCTGGTTTTACACCTGCCAACTGCATTTGCTTGAAAATTTCTAATGCCTTCTCAACGAATCCATTCTGTGCATATCCTGCAATCATGGCATTCCATGAAACCACGTCTCTTTGAGGCATTTTGTCAAACAATTCACGCGCCTTGTCTATGCTTCCACATTTTGCATACATATCAACCAGGGCACTTACAACTACAACATCTGACAAAATTCCTCTATCCTTTATGCTTTGATGGATATCCGTACCCTGTTTCAAAGCTCCAATTTTCCCACAGGCTGGGAGCACGCTGGCAAATGTGAACTGATCGGGTTGGAGGCCCGTTCGTTGCATTTGGTGAAACAGAGTGATTGCCTCGTGAGGATACCCATGTCTTCTGTACGCTGCAATAATCGTATTCCATGAGGCCCTGTGCCGTTCTTTCATGCGGTCAAACACTTTACGAGCATCCACCAAACCTCCGCACTTGACATACAGGCAAATGAGCTTATTATGAAAAGCTGTGCGTGTAGCAAATGCAAATCGCCTGTAAGCAATGAATGAGTGGAGTTTATTCCCCTGAGAACGCGCGTTCTTGAGAATACAGGTCTGCAATAGTTGAAGATATGTAGAGAAGCCTTTAGGGGGGTTGTGTACAGTAAGCAGAATGGGCAGAGCCTCCTTCAACTGGCTCTCTCTACATAATGCTGTGGGATTGAGACGAGCAGTGGATAGCAATAGCATTTTATGATTGTGGAAAATGTGCAGTGTTATTCAGTCTCTGTGTACCACAATGACATTGCCAGTGGTATGCATGGAAGCATTTTCACTTGAGAGCAGACAATCAAATTACAAAGAAATTGCAGCATCCACCCAGTCAAAACTCAAAGGATCGTTCCATCTACTGTTCCAAAGTCGCCATTGTCGACTCCCTCTACGTTGGTTGAACATTTGCAGGCGGCAGTAACCAGTAGTTTCACTCCTGGTGGTCCTTATGAAGAATACATCACTATTAACCAAAACTAAGGGTTGATATACTGAAATGTTAATATTTTATAAAATAAATGGGGAAAGATATAAATGGCTGAGAGAATAATCATGGACAATAAATGGTAGATACTGAATAAGATTTAGCCATCAAACTACTAAAATTAATATTTTCAGTATAATGAATGTTTCAGGCTTTGTACAGTCTCAATTTTTTATTTTTATTTTTGCACTTTTGATTCTTTTGAAATTGAATTCAAATGTAGTGATATTGATTTGATACAAAAATGAACTTTATTATGTGGAAATGATCTAATAGAAAGTATGTAGACTTCTATTTAAATCTGTTAATAAGGATGATAATATTTACACATATTTGGAAGATCGTCGGATTTCTAGGGTCAAGTTTTCTTCAGTCAACCTTCTAGATAGGCTATTTTTATGACTTGGAACATTTTCAAGTGTACGTTTGTTCTCTATCTCCTAGAAAATCAAACTATACTCTAGTGATTTAGAATTGATAATACAATTGGTGCAAGGCATAAAATATATTGTTTCCAATACAAACAATTGTTACAAGATGAATTGTACAATGTGTGACCATACACTTAACATCTGAGAAAATTGTTTGTCTATCCACTCCATAATAGAAGGCATAAAATATAAATACAAACAATTGTTACAAGATGAATTGTACAATGTGTGACCATGAGAAAATTGTTTGTCTATCCACTGATTTAAAAATACATAAATATGAGTCTTTGTTGTCCTTCATAAAATGCACTTGCAAGAACTTCATTTGGATATTTTATGGAGTATTCTTTTGAAATGAAGGTTCTTTAATCCTATAAATAGTAAATGAATTAGCTCATGCAAAAGAAAATAAATAATATTATCATTCATAAAGGCATGTAGAATGTGATATGGGTTAATGGGGAAGTATCCAAAAGGTGGTTAGGTTTGATCACAAAACAAGCTAGTAAAGGGAAAATTTAATTACTTTTTTGAATGGTTATATAATGGGAGTCTCTATAACAAATTGGTGTCTTATTGCTAACTTTATCTTTTATGAAATTAAGATGGAAACTAGTGTGTTTGAGTCTAGATAACAACTCATTGGTTCAGTTTGAATATTCTATATAAGTACTATTATACTAATTTAATATAATAGTTAAAATAACTAAAGTATAATGATGCATGATGACTTTATGAGTATTTAGTATACTAATTTGAATTTTTATACTCCAAGTAATAATCATAATGTAAGACAACTCACTTAACAATTGGATTTGTAATACCTCTCCACTGGCTTAACTATGTTTTCAATTATGTATTTAGGTATGTTTAAGTTGTATGTCTGGTTTAATTAATAAAAAATATTAAGCAAGAAATTACATACATTATTAAATTCAAAAATGGCTAGAATTAAATTAGATATAGTAAAATTTTTACATAAAATTTAAAAAGAGAAACATATTTTGTGCATTGTTCAGTTTTATTTATTTTAAATATAATGCTTAATGATTTATGTTCTTTGTTTGTGATAAATACTTAAACACATTTATGTTTATCTTAGCCCATCTAGTGCAACATAACACAAAATTCACTTATATATTTAATTGATATTATAAAAAATGGTAAAAAAATAATTTATAACTTGCAATAACACAATAAATAAATTATTTCCAACTTTATAATTTTATGATAAACTCGTGCCATTGAGTTTGTTTATATAGGAAGTTCACTAACATCTCAATTGATAATGATGGTATATAGAGATGATACATTACCAAAATAATTATAATAGCAAAATAATAAATCATAATATGTCATTAGAGAGTTACAAATGCTATGCAAAAAATTAGCTTAATGATAAGCATTTATTTTAGTATTTATCGTACATATTTTTATTACATCCATTGGTAATGTTGTTAGGTTAAGATCAATATAAAAGGGTAATCGACAAAGTTGAGTGTTTTGTTGATCATATAAAGTTGCAATAGTGTATACATAACACATCAATTAAGAGTAATTGTTGAAGTGTGGGGATTAAATATGTAGTATGGTTTAAAAGAAGAACATTCTCAAACACGTAGAATAGTTTGTTAATTTTTTTATTTTGGGTAACTTTGAGCATTGATGGTTGAGTTCCATAAAATGCATCTACTATTTTTTTATTAAGAATGAAAAAAGTGATTATAAATAATTCAATAAAATATTTTAAATATATGTGTGAAGACAAATATACTAATAAAAAGATGTCATCCACAAATTATATTGCATCCATTGTTTTGATTATATAGGAAAAATAGGTTTTCAAGGGACTCGAAACCCTTTACAACTTAAGGTACAAAATGCTACTCAAGATATACTACAGTAAGACACCAACACCAACCCAAAACCCAAAACAACAAAAGATACAAAATGCTTCTCAAAAGATAAAACAGTAAACTATTAGCAGCACCCAATAGCAACAAAACAGCAAAACAATAGGAAAGAAACTGAGACCCGGCAACAAACAAATAAATAGGACACTATTTCATACTACTTGAGGTGTTGGTCACCTCAAGCTCCTGGCTTCTATGCATTTCAATCATGTCCAACAACTCTTTCTTCTGAACTTCAAAGGACTTCTTCTAGTCAGTTGACCCTTTAATAGCAAGGTCTTTACCATCATCTTTCGCATCTTTTTTCCCTTTACCTTTGGTCGAGTGATCATTCTCCATTAACTCAGAAAATACAGTTGGTCCTCCCTAAGCTCACTAATTTTACGAAACAAGACTTCCAAAGTGTCTGCACTATTCTTCACTTAAATGTGACAAGCATGGAGAAGCTTCTTTATATTCACATTGGTATCCAATATCTTAGCTTCTAAACCAGCCAAGCGCTCTTCACCCAGAGATTTGAATTCATGGTAAGAACCCTCAAGATCCACAATTCTATCAATCAGAATATCTGAAGCCGAGCCTTTCAGAATATTCTTCAAATTCTCCTTAAAACCCCTTATTTTAATGTTTACTTTATTAAATTCCTAAAGAGTCATTTTTTTCTAATTTGAAAGTGTCAATGGTCCATGCCCTTTCCATGTCAAGCAGCTCAAATATAGAGGTGGAATCATCATTGAGATAGGAAAAATCCTCAGAAAGGGGATTTACCTTTAGAGGCTCTGACTTCGCATGCTTCTGTTCAACATCCTCCTCATCCTGAGCCTTATTCTCCCCCTCCATATCCACATTGGGAGTGATACAAACCGGGGAGTATATTGCATCCATTGTTGTTGTTTGGTTTAGATCAATAAAGAAGGACAATTGGTACCATTAAATACATTTGGTTGATCATCTAAAGATGCAATGTCTTATGATTAACATATTAATTTAGGGAAAGAATTAACTATTTATTAAATGGTCAAATATTTTTTGGTAGATAATCTATCATTGTACAATAAGAGTGCCTTGTGCTTATGTTGTTATGCTTGAATGATGTAAGAATTTTTTTTGCTTTTGTTTATAACAACTTTTGGAGGGGAAATTAAATTATTGATATGCATATGTTCTTTCATTTGATCCACAATCAATGGTATAACCGCTTGGATGATTAGAATGATTTTTGTGAATTTTGGTTGGATAGAACTATGGCCATATATGTCTTAAAGATGTATCCTCTACAAGAGATCAATTTTAATTTGAAAGGGAAAATGTAGATTCACAAAGATATTTTTTAAATCTTTTAACACACTTACTAAAGTATTTTATACATTGTGTAGTTAGTAAACTTTAGAGTAACAAATTCAACAAATTAGTGAAATTTTTAGGACATCACCAGAAGAATCAAATACTTCAATTTCTTCTACAATTAAAATGAGAATAATTTAGTTATTTAAAAAGCATAACTAACCCTTAATATTTCATTATGAAATGATGATTTCAAAATCTACCAACTTCAAGAGTGAAACATTATTCTATATCTTGATCTTCTAATGGAATAGATCATTTATAATTACATCAATAATGATTTAGTTTTAAAAATCATAAGAATCAATAAATTTTTAATTATAGAATTGACATGATGACTTTACCAATAGTATTATTTTCATGATTAAAATACCCTCATATATCACCATCAACTAATAGGAAACAACACCTACAACTAGTTAATTCTAGAAAAAAAAATGTAATAATTATTGAACATATTAATATGAAATTAATATCTCATAATTTAATAGTAAAATAGTTTTTTTCATCTAGTTAATTTCTCTTCACCAAATTCAAAACCTTTAACATATGCTTGCATGTGGTTCCCATGTTTACACATTGACAATCACACACATACAAGTTAGGCCTAGAATTTCTAAAAAGATACCATTTCATTACAATAGTTTGACTTCTTACCTTATATGTGTTAGGAAGAAGATCATATGAATAAAATTTTATATCTACCATTACTTTTGACCTCTCTAATGGGTTGTCCCATAATAATGGGTCTCAAATTTGGGACATCTTAATTTTTTCTTGAAATCACATATTACCTAGAAAAATTAATGATTTAAGTCTTAAGGGGTTCCATGGAAGGGTTTTAATAAAATAGGGTTTTCTTTACCTTTTGAGGGATCAAATAAAGTCATTTAGAAAAGATGTTTTGTAAGTATGTAGCTCTTATTATAAGCTTTCTAAAAATTATAATTTTGAATATTTTTTATTTTATTAGTATATTTATCTTTTATTTCTTGTGAATGTGTTTTTCACCAAACATCAAGGTATTTGTTTCACACAAATGAAAAATTAGAAAAATAGAGGGAAAAAACTGAAAAATATGTGTGCACTAGGTATTGATGTCCTTGTTTTAAAAAAAGTCAATACATACAAAACAAGTTATGTGTTACGACATACACCTATGTCCAAATTATAATTACTCTAACTTCGTAAATTAATTTAAAAATGGAACAAAAAACTATGAAAAAATATCCATGCACTAGATATTGATGTTACAAATCTATATTTAAAAAATTACTAATTTATCATTTCAATAAATAAAATTATGTGTTATGAGATAGACATCACTCTTTTAAAATGTTGTTTACTTTTAAAATAAATTATTAAAAGTTACATAAAAAAAATCCTAATTTATTTCTAATTATATATATATAGAATCTACACACAAATCTTCACTATATATATATATATATATATATATATATTGTAAAATCTACACACAAATCCTCACAAATCACTAGTTCACATCATCTCCAAAATATTACTGATTTAGTTGCTTTAGGTTTCATAAAGTGAAAATTTGATGAAAAATGTTGATTTCAATGTCCTACTTTGATCGAAAAGTGGGAAACAATATTGTGGGTCGACCCTAATGTAATGATGTGATATCATTCTTTTTTAAATTACTTAGAAAACCAAATAACTACAACACCTATTATTTTATAGAATGACTCTACCATGTGAAGAAGTGCATGGATAAACTAGTCCATCCTATTTGTTCATTTCTTAGCATGATCACTTGGATAATGAATTTTAATATGGAAGTGATATGAACCTATAGATGCATTAGTTTATTTGAATTCTATTGGGAAAAATTTGAAATTTTTTATCTACATCGCTACAAACAAATATTGTGACATCTTAGAAAACATAAAAAATAATTTAAATGATGTAAAGACATGGAAACCATAATGAATGTTGAAAATAGTACTAATCCAACCATCATCACAAAACCAAATTTATTTGAAGTGGTCTACAAAATCCTTCTCTTTTTGGAATTCTTATTTTATCAATTAGCTAAGTGATGACTTCATTCTCTCTCATTGAATAAATAGTATCAACTAATCTATCAAACATATTTCATCCCATGTCCTTCTTATTGGCATACCTAAATCATAAAACACAATATAAAACTATAGATTTGAAACATTTTCCATCCACTTTGCACACATATTTCAACCATGCCCTATGTGCATTCCAAATGTGTAAGAGTGTCTAACAATCAAAGGACAATCTGTGAACATTATTAAAATTTGTTTAAGAAAAGTTCCAAAAAATGCTAATTTTAAATTAAATCATTTCTAGATGTAAATTGTGAAACTTGTGTAACTTGTGTGCTTACTCAAAAGCAACTACAGTGAGATAACCTTGATTTGAAACAAAGAAACCAATATGAATGAAAATATGATAGCTTGGATCTTAGCACCAAGATCATATGCCATGAATGCATTGACATTGAAATTTTATTTACATTATTTTTCTCATCTATATACTTCCAAAAACCATTAATTAATATCCTCAACTTTATTTATTGAGGACATGACCCATGCAAGGGGTATGCCAACCTCTTTCTCATAAAAAATGAGCAAAGTGTATAATTGGTACTATGTGGATAAATGATTAACAAATTAATATTTTAAGATAAGAAAATATATTACTAATAAATTGAGTGGACAAGTATATGTAAATAGGGGATAAAGAGGGGGTCAAAAGTGACCACTTTTTTTCCCTGAAATTTTGATGAATAATTTGAGATGCTACACTCAAACTTTAAAGATGTGATAACAACATGAATCATAGTACTCTAAGCCTATTTTCTAAACTACTAAAGTGTTTTACAATGATTAAAATTAAGAGGGTCAAATATTAAGTACTCACAAAAATGTTCTCAATTTTATTACTAAGATATAACATAGAGTATGGTGTGCACCCCACCAACATTTTTTCTACAATAAGTACTTTTCTAAACTAATTGGTGGAAATGTAATTAAGAGTTAGCACTACAAGCTATATATTTTTATTGAATATTTTTTTGTAATTTTTGAATTAGATGCATCCTAAAAATAATATCAGTGTGCAAATCACGTAACTTCTACAAAATAATAAAAAATACAAATTATTTTCAATGTTTATAGAGCAATCCTATATTTTTTTAAAATTTAGATAAATAGATAAAAAAAATACATGAAGAAAAATAAATACATATGTGTTTGAGGAATAAGAAGATATTGTTGAGAGAAAATAAAAATAATATCTTTATTTTAATCAAAATTTAAAAAGAAATATATGGCTAGAAAGCTAAGAAGGAGCTTGACATTTTGGTTGTGGTTTTGTAAAATTTTATTATTAAATATGTAAATCTAACAATGATGAAGCTTGAATATTTTACTTTATGTTAAAAATATGAGTATGGGAGCCAAAAAGTAGATCCAACCTTTGGCTTAGAAATCCAAGCCTAATGGGTGGGATTTGAAGAAATTTGAATTATGAAATAAATAACACACCTTTTGTTATGACACAAGTCCATTATTTAACACATACACATTATTATAAGCATAAAGAAAGTAGAAAATTATTAATATAATACACATATTAATAATGTGTATGTCTTATGCCTCTACACATTTCACAAAGCATGTATACATTTATTCCAAGATTACACATTTGACCACTTTTTTGTCCCCCATCTTGGTGCACTTACACAAAACTATAAATATAATTATTGTGGTTCTACTTAAATCATATTTATTCATGAGAACATAAAATTCATTGAAATAATTGAGTTGTGTGAATGTTTCATCATAATTTCTTGCATCCATGACCATTGTATGCCAATAATGTATAACACACTACTTATGATATTTGATCTTTAGTAAAAGATTTTTTCTTTCTCCTCTACATGCTACAAGTTGGCACATACTACAACATCTTATTTTTTGGGATTGAATGAAGTGTGCTTTTTTCATGCATTCTATACTTATTTTCTCAACACACATGCATTCCTCTTGTTCATCATTTTAGTTAGACCATATTTAAAATGATGCCTCGTACATATTATGCCAATCTTCACACCCATTGGCAATAAGGACTCAATATATGATTTACACCCATATAACAAACTCAATACAAAATCACTCATTAGATCCCCAAAAGGGTCATCCCTTCCATATATTTTTTTCCATTAAAATCACAATGGATCTATTCATTATATTTATTAATCACAATGTGTGGTCTACCATACATGACTCTAACCAAAAAGTGAATTTGGAAATCCCTTTTCTTTTGAAACTTACATATTTTGAGGTTTATTTTTGTTATTGTCAAGCCAAAACACACTAATAGCTACTTATACATGTATTCTAAAAACAAGATATATTAATAAATATGACTTAAATTTGACTAAAAATGTGATGCGTTTGAGTTGATTACATTAAATAGCCAAACCTTAAGTATATCTTCGTAGTGTGATTGGTATAGTTTCCAAGTTTGGCCTCTCTATGTAATTTGTGCATAAATTTTGTCTCTATGATATCTAATAAACCTCTAGCTTTCATAAAATTAGTGAGCCTTTCAAAGGGATTACAACACATAAATCCACCTCACTATATTCTTCTCCCATGGGTATTCATTCAAGTTCATCACTTGAGAAATAATTTATCTAGTTAATGATGTCTTGATCATCTATTAAAATGAGTAATTCTTATTTTTTCCTTCTACCCATCTTGCATAGTATTTATATGGTTATTAGTCCTTAATAGAATTATATTACCAAATTGGAATTAAATTAGAAACAACTTTTTTAATTTTACGTAATTTTTATTTGTGCATATTGAGAATTTTGTGGTAGCATTATTGAGAGATCAAGGAAAAATAATTTGGAAATGAAATGAAAAATCCTAATGGATCATAATAAAAGTTTATATACAAACATGCTAACTAACCACACTAACTATTAATCTTTTGTAAATAGATCAAGAGGCAATTGAGGATATAATAATAAATGTTTTAAGAGTGTGAGAAAAGGTCTTATAAAGGTTATCTTTTTGAAGTGCCAATAAAATGTGTTTCTTCAACCATACACTAAAGGTGGTTGAAGGAAGGGTACTTTGATAGTCAATTCCAAGATTTAAATTCAAGGTTTCTTTGAAACCTTAATATATTGTCTCCCAAAAGTATTTTTGTATGTACTGTAGTGGTTCTCAACACTCACTTGTTACCCTTCTTTCTTTCACCTTAGATATACTAATCCACAAGATAGATCAAGTAGAAAAGAGAGTGGATACTAAACCAATTGGGAAAGATAGTGAAGAAATCAAGGATGTTAGACATACACCATTATCATATAAGATTGTTATGCATCCTTTTTGCATGGCCTTTATAGCACCTTGAATTTCAATGTATGATGAAAAAGGTGACCAAACATATATTTGTGATAGTCTTTGTGAATATGTGTAGACTTCCTAAATGAGGATTTAAGATCTTAACTAAGTTATTTCCATGGAAATTGAAATTTAATAATAATTAATGAGTTTTTCACTTTCTCAAGAATTTAGATCCACATTTGATTATTTTACTAATGTGTACCTAAAGTAATTCAAAGTTAACATGGGCTTTATAGTGACATTGGTTGATATATTTGAGTATTCCTAAGCATAAAATAAATATATTAGTGATAATTTTATAGGAGATTTAATTACTCTTTTGCATGATTTAGACTTACAAAAAATATTAAAAAGGGGTTACAAAAACCAATATAAGACAACATGTATTTCAATAGTTTTACTTTTTTGGATTTGTGGGCGCACTTTCTTAAAAAATATTGAATGCAAATTTCTAACAAGGAATTTCTTCAAATATTGATTATAAGACTAGAAAAATCAAGGGAAAGCATAAATCATCAATAGCAACCTCAAAACTACCTAAATTCAAGCCATAATGTCCCTAATCTAACAATGAAGCACAAAATGACAATGGAAATCAAATAATAGACCAATAAAACCTCAAATCCAAAACCAAAGTTGATTCTCCTCCATTGCTCTTCTCAATTTTGCTTCATTTTCTCTCAGATATGTAGTGTACAATATGCATGATAAGCTCAATGTTGATGATTGATAACAAGATCTCAGGATAGTATGATAGCAAAACTTCAAAGATTGTGGTTAACCTTGAAATGGAATTGATAGGTTGCTTTTATAGAAATCTCAATTCAAATTAAGGGTGAGAATTGAGTGATGATGTATGATGATTCGGTGCAGGAGCACCTTGATCATTAAATGCCTTCAAAAGACTAATTTGTAAAATTTGTGTGTTCAAGTCTAAAATAATGTGTCAAGGTCATGTAAAGAATAAATTGAATGTATTCAAGCCATGTCATAGGTCCTTAGGAGGATCGATTGGGTAAATTTGCAAACATATTGCTAAAAATGCAAAATTGTCAAATATATAAAAAGTGGGAAAAAGCAAAAAAATAAAAATAAAAATCAAGAAACATCTCGGTGGGAGAGGTAGTTAGGAAATAGGGAAGATGGAAAAAATAGTTAATTGTTTGGAAAATCTTTAAAAAGACTTGAGAGGGCGAGCAAATGGCATTCATTGTAATCTTGGATAATTCCATTCAATAAATGTACTCTGTTTTAGCAATATCTGAGTCTTCTTCCTATTGATTCTTGGTTGTACGTGTGATAGGTCGAATATATGCATTAGAAAACAAGCAGCAAACTAAAAGTGCAAATAAACACCAAAACAACCTACACCTCAAGATTAGCCTAAGTTGGAATCAACACAAGATAAAAGCAACAAATGGAACTTTATACCTTGTGTCGAATCGATCCTTTGGTTGGCCCTTCGATCTTTGATGTGTATGCTCCTTGGATGGAAATATATGCAAGATGTGAAGTGTGAGATGCAAGATAGTTGGACAAAATGGATGCAAATGGCTAAGTGTAGATTGAGAAACAAAACTACAAGAGTTTGGCTAGCAAAATGATCTCCTCCCAAAATGAGAGAAAAAAGGGGGTATTTATAGAGATTTTGGAAATATCTAAGGAAATGGATGGCCAAGATTGAGCCACCAAATATCAAGATGTAGGGCTAAGGTGAGTTGAGAACTCACAAGCCCTCACATCTTGACATGTGGCATGTGATATAGCCCTAAAAGGTGAAGTGGACATGAGGTGGAAGGAGAAGTACATGACATGGAGGGGGGTACAAAGTACCTTGGGATTGGACAAGATCTCCTCATAAAGGAGGTCCTTGTCCCCATGTGGGTGAGAGGACAAGTGGGGAATTAAAAATTCCTCAAATATTCTCATGGGGATGAGAGAAGGAATTTAAAATTCCTTAAATGCATTAGGGGATTAAATGTGAATAAAAATTCACATGGGGAATGGAGATGCCTTGCCCAAAAGGAGAAAGCCTTTAATAAGGTTGACCAAGGACACATGTCATAAAGGACATGGGGAAGAGAAAAGGAATTTAATATTCCTTGAAAGATGAGAGTGGAATTAAAAATTCCTCAAAGGACTTTGGGAAGACAAAAATGAATTAAAAATTTCTTGGGGGATGGGAAGAATTGACTAAAGGGGGTGATTAGACAAGTTGATAAGAGGTTAAAGGAAGGTTAGGTGGCTAAGAGAGATTAGAGGCCAACTTGTAAAAGTTGGAGGATGTGACACATCCTAATCAAGGATTAGGCATGTGCACACCCTAATGATGAGATTAGAAGATGGATTAGGATAAAATAAAAATGATGGAGGATGTGACATGAAGGGAATTAAATAAATGGAATATTTATTTAATTCAATTGATGGAAGAAGGATTAAAGAGATAAGGTATTATTGATTAAATACCTTAGGGATTTGACAGAATTAAAGCTATTAATTAAATAATAGCAGTATTACGAAAATAAGACGAAAGGGGATGAATTTGGATAAATTAAGTGTCCAAATTTAGACGTCTACAGTACGAACTGTGTAATTATTTGTAGCCTTGACTCTTATTGTTCTTATGTAGCACAAGGAATCACCCTTCATTTGAATCAACTTTGAGAGGAATCCACTAAAGTTTATCTCTGTTTAGATTGATTTTCCTTCACTCGGTCTAAAACCTTAAAGTGGGGTTTTGAGAGTCTAATAAGGAAACCTTCCATTCCACCAATGTAGGATCAGTTAGATCGGTGGAATGGATTTATCTAAGTTGTTTTTTTCAATTTGAAATGTGTTTTTGAGTGCAGGGGAACAAGAATCCAATGGTTTTGTTGCTGCCTTCTCAAGAATTTCTGAATTTTACCATGCAAATGGATGGCTCCAACAAGTGTTTTGAAGAGAATAAAGTATTTGAGGATTGATGAAGGTTTAGGCAGTGTATGAAGACATATTTACACATGATTGGGGTGGTGGCAAAGCATGTAGAGGGTTGGAGTATGTTTTTCTTATAAACTCTCACTTGTCAAGCTTGTTTGTGCACAAATCAAGGGTTTAAGTATTTGGTGTTATTTTGGGTCTATTGGCTCTTAAAAGTTAGTGAATCTCATGTTTTGAGGCAAGAATAAAGACTATTTTTGGTTATTGGTGGAAGAGGAGTTGATTTGTAGGTAGTTACTTTGAAAAACCAACCTAATTAGGGCTGGTAGCAGCAGTTCATCTGTTGTTTCGCTCACTTTTCCCTTAACAAGTCTATTTTCTCTTTTGGTGTGTTAAAGAAATCCAAAATGGGTCCCAAGATATTCCATTTGATTGTACTGGTTCAAAATGGATTGATTTATGCACCCGTTTTTGTCCAGTTGCTATACTACAAGGGTTTGGAATCAAAGTTGCAAGAATGTGTAATTCGGTAAATATTGAGATAAAAGTAGTTGGATTTTTTATTTAACTGCTTAAATAATACTTTCAAAGGTGTCTTAAGGACTTGAGGAAAGTTTAGTAGTTAAGATTGTTGATTTGATGTTTTGACTAGTGTGGAACCTTGGTGAAAATGGAGCCTTGACTGTGTCAAAACAGAGAATTTGTTGGTCCAGTGCTTGGTAAGGGTTTATATGGTTCATTTCAGTTAAATTCATGATGTTAAAGGTGTATCTATGTGTTAAGAGTGGTCTGGATACATTATTTGTTGATTTAGTCTGTTTTGAGCAATAGAGTCCCTATATGTAAATGGTGATCTGTTGTAAGAAAATCAGTGAAACTGATAAACCAGTGATAAGTGAGTATATTCTTGGTTGTTTCAGTCAAATTGATGAGAATTACAGTAAAATGAAGGTTTGAAGTTAGTTTAAGAGAAATAATGTATGTTTAATTGATACCTTGCCTTGGAAAGGGAGTTGTATAGAGGAGTGTATAAGTGAATCGAGTTATTAATTAGTTTTAGTCACTTTTATGAAGGTAAAAAAAAAATGTTGGAATGCTAATGAAATGATTTGATGTTTTGTGAATGGCCAAGGAAATTGTTGGATTTTGATAAGTAGATAAGTGAATTTGTATAGTTTTTGATGGAAAGTTAAGTGGAATAAGGGTTTTGTTTAATTTGATCTTCTCCTGATTCAATTCTGATATTTGTTGTGTTTGGAAGATGCTCTGTATCATGATCAGTGGATGAGATTAGTTGAGAAGAAAAGAGATAAGGATGGGAAGAAGGGGTCGCGATCCAAGAAATTAGGTGAGAAATAGGGCTTGGATACAAATAGGTAAATTAAGTAATTGCAACAATTATTTAATTTAGGAGAGGGTTAATGAATAATTAAATGATTAAAAATAATTATTTAATTATAGAAGAAAAAGAGGGATATGAAATATTAAATAATTGGGAACAATTATTTAATAATAGATTGAGGGAAATGACAAATAATTAAATAATTAAAAATAATTATTTAATTATAGAGGAGAGGAAATGATAAATAAATAATTATTTAATTATAGAAGAATGGAAGGAAAATTAAAATGAATAATTAAATAAACAACAATTTATTTAATTATAGATGAAAAAGAGAGTAATTAGTGATGCAACTTAATAAATAAATTTTATTTAATTAATTTGAGAAGAATAAAGATAAAGTGAATTAATTAAACAATATAAAATTATTCAATTAATAGAAGAAAGTGATATTAAGGAATAATTAAATAATTAAAAACTATTTAATTATGTAGGAAGGATGCAAATTAGTACAAAAATGTTGCTTGCAGTGTCTATAAAAATATTAAAAAGGGGTTACAAAAGCCAATATAAGACAACGTGTATTTCAATAGTTTTACTTTTTATGGATTTGTGTGCACACTTTCTTAAAAAATATTGAATTCAAGTTTCTAACAAGTCTTACTCTTTGAAGTATCAAAGATCAAACATTTTTCTAAAGGTAATTATATAAAGTCCAAAATGTTCATTAAGTAGATAATACTTCTAAATTGTTTCATCATTTAAACTAAATTCTTGTAGGAAGTTTACTAAATTTCAAGAATCCATGGATGGTGTGATCCAAATATTTAAGTGTTAATTTAATCATTCTTCCTTTCATTTGCCCAGTGAATCTAAAATAAAATCTTAATAGAACATACAATGATCAAATATATTATAATCAAGTAACAAGTCATTCTACTCAATCACATTGGTCTTCAAAATAAGGTGCAAAATCTCATAAAATTGATACCCAATTGACATATTTTTCTAGATTCATCATTATTTATCAATAAAAGAACTTATGCAAGTCACCATAACTCTAATGAATTATTCACTATAGGTAGATTATTCCTCCACCTTGTATGTTTTACTTGTGGTGGCTTGCAATGTCCTAGATCCAGTTCTTCCTTTTCAATTTTATAGTTTTGTAGTATGTAAAAAGAAATTGAATATAGTAACATGCATCATCAAATCATCCCAATTTAGCCTCACTCAATGATGTGCAAGTAGTAGGTATCACTTTTACTATCGGTCTTTATCATTGGTCTACACCATCTATTAGGATCATCTCAAATTGATAAGTTTTCACATATTAGTGATGGGACCCACACTGATCCTATTCTTTTATTTTGTCTGCAAGGACCCTTCCTTGGCGTCATGTGGTTTGCTCCCATGATTTCTTAAGGAAATTTTAAAGTCATCCACCAATGAGTAGTGTAAACCATCCAATCTACTATGATGGATTCCATATAACTACCTATGGGGTGTAAGATTATTTTTTAAATTTTAGTTTGTATATACTATGTTACGTTCATGCCCAACTACTTCTTCCACCATGCCATCCATGACTAAAAAATTCACCTACCTGAGGATGGTAGATGTTGTAATAAGAAGCATAATTTAGTGAGTCGGACATATTCCACCTTATCTAAGCTATTCCAACTACAATAAGTGTATTTAAGGCATTTAGATTTATAGGGTGATTGCTCCTTTTATTGACTTCAATATTTTAAAAATTGAATTCTAGGGGAAAATATCTTCATTCTAGTTGGGCTATTTTAATATGTATATTGGCATACATGCCCATGTTGAGAACCTAGTAACTTACGTGAATGAGCTATTGATCTTTGTATATGAGAAAAAAAATTGTTCTTTTTGTAGCAACAAGGGAACCTCTATGTATGTGTCAAGTGGTAGATATATTACAGTGTATGTAGTTGTTCAATACAATCAAAAGCATTAATGTAAGAGGTTATTACTCTATAAGTTCTAACTCTTTTTGATGTATATGAATTTATTTTATGCATATGTGTTATGTTTCTACTAGTTTTATTGACTATTATACTATAATTTATAAAGCTCTAACTCACTTGCAAGAAGAAATATATGTTTTATCTTATGGCCTCTTATATATTATAATTTTTCTTTCACCACTTCTCTCTTTTACTTTGTAACTAGATATTAACTTATAGGTCGCATCCCATGCTTGCAATTCTTTCCATATTTGATTGGTTATGCATGGTGCACTTGTTCTAATAGACATTTAAGTTGATCAATAACTTATATTATAAATATATTTTATTTTATTCTCTTAGCCCTAAGGGCACTTAATCTAAGTGTGCATACACATGTGCACACACACACATACAAAATATATTTGGCTACCTATGGAGGTCTAAAGATCATATAGGGGTTTGAATACCTTAGCAAACTCCTGTGTAGCTACCCTCTTTTCTCTATCCTAAACATAGATATCATGTATTATTACATTATAACATATTGAATTATTTATTCTCACAATGGTTTGATTTATCAAGATCATTCAGTTACTCTAAATTGTTTTATATTTCCATTTTTATCCCTTATATATTTTCATGCTCTATTTGTCATATTTTGCTATTTTCTATATTATTAATTTTTTTCTATAGAATAATCAAGCATGGTTGTGTCAACATCCCCATGGGTTAGATGACATCCTAATACTAAAATCTACTTATGCTCCTCCTAACAGAATCCTAAATTATTTTAGATATATCTTCTAGATTGTATCTTATAGTTTATCCATCTAGGTTGAACTATCACTCTTCTAACATGTTCATACATTTAAATACCACTAAATTGAATCAAATTAATTGTGAAGTATTATGTTTCTTATTTTATTAATCTCCCAAATAGTTCTATTTGTTGGAATCCAATTTAAATAGGGCATGCTACTATTCTAGGTAAGAGTATGATAACTCAAATTTAGTTGGTAAAGTAGATATATTGGTGTTTTCTTTTTTTCAAGTAAACCCTTTTATCTTATGTTACTATAGGAGAGATAACTAAAAATAATTTACCTCAATAAAGAGGTAGGTTATGTATTACCTATCCACATAAAGTAGTTCCCCTAAAAGATGCTAAGGAAGATCAAGTCATAGATTTCCTTGAAGAAATTATGATTCATTTTGATGTCCCTACTACCATACTATTAAAAAATTCAAAATAATTTATGAAAGTGGAAATTACCAAATTTTCTTCAAGGTATGGTTTATACCTTAGTACATCATCTAGTTAGTACCCCAAGGCAATAGATTGATAGAATCAATTATACAAAACTTGAAGCACATAACTAGCTAGATTATTAAAGATAATATATGCATTTAGATTTCCCTACTTTATCATACATTATGATATCATCAAATTAGAGAGAAAATTACTATAGTAACCTCACCTTATGTGTGTGCTAGTATATGGTTTGGAGGCTCCCTTCTCTTAATTTATTAAGACAAAAATAACTCATTAAAGCTTTCCCCATAGATGTTAGGCTTTAGATCCCCTTTGGTTGTAAGAAATAAGAGTTATGAAATCTATATGATTTGATAAGAATAAAAAAACACTAAAAGATGGCTTGATGAACATGCTACATCACAAATCTTTATAGTTGGTCACTTAGTCCTAAGATGGGATTAAAAATATATCCCATAAAGGTGACATATTTGATTTATCTAGATTCATCTTTCCCATCTTGAAAAATGGTATGTACCTCAAGTATAATGCATAGTCCAAGGAAATCCTTGTATAAAATCCATCATCTATGTTTCCCTTTTTCCATTTTCCTTTATGGATATTTATTTTCCTCTTCTCCATTCTTATAAAATAATTTGCACCTATCTCCCCCTTCCCCTTTCCTTCCTTTATATATTTTCTTCATTATTTTTATGCCACTATGGTAGTTGTGGTCCCATAACAACTTGTTATGTCCCCTATGACATGATTGAACAATGCTTAAAGTTCCCCTTTCCCTTTAGTGGATCTCCCATTTTGATGTTTCTTTCTAAAACAACCCCTTACTTGTCACACATTTGAACTTTGGTGAATGTTTTTAATCACCCATTACCCAAAATTAATTTCCCAAGTAACTTGCACTTATTAATTGATATTAATCTTGGTGACTATTCCTTAAGGAATTTTTCATTCTCAAAAAGTGCACCTCTTAAAGTATGCCTTCCCTAATCATCCATCGTGATGTCACTTTTGTGGTTATGTGGTCTTCGTAACTTGATTCATGACTCCCACAATCTTAAAATATTACTTTTTAAATAGCACTAATACATGCAATCCTTCCCCACACATATTAAGTTATGAAGCCTAAGTATTCATATTGATAGCTATAAACTTACCATTTATTTTCTTTCTGAAAACATCAATCACCAAATTTTTCTAAGGAGTTTAGTGTTAAATTTTTTCCTTGTCCCATAAAATAACTAGAAAGAATCACTTTAATGTGTTCTTCTAAATGGTGTGATTGTGAAAAATAATGTAGATTAACATTATGTAAGGTGTCTCTGATGAGGCTAACATTAATTAATAATCGTCAAAGCTAGGATTAATAACATAACAACAAACTAAATGGAAACATACAACAAACTAGAAACATCAACTCACAAACTAGACTGGGAAAGGGAAAGGGAAAATGACTTAGAACATTGAAATTGTAGTTAAGTATTATCATTAGATTGGGAATTGAGATATATTAGGTAGCTTTAAAAAAAAATCTAAGCTCAAGACATCTATCAAGGGTTACAGCTAAGCCAATAGCCTAGCTCTAGTTAACAACTTGTTCCTAGACCTTAGAAACTTCTTAATTTAGAGATGATTTGAAATAGTTCCCTGAGCAAATGTTTGGATGATAGTCTATCAAGGAAAAAGCTATAGGTTAGATCAAAATAAAAAGAATGGGTTGATGTTAATCCAAAATATATTGTAAATTAAATAAAAGCATATAAATCAAAGGAATACGTGTGGATATTCTAACACATACAGGCTAGATCTAACTAGATCTATTATGTACAAGTTTTTAGTGGCTTCTAAATTTAATTTAAGCTAAATTAGAGCTCAAGATGTTTTTTTAAGGGTTGCACCAATCCAACAACCTACTTGTAGTTAACAACCTAGTCTTATACCTCAAAATGAGCCCAAATTTTATCTAAAGCTTTTTTTCATCATTTCACCCATCTTTCCTCTTGGAATGCTTTAGGATTTTATATATATTTTCTTATATTTCACCCATAAATCAAAAAATCCAAAAGAAAACCTAGAGAAACAAAATAATTGAAGGGGATTCTATCTCAATTAGTCCCCTTGTGGTCATGCAAGCAAGGTTTGTGTTACACCCCGTCTCTTAGTTACTAAGTTACTTTTACCTTCATGAGTGAAAATGTTGATAAATGCAAATCAGACTTTAATATGTTTGAAAGATGAATGAAATACTGAAATAGGTATTAAGATGTTATTACTTTAAAGGAGTAAGTATGTTTATATTGATGAAATATAATGAAAGAATATGTATGTGAATATTCTAATACTTTTTCGATGCAATTTTTTTATGATGCAAATGATTAATCATGCTATTGGATTTTATGTGAACGGCTAACTACCTATGTGATGTACTAAGCTAAATGCAGGAACAAGTTTGAACCTCTGGATGAGAGGGGGAGTATCACTCCAGAGAGGGGCTTGGTCTGGTAACCTTTAATTCAATCTTACTGAGCTTACACACACTCACGTCCTAGATTGGGTTAGTTGAGTCAGATTAGTTTGTGGAATCAGATAAGTAACCTTCAATCTTGCTTGTACATAATTTAGAAGAGGTTATGGTCTTGTCTGTGAATGAATCTCTTTATTGAGTGAGAGTTTTCTTTGTATGTTCATATTTGTCAACAAAGTATATAGCGCAAGAAATATTTGCTTAGCTCAAAGTATATAGTGCAACACTTTGAGTGAAGCTTTTGTTAACCATTGAACCATTAGACCATAGTATAACCAACGCTTAAAGTCAATAATGCACTGTCTTTTCCCAATGCTTATAGAGTGCTTGAAATTAAGTTAGAATCATCCCCATGTATCTTGATAACGTATAGTGTCTATCTCAACACATGAGAACACATTTAAATGCCAATGAATAATGAAGTAAAGCGCATATATAGTGCAATAAATATGATTTTGAATGTGGTGCAACAAATAATGATAGTGGTTATATAAATGGCATTGCATTATGTGAATTAAATTTTGTTTAAACATGCCAAGGCAGAGCATAAGATATGTCATGTGAATGTAAACATAAAACAAGTCTTCAAACAACAAAACAATGCCTAAGACTTAGTCAAATGTTCGTTGAAAGATAAATCCATGAGAATATGACTTGGTCTTCAACGGTTTGAGTAAAGTGGGGTGCGTGGGTATATGTGGTGCCATGGTGAGAGATCAACATTCAATAGAAGTTTGTTTTGTGCCTCTCTGCCGACATATAAGGCAAAATTTGGAATGTGAGACTTAGTCTTTGAACAAGTTGGCCAAAGCTAGTTGATGCTTTTAGGAACATTAACCTTGTATTTTTTATTGTTATTCTTGTTGTCTATTTGAGTAAGTGACTCATTTTCTATGATGAAATCTTGTTGAGCATGTGTTTATTGTGCAATAATTTTAGCTACCACCTTTTCTTCTTCTTGCTGAGTTGAACCTTTCTAATTGAGAATTTTCATCTTTGATGTACCTTGTTTCTAGCATGTAGTTGCTCACCTTTATGTATAAATAGAGGCGCTCTCTACCTCAATAGGGACGTATATCTACATTCTTGCTATGATTTTTTGAGTTGTTATTTTCTGATTTTTTGAGTTGAGAGAGTTTTTGAGATTTTGTGAGAGACTTTTGAGAGTGATATTTTAGTGAGTGGAAGAGAGATAGTTAGGAATTGCTTGTTGATTATGGAGAAGGCTAAGCTAGGAATCCAATTTGATCAATTTGAGTTTTGCAGAAATAGGCATGTTGAATTCTACTCTTTTTATGCTATTTTGATTCTATGTTTTTGGTTATCTTGTTTTGGAAAACATGTTTGATTGTTTATTATGGAAAGATTCTTGATGAGTCTAGTTGTTAATAAACCCGTCATAGGGATATATACATCTATAGTGTTTAAGTTATTAGCTTATAATGCTAAGAAAACTATTGTGGATGACGAGGTTAGTAAACACAATAGGAAAGGTGGCATGTTAGAAATGTCATCATCATTAGGTTGCAATGTTATGTAAACCTTGATTGATACTCTTATTTGATCGATTACTTATTCCTCCTAAAAAGTAGGAAGATAATCTTGACCCTTGGGTAGGGGTATAAATTTAGTGGATATATCATTATTCAGTAATAGGGTTGACAAAATGTATTTCATGGTTATGCTATTTGTTACTTTGAATTAAAGTTTATTCCTATTCACAAAATTCTAAAGAGGGCTCACATTTTGGTAACCCAAAACCATATTGTGAGGGAACTATGGGTGAAGATGCACCAACCCCTTGCAAGTTGTTAATGTCCTCCAAGATGATATGCAAATGTAGTACAAACATGTGAATATTTGAGATATTTTAAAAGATAAGTTTTATGATTGGTTCATGTTCACTTGAACGTTACTTTACTTTGATTGAAAGACTAGGTCAAGAATAACCTATTTTGTTGGGTTGTTTACTTGATTAGTGATTGAAGCACATAGGTTGGAATTAGCCTTTATGATCTAGTTGATCATTTGATTATTGATTATATCTTTGTTTGAAGTCATTTATCGTTGAAGGTCATTCTTTTGATTGAGGTCATTTATTGATGAGATTATACCTTTTGATTTGAATTCATTTATTGTTGAGACTACACTCTTTTATGGGAAATTTTATTGATGTGAATGTACTTGTGAAATAGATTCATTTAATGAAGTGATGTTATGTTTATCTGTATGGTTAATTGGTATGGTAGAATTACTTTGAATTACTTAAGTAGAAGTTTCATAGTAAATATAAGAGGGAAATAGGTTATTCCTAGGGTTAAGGTTACTCCATGGGGTAATGGGATAGCCTATGCATATGATATGAATGGTCAATACAAATTGATCTAGGAAGGTGGGTGAAATATGTGACATCCACTCTAAATCTTGGGTGATGAATACTTTGGCCAAATTAGTGTAAGTTGACACTATTTACACTATCAATTCACTGCAATCTAAGTTTACATACTAGGAAAGGAATGTCATATGGGTAGGTTGTAGCCACTATGTGATGGATCTAGATATGTAGGACACAACACCAAACTCAGGGAAGGTCATTATTATTATGAGGATACCAAATCAATCTCTTCTTCAAAGGGAGAGCCATCTTACCAGTTAGGTAGATGTGCAGAGGACTATAGTGAGTCTATGGTTGGCAAAAAATCACTTGAGTGATGATTCTCCTCATCAGTAGGTGACCAAGATTTAATAGACACCTAGACCATTCATATGCCTAGTTCCAGTAAGCTCATGGAAGCTATGTAAGTATTTATGTATCTATTTCTATGAAATATTGTAAAAGAGAAAATTTTATCATGAAAATTATGCATTATGAAATCAATACATTGGAAAGTTGTAATACTTTGTGGTAATGCAATGGAAAATTTTGGAATGATGTTTATTTCAAATGTGCATTATATTCTTATTTATGAAATAAAAAAAATATTTCTAAGTTTTGGCATCATAGTTTATTTACTTGAGGTTAAAATTTTAGTAAAATTTTTAGGTAGAACAATGGGCATGTTACACATGGTATTAGAGCTACCAGGTTCAACTTTGGAACCTATGATCTCATTATGTAAGTGATGCATAAACCCTATCAGAAGATAATGGATGAAAGGTTCTTATGCTAAGAGGGAAAGAGGAAAAAGAAGAAAGGGGAAACAAAAATGGAAGGATTCCTAAAATTTTGCTTAAGTTTGGGACTAGGAAAGAGTCATCTCTAGAGTTGAAAACTACTAAACCAACAACTCAATAAGATACACACTTAGATTTCAAAATATTATGCAACCAAGTTCTATAAGAAGGATATGGAATTACCGATGGGTACATTCATCCAACGAAATAGTTTAAATAACTCCGAGGGATAGAAAGGATTGAAGTAATCTCCTTTATTGATATTTTTTAGATGTGAGGAGTCAACAATTGTGGATCAAATAAGGATATTATGAATATATAAGTATGCTTTATTGGAATAGAACTAATAATCAAAAACTTAGTCGAAGTAGAAAGTCAACGATTTGTGAATCAAAAATCAACTAGAGAGGTATCCAAGAGGTAGGATAACCCTTGATAGATTGGATTCAATACAAGGTTAAAAATATTCAATGATGATAAAAATTAGGAGTAAAAGTTTGATACCTTAGAATAAAGGTAGAGACTTGAATGGTTACAAAAAAAATTCAACCTATGAAGAATAAAATTTGTCATGATTCCACCAATCAGAATAGGCAAGGTCAATTTGGAGTTCTAATTAAAATGGGGAAAAAAAAACCAAACAACTTGAGAGTGTTTAAGGTTATGAGAAAATAAAGTTACCAAGAATTGGGAAAAAAAAACTTAGAAAGATGATTACAAGTTAGAAACTTGAAAAGTAAACCAAACTAGTCCAACAAAGGCTCGATTAGAACATAGTTTGTTTGAAAGTTTAGATTGAACTCGCCAACTTATGAACAAAAGTAAACTTACATTTAGATTTTCCAACAAGAAAATTGGATATGGAGGGTGACTATGTGTCAAATCAAAAGAATAATTTGGAAACAATGCACTAAGAAGAAGACACTTTTTTCATAAGGGATCCACAGGCAAGCTCATTTAACACATCAATAAAAAGGGGCTTTGTGGATGTGGGATATTATTCAACTATGGTTAAAGGATATTAGAATACATGGAATTGGAATGAAACACTAGAGTGCCACTTAGCTTGTAAAATTGTTGATTATTGATTAAATCTCATTATTAGGGATCCAACTATTAAATCAAAGAGATTAGAAGGTGATGAAGAATTTAATTTTGGAATCGAAAAAGTATATTAAAGGCATACCATGGAGGGTAAGAAAGGCAAGTAATAATCAATCAACTTTCACAAGCCAACAACAAGGAATGTTAAACCTTGATTTAATCAATTTGGGGAGAGCTAATGTTTGCTAAAAGTTCAAATTTAAGATGATTCAATATCATGGAAACATTAAGGGGGGTAGAAGGATAGTAGTTAGACTCAAATAAAGTACCCCATACAACAAAGTTCAAAAGTTGAATCTCCAGTAGGAAAGAACTTTTAATCGAAGTCTTTTAGCCAATGACTACAACAAGGTGGGTAAAGTTAAAAGGGTTAAGTTATTGGAGTTATAGGAGAAAGATAGTGGAAAGGTCAAGTTTTATGAACAATGAGAAAGAAATATTTACAAACACAATTCTATACATAATTGTTTTAGAAGAATAATTTATTATCATCGATATTTTGGAGAAATTTACGTAGTATATTTGATCATGAAAGGAAAGATTATCACTTATGCAATAGAAAAGGGAAGAATTATATACTCATGATTTTTTGTCATCAAGAAATGTGCATGCTTGGTGTCAGTGAATGAATTGGTCTTTAAAAATGTAAATAAATCATTAACTCTACTGCCCATGATACATTTGGACCAAACCGCTAACAACTTTGAAAAAATCACAATTGCATTTTTGACTTTCCTTTGAATTTTAGAGGTATAGATTCCTCGTATGATTTAATCAATAATTGGTATGCTTTTGACCACAAAGAAGTAAAGGCAATAAACACTAGCTCATAAGAATAAATCCAATGCAAGTGAAATTCAAGATCATAGACCAACTAGCACATGAACTAGAATGGTTGATGATCATTGAGATAGAGACAAGTAAGATTCATAGTTGCAATAAGTGAATTTAATGTAGCAGAGGACATATTTCATAGAAAACATGTTCTAAATGTGCATACAATACACAGATTGGTATGATCAACATTGCATTTAGGACTCATGATTCACAAATTGTGAGTTATTGCAACACGAATTAATTGAAAATAGAAATAAAGTTGTTCCTTTCCTCTGTTACAACATAGTGCATGCAAGAGAAATTGGACCCTCTAAGAGTCACCCTAACAAATATATAGAGAAACAAACTCCCCTTTCTTGGAAATTACCAAATGGATACTAAAACATAATGATGCATTATTGTCACCCAACTACCCAAACTAAAGACCAATAGATGGAGAGGCATTAATGATCAAAAATAATTGTATCCGCTAATGATATGATACTAGACAATCACCAAACATTTCTTGTTTTAAATCCTACCCCGTAGCCAACAACTCTTGTGTAGTTAACGTGATTCACTAACACCATATTAAATGGCCAATTCAAATTAACAATTGAATCACATGTGCAAAATATCCAAACGAGGGATCAATTGGGAAAACCAAATAGATCCTAGTTACATCAACAATTAATTTGGGCCACATCACCAACCCATCATTTTACCAATATCAATGAAATCTAGCTTAGTTGTATTGCCAAATTTCTATAAATTAGACAAGCATAGTCATGCTTCATCAACCCAAAGAATTCAAGATGGTGAGTGTGCAGAGTGAAGGTGTGTCGATGAATGATTTCATTGTTATTGAAGAGATTGAGTGCATTCCTCTCTTTAGGCTACTATCAGACCAACTAAGATAAATATTTGTTATCCAGAGTGAAATAGAGGAGGAAGTGTTGCATAGCATATTTGGAGAAGCATTCCTGAGTCAGGTTCATGTGCATAATTCCACGCTTCTTGAGTGTTTCGTTTACACCATCATTCATAATTCTAGATGTTGAGACTAGGGAATGAGGGAAATAGAGCACCTAGTTAGGCCTAAATTCCTACACAGAGTGAACATGGCTATTGTAGGTATCAGTAATTACCCACAGAGCGGTCTTGTTGGTGACACTATTTGTATCACAATTGTGACCCAGAATGAAGCAACTAAATAATTTGTAACCCTCCTTCATGTTGGATTGGTGAGGAATGATATAGGGCTATTTGCCCAATTCTATACAATCCCACAAAAAATCTATTATCATTGTCCCAAATTGAGCACCTCTAGGAGGTGTTGGAGGGAATCCGAGTGCTAATGTTTACTCTATGTGTCTAAAAAGTGTTGTTTTGATGCCCCCAATTTTGTAACCAAATACCAATTTTGTAATGTTGATAATATATAATATAATATAGCATTTTTTGACAAATTTTGGTGTTTCTGCTCTTTTTGGATTCTTTTATATTTCATTTGCATTTTTTGAATCTTTTGATGGTATTCATTTATATTCATTTCCATGAATCTGATATTTCATAATCATACACTGTTTAAGGATTCATCCTCTTCTGCATCAATGTGATTTCTAGAATGCATCATAATCGAGATAACTTGCATTGTCATTCCCTTTGTATTCCTTCAAATAATTTCCTTTGATGTGGTAAAATGGAGGGTTCATGGAACCTAGGAGGGAACCACCAATAGTTTCCAAAACAAGTTAAATTCCTGCCCACACTTGAAAACTTTAAAATTCTATCATCAACAATCTTTTAAGTAGGTTCACGAACTTTGGATACAAACTACCAACATTAAAACTTCAAGAGTAGGCATTATGAAGGACTTCTAATGCTCGTGGAGTATAACAATTCCACAACATGTCACCCACAAGAATTAAAGAACAAGTTCAAAAGAGAGTGGTAAAAAGGGGGGTTAGATGAACATGAGTAATCACCACCCACATTAGAAAAAATTAATGAAACACCACTTGGCTTATAAACTTAACAAAATTTGAATGGGGGCACCAATTTAGGAGGTAATGAAAAAAAATTGGGATAACAGTGGCTCTAACTGTGGATGCAGACTGAAAAGGACGTGGCAAGGAACCCAAAGATGTCAACACTAGTGCTATATCCATTGGGCACAAGGTTGAAAATAGAGGAGGAGCCAAAATGAAACCAAAGCCAAAACCAAAAAAAGCACAATAAAACTGACACACCAAAAGGAACATATGTATAGGGTAGGATGAAACCTACCAAGAAAAGGGCAGGAGACTTCTCACACAAAACCATTGATGGGTTGGGAGAAAAATGACCTGAACCTGAAAAAATATTGTCATTACATGTAGTTTCTGAAGAATGAAAAAGATTAGAACTATCCAAACATTGGCATCATTGAAAAAAATTTCACTACTACCCATGTTCCCAAATAGTCACCTTTCATCATAAATTTCTTCCTAATACAAATAATCTTGTATCAAAATGTTTGGACTACTACTGGCTCCTTCCCTAGACTTAACCATTTGAATAGTTTTTCTCCCTTGCAAAAAATTTAAGTCCTTTAGCATAGTTGTAGCATCACAACCCTTTACCTTGTGAATTTTTATTTCATCACCATAACTTTCTTGTGGATCCATTTCATTCCTATCCTCCACCGCTTCAGAATCTTCCTCCTCATTATCAACTGAAGAACTAACAACCTCTCATGCAAGCATGTCTTGTAAATAGAGATCTGAATTATCATACAAAAGATTATCATGATTTTCAAATGACTTATAAAAAATAAACAAAGGATTGGAATTGGTTAACCATTTTACTCCGCCCTCCACATTTTCACCCAAAAGATCTTTATCATCCCTTCCATTGAATACATAAAGTTTCATAAATAGAGTTTTCAAAGGTGAAAAATTCATACTCTAGGATGAAAAGAGAGTTTGATGCTTGACCTTCTTTGGCAAAGCTACAAGGAAGTGAATTATCCTCAAGGAGGTGAGGAGAAACAAATTGGAATGGAGGAGTGCACCTTCCCTACGATGAAAAGTATTCATCATCACTTGATGAACTAAGATCATCCTCCATTTCAATTGTAGTATTTAGGCTATATGCTTGGGCATACCAAACCTAATTTTCCTTCTTTTCATCCTCTTTTCTATCATGTAGAAGTTGTGTGGTACTCAATATTTTCAAATTCATGTTTTTAGTAGTAGGACAAGGTTGATCTGTAAAATTCAAGGATTCAAAAAGTCTACAGATGGGTGGCATACGATCAATAACAAACTTATTTGTATCATCCAGCTTCCATTTTCCCACAAAAATTGGATAATTTTGAATATTTGTTGCTTCTAGCTAAGCTTGTTCAATCCCATAAATTTTGTCCCTTTTTAAAATGAGTTGAACATCAGGGTCAAGTGCAGAAGTAAATACATGGAACTTGATTACCTTGCTTAGTTGTTCTGGTGTGGGAATCTACTAAAGTGATTGATTGAAATGATATACAAGATCTCTCATATGCTCTTTTCTTTCTTTCTCAATCTAAAATAACTATTGTAGCAAAGCAACAACATCAATAGGAATTTTGAAACGTTGGACAATTTTTTTTAAGAATATTCCAACCTATTATACAACCCTTTTCTAGACCTCTAAACCATTCAATTTCTTTTTCTATTAAGTTTTCTACAAAAATCCTTATGGAGACATCTTCTTCTTGAACTCCTAAAATTCCACTTACAATGGTCATGGCCAAAATGTGCTCCTCTGGATCTTGTGTGTCTTTACCAAAGAATTTCAGGAATCTTTTTCTTGAGCCATGTGGTAAATCATTGCTTTGTGATAGAGAAAAAGGTCCAATACATTTACCCAGGGGTTCGAAGCCATTGTTGTTCAGAGTCACCAACTCCCAATGGAGTAGAAGGATGACACCCCTAGGTTAATCCATAGGTGGTGGTTGAGCTAGAGGGGGATTTTGATGTTGATTAGGATGTTGATTCTGAAATTGATTGGGACATCTAGGTGGATTGTTGTAATAAATACAAGCCTAGGAGTGTGTTCAATCATGGGTCTGGGTGGATGTTGAGCCCGCTCTTCTTCCTCTTCCAAGACAAGATTGGCTCTTATATAATTCGATGCACTTCTTTTGTACCTCTAGGAAAGTGTATTTAATTGTGAAATTATATCTTCCTGCTCTGCCTACATCTAATCCAAATTAGGTTGAAGTATAGGAAAAACATTATTGTGGGGAAGAACCATTTTGTTGCATGATAGAATGGCAACTTATCAAGATTATAATCAGATTTCCCTAGTAGATTCACCAAAAATCTATTAGTGGTTTGGTCCCAGTGCATCATGGGTAGTAGAATTAATAATTTAGATACATTTTTAAAGACCAATTCATTCGCCAACACTTCATAACTTGATATGTAATAATTGTTGGAATCTTTTGGAAGATAATGACAAGTTAGCATGATTAAATGAGAATTGTTATTCAAACTAGGATAAATGTTCATCAAAAGAAATAGACTGAGCTGAAAATTAGATTACAATTGTGGAAATGAGCAAAGGGAGGAAGAAATCCAAGATATGGATGTCCTAAGAGGAAGGATTTCAACTCCACCAACAATATTTAAATATTATATTTTGAGAATCAAATGTGGTATAAGTCCATGGAAGAGGTTTTTACTAAGTTGGAATGAACTATTATGAATCGGAAAAGAACCTATGTACCCAAAATTTGGGAGATTAAGGAATGAGATGAGGTGAATTGATGTCGTACATAGGACACATAGTTATGACAAAATTATTTGAAAAATGAGAAACCACTATAATCTGGAAAGGGATAGAGTAAGATGTTGCAAGGTATGTAGCAAGTTGTCATCCAGTATGCTAGAGGATGAAGATAGGATGTTGTTATCAGTAGGACTTGTATACTCTTGTGAAATTCCAGTGAGGAAATGGTAGATCATTAGAAAAATTTGATATTTCTATGTTGAAGGAACTGGCATAATGTTATGGTGGATAGACTCACCAAGGTAACTAATATAGATGGGAAATTTTATTTATACGATATTAGTCCTAAACAACATACTGTGTGAAGCAGTGCTTAATGTTTCTAAGAAAGTTATCTATGATGGGAACAAGCAAGCAATGATAGGGTTTTGAGTAAACCATGATCATCTTATGAAAAAAAATCAATTGAATGAATGCTCAAATTATTACTTTAAGTTAGCCAGTTAGGAAAATGGGATAAACCAAATCTCAGGGGATTTGCGGAAATCTATATTATAGTAGAACTTCTATTATTGAGGTTTGGTCCATTATATGGAAGAAGGATTGAATATCTATACAACTAGGAAATACGATTTCCCTTAGACCAAAAAGGTTGATAAATGGAATAGTAGATCAAGAGGATAAAGGGAAACTTTATTGATACAAAGCTTAAATTATGGAGCAATATTATTAAGTTTAAGGTAAATGGTTGTGTTGGTGAGTGTCTATCTCAGCACATGAGAACAAATTTAAATGCCAATGAATAATGAACTAAAGCACATATACAACGTAATATATATGAATTTGAATGTGGTGCAACAAATAAGGATAGCGCTTATATAAATGACATTTCATTATGTGAATTAAATGTTATTTAAACATGCCAAGGAAATGTAATGTTGTGTGAATGTAAACATAAAACAAGTCTTCAAACAAAAAAACCAATGCCTAAGACTAAGTCAAATGTTCGTTGAAAGATAAAGCCATGAGAATATGACTTGGTCTTCAATGGTTTGAGTAAAGTGTTGGGTGTGTGGGTAATATGCGGCACCATGGTGAGAGATCAAAATTCAATAGAAGTCAGTTTTGTACCTCTTTTCCAACATATAAGGCAAAATTGGAATGTGAGACCTAGTCTTTGAACAATCTGGACAAAGCTAGCTAATGCTTTTAGGAACATTAACCTTACATTTCTGATTGCTATTCTTGTTGTCCATTTGAGTAAGCGAATCATTCACTATGATGAAATCTATCTAAGAATGTGTTTACTATGAAATGATTTTAGTTGCCACCTTTTATTCTTCTTGTTGAGTTGAACCTTTTGGATTGAGAAGTATCATCTTTGATACCCTATTTCTAGCCTATAGTTTTTCACCTTTGTGTATAAATAGAGGTGCTCTCTACCTCAATAGGGACACATATCTACATTCTTGCTATGATTTTTTGAGTTGAGAGATTTTTTCCAAGAGTTTGCGATAGGTTTTTGAGAGTGAGATTTTGGTGAGTGGAAGAGAGATAGTTGGGAATTGCTTGTTGATTATGGTGAAGACTAAGCTAGGAATCTAGTTTGATTGATTAGAGCTTTGCATAAGTAGGCATGTTGAATGCTACTCTTTTTATGCTATTTTGATTCCATGTCTTTGGTCATCTTGTTTTGGAAAACATGTTTGATTGTTTATTATGGAAAGATTCTTGATGAGTCTAGTTGTTAATAAACCCTGTCATAGGGATATATACATATACTCTATATAATAGATTATGAGGGTTTAAGGTATTAGCTTATAATGCTAAGAAATCTATTTTGGATGATGAGGTTAGTAAACACAATAGGAAAGGTGGCATGTTAGGAATTTCATCATCATTAGGTTGTGATGTTGTGTAAACCTTGATTGGTAATATTATTTGATTGATTACTAATTCCTCCTAGAAAGTAGGAATAGAATCTTGATCCTTGGGTAGGGGTATAAATTTAGTGGATATATCATTATTTAATAATAGGGTTGGCAAAATGTATTTTATGGTTATTCTATTTTCTTATTTTGAATTAAATTCTATTCCTATCTAGGGAATTTTAAAAAGGACTCACATTTCAGTAACCCAAAACCATATTGTGAAAGAAATATGGGTGAAGATGCACCAACCCCTCACAAGTTGTTAATGTACTCCAATATGATATACAAATGTAGTTTTTATGTTCCCAAATCTGCACCCTATTTGCTAAGCTTTAAATGAGCTCAACATATTTGGACTAACATGGGACTGATTTCAGGTTGTGGGTAACTTGCTCGAAAGCAACCCTCTAGATTATGGGTCCGTTTCCCCATTTGATGTCACCTAACTATTAATATTTGAAGGTAAAGGGTAAGGATTGCATGAAAATAAACTTAATGCTGGAAAAACCCAAGATGATGCACCAAAACAACCTAGACATGTTAACAACTTATCACCTTCAGATTAAAATCATAAAGCTTGACTCACACAACTCACTTTCCAGTGTAGTTTACATAAATGATTTATAAAGAGGTTTGTAACAGTTCTTTTAAAAGGGAAAAAACAAGGTTTTCATAATTAACAACACTACTAATCAACACAGATTATAACCTGTAAACATACATTTTCTGCTAAATGGATGCATAAACATGAGACAAGTTTGCAAGGAAAGATGAATTTTCACAAGACAAACTAATCAACCATTAATGGCATACCATAAAACATGAAGAGAGAAGATAAAAATGCTCTACTTTATTAATTCAAAGTGTTTATTGTATAATAGGCCCATTTGAGTTACAATACTGCTCCATGAAAAATAGCTCCAAAACAAATCTATCTTACAGTTGGAAAGAAAAAACTGGCCAAAATGTTCAAAAATGAACATACTTAATCAAAAACCAACCAAAACCCCTCACACAAATGCTTCCAAAAGATTATGGTCAGATACAACAGAAAAGGCCAAAAAGAACCTTCTAAAACCTCTCCAAATTATCCTCCACATGAAGAAAAGATAATCCAAGTCAATAGTCACACCAAAAATCTGACAAAAATGCCTACAAAAAGCTTCCCTTCCTCCCAAATTAGTCAAAGAAGCATCCCACACATTCCTCACCTTTGCAAGTCATAATTGGTCTTCACACAAGTCTTGACCCACACACAAGTCATGTAATATGTGTGTTTTGAAGCATAAGACTCCAAAAAGTATTAAGCTAATGATCTTGATTAAGTGATTCATAAAACATCACTAAACAAGTTATTTTACAATTCAAAACAAGAATAAGGGCCCCACCATCTCCTTGTGTTACATTTGCATTAAAAGGCACAATAAAAGGGATTTTCAAATCACTTACATGATATCTTCAAATATGGAATAAAATGTAACATGTAATGTCATATTTAAAAGCTTTCAAAATCTTCCAAGGCATTGACCATCTCAACCTACCTTATTCTGCATTTTACTCACACATGGAAATACGCATGTTTGCAAAGGCATCATAGTCTCCAAAATACCTGGCCAATATGGCTGACCGCCAAATTCCTTGGAAAGCATATTCCAAGTGCTCAAGCCACTAATTCATTCATGATCAAAAGGTCAAAGGCATGACCTAATTTGGTACACTCCATAGGTTCCTTGAAACACTTTGCAACATTTTGAAAAGGCACAATGTTTTTAACAAGGGGAAAAGGACTTAAGGAAAGAATGCCTAAGTTAATAAACATGAATTTTGGGGCCCATGCATTGACACATGTTTTTTGATTTTAAAAAACATGGGAAGAAAATCCCATCCCATCAAATAGGGTCAAACCATAATCATCAAAACAACCAAATAATGTAAAAACATCATCATTTGGTCATCGAATAATATGGAAGAAGACTTTGTCACCATGGGGTTTGAACAAACATAGGGAAAACATGGAAAATCACACTGGTTTTTTGGTGATTCACTAAGGGAAACACCTCAACAACAGGTAAAGGCTCATCTTGTGGCCTAGAATCTACATTTTTTCATCCTTTTGGATTCATTTGATGAGCAAAGTCTGCGACCTATAGAGTATCTTCTAACTCTTATATTTCATGTGTTCTCTGTGTTATTGCTCTTCTCCATTACAACCATCATGAGAAATCAAATGAAGCTTTATTAGAAGCAAAAGCTTGGAAGTTTTGCAATATTTTTTGTGAGGAAAAGCTCCAGGTGAGTTAAATTGACTCCTTTTTCTGATTTTGAGCAAAAGAAAACCCATGTTTTTTGTTTCTCCATCTTGAAAAGATAACACAAATGTTCATTTTCTTCTTTGCATTTGATAATAGGGACACCCTCTTGTTGAATCTGTTGTTTTTCCTGAAGAAAATAAGTCTCTGGCCCATGAACAAAAAATATTGTTTTTCTTTTTTGCTTGGCTCAACTTCATGTAAAAAACCCTATCATGTCATTTGATTTTTTCTTTGCATCTGAAGGTATTATAACAACCCAGATGGGTTTTTGATATGTTGAAAAGAGAGGAAAAATAAAACAACCTGTGAGCTTGACCTCCATTTTTTGAACATGGGTTTTCTCTGTATCTTTGCATTTCCTTTCTACTTTGCAATACACTTGTAAAAACCCCTAAATGGGTTTCTTGTAGCACGTATTTTGTATCTGCAAGTTTTTTTAATAGAACCCAAGTGGGTTTCCTAATTTCCCGAAGAAACTCAAATTTCTTTGATAGAAATGCATATGGTTGTGTAAATGTATTCCATTTTTCTATAGAATAGCAATGTTGCTTCATTTTTCTTGAAACCCCAAGTGGGTTTTCCACATTTTGCAGAAAAAAAAGCTTACTTGCCCACAGCCTATCATAATGCATGAAATGGCTTTCATTTTTTGACTCTTGTAAGATGTTCACCATATTAGCCTCTATATCATATTTTCATGATGAACCCAGATGGGTATTTTTTGATTTGAAAGAAACTCCAAATTTTGTTGCAAAATGATTCAATGTTAGTGTGAACATAATTGAAAGTTTCAATTTTTAGCAACAATGTGATCTTTCAGTGAGCATCTGAATTGGTTTTGCAATGCACTTCTTTTTTGCAGAATATCTTTAAAACACATAAACCCCAAAGTGGGTTTGTCATTGTGATAAATTATGCATTTCCTTTTTTTGAGGGTGCTATACTCTTCCTTTATTGGTGATACCTCTTGATTTTCACAACACTCATGGTAACCCCCTTTTGATGCCTCAAACAATTTGGAAAAACACCACAATATGAGACTTTGGCACCATGATAAGTATAGTGGATTACCTTTTGAAATTTATCTACTCATAAGTTTTTAAAGAAGAGCATTTTTCCATACTTGTCAAGGTTTGACACAGACTTGTCATAAAATCCCATCCTTTCCTTGTGGTTGGAAACTGTCACTCCCCTCCTTTGTCATTCCATTTCAAATATCACTATTGTTATCACAAGGAATATTTTGATACTTCCCTTTTACTAATCATGACTAGTATTGAAACTTCTTTCTTTGCATAGGTTTGTAACTTGGTAATAGGTTTCTTTCTCATGCAATAGCTCTCCATATTGGTGGATGAAATTCTAAGGTTTGACCATACTAACTATCCTTTACTTGTGCTTTGACCTTATTGTGAATGGACTGTATTTCATGTCCTCTAACGATCATTCTTATTTCTAAACTTTCAAGTAGAGACACTATCAAAATAGCATCCTTTTGATGGCAGTGCCATAAATACTTTCTTTATGTAGTCATAAATGTTGCTATTGATTCAAAGTCTTCATAATGTAACACATAGTAAGAATGTAAGAGTTATTTCTATCTGTGTAATGACCGCACCTTGCATTACATGGCTTAGTCATAGTTTATCATTCACTGTTGATTTGTCTTTTCAAGTTCATAGATAACATGAAGATAAACTTGTAACCTTCAATGGAACTTCTCTTACTCATGACTATACTCTATTCACTTTGAAGCACCATGATTTATGATAGCTTAAATATGTGAATTTTATGAAATCCTCTATTTCAATCAATACCACTGTCATCTTTAATATTAGTGCTCTTCTTTGAATCCTTTGTCTATGCTTAGAGGAATCATTTCTATAGGAAACCATTTGGCAACTTGCTCAATCATTAAGATAAGTTAATGGCTCCGTATAGAGAATAACAGACCCTTATTCCTTGTGTTATGTCGTAGCAACTGTATCTTGATCACATCATATGAGGGTTCCATTGTTGTCATGACTCCTTGTAATGGCATGTTCATAATAGGCATATATTTGTGTCAACTAGAGTTGATGTTTCTTGAATGTCTTTTCATTTTGTGCCTTTCCTTAAACCATCATGCATTGATTTTTAGTTGGAAAACTTGATTTTCTAATGTTTGATTGAGAAGGCCTTGAATAAGCCTCGTACAACTTGGGCTTGTATTTTAGCATTCCTTGCCTTGAAAATGGTTTCCCATTCACTTATGCATGTGCAATCCACCTCCTTTAAGATGAGAATTAATGATATTGTTGAGTACCTTCTTTGCATTGTTATTTGATTCATCCTCACTAGCTATATCATTATTTCTCCATGTTCCTGTAGCATTTTGTAAAGTGTTGTCCCATTCACTCATCTCATGACCTTGTCTCCAAATGGATCACTTTGTGTTGCTTCATGATTGAATTAACCATTTCTTTCTCCATTTCCATAAATAAAGTTATTGTCATCTCCATATCACTTTTGGAGGTAATCCTTGAGTCTTAGCAATTTCAAGAAATGTAGATGAAAATTGATCATTATGTGACACCAAATAGGGTAGTTGAAACCCTTCCTTTCTTTTCCATATGTAATGCCATCTCTTGTAACCACTCCTTGTTTTCCTTTAGTGAAGTCAAAAGACATTGTTGTTGTCTTGCATGACATGAGAATGTATGTTGCAGTCCCACTTGAATTTGCTATCTAGTTCCACCACATTTGTCTCCTTTTTTGCTCACATGTGATACATAATTGTCTCCCCACTTTGATCCTAGTGAGCAGACACATGTCCCATATGTCAGTGACCTAAAAGCTCAATGTCATGTGTGATGTGTGGCTATCCAATAGGGTCAAGGTGGGGAGGGACTTCACAATAATTTGGATTTCCCTCTCATTATTTAATAGATGCATAATTGAACTTGATGCATCTCCAAAATCACTTACTTCCTTTTATAAAATGGATCAAGGGTCGACTTAAGAAGATTTAAAGACATATCCAAAAAAATGTGTTGCATCTTTTGAATATAATAATGGAAGTTGATCAAAGTGTGTGATTCTATATTGATTTAATGCATTGCTAACAAATAAGTCTTTGATCAAGTTTCTCAATTTCCTTTTCCTTTCAAAGCATGTTGAGCTCTACCCTCGTGGGAGCCACATTTACCCCACATGTTGCATTTAATCTGACTTAGAACAGTAACCAGACTTGTCCTAAATTTTCACATGAAGCAAACAGTTAGAAAATAAATGCATATGTTGGGTGTGTTTGATGACTTCACTATTTTCTAGGACATCGAAGGTTTGCATGCTTATTTTATGCACTTATGGATCATTTTATACATGCATAGGTAGGTGTGTATGTAAGGATTGAGATCTTTCATTGCTTAGAGACTCGCTCTAATATCATTGTCTTTTTAGATGTAGGAGCTAGGAGAAATACGGAGTTGGGGAGGACACAATCAACTTGGGGAAGTAGCAGCAGGGTAATCGAGCAACTTTGTAACCAATCATTCTCAGGCAATGATTGGTCTTCATTCTTATATGCACATTTATTTGTTTCTTTTTACTTATTCATGTATAAATTGATTCATATTTCCATTGAATAAGTAAAGTTAGTCCCTTGGCTTGTGAGGGACATGTACACTTCATGATTATCAATAAAAGATCACATTTGTATACATATGATTCCCTTTTCTCATGTGTTGTAATTGCAACATTGAAATGGAAAAATGTAATCTATTTCATTTGACAATCCTTTTTTCCATGCATATCAAACCTAGTAGACTTATGGTTTATCTTTTAAATGTTTAAATGAACAACACAAAAGAATAAACACTAAACCTGATTTCAGCTGAAAGCTAAAAATCAGGTAATATTTTTGGTAACATCTACTATATGTTTGCCTGCTAAACATGAGACCAACTGCCTAAGCTTATCCATTGGGCACATGGTCACTCAAAAAACTAATACCACTTGAAAACAACATTGAAAATTGTTGCCACTCATTAAACCAGCAAGAGACACTTTGAACAAAGAAAAAACAATAGTGCAGAATGAAAACTACCACCTAACTGTGCAAAACAACACTTAGGGAAAACTGAAAAAACATTAACTAATGAAACTACACTAACCTAAATTCTAACCAGCAAAAAAGCTGGTCAAACAAAACCATTGATAGGTTTTGCAAAATAACACCCCTTTTTAATCAACAATTGATGCATTACACGATTATCCATTACTGAAAGAACATGAAACACATGCAGATATTCAATAGACTATCACAGTGTTTCATAAAAAATGCAAATGAAATTACTTGCACCTTGAAAAAAATCATGCATATCATTGTCCTAAACTAGAAAAGTGAGCTGAATTGGATCACCTTTAGCTGCAACTCCAAAATCAACTTCTTCATCAATTGCATCCTCATAATTGGGTACAATCATGATCTTTGGTATATCAGTGGCCTTTGAATTGGCCAAATATCTAATGGGGCAACCTCTTGAATGAACAAAGCTTGGGATTTCCTTGGTGATCTCCTATTTGTCAGACAAACAAGGCACTTGATCACCCACTTGCTTTACATACCGTTGTTCCAAATGATCACTCATCTCTTGAATGGAGAACAACAAGATGGCTTCCTCCAACACACTTTCAATCAATACATCAGCCTCTAGTTCTTTTATACACCACAAAGGAAGTTGTTTATAATTCTCATTACTACTCAAAGAAAGATGCTCCAAATCAGGCTTGTCTTCTTCTATGGAGGCAGGAAAGTGTTCAAATAGTGAAGTAGCTTCCTAAAACAGACCTTCACTTGGTATATCAGCTTCCAGCTCTTCTGTATAGTAGAAAGGAAGCTCATCTAACCAGAAAAGGAATTGCACATTAGGTTCATCAGAAGTTTCTTGTTTAAACTTGTGACCCTACTGTTGAATTTTTATATGGGTGCCAAACTCCTCCAGCAGGTTTGATTCATTTTCATCCAACTTTGAACAAAAATGTTTAATTATACTAGTGCATACTTCTTCATAAAGCTGAACATCAACTTTCTCATGTATATGATGCTCACAAATATCAAATCCAGCTGTATACTGCTCCTTTTCAACCTCATGTTGTTGACTTATGACCAGATTCATGCTCTCCTCATCATGTTTAATGGAAAATGGAAGATCAACAAATGAAGCTATGGAATCATGACCTACATCACCCTTTTCAGCTTCTTCATGTTGTTGTCTTGATTCTTAAACCTACAACTCACCATACTGCTTGATGTCTTCTTGTTGATTTGAATATTCATCCTTGTTGACAAAAGCAGAAAATTCATCAATCCAAACTAATGGTTGGGGCTCTACAACAACCTTTTTCACTTCCTCAAATTGTTGTCTTGTTAGAACATTTTCACTAGCCTTGACAATAGTAGGAGGATCATTAGCTAAGACATTGCAAAAAATATCCTAAGAAATATTCTCCTATTCATCCTTTTGCAGTTGTAGCCTATATTCTTCCATGGCCAAATGCAACAAGTTCACACTCCTAGTCTCCTCTATGTTGAGCGAGTTGTGCAGGACAAGGGTCTACTCTATTCATCAATCCAAACTAATGGTTGGGCCTCTACAACAACCTTTTTCACTTCCTCAACTTGTTGTCCTGTTAGAACATTTTCACTATCCTTGACAACAGTAGGAGGATCATTAGCTAAGACATTGCAAAAAATATCCTAAGAAATATTCTCCTATTCATCCTTTTGCAGTTGTAGCCTATATTCTTCCATGGCCAAATGCAACAAGTTCGCACTCCTAGTCTCCTCTATGTTGAGCGAGTTGTGCAGGCCAAGGGTTTACTCTTCTTTTGATTTTTGGATGTTAGAGCATGGTTTCAATTGCATGATAGATGGAGGAACTTCACAGGGTAGGGAAAATGACTATTTCCAACTTGGAAACCTATGGGTAGAAGGCTCATTGGTAGGATCACTAATGGGATCAAAAGGTTTCTCTTGTTTAAAACTAGGGAACTTGTGCTTGGAAACCTCCTCATTAACAAGGTGATTCAACATTGTAGGAGGAATTGAGTTGAAACTAGGAAAGGGAAGGGTTGCCTAAGTCTCATACCTTAGTTGGCATTCATTTGCAACCATCTACTTTTCCAGACATTCCTCATGTTGTGTCCTTTGAATCTCCATTTCCTACACTTGAATGTATGCCTGGTAGGCTAATTCTTCCTGATGAATATTAGAATCTTGTTGCTACATTTGATACTCTTTTTCTTTATTGATCTCATCCAATTGCCTACAAAAATCTAGCAATATACTGTCAATATTCCTAATCCCCATATCATTAGCATTTTGGGGCTGCAAATGAGAACATGATTGTTTTTTTGGAACACAATATCCATCTTGAGGCTTGTTCTGGGCATATACTGGCTAATATTGAGATTGAGCAGGAGTGGGAGGGCAGGAGGCATAATGAGGATGTTGGTAACTTCTTGTCACATAGTTATTTGAAATAAAACTAGCAAGCTTATTAGTGTGGTATGGCTAGTAAGAGGTCATATATGCATGATTTTCATGGAATCGTGGGTAATATGACATATTTCCATGAAATGTAGACATATTTGTTCATTTAGACTTGGAACATTAGAAAAAATTAAATTTAGTTAAAACTAACTAGTACTTGGTCATACCGAAACCAGATAAACTTCTCAAAGTCGCCAGGTATGTAAAGAAAATGCTTCTAAAAGGCTGAAACTAATGTTGCACACACCAAACAACAATAACAAAATTCATAAAATGAACTGAGAAGTAGTTCACTTGTCCCACCGAGCGTGCTAAAACTGTTAGGTTCCCAAATATGCACCCTATTTGCTAAGCTTTAAATGAACTCAACAAATTTGGACTAATATGAGACTACTTTCAGGTTGTGTGTAACTTGTTCAAAAGTAGACCTCCGGATTATGGGTCGGCTTCCGCATTTGATGTCACCTAACTATTAATCTCTGAAGGTAAAGGGTAAGGATTGCATGAAAATAAACTTAATGCTGGAAAAACCTAAGGTGATGCACCAAAACAACCTAGACTTGTCAACAACTTATCACCTTCAAATTAAAATCATAAAGCGTGACTCACATAACTCACTTTCCAATGTAGTTTACATAAATGATTTATAAAGAGGTATGTAACAGTTCTTTTAAAAGGAAAAAAACAAGGGTTTCACAATTAACAACACTACTAATCAACATAGATTATAACCTGTAAACATACATTTTATGCTAAATGGATGCATAAACATGAGACAAGTTTGCAAGGAAAGATGAATTTTCACAAGAAAAACTAATCAACCCTTAATGGCATACCATAAAACATGAAGAGAGAAGATAAAATGGCTCTACTTTATTAATTCAAAGTTCTTACTATATAATAGGTCCATCTGAGTTACAATATTGCTCCATGAAAAATAGCTCCAAAACAAAGCTATCCTACTACTGGAAAGAAAGAACTAGCCAAAATGTTAAAAAATGAACATACTTAATCAAAAACCCACCAAAACCCCTCACACAAATGCTTCCAAAAGATTTTGGTCAAATACAATAGAAAAGGCCAAAATGAACCTTCTAGAACCTCTCTAAATTGTCCTCCACATGAAGAAAAGATAAGCCAAGTCAATAGTCACACCAAAAATCTGACAAAAATGCCTCCAAATAGCTTCCCTTCCTCCCAAATTAGTCAAAGAAGCATCCCTCACATTCTTCACCTCTGCAAGTCATAATTGGTCTTCACACAAGTCTTGACCCACACACAAGTCATACAATATGTGTGTTTTGAAGCATAAGACTCCAAAAAGTATTAAGATAATGATCTTGACTAAGTGATTCATAAAACATCACTAAAAAAGTCATTTTACAATTCAAAACAAGAATAAGGGCCCCACCATCTCCTTGTGTTACATTTGCATTAAAAGGCACAATAAAAGGGATTTTCAAATCACTTACATGATATCTTCAAATATGGAATAAAATGTAACATGTAATGTCATATTTAAAATCTTTCAAAAGCTTCCGAGGCATTGACCATATCAACCTACCTTATTCTACATTTTACTCACATGGCAATACGCATGTTTGCAAAGGCATCATAGTCTCCAAAATACCTAGCCAATATGGCCGACCTCCAAATTCCTTGGAAAGCATATTCCAAGTGCTCAAGCCACTAAGGCATTCATGATCAAAAGGTCAAAGGAATGACCTGATTTGGCACACTCCATAGGTTGCTTGAAACACTTCACAAAATTTTGAAAAGGAACAATTTTTTAACAAGGGGAAAAGGACTTAAGGCAAGAATGCCTAGGTAACGTGAATTTCAGCCCCCATGCATTAACACATGTTTTTTTATTTTTAAAAATGTGGGAAGAAATTCCCATCCCACCAAATGGGGTCAAACCCTAATCATCAAAACACCCAAATAATTAAAAAACATCATCATTTGGTCATCGAAGAATCTAGAAGAAGACTCTGCCGCCGTGGGGTTTGAACAAACACGAGGAAAACATGGAGACGCACACTAGTTTTTTGGTGATTCACTGAGGGAAAAACCTTGACAATAGGTACGTGGCCTAGAATTTACATTTTTTCCACCTTTTGGATTCATTTGATGGGTAAATGTTGCGGCCTATAGAGCATCTTCTAACTCTTATATTTCATTTGTTCTCTTTTTTATTTCTATTCTCCATTACAACCATCATGAAAACTCAAATGAAGCTTTATTAGAAGTGAAAGCTTGAAAGTTTTACAAGATTTTTTGTGAGGAAAAGCTCCAAGTGAGTTAAATCAACTCCTTTTTTTTTTTTTTGAGCAAAAGAAAACCCATGTTTTTTGTTTCTCCATATTGAAAAGATAACACAAATGTTCATTTTCTTCTTTGCATTTGATAATAGGGACACCCTATTGTTGTTTATGTTGTTTTACCCAAAGAAAATAAGTCTCTGGCAGCAGCCATGAACACAAAATATTGTTTTTCTTTTTTGCTTGGCTTAGCTTCATGTAAAAAAGATTATCATGTCATTTGATTTTTTCTTTTCATCTAAAGGTATTCTAACAACCCCTATGGGTTTTTGATATGTAGAAAAGAGAGGAAAAATGAAACATCATGTTAGCTTGACCTCCATTTTTTGACAATGGGTTTTCTCTATATCTTTGCATTTCCTTTCTACTTTGCAATACACTTGCAAAAACCTTTAAATGGGTTTCTTATAGCACATATTTTGTATCTGCAAGTGTTTTCAATAGAACCCAAGTGGGTTTCCTGATTTCTCGAAGAAACTCAAATTTCTTTGATAGAAATGTAGATGGCTATGTAAATGTACTCCATTTTTCTATAGAATAGCAATGTTGCTTCATTTTTCTTGAAACCCCAGGTGAATTTTCCACATTTTGTAGAAAAAAAAAGTTTGCTTGGCCACAGCCTGTCATAATGCATGAAATGGATTTCATTTTTTGACTCTTGTAAGATGTTCACCATATTAGCCTCTATATCAGATTTTCATGATGAACCCAGATGGGTATTTTTTGATTTGAAAGAAACTCTAGATTTTGTTGCAAAATGATTCAATGTTAGTGTGAGCATAATTGAAAGTTTCAATCTGTAGCAACAATGTGCTTTTTTAGTGATAAATAATATTGAGAACTATGAAGATTCAAGTATGTTTGAAATGATGAGATGGAGGTACCTATAGATTTTAGCTCATTTTGACATTTTGGACTTGGCCATCCCTTAGAAATATCCTTAGAGTTGGGTCCTAGGAGAGGATATCTCCTTAGAATTAGGCACAATGGTAGGATATCTCCTTAGGGCTGGGCATAGTTTTTTTCAAATGACCAATTCCTTGGTTTAGAATCATTCCAAATTGAAATTTCATCCTTCTAATGACCTATAGATCTTGGATTTGGATATATTATATACACACACACAAATGCTTAAATTTATTTAATTGTTTGAGTAAAGTTTGAATACATTTACATGTAAATTATTTAAATGTATTTATATATATATTCTAGGAGTAAACAAGTAATACTAAGTCTTCTTGTTTAGTGAAGAATAAAATTTATGTTGATATTTAAATATCTATATTTAAGCAACAAATCTCTAACTATTAACATTTTACCATCACATATTAACTATACCATTATTTGGTTGTACCATGGAAGTGTATTCTTCACCGCTTGAAAATTTGGTTAATATAAAAATAATGATATATATATATATATAACTTATAAAAGAATCTTAGTGTCACGTCTCAGACTTTGATGTTGTTTTGTCCATGGCTTTGTGTGGATTTATTATATTAATGATGGTGTGTGTTAGAGTAATATGATATAATACAATGCTTTGGTGTGTGGAAATGTGAAAAATATTTACTTTTGAAATTGTGAACGCATTTTATTTTAAAATATGCAAGATAGAACAAAATAGAAGTATTGATTTAATTATTGCTTTGATTTATATCTCTATATCGGTTACTAATACAATTTCGTTGTTGTGTGCCTGAGTGCACTTGAGTTGCAGGTGGTCAAAGACCAAGAGTGTGATTGAGGAAAGAAGGCTAGCTTCCCGATAGGGTAAAAGAGGAAGAACTCTCGGTCACACACACAACACCTAAAAATCATATAGTTGCATTTAGGCAATGTCTGTTTTAATTTGATTGTTTTGAGTTACTTACAAAACAGGTAATAAATGGTTTGAATAAATAAATAATAAAAATAATAACATAAATATAAATTAATTATTAATTGTAGTTTTAAAAGGATTATGATTTTTTTTTAATCTATCTTAATTAACAAGCCAAATGAATATGTGCTTATGGAGTAAATATTTTTGAATTATCTATCCCACTTTCTATGCAAATAATTGAAAATCTTTTATTAAATTTTATTTATTTATGAAATTGAAATAAAATGGAAATATTTTATTTGCATATGTTTTAATTCAAAGTCCGAGACTAGGAGAGAGGAAACTAATATTAAATAGAAAAGATAGTCCCGAGAAAATTGGGTTTTGGAAATTCTTCTTAAAACAAACAATGTTATCAGCAAGTGGCTATCTCCTTATTTTTGCATGTAAATATCTGCCAAGAAAATTATCCATCTGTCAATTTGGAAGGGTTTGCATGACTCTCAGTAGAAGGGAATAAGGATTTAAGGTGGAGAGAATATAGAAGCTTATTCAGAAAATAACCGGGGGCTCAGGGAGAAGCAGACTGAATGAAATTCTGGACATCTACAACTGGAGTAATTTGCCAGGTTTTTCCATTCTTCTCTTTTAAACCAGTTTGAATTTTAGTATGAAATTGGAGAATTTGTATGCAATATTTTATGAAAATGAATACAAATGCCTGAGAAAATGTCTTCAAGTTTTATTTTTAAATCTGGGGAAAAACCTTCTCTTCATTTGTTTACATTGTTGAGAAAATGCCCAATTTTCTTTCTGAGTAGGGTTATATTCTTTTGCAATCTGTATTTCATGAAACTGCCCTCATTTGCTATTTTTTTGTACAGAGAATTGTGAGAGAAAAGATATGAAATTATATATAAGTATATATATATATACAAGAATTTGCATTTCTGTGCATATATATATATATACTCAAAATTTCGCATGTAAACCTTTACCAGACATTATTTCAAAATTCTTTTGAAATGAGTTTAATTGCAGTTGAATGCTGGGAGAATTCTTGTTTTTAAGAATTTGTTTTAATGTATGGGGAAGGGATTTTAATCCCCAACCTATCCCAAGGGAAGGGACGGCGCTATGGGGAGGCTCATGCCCTCCACAGGCCGCAGCCTGTGGAGGGGGCACAGCCTCCTCACAACCCACGCCCTCCCCATGGGAGAGGCAAGGCCTCCCAGCACCCTTTGGGGTGCTTATCATCTGTTTAGAACCCTGTATAATGCTCTTTTCTGTGTGCGTGGCCATAAAACGTGAAAACAATTATGAAAATCTATATTTTTTTAAAAAACATATATATGTATATTTATATATATACTCGGCTGTATATATATATATATATATATATATATAAATGTGAACTTACACAGGTATAACCATCTTCAGAATGTGATATATTTCAGTCAAATATACATATAAACATCTCAGTATCTCTGAAGCTGGAAAAATGAAAATGTATCTCTTGGAATCATGCAAATTGGTGATCTTCTTTTGGTCACATTGTCTTATGTTTGCATACAGATGTAGATTTTTGATTATTAGCATACAATAGAAAACTCAGATGAAAATTTGCAAACCTCTATTTTTCTGAAAGAATTATCCTGTTTATGTATATTATTTTTAACCAGAAACTTGTAGCAAATTGGGAATTCCACTTTCAAATCAGCTTGAATTTTGAAGATATAGAAATATAGATAAATCTGAGAACACTGTTTTATACAGAAAATTATTACTTCTACTTGTGTTCATACACTAAAAATATCATGATGTACATACATTTTTACATTTGAAAATCAAACTTGAATAAGAACATTCAAGAGAGTAGCTTGGAGTGAAAACATATTTCTTTACTAAACAAGAGAAAATTTACTGAGGAAAGAGCTGATTTTATTTTAATACTGAAACTTTACAACCTATTATTTTGTTCAACATGATAAAATGGAACTCAAAAGATGTTTTGAAACTCTCGTTTGAAACCAAAGCATGAATGGAAATCAGTTTGAAAAACATTTTATGAATGTGGATAAATGAAGGAAATTCTTTTAGAATCAATGAAATGCATGAAGCATATAAGGAAAATGCACAACTTTCTGTTTTAGCACTTAATTATACTATATTTTGGTAACTTCCCGGATAGGATGCCGAAGGTGGATCCACAGAGACGGTAGTTTTACCTTTTCTGAAACTACCACTTATTTTTATTTATGCTTGGCCAAGCACTTGTACCATTGAAATAGATGGATTTGTTTTAAAAGCCTAGAAATATATGTATTTTGGTCTCTGCTACCTCCTGTTGCAAGAAATATGTTTTCTCATGTTAGAAATGCATATAGGCACTAGGCATGCATGGAGAGTTCCCTCCTGTTTTACTGTGTCAGGTTGCTATGCTCCTTATGCAGGGCCGGAGATTTCTTCAAGTTAGGAAGGAACCCGGGGAAGTCATGTACTTCGTGGTTGGGTGGAAAAGGTGCCTGAATCACACTCTTGGCCCCAGCTCGCAAGAAGACCGATGGTGTCACGGTGGTTGGAGGATTAGAGTTTTTATTTTACTATTTATGTACTTGAGTATCCTACTAGAATGGCTTGTCAAGCCCATTGTAAATGTAATTATATTTGGCATTTGTTACTGCAACATTGGAATAGATGTGTTATTAAGATTTTGATATAATATTGATACAAATTTATTTATTGAAGTTATTGGTCTCACAAAAATGTGAATATTTATTGGTTTATTGATCTCTTTTGAGTATGGGTGAATATATGTGAAAATGCATTGATATACTTGGCCATGTGTATAATCATGATGAAATGCAAATGTTATATTTTATATACAGAAAATGCAATTTGATTTAATTCTTTTACATTGAGTTTACTTTGAAAACTCTTATTAATGGCATAATTTTTAAAGTAAAATTTTGAACGGATTGAACAATTTTAAAATGCTTTTGCTTATCTCCCAAGCGTTACATTTTGGTATCAGAGCGGCAAGGTTCAACTCTAGGACCTATGCCTAACTATGTATGACGTTGTGCTTTAACTAGGGTAACCTTAAATGGAGAATAGAGTGTACCAGCGGACTGGAGGATCTCGTGGAGATCCCAATGATAAACTGGACCAAATTTTGGCCTTGTTGCAAAGTCAGGGGACTAGAATTGAGGAACTAGAATAGGAGAGGTGAGTTGGCCGTCAAGGGTTAAACACAAATGAAACCGATGGAGAAACAAATGTTGAGCCACCTGGAAATGAAGGAAATCCAAATAGGGTGGCTGAGGAGTTGGGAAAAGACCTAAAGAAGGTTGCTCCTCTGAAATTTGATGGGAAAACCCTTGGAGATTGAGCAGAAGCTTGGGTTATAGAAATGGAAAGGTATTTTTCCCTACAAAATCTATCTGGTGAAACAAAGGCTGAATGGGGTTCTTATCAGCTCACAGGTGAGGCTGCTAATTGGTGGGAAAATGAAAGGGCAGATAAGCAATTTATGCATGGGAAGGTAACTTGGGATAAGTTTCTACAGTTATTTAGGAAGAGGTGGTTACTACAATCTTACTTTGATAAGAAAATGACAGAATTCTAGGTACTCATACAGGGTGGCATGACAGTGACTCGGTATTGGGAAAAATTCTCTCACTTGCTCAAGTACGCACCCCAGTACCAGCATGATGAGAGGTTTCAAGTTCAAAAATTTATTTTGGGGCTTAGACCTCAAATTGGAAATGAAATAGATCTGCATAATCCGGCCACCATGGATGAAGTTTTTGATTTGGCAATTAAACAGGAGCACAAGCTGTAGCAAGCTGCTAACTATAAGAAGAGAAGGGAAGCCAAGTATGGCAATAAGAAGTTCCAGGGAAATCATCAAGGTAATAACAATCAGGGTGGTCAGAGCAAACAGGACAATCAAGGGAATGATAACAGGCAAATCAGAAATCTAAAGAGGGATGGTAGTCCTTAGGACCGCAACGATGGAAATAGGAACAATAACAACAAGAGGGGCAATTTCAATAAAAGGAATGATAATAACAGGAGAGATTTTTCTCACAAGCCCAAAACACCTCGTGGGGGTTGTTATACCTATGGTGGCGAGCATTACGCCAGTGTGTGCCCTCAGAGGAATAACAAATAGAATAACAGGAATCAACATCATATTCATGTGGCAGTTGACAATCGCCAAGCAGATTATCAGGCCACTCCTATCCAGCTATCGAGTAAATTATTTGGATACCTTGTTTCTGTTTTGATTGATACTAGTGCTACTGATAGTTTTGTAGATCCTCATGTTTTGACTAAGTTATCAGTTAGACCGAGTTATATGACAAATTCTTGGAAAGTTCAGTATGGAAACCGAGTAGAGAGGAAGGTAGAGAAATGCATGTATTTCAGTAAACTTGAACTCCCTAACCTTCAAACGCAAGTGAATTTGTATGTTGCACTGTTGGGGTCTTACGATGTAATATTAGGGATAAATTGGCTCTCTAAACATAAGGCTCTTGTGGATTGCGAAGAGAAGTCAATAAAGTGTCTTGATGACCGAGGAAACCATGTGGAGCTTTGTGGCATTAAAAAGCCTTTAGAGCTTAGGCAAGTCTCTACCATGCAGTTCAAAAAGGAAAGTCGGAAGGGATGCACTATCTTTGCAATAAAGGTCAAGGATCTTGACGAGAAAGAAACCTCAATTAATTATCATCCCATTTTGAAAGAATTTGAGGATGTTTTTCCTATAGAGCTAACTGAGCTACAGCCTAGGCATGTGTTTGATTTTTCTATTGATTTGCTACTAGGGGCAGAACCTCAGTCTAAAGCTCCTTATAGGATGAACATGACAGAATTATTTGAGCTTAAGGCCCAACTGGAAGAATTGTTGAAGCAGGGATTTATTAGACCAAGCATGTCGCCTTGGGGAGCTCCAGTTATTTTTATGAAAAAGAAGGATGGGGCCTTGAGGTTATGCATTGACTATAGGATGCTTAACAAGGTCACTATCAAGAACAAATACATGCTCCCACGCATTGATGACTTGTTTGACCAGCTGAAAGACGCCAAGGTATTCTCAAAAATTGATTTAAGATCGAGATACCACCAATTGAGATTTAAGGAAGAAGATATTCACAAAACTGCCTTCAGAACAAGGTATGGGCACTACGAGTTTACGGTGCTACCATTTGGGCTAAGTAATGCCCCTGCAGCTTTCATGAACCTAATGAATAGTGTCTTCCAAGATTGTTTAGATAAATTTGTCCTAATCTTTCTTGACGATATCTTGATCTATTCAAAGTCAGAGGAAGAACATGAGAAGCATTTGAGAATTGTGTTGCAGCGATTGAGGGAACATAAGCTATATGGAAAGATGTCTAAATGCACTTTCTTCCAATCTAAGGTGCACTATTTGGGACACGTTATTTTAGCAGAAGGGGTAACGATGGACCTAGAAAAGATTAAGGTAATTATGGATTGGCCAGCGCCACAGAATGTCTTCGAAGTTTGAAGTTTCATGGGTCTTGTAGGTTATTATCGGAGATTCGTTCAGGGGTTCTCGACAATTGCAGCACCCATCACTACACTGCAGAAGAAAGAAAAGAAATTTGAATGGAGTGATAAGTGTGAGAGAGCTTTTCAGCTGCTTAAGGAGAAACTCACTACTGCACCCATCCTGGTTGTGCCCGATCCGAATGGCCATTTTATAGTTATTACTGATGCATTAGGGGAAGGGGTAGGAGCATTTCTTATGCAAGAAAGGCAAGTGGTAGCATATGAATCGAGGAAGTTAAAGCAACATGAATTTACTATGCACCACATGACTTGGAGTTGGCAACCATAGTCCATGCTTTACAGATGTGGAGGCATTCTCTCTTGGGAAATCCTTTTGAATTGAAGACAGACCATGCAAGATTAAGATACATCTTCACTCAACCCAATCTTAATGCCCGACAAATGCGATGGCTGGAATTCTTGAGTGAATATGACTTTGGAATTGAATATATTAAGGGTAAGGAAAATAGGGTGGCTGATGCCTTGAGTAGAAGGAGGCACCTTGCAGCCATGGTTACCATAAAATTAGATTTCAGGCATCAGGTAGTTCAATCCTCACTTGGGGATGAACATTATGAAAGGGTGAAACAAGCCCTAGGGGTGAATTCCTCAGATCGTCGATATGAGGGTTATGTATTTGAATCGGATGGGCTCTTGAGATTCCAGGGGTGGATGTACATTCCTAGTTCTGCAAACTTGAGAGAGTTGGTGCTAGAGGAGTGCCACAATGCACCATACTTAGGACATCCTGGTATTACAAAGATGATGGAAGGACTTAGGCCACTGTACTTCTGGCTAGGACTTAAAAGGGATATTACTTCATATGTAGCCCGATGTTTGGAATGCCAGCAAGTCAAGGCTGAGCATGTGCAACCGGCAGGACTCTTATATCCTCATAGGGTGCCAAAGTATAAATGGTAGGTTATCACTATGGATTTTATTCAGGGGTTGCCAATGTATAGGAACTGACATGATACCATCTTGGTTGTAGTGGATAAGTTGATGAAGGTTGCTCATTTCATTCCTAGAAACCTCAAGGACGGTTCAATGGTTTTAGCAAGAAAATTTGTTCAGGAAATCTTCTGTTTGCATGGAGTGCTAGAAATGATCATTTCAGATCGAGACACTTGGATGACTTCCAGGTTTTGGATCACATTGAACTCTTCCCTAGGAACTAAATTGAATTTCAGTTCCACATATCATCCTCAGACCGATGGTCAGACAGAGAGGGTGAATCAGGTAGTAGAAGATCTTCTCCACATGTATTGTATGGAGCAGCAACATAAGTGGGAGGATTATTTGCCTTTGGTGGAGTTTGCTTACAACAACTCCTACCATGATTCTTTAGGTATGGCACCTTTTGAAGCTCTTTATGGATGTAAATGTTGGACACCCATTAGTTGGGACAGAGTAGAAGACAGGGTTGTGATTGGCCTTGAGATGCTCAGAGAAATGGAAGACCAAATGAAGATCATTAAGGAAAAATTGAAACAAGCTGCAGATAGATAGAAAAGTATAGCAGACAAGAACCGAAGCTTTAGGCAGTTCTTTGCAAGAGATAAGGTCTTTTTGAGGGTTCGGCCGCATAAGAGTTCAATCTCTTTTGGCAAGAACTCTAAGTTGGCCCCTAGGTTTGTTGGCCCCTTTGATGTTTTGGAGGTGGTGAATCCAGTTGCTTATAGGCTTGCTCTGCCACCAGCCCTATCTCGGATACATAATGTATTTCATGTCTCAGTACTTAAGCCTTACCATCCAGATATTGCTCACATCCTTGATTGGTGTGCATTACAGGTTCGGGACCCAGGGGTGATACAGGTGGAGCCCGTCAGGATCTTGGAAGAGCGCAACGTTAAGTTGCGGAATAGGAAAATTATGCAGTACAGGGTCCAGTGGGAAAAGTATTCAGTGGATAATGCCACCTGGGAGAATGCTGAGGATATAGATAGAGTCTTTCCTCATTTGAGATCTTAGTATTTTCTTTTATGTAGAGACTTACAAAATACTGGTATCTCAATTTTGTTGTGTAACTTGCTTTTAGACATCAAGACGATGTCTCTTCCAAGTGGGGAAGGGGGAGATAAGCAAAACATTTTAAAATTGTTCAATCCGTTCAAAAGTTTACTTTAAAAATTATGCCATTAAGAAGAGTTTTCAAAGTAAACTCAATGTAAAAGAATTAAATCAAATTGCATTTTCTGTATATAAAATATAACATTTGCATTTCATCATGATTATACACATGGCCAAGTATATCAATGCATTTTCACATATATTCACCCATACTCAAAAGAGATCAATAAACCAATAAATATTCACATTTGTGTGAGACCAATAACTTCAATAAATAAATTTGTATAAATGTTATATCAAAATCTTAATAACACATCTATTCCAATGTTGTAGTAACAAATGCCAAATATAATTACATTTACAATGGGCTTCACAAGCCATTCTAGTAGGATACTCAAGTACATAAATAGTAAAATAAAAACTCTGATCCTCCAACCGCTGTGACACCATCGGTCTTCTTGCGAGCTGGGGCCAAGAGTGTGATTCAGGCACCTTTTTTTCCCAACCACAAAGTACATGACTTCCCCGGGTTCCTTCCTAACTCGAAGAAATCCCTGACCCTGCATAAGGAGCCTAGCCACCTGACACAGTAAAATAGGAGGGAACTCTCGATGCATGCCTGGTGCCTATATGCATTTCTAACATGAGAAAACATATTTCTTGCAACAGGAGGTGGCAAAGACCAAAATACATATATTTCTAGGCTTTTAAAAAAAATCCATCTATTTCAATGGTACAAGTGCTTGGCCAAGCATAAATAAAAACAAGTGGTAGTTTCAGAAAAGGTAAAACTACCATCTCTATGGATCCACCTTCGGCATCCTATCTCGGAAGTTACCAAAATACAGTATAATTAAGTGCTAAAACAGAAAGTTGTGCATTTTCCTTATATGCTTCATGCATTCATTTATCCACATTCATAAAATGTTTTTCAAACTGATTTCCATTCATACTTAGGTTTCAAACGAGAGTTTCAAAACATCTTTTGAGTTCCATTTTATCATGTTGAACAAAAAGAATAGGTTGTAAAGTTTCAGTATTAAAATAAAATTAGCTCTTTCCTCAGTAAATTTTCTCTTGTTTACTAAAGAAATTTGTTTTCACTCCAAGCTACTCTCTTGAATGTTCTTATTCAAGTTTGATTTTCAAATGTAAAAATGTATGTACATCATGATATTTTCAGTGTATGAACATAAGTAGAAGTAATAATTTTCTGTATAAAACAGTGTTCTCAGATTTATCTATATTTCTATATCTTCAAAATTCAAGCTGATTTGAAAGTGGAATTCCCAATTTGCTACAAGTTTCTGGTTAAAAATAATATACAGAAACAGGATAATTCTTTCAAAAAAATAGAGGTTTGCAAATTTTCATCTGAGTTTTCTATTGTATGCTAATAATAAAAAATCTACATTTGTATGCAAACATAGGACAATGTGACCAAAAGAAGATCACCAATTTGCATGATTCCAAGAGATACATTTTCATTTTTCCAGCTTTAGAGATACTGAGATGTTTATATATATATTTGACTGAAATAAATCACATTCTGAAGATGGTTATACCTGTCTAAGTTCACATTTATATATATATATTTATATAGCTGAGTATATATATATATACATCTATATATATATATTTTTTTAAAAATACATATTTTCATAATTGTTTTCACGTTTTATGGCTACGCACACAGAAAAGAGCATTATACAGGGTTCTAAACAGATGATAAGCACCCCAAAGGGTGCTAGGAGGCCTTGCCTCTCCCATGGGGAGGGTGCGGGCTGTGAGGAGGCCACGCCCCCTCCACAGGTTGCGGCCTGTGGAGGGCGCGAGCCTCCCCATAGCGTCGTCCCTTCCCTTGGGACGGGCTAGGGATTAAAATCCCTTCCCCATACATTAAAACAAATTCTTAAAAACAAGAATTCGCCCAGCATTCAACTGCAATTAAACTCATTTCAAAAGAATTTTGAAATAATGTCTAGTAAAGTTTTACATGCAAAATTTTGAGTATATATATATATATGCACAGGAATGCAAATTCTTGTATATATATATACACTTATATATATAATTTCATATCTTTTCTCTCACAATTCTCTATACAAAAGAATAGCAAATGAGGGTAGTTTCATGAAATACAGATTGCAAAAGAATATAACCCTACTAAGAAAGAAAATTGGGCATTTTCTCAACAATGTAAACAAATGAAGAGAAGGTTTTTCCCTAGATTTAAAAATAAAACTCGAAGACATTTTCTCAGGCATTTGTATTCATTTTCATAAAATCTTGCATACAAATTCTCCAATTTCATACTAAAATTCAAACTGGTTTAAAAGAGAAGAATGGAAAAACCTGGCAAATTACTCTAGTTGTAGATGTCCAAAATTTCATTCAGTCTGCTTCTCCCTGAGCCCCCAGTTATTTTTTGAATAAGCTTCTATATTCTATCCACCTTAAATCCTTATTCCCTTCTACCGAGAGTCATGCAAACCCTTCCAAATTGACAGATGGATAATTTTCTTGGCAGATATTTACATGCAAAAATAAGGAGATAGCCACTTGCTGATAACATTGTTTGTTTTAAGAAGAATTTCCAGAACCCAATTTTCTCGGGACTGTCTTTTCTATTTAATATTAGTTTCCTCTCTCCTAGTCTCGGACTTTGAATTAAAACATATGCAAATAAAATATTTCAATTTCAATTTCATAAATAAATAAAATTTAATAAAAGATTTTCAATTATTTGCACAGAAAGTGGGATAGATAATTCAAAAATATTTACTCCATAAGCACATATTCATTTGGCTTGTTAATTAAGATAGATTAAAAAAAAATCATAATCCTTTTAAAACTACAATTAATAATTAATTTATATTTATGTTATTATTTTTATTATTTATTTATCAAACCATTTATTACCTGTTTTGTAAGTAACTCAAAACAATCAAATTAAAACAGACATTGCCTAAATGCAACTATATGATTTTTAGGTGTTGTGTGTGTGACCGAGAGTTCTTCCTCTTATACCCTATCAGGAAAATAGCCTTCTTTCCTCAATCACACTCTTGGTCTTCGACCACCTGCAACTCAAGTGCACTCAGGCACACAACAACGAAATTGTATTAGTAACCGATATAGAGATATAAATCAAAGCAATAATTAAATCAATACTTCTATTTTGTTCTATCTTGCATATTTTAAAATAAAATGCATTCACAATTTCAAAAGTAAATATTTTTCACATTTCCACACACCAAAGCATTGTATTATATCATATTACTCTAACACACACCATCATTCATATAATAAATCCACACAAAGCCATGGACAAAACAACATCAAAGTCTGAGACGTGACATCTAGTTCAATAGTAGCAGAAAAATCTCTTAACTATTTCTAGTGCTTTCATGAATAAAAGAGCTAGTAGTTCATCATTGTTTTTTTTTTTTTAAACTAGTTAAATAGTAATATTAAATTAACCCATTCTTTAGTGGGAATTACAAAATAAAAAATCTAAGTAAACATATAAATGAGTGTCCATGGAAATATAAAATACAAATTAGCCTAACTTTGAATAAATAATAAAAAAAAATAGATAAGAGAAAAGGTAAAGCAAATAGCCTGATAAGTATTTATCAAAGGGGTTGGTGCATTCATTTCTAGAAAATCATGAGATCAACATAAAAAAAATTATCATTAACTCTCTTGGTGACATGGAAAAGGGTTTGAATATATGATTGCCACTTTTCTTCAAAGCCTCCTGCCAATCGTTGCACATGCCTTGTCTTTGTATCCACATTTTTGCATGCATATCTACCGGGGTAGTTGCAACTACTAATTATTCTTGTATTAAATCACTTTTTATTTTGGGGAGAAAATACATTCCAAAAAGGAGAGCCTGCGTTTTTGGTGGGAGCATAGAGATTTTGGCAGGCAGCTTGGTTTTGATGGGGAGGAGCATTCCTTCTATTAGTCCATGTGCCTTTTATATGCTTCCACATTTGCATACATGTCAAACAGGGCAATCACAACAATAACTACCTTTTGTTTTGTATAGTTTGTCTTGGTGATCATGTGTTAACTACACTTGATCTTATGCGTGTGTCAAGTCATGCAGACCTTTGCAGATATAGGTTTTGGGAGCGGGGGAATTTTGACATGAAGGAATGTAAGAGGTACGTTAAGCCAACCCAAAGTCAGTAAGAGGTTATTTTGTGTGTAAAATGTAGACATGACATTAGGTATCAGAGCATAACTCTATATTCTAGACATATCTATCATTTTATAAATATCTTTTCTTTCATAGTGTATTTTGGCTTAGATTTAATATGCTTCTTAATTTTAATCCATTCTCTATATTTTCCATGATAGGTGTCCATATTGAGAAGTGATCAACAAGTTGAACTTTAAATATTCATTAATTTTTGGGTCATTCTAGCATAAAGGGCATCACCACCACCATAATACATCTCCTTAGGGTTGGGCATAGGGTTTCTATTTTACCAAGTCCTTGGATCAAAATCTAATGAAATTTAATTTGGTATCTCTTTATTTCAGTTTCATCCCATTCTAGCTATAGTAAGTGCATTTGATTCCTTAATTATTGTTTCCTCATTTCATATATTAGTGCACACATGTTTCCATTTCTTATCATTTTTCTAATATTATCTTCTTTTAATTTTTTAGTCTAAGCTTTATGAATATTACTTAATTTTATTTTATTAGGAGATAGTATTTGTGAAACATTAATTTGTATATAATCACTATAAAAAAACCCTAGAAACACCAATACTTTAGCAAAATAATATAGGTTCTTTTAGGTGGGAGACAAAAAATTGGTAGTTAAATGAAAAAAAATCAACAAAAAAGACAAGATGATGAGATGAATGAGATGAGGAAGAGAAAATAATAAATTGTGTACAAATAGGATGGTATGGAAGGGAAATTTTTAGGTAAGAAAGATAAATATAGATACCTAAATAATATCATCTTCACCTTCATCTTTTCATCCTAGTCAATTAGGTACACATTGTCGTCTTAACATCAACTCATCACCTAATATTTCACTTTATCACCTAATTATCCATTTCATTAAATAATCACCTAATTATTCATTACATCACCTAATTTATCCATTCATCTCCAAGGACCTTATCGTCCATTCATTGCTAATGAACTTATAGTCAATTCATCACCTACGACTCCTAATGCCTAATAATTGAATTAAATAAGTTCTAAGTTATTTAATTAAATTAGGCTGTAACCATTATTCATTATTTTAATAAATTACTATCCATTATTATCCATTTAATTATTCATTAATCCAATTATTTATTTATATATTCACATGTTATCCATTAATAAATTAATTTAATATTAATTCCACCTCACCTACTTGACTACCTAATCTAATAAGTTCACTCAAAATTACTCTTAGTCTCACACATTAATCAAATCCACTTCACTTATCCATGCAATTAGTTAACTATTTCATGCAAATAGTCAACTACCCTTCTCTCATGCACTTAGTTAACTCCTTCATGTAAGCAATTATCTCATCAATTAGATATGTTAACTCTATAGTCACATTGAGTTGAGAAATTATATTTATTTTTATTAAAAATTAAAATAATGTGCAACTCTCCCATGCTTGCCACATCTCTTCATCAATCCAAAAATCATGGATCAAATCTAAGGTTCTAATTTGAATCTTAACGATTCATTTGATTCCATTGAAAGTATATAAATCAAACCCATCTCTCACAAGAATTTTATTTCATATCAAAATTTTGTTAGTTTGTCATTTAGGAAATGCTAATGTTATGCTAGCAAATTGAGAACCCACATTCCACAACGAGAAAATACTCACAATATTCTTAATTTGAGGTTTGTATGTGTTTGATTTGAGTATTGAATTGATTTCATTTTGATGCTCATTTCCTTTATTTAATTTGCATGCATACATTTTGGTGAACTTGAATTGAAACACTAACCATTGTTGATCCAAATTTAACCTTGATCTTGAGTTTTCTTGAGCTTAATTTGGTAAGTGCTACTTGTAGAGTTTTTATGAAAAAAGTTGTAGGTCATAGGTATTTAGAAGAATTTTGGCATGAAACAAACCCTGCCATTATATCTGAAAGGTGCCAAAACCTAAAGATTGCATGCTAATCACAAAAATAGAACAAGTAAATTTCAGGCAAAAAAAATAGCCCTAGGATGCAACTCAAGGTCATGCAACAATTGTGCATGTACTTTTTTTAGTTTTCAAAAACAAAAACAAAAAATATTAATTTTTCATTTATTTTTTATTTTTTAAAAATAATAATAAAATTCCAAAATAAAATAAAATAAAATAAAGGCATGCAAGCATGCAGGCCTATCCTGCCACTTTATGGTGGTAGGCACTAGGTCTTGCACCCCCACCATTGGGCTTAAAAGCCCTTGCTAGAGAATTTATGCCAATAGTTGGGTGGTTACCTCCTACCATTGTATTTTAATTTTAGTCTTTAATTTTTTTTTAAAATAATTTATTTTTTATTTTAAAATTTTAAAATTTTAAAATAAAAAAAATCTTTTTTTCTCAAAAATCATAATTCATTTTTAATAATAAAATTTCAAATTCACCATCCAATTTCCATCTCTTTAACTAGCACCACTACCAAGCCACCCATTGGCTAGTAGCATCCTAGGCTTCATCCATTGCAAATTTTCAAAACATAAGGGTGACTTTGAACAAGTATAAGACACTCACATGAATACCCTTTTTCATGCAATCTTTTTTTTTTTAAAGTTATAATTTCATGCTCTTCATGGACCAACTAGTTTTTTCTCAAATCTCATATGTTTTTTTCCTTTTTTTCCATTTTTTCTTAGTTGTGTATGTGTAGTTCTCATTTTGACACCTTCAAAGCCCATAACTTGCACAAATGAACTCAAAATCAAGTACTACTTTTTAAAACTTTCAATTTTTCTAAGAACTACATAGTGACAATTTATTTTAATATATTCTTTTCTTTTTTTTCTTTTTTTTCACCCCTCCATTTTTCAAGTTTATGTTAATCCATTTTGTGTGTAGACTTGATTTTTGTAGTTTCTAATAGTCATTTCATACAAAATGTTGGTCCAAGACATTGCTAAAGAATCTATTAATCTTGTGGTTTTGCAAGACATGTCCTCTTGAAGATTATTTTAAACCTTTTTATTTATGTTTGCTATGTTTTTTTTAAATTTTTTTCTCACCGTTGAAAAATTAGATTAAAATATATTCATACATTTCAATTTGGCTTTAAAATAAACAAGAGTCTTTTAGCCCCTAGGACATACACTCAAGTCTCTCACACCCTAGGGTAATTTTGAGGATAATACATAAGTGATATCTTGTTTTCCTTTTAGGGGGCCTAATTTGGATTTCATCACCAAGGGAATGGCTTCAACTCTAGTGTTCTGGTATAGTGTAAAAAGTGAGCAGCAAATTGAAATACACACCTCATGGAAGGGATTTTTTTCATTTAAGTTAAGCCCCAAGAACTTTATACTTTGGAGAAGTGAAGGGGAAGAGTGGGTTGCCCTCTACTCCAAGTTGTTTGGTATGTTCACTTTCATATTCACAAATTAAGTCTCATGCACCCTTGTGGTATTTAGATGATTCCCCTAGAATGATTTGTAAAGCCTAGATAAGACCTTTCAATTTCCCTCTTGTGGTGCATTATATAAATACTCTTTGAAGACATTACTCACAATGTACTTTTGAGTGGTTGAAATAGAGCTTACTTTGGAAAATAATTAACCCTTCACGGTAAGGGGTGCATAGGCGGTACATGACTTTGTATTCCATAGCTAGCCATACCATTGATATATGGTATTCTAGTGAGCCCACAAGAGGTGTTAATCCTTATTAAATAATTATAGGGTTGTTAATATGTATTATTTGTTGTGCATTTTGAATACGAAGTGCATTATTGTAGCCTTATACCAAAAATCCAAAAACATTGAAACATTCCTAAAACATTTTTTTATCTTTGTTTGGTTAGATTAGGATTTCCCTCTTGCTAAGGTTTAGGTCATTACTGTAAATATTGTAATTATATAACTAGTTAAGTTGTTGTCACTTTCTATTTTGACCTAGTTAAGTTATCATCACCATCGTGCCTATTTAAGCAAGGTTACATTGTACATTTTAATCAACTCTTGTATCAATCTCTTTGATAATGTAAATTAGACTCATTGTGTGCAAGTGTTTTTATGAAAGTTTCTGGTTTTTTCTTTATGATCTTGGAAATCATAACACGGCATCAGAACCATGCAAGCAAAACCCTTCCCAAAATCTTACAACTAACCTACTATAGAGTTCCATGCAATTTGATTTGCACATAAAATTGATGTCTATTTATGCATGAACTCATATTCTGTTTGAGATTAATGTGATTCACATGCACTTGTGTGATTTCATTGAGGTTGATCTCTTTTCCTGTGCATGGGTAGAAAATTTGTGTTAGGAAAGATTCTATTTTCATGTGGAGGCTGTGAGAGTCTATCCTCTTGTTCTACATGCACCATTTATGAATTGTCTATTCCTTTTTTATGCTCGCTTCTCTCATTCTATTAGTGTCATGAGGACAACTTCAAGCATTTGTAAATCTCCTGTCAGGTGTCATCTGTATATGGGCATGATGTACAAGTAATATTTATTGAGGCGTAGCATTTTTCATGGCACAACTATGGTGAAAGGCATAGAAAGAGAGGTGAACAACATAGCCAAAGCCTTGGAATTAGGCAGAGCATGAGGGTGATCTTCCAACTGATACATTGAGCCTCTATGCATTGCAAAGGGCGTGAAGAATAAAGCCTACAATTCATTGAAAGAAGATATGAAATAACCTTCGAATTGTTTGAAGACCAGCGCATAGGAGTAGTCGATCTAACTACCTGAATACTATAGTCTTTAGCAACCTCATGTGTGGGTGTTGAGACGTTAGGATGCGACTAACTCAATAGTTCCTCAACTCTATTGTGGCCTGCTATAGACTTTCAACACCATGCGACCAACAAGTTGGAGATGAAATAAGTCCTCGGGCCAAGCTTCCGTAACATCCAAAGGATCAAATTTGTGTTCATCTTGGGGATCCATTGTTTGTATGAACAAGTTCCGTTCAAGATAGTTTCTTGTTGTGGTGGATTCATAGAGATCCTTGGTTGTGTGACTGTGATTTGTCCCTCCTATGCTCAGACACATCGACCCCTTGTTGATGATGGCCTCGATCCCATCCTTTCACACGACCAAATGATGGTTTCTACATACTACGCCTTCCCCCTAGGCCGCCACATCTCCATATTGGACTTGGTCGATTATCTTCTCCCCCATTAGCAACCTATGTAACACGCCACCTCCCACATGGATGAGCATTATTTTCATCAACCTGCACATAAAGTCGACTTGGTCAACTATCTTCCCAATCATGCGGCATATCCCTTGCACGTAGCCTCCAATTCATGCTTCCAATGGCTTCTTCCCCCTTGACTCGGGCAGTTTCCTGAACTATTGCCTACATCTCAATCCAAGAACTCCATGCATGCAGTTTATATGGTTAATAGGTTGGATTTTGCATTTAAATGGTTAAAAAATGTTGAAATAGCATTTAATTTTACATTTATGGCTAACTTTTTATGTTAATTTAACCATAAAATCTATTATCATTTCAACTTAAAAGTTAATTGTAACAATGTTTTAACCACCTAATAAACTGCTAATATTTTATGCTAACCACTAGTGATCAAGATTAATTATTTGGCTTATGAAGTGTTTGCAAAAGGGGCAGTCTTTTTCATTTTGTTGTAACTTCAAGTTGTTCCAGTCGAAATTTTGATTGTGAATAGTCAAAATTTTGATTGTGAATAGTCAATGGAAATCTCATTCCACTCTGAAGACTTTAGCATCAAGACAATGTGAAAAATGTGTTGTTTAACACATATTTTGTCTCCTCCTTTAATAGGACAATTTAAAGTTTCTAAGTGTAAAATTAGGCACATATAATTATTTTATCTTTTGATTAGCTAATCAAAATGAGTAATACTTCTATGAAAGTGAATATCACTTTCCTATTTCATTGGAAAAAATATCACACTCAATTATAAAGTGTTATTATTTGTTACATTAAAATTGTTATATGCACTAAAACATATAAAGTTCCAATTCAGGGGGGATCAACATAATCAAGGGGGGTTATCATTGTCATTGTGCCTTGAGAACTTTATATTTCCTTTATATTTCTTCCATGATTCCAAGTTTTCAACTAAATGAATGTGAGAATGATTGAAATAATGATCAACTCACACACCATCATTTGGTACATGAGATTCTATAGACGCTTCATTGAGAGCTTTGAGATATTCTTTATAGTAGAATATCACTTCTTGCATCAAAATTCAAAAGCGCTTCACCAAGAGCATCCAATAATTCTTTATAGTGCAAGACTTCATATCACTTCTTTAGTATGTGTTCTACATCAGTATTCACATGGAGCATTTGAGCAACATTCAGAGAATTCATCATCATCTTATGGGGGACTTCATTATCATTTATCTTTTGGAGAGGGGTTTTATTTCCTATAGGTTTTTTCTCCTGTTCTCCACTTTATATGAACACCTAATTGTAGACACTGAAAAATTTCCTAATCAATGTCATACACTTAAATCAGATTTACTAACAACATTTCCTCTTTAATCCGTCCTCTGTTTGCTTAATTAATTTAATTAGCCTAGCTAATTAATTAATTGCATCATTTTCATCCATTAGCCTAATTAATTAAATCGAGTTAATTTATCTCTTTTCGCACTAACACTTCATCCAATTAAATTAAATACATCAAAATATTTAATTTAATCTCCCAAGTCATCTTATTTAATTAAATAACCCTAAATTATTTAATTTAATATCATTTCACCCCTCCTCTATTTATTAAATCATCGAATTTAATAAATATCTCTTAATTCTTCTAATTCCCTAATTGCATAAACTAAACTAATTTTCTTCTAAGCAAAGGGAATATTCCTTATCCCCATTTTGCACAATTAAAACTTTATTTTAATTTGTAAATTACATTTTTCTTCACCCAAAGGAATATTCTCTCTCCAATCATCACTTGGCTTCTTGAACAAGCTAAACCTTCAACCTCTTGAGCAAGTTACCTTTGACCTATGTGAGTAGGTCAAAATTGTGTTTATTTGAGGCAAGTGTGAGCCTTTGATTAAATCTCATCATGCATTCTCATCTGTTGATAAGAATCCATGATCCATGCCTCTTATGGAGCTCCCTTCATCTTGAATTGTTGATTAAGCCTTTTGATCTCAACCATTCATTCCTCATTTTCTCTCCTATAAATAGATCACTATTTGGAAACAAATGGATCCATCTTTTTCAGAGCAAACTTATGTTGTTGAAACTCATACATCCATCTTCAATTACAAACTTATGTTGTTGAATTCACTCACACACACACTCATCTATTACTTATTATCTTGTTTTAGTTCATTTTCATTGCATAATAGCTTAGAGCATCCATTAATGGCTTCCATGCATCCATCTTAGCTTGTATAGGAATTAGGGTTTTCATCTTTTAGCATAATTCTAGTTTAGATTAGCTTAGCAATAACATAATTAGATCATTTATAGCATATAAAATTATGGTAACTTAGCTTTCATCTTGTTTATTTTTAGTATAATCTAGGTTTTCATACATCAATAACTATGGTTTCATCAGTTCTCTTACATAGAATCGACTAAAATAGGCTTGAAGTAATCATGGAATTGGGAAAGGGTCGTCATTCCACATCAACACAACACCAATTCCACAACAAGATAAGTTTTAGATGGATTAGAATAGATTTTTTGAAAGCTTTCATAATTTAGTATGTTAGGTTTTGATAACATATTTACTTTCAATTTCATTTGATTGATCTTGTTGAGATTCGAGTATTGTGGCTCTGTTATGCTCTGATTATTCTTGGATCAAGTGTAATTCGACCAATACCGGTATTTTTGCATCACACTAATATGGCCTAGTATTCGAGCTCATCATCATACATACAAGTTTCTCCCCAAGTTGCACTAAGGGGAGTTGTTAGTGTAAATAGTGTCATTAGATAACTAGTTGTCACCACTTTCTAGTTTGACCTATTCACATTTACTTTTAAGTTTACTTAGGCTATTCTAGAGTTTTTCTCACCTCATGTGGTTGAGACAAGTTTCCTCACTTTGTGAGACACCTCTTGCATGGTCACTTGACACTCATAAGAACACTTGTCATGTGAGTTTAGGGTGATCCCACAATAGTGGTTTACAATTTTTGGCCAAACTTGACACTGATTTTTTTATTTTTAACTAAATCTTCACATTCACGCACCTATAGTGGCTAAACCATGAGGAATTTGAAGATGATGCAAACTAGAGTCTCGTCACATTTTTTCTATAGATTCTAAAAATATTTTTTTCAAATTTTTTAGAATTATATTGCACTTCTTTTTCCATCTCCCACAAAAACTGGGTTTTTTTAGAAAACAACATTTTTAAAAAGTGACGCACACCGTATAACACAACTTTTTTTCCATGAAGGATAAAATTTCAATTCTTTTGAATTTACATTTGTGACTCTGATATCTAGTGCTTCCACTTGGTTAGATAGTTTTTTATTGAATATTTTTTCTTTAATCAAGTTTCGAAGTCAAACCAATGACAATTCAGACATAGTGCAACCGTATAACACGTAACTTTTTTTGTATATATCAAAATTATTATTATTATTTTTGTTGGATCAAGGACTTCAATATCTGGCACACTCATATTTTTAATTTTTTTTTTTATAATCTACTATTTTTCCACATGTGCATAACAAAGACCTTCATTTTCGATGAAAAACCTATGTTTAATAAAACTAAAAAAACAAATACATAATAAAACCAAAACATATTAAAATTATATTCATTGGATAGCTAGTTCTAAAGACTACATGATTTCAAGTTTGGTTGCTAAATATTCCCCCATTTTCATCCTCAACTGGAGCTTCAAAGATAAAAAATTAGGTTTTGTGTGAACAAATTAAAAAATTAGGGAAAAGGGGGGTTTGCTAGAACCAGGGTTCATTCGAACCCCCCTTTTATAAGGGGCTTTTTTTGGATTTTTTGGTGGGAAAGTATTGAAAGGGTTCGCCCGAACCCAAGTTCTAGCGAACCCCTAATTGGTTCGATCAAACTAGTAGGTTCGTACAAACCCCTAAAATCAATTTTTTTTCCATGCATTCATTTTTTGTGAGTTTTTCTTCCTCACTTCAATTGTAAACCACTATTGTGGCTTCACCCATTAACAAGTGTTCCATTCTTGAAGGGTTAGTTAGTCATTGTGTTAGACTTGACTACCTTGACCACATTACCTATTTAAGCAAGTATTGTGCATTTTAATTAGATCAAGTGTATCAATCTCTTTGATAATATAAATTAGGATCATTATGTTCAAGTTTTTTTATGGAATTTTTTGGTTTTGTTTTATGATCTTGAAAATTATAATATAGGTGACCATCATATCCAAGTCAAGTCTTACATCTAACAATCATTTTCATCCATCAACCCTATCCTACATACCTAATCATACCCCAACATTAATATCTAGTAGTCTCCATTTTAGGATCATCCATAAACCTACCCTATTTTGACATAACCCTAGATCACATTTAACATATCCTGGGCTCAAGGCTTATCCACCAACCTAACATTCTAATCCACATACCATCCTTCACATTTAACATATCTCGAGCTCAAGGTTTATCCACCAACCTACACATTATCATATAATCTTGTCAAAATCCCAAGTCCACATCCTCACATATATCCATATCCTAAGTTAGATCACCATACACATTCATATTATAACATCCTCTTTTCATCTACACCCTCATTCACATTCATGTCATACCATAATCTTGTCTAAATTATCCTAAGTCTACATCCTCACATACATCCATATCCTAAGTTAGATGTTTCCCTAATGCACATCTTAAACCTATCCCTTATCCCTCATGTGACACTTGTCACATGATTATAACTTTGATCCAAACCCTAATCCTCAATTTATCTTAGCCATCCATTAACCAATCCATCTTGGCCCTTGATTTCTCTCATGGAAATTATATAAATGAGAGGCCTCTCACCCCACTTGAGTAATCCAATCTTATGCTATTATTATGTTGTCCAAATTTCTATTGAATCATCTATCATGTACCATCATGCTACTAAAATTATAAGCAACCACATTCTATCTATTAAGAGCATATCAATAGGCTTTGGGTGCATCCTATTCTAGCTCAATCATGGAGTTTGAAGGTGATTTGAGGTAAAGATTTATGTTTTTATGTATTCATCTTATTTCTTTCACTTCAACCATTTTATTATCCCAATTTTGGCATGCTCGCTAGGACTCATGTCCATGTTTTAACCTTTTTTGAGTTTTTGGTGATTTTTGAGTTGCAAGTCCTAGTTCCACACTTGGCTATGTTATTTTGTGCTTTAGTTTGACAAACCCATGCCTCCATTGTGACTTTTAATGCTCTCCATTTGATTGTATTACACTTTTATAGTGACTATCAATGCCTTCATCTCAAATTTTAGCACCTCTATTTTGAGAAACCATACTTGGCACTTGGCTTTATGATTCAATGCTTCTATTCGACAAAATCATGCTTTTTTCTTGACTTTCAGTACTTTCATTTGACAGAGCTTTGATTTCATGGTTTGCATTTGATAGAACTGTGCTTTCATGGTGACTTTATATACTTCTCCTATATCTTGTTGCACTCCCATTGTGACAAATAGTGCTTATGCTTTACATAAAGGTTTTTTTCAAGTCTTTGCAAAAAAGTGCCTTTATTTCATAAAGCCACATTTTTCTTTCACAAAACCACACCTACATTTCACAAAAAGTCACTTCTATTGCTCAAAGTGGTGCCTATGTTGCTAAAAATGGTGCCTGTGTTGTTCAAATTTTCTTCCTATGCAAATCCTAAAGAACTAGTCTTACAAAAACATGTATAAGTGTCCTCCAAGTCAACTTATCCACATTATCTCTAATTCAAACTTGTCATCCTCATCATCTCATCCTAATAACCTATTTTCATCCTAATCATTCCATGCTAATCATCTTTTCTCATTCCTAATCATTTTAATTATCCTCCTCATCCTAGTCATCCCTCTTCATCCTAATCATTCCTTTCGATCTTAATCACCTCATCCTAATCATATTATTTCATCCCAATCATCTCATTCTAATCATTCCTTTTCATTCTAAGACATCTCATTTCTATTCAACCTAATTATCTCATCTTAATCATCTTTAACCATCCTAATCATCTCACCCTGTAGACATGTAAAAATGACCTAACACTTATCACACATCTTGAATGACATGTTCTCATCATTGACATCATTATCATTTAATATCACTATATTTCACATCGATTACATCAAAAACCCTAATTTCCTCTATTAATAGAATTATATTACATTATTTAATTAATTTGCTATTTTATCATTTTTAACTAATTAAATAAATTTTATTTATTTAATAAAGTCTTAATCTAACTTTGTTCATCTTGATTAATGAAGTAACATCAATTATTTAATTATGTCGCTAATTTACCCTATTCCCCTAAATCAATTAAATAATTAAAACATAATAGCTTAATTAAATCACTATCCCCTAAACTTGAATAATTAAATTAATTATTCAAACATCATTCAAAAAGGTCAAAACAAACAAATACAACTTTTTTTGTAAATTCAAACATGACTTGCACGTTCAACTCAAAAAGGCTTAATTAATTAATTACCCTCACCCACTTTCATGATTGAGTAAATTATGACCATCGATTGCTCACTCTGATTGGCTAACTGATTCATTTATTTCTTGACTAATCCATCTATTTCCTAACTGATTCATTTGTTCTTCAATCCCACAAAAAGCTCAACGTAATTTCCTTAATTCCATAGATTAGGCAATCTATTTCCTCTGATTGATCAATTAACATCCTTAATTGATTTGATCACAAAATCTACCTACGCAATCTAATTCTTCTCAACAACTTTCAACCATTGATCTTGATTTGAAACATTGTTTAATCTTGCACATTCATCTCAAATCATAAAATCTATATAACAATCCTCTTCATCCTAAAAAACAATCAGAGAATTGATATCTCTTGTGCAACGAAGTAACGCTAAAGTGCCATTTGATTTATTGAAAGCTTTAACACACATCTTTGATCACCATTTATATATTTGGAGCTTTTGCAACACATAATGGAGTATTCGCATTGATACAACACAATCCAACATCATTTGTGAATACACGTTGACATGAGATGGGTAACGATATTAGTTAATCAAAATCATCATTTTGTTCTTTGATTACATTGCCTAATTTAATTGAATTCATTAATCTTGTATCATTAATTTAATGAGTAATGGGTTTAGGAATTCATAATTTTGTTTTGAATTAAGATTAGTTCAATTCAATTATGTTGTTTTCTCATATCTCAATTTCCCCCTTACACATTCTTGCATGCTTGATGGGATCTTGGTCCTTCACACTAACCTTTTTGTGAGTTTTAATTGAGCAGTTGCAGGATTTGGAATGTGGTTGCACTTTCTAGAAACACACTTGACAAAAAATTATGTGAACACTACATGAATCTTACATGGTCGTTCCTTCGTTTCAACTATGGTTACACTTTTTGCAACCACTATTGACATGTCTAACCGCTTTTTCTTAAAAAATAGGCCTGCTTTTGACATTTGAACGACTCTTGCACATAGTAGGGCCGCTTTTGACAATTAGGACTACATTTGCTAAAAATAATATGGCCGCTTTTGAATAACATTTAAGAGCTTTTGCTCTGTATCTTTTTGATTAAAATCTACAAACCAATTTTCCAATTTCTAATGCTAACAGGTGATTGTTTTGGGTCTTTGAAAGTTGCTAACATTGATTATGTAGGATTTGTAGGAGCATGCCATGTGTATATCCAAGAACAACTAACAATTTTATTACAGAGAAGGAAAATGATCCAAGTCACATTCCAAATTAAAAGCTTTCTAGTTTAGGAAAACACTTCGAATTGGTGTTTAACAATTAAACCCCACAACTTGCACGCTTTCAATTTAGTGTCTTAAAATGAACTTTTCAAAAGCTTTCTAGTCTAGAAAAATATTTCAAATTGGTGCTGAACTATTGAACCCCACAACTTGCGTGCTTTTGATTTGGTTTCCTAAAATTAAATTTCAAAAGCTTTCGTAGATTAGAACAACACTTCATTTTTGGTGCTCATAAAATAGAATGATTTCTTTTGGATTAAACACTTTCATTTTTGTTGACGAATGTATGATATTTCATTTTGTTGACCACATTAAGACAAGGTTATTAGAAACACTCAAGAATTAGTGCTTAAAACTGAAAAAATACATTCTAATTTGCACATTGCTATCTATTTGTTAGAAATCCATAAAACTTCAAAATTGGTACACCTAAAAAACAAATTTCTATCTTTTTTACACTTCATTCATTTTTTTTGGATAGTGTTGCTCAAGGGGCTTAAAAAGAATATTACAATGAATTGTATGCTATGTTTTTTGTGTTTGGAAAACTAAGTGTTTATCCTCTCCCCTCAAGTCTTTTGGCGATATTGGGTGACATAAATCATTTTGAGTTTCACACTTATTTCATTTCAATTAGCACCACCTCCTTTAGAGGGCCTGCCTTTGAGACACATCCCACATAGGAGAACTCAAAGGTGATTCAAAGAAAATTTTCCTTCAGGTTGCTATATAAATGGTCAAGGCTAAATGCCAAACAACTTAATCAGCGATAACTTTTCTATTAGTGCCATTCACGAAAGGGGTGGTACCATTTTGTATATAGAGCCCTAAGTAAGTTGGTTAAATCCTTAAGTGGATTTTTGGGCACTAGCAAAGCGTTGGATCCCTTGAGCATGACTAAGAACCAATGTAGTAGAGGCCACATTTTTTAGCCAAAACACTCTTTGAAAGTGGTGCATTTGAATTTACTTCTGAGAATTTACTTACCAATCCCAATTTATGGTTGAGATTAAAAAACTCTCCATAAGTTGCATGCAAAATCATTCCTTCAAGGCATGAGGTAAGCCCACCTAAAAGAACATGCCTATCTCTAGGTTGTAAATTTTCTTCATGAAATTTCCAAAATTCTTGGTTACTTTGGACATCAAACACTTTGCTTGATTTAAAATGAACACATCAAAACAAACATGGAAGATGGTTATCAAGTTTCAAGCCCTTTGGACTTAGGTGTGAATACCTTTTAAAAGAGCCCTATATTTGCACTTCTTAAAAGATATCTTAAAAAAATATCTCTAGAGGTTTCTGAATATTTAGGCTTACATTTCAAGTCACATTAAGAATAAAGTTAACATTGGGAACTATGGCTTTAGTATTTTGAATTTCACAAACTTTGAGCTTTCATGGAAAGAAACTTGCTTAAGCTATAGACATTTAGGGTCAAATAGTTTTGAGTGTTGTGTTGTATTGTATCACTTTCCAAAATCTCAAGACAAATTAGAATCAAACAAGATATCAAAAATTTCAAACTTGTCCAAACTGCCATCAAAATAGAAAACTAGAAGCAAATCTGAATTGAAGCCACCACTATTGCTATTTCTGCCACTATTGATCTAAGAACTATCACAGTCAACCAAAACCCTATCGCTATCGCTCTCTAGCTTTTATAGTTACTAATAGAACTTTACTACTCTTGCACAAGAAAAATGTGGTTGACTTAAACAAAAATGCTGCTACAAAGACTTATTGCTATTGACTTGATCATTACCATAGTTGACACAAAATTTTCTTGTAGTTAGTTAAATTCATCACTATTGCTCTCTATTTTAAATAGTCCATGTCAAAACAAAAACAATATTGCTAAACTGGACCGCTTCTGCCAAAAATACTCATCACACTTGACCTATGATTGTACCATAGTTGACATTCAAATTACTGCTTTTTCCAGACTTATTGCTACTGAAATTCACTGTTTCACCAGTCAAAAGAATTGGACCACAAAGATTGCTTTTGATGAAACTACCACAACTAACACAAAAAATGTTGCTGCTATTGACATAAAAAATACTGCTTTTTCCAAAACTTACCGCTATATTGAGCTCTCTATTACCAGTCACAAACTAAAATAAAGATCACTACTACTATATGTTTTGTTGTAGTTGTCCTAAGAACTGAACACTACTACTGTAAAGATTGTCACTTTTTCTCCATCTTCAGGTGCAAATTTGAGACTAATCCAAAATTTGTTACATCTTTCACCTTGTGAGAACAAAAATAATTATACCTCCAAAACACATCATATCTACATCGGTCCATATCCATTTACAAAATCAAACATTCCAACCTAATTTTTAGGATTCAAAACCAAAACAACAACTTGGATCATTCCTTTATTCAAAATTCTAAGATATCAACATTTGCTTGCACCTCAAGGCTAGTCCAAGTAGATCTTCAAAAAATATCCTCTAGAAAAATGAAGTGAAAAAATGGTCTAAATTTTTCAACATTTTGAATCCCAAAAGTTAACATCATTTCCAAAAAATTCACCAACATTACTCACTTTATGACCATTTGGTGTCCTACTACTCTAGTTCAACAACCAAGTCTTACAACACCCATTATACAACCAAGCCTCACACAAATTGAAGGAGAAAAATTGGATATTATAAGTAGTTTGAGAAAATTCATGTTTGACAAAAAGGAAACACCAACTCAGTGGAGAAACACATTGATTCTAGGATACCCTATTCATGTAGGCCTAATCCTCTTCCTTGATAATTCATCTATTGAATTTTTTTATTTGCAATAGGATATGATTTACCTTGTAAACAAGGTGCTAATCCTTCTATGCTCTATTGTGTATCTTCAAAGGTGTAGCTTCATCATTGACAAGATAGCTTTCCCTAAAAAAGGTAAGTGATCCAAGTTTATAAGTGATAGGATCCTCCATATGTGGGATAACTTCCTAATTGATATTTTCAACTTGATCTTGTGAAATATCAGATTTTAATGCTTCTTCAAGAGGTGTTGATGATTCACTATCCATGTAAAAGTCTTCCTCATGGTTCATTTTTGATATGCCTCCACTGGATGTTTTCGATTCACAATTTATGTATATGTCTTCTTCATGATCCATTTCTGATATATCTCTAGCTTTTGCTATGTTTTGATCACATGTAAAGATGCTAAGAGTAGGATACTCTTGTTCCTTAGTAATGATATCAAGAGTATGAGACTCTTGTTTTGAATGAAGATCATCTACATGTTCATTAGGAGTAAGCATCTCATGGGTAGGTGTATGTTTTCTTGGTGTATGGATTTGTTCTTCTTTTGGAAAACATTGTGATGCCTTGGAAGATATCTGCCAAGTCATTGTAGCATTTTGATGACAAGGATTCTTGATCTTGACTTTGTGTGGTATTATGTTCGATATGCTATGGTTCGTGCTCTTGACATGAATCAATCTCAAAGAAGGGATTTCTAGTAAAGGATCCTTGGATTTTCTCAAAATTTGGACATATGGGTGATAACTCTTGGCTTAGATTTTTTGCATTGGGTATAAGTGTTGTATTAAGAGTTTCTTGATTGCCAATATGTGCTGCCATAAGGTTGGATGATGCCAATATATCTTGGACTAGATCATTGCTAGAATTAGGTGATTGATTTTGATCATGCTTGGAATTAAATTCTTGTTGCATGTCCTCTTGATCATTGGATGATGTAGAGACATTGTTGACGTGATTAGTGGTAGATAGATCTTGATCATTGTTTTCAACTTTTGAGATATTGTCAATGTTATCATCAATAGATGACTTTATCATTATCTATAACATTTGAGGTAGATATATTGTTTATTTTTTCATTGGTAGATGGCTCTTGATCTCTTTTTTTAACTTTCAATGAGGTTGAGATATTGTTGATTTTGCTAGTAGTAGATGGCTCTTGATCTTGGTTTTCAACTTTTGAGATATTGTTAATGTTTTTCATAATGGTTGAACCTTGAATGTTGTATGCAATAGCAATTTCCTTTCGATCAATAAGGTCTTGGATGATATTTTTGAGTTCTATGCATTTTTTCATTGTGTGATCCTTGATTTTTTGAACTCACATCATTCGTACTTGTTATACCAAGGGAGTTTAAAGTTTGGATCACCATAAGTTGGATTGTTGTTGATTTTGATAAGGTCTTGTTGTACTAGTTTGTGCATGATTACCTCTAAAGTCTCTCCCAAAAGGGTGAATTTCCTTCTTTGTTGGTAATATTTCCTTTGTGGCCTCTCTTGATTGTTCTGATCTTGATTTTTCTATTGGTTGTTCAATTGATTATTTTGGTAATCGAGTTGATTGTTATTTTCTAACTGCAAGGTTATATCATCAATAGGTGTGTTCGTTTGGTTTGGAAGGAGGTTATAACCTTGTTGTTAGATGATGTTTCTTTGATCATAGGTGGGTATTTATGAAGGTGTGGACCCTTGATAACCATGTTGTGTATAAGGAGGGTTAAATACTTTTTGTGTGTTGTCAGTACCTTGAGGGTGGGGTGTGCCTTGATGTTGCAAAACTCCTTGGTACTATGTTTGAGGCACATATTGGGGTTGTGGAACTCCTTGATACTACGATTGAGGTACATCTTGATATTGCATTTGAGGTACACACCTTGGTGTTGTGAATTTTGTTTTGGCAATTGATGTTGTTGATTCACTTGATGTGGAAATAGACTTTGTTGTTGATACGAATCAATGTTTTGATGATGTTGGAAATGTTGTTGATGTGGATAATGAGATGTTTGAGGATTTGTGTTTATTTTTTGTTGGGGGTTTTGAATGAAGGAATATCCATATCAATTTTGCATAACATTAGGATCTTGATTTTATTGTTGTAACCCTTGTTGATATTGTGCATTGTATGAAGGATCATAGGATGGGGGTTGTTGGTACAAGGTGTCTTGATGTTGAACATGTTGTTGATGACATGAATCTATGTTTTGAAGATTGTTGAGATGTTGTTGATATTGTGACTGACTCTTTCGATGGTGTCCAAAGTATTGCTGATAAAGTTTTTCAATTTTGTTTTCAAGTGCATTTAGGATAGTTAGGCGGTTTGAACTTCCTGCACTTTAGGTGGTTAGGAAATTTTACCTTCAATCATCCCTTGTTTCATTACATTGGTTCTTATAGCTACAAATACTCTATTCTTGTTACCTTGTGTTGGCCTGCAAAAAGATTAATCCATACAACATACATATACAACTAACCTCTATAATTAGATCATAGAATTCTATTCATATGCATACATTCTCATATTTAAATCACACAATTGCTATGAATATTATCACCATATTTCATATCCATATACTTGGTTCAAGGTTACGAAGTATGTATAAAAGGATAAAAAACATGGAAGTATTTGTCTAAAAGGTACTTTAGAAACATATATAATGTGTCTTGAAAGTACATGAAAATTAGTAAAAAGATACTAATAACCAACCCCATCAGGAAGGGTACTATGCAACAAGCAAGATAGTCATTCCAAACAAAAGTTTTGTTATGGGCTGATTCCATAGTTATTTTGCATAATATTTGAGAGGATGGTATCCTCATCTCAGGTTTCTATCAAAGGGATTCTTCTAGTAGTCATTAATGTTTAAATCAAATATTGGTCATTATCCTTAATATTTAGCCATACTAGTTGTTCTAAGTTAGCAAAAGGTTGTGCTAGAGGGTAAAAAATAACTTTTTAGTCACATTTCCATTAGAAATTATCATATTCCCTAACCTATTCACAATAAATGCATAAAATATTTCCAAACATGGTCAACCTAATATAAGTGGGTATCCTCCCAAGTTAGCCTTTGGTTTTAGGATTATAAAATCTATTGCATGTTTCTAGGATGATCCCTTCAATTTAACAATTGACTGATCTACCAATTGTAGTATTGTGTGGATAGGATGAAGGTCAACAAGTTGCAATATTTGCATTGTTTCCTTGGTCATTAAATTTATGTAATCATAAAAGTTAGTTAAAATATTTTGTATGAAGGTTCCATTGATGTGAACATCTACAACTAGGCTACCAGGGTCTACATATTTTGGAACAACTAAATTTCCAAGCATGATATGAAAAAGCTATCCAATAACATGGATAGCTTTTGGGTCTTTACATTTTTCATTATGACTTCTTCAAACATAGTTCCTTAACAATTGTAGTGTAGATTGGAACATCTTTAATTTCCTAGAACAAAACATGAATTTTTCCACATAATCTTCCAAGGATTCATCTTCTTTATGTTTCATCCTGAAGATTCCATCTCTCCTCATGTCCCTTCCTTGATAGTCATCTTTATATTTCTTCAATAATTTATCTTTCATGGTTCTCTAATCGAGTACTGTATCTCTCCCAAATCCCATGAGCCATCTCAAGGAAACATCCTTGAGTGTTGGGAAAATCTTCAACTAGTGCACATTTTTAGAATAATTGTAACTTTAACAAAGGACATCAAATCCAAATAAGAATGTGTTTGGGTCCTTTATGATAAAACCATACAAATTTGGTAGGGCATAAGGTGGGATTTTTTCATGGTAGCATGCCATTCTTGGTTAGAAATGGGGAATTGGATGGTAGTGGTTTTAGGAGGCTCCTTGGTTGCTGCATTACCTATCATGGTGCTGGAGTTTTGGTTGTAAGTTGAAGGAATGACTTGATAATGAGGCTCATTTGATTCTTGACTTGAAATAATTAGTGGGGGGCTTCAGGAAATTATTCCTCAAGAATTAGGGGCTCACTTGCTTGTCCTTCTACAACATCTTCTTCTTCTATTGACATCTCTTCTTGATTACTGTTATATAGAAGAAATCTCCCTAGAATGAATCTCTTCTCCACCACAAGCAATGTTTATAGAGCTAATATTCTCCTTCCTACACAATGCTAGTGAATAGTTTGGTAATTTCACTAATGGAGCTACAAGTCATAAGTGTTGAAAATACACTTGTATTCTATGAAAGTATAGAAAAAACAATTCAAGACCCATAAATACTAGAGCTTGACACCATCCTTGAAAATGACATGAAAATATCGAGAACTGTCAATGATTAATAAATTTGATGTAACAAAGGTGTGCACAAGACTCAACACATATCAAAAATACAATGTGTTTCATTTATCATGTCAAAAATAGGATTGTATTCTTCTTGAATGGTGACAATACTATATGTAAGACTAAAGACTTATGTAGCTTAACTCAAATAATTGTATATAGTAGGAAAATAAGCTTTGCAAATTCTATGGGATTCAATCAAACAAGAATTGCATAACAATTGCTATAAAGATATTGTTGTTGGCGCATGTTAATAGTTTCCTTATTAATAAAATTAAGCTAACTATAAAAATTAAATGTAGCTAAGATTTCTAAAATAATGAAACTAATAGAATTAAAGCATGATTACAGTTAACCACAAGGGGGCCCTTGCTTGGGTCAACAACACCTCTCTTCTAATTTATATAATATTAACTAAATTAGATCCTCCTATAATACATCACATGAGATTAAATAAAATGGAAAATATATCTTCAAATTATCTACTTTGAAAAATAATATAATCTTGTAGGAAAAATATCTCTATCTAGATATGTTGAATCTTCAATATATATATATATCGAATCTTTCTTTTACAAACTTATTAGATTCTTCAAAACTATTATACACTTGTCTAGACACTCCCTATAATATAGGAGGAGGACTATCTTACTTTAAAATTAGAAAAAAAGTAGAATACTAAGTGCAATTAAGCCTAGATAAGAACATTCCTATTATAACATTCCAACTATTGTATAGGAGGAATCAATTTGTTCGAGACATAAATATGAGTGGCATAGACCATTCAATTCTTACTCGATCCTTGTTGAAGAATTACTACTATGTTTGCCACTTATTAGTCACCCTTCTCTTCTTTATTGAAGTTTCTCCTTAACTTGTGTAGAAGTTATTGCTGCTTGAACAATTATCAACAATTATGGTCCCTAGCTTTGGGCACTCATGAATTTGGCTGAATGAACCTGCAACTTTTGCTACAGACATGCTACAAAATTAGTTGTGGGCTTTCTTCCTTGCTACATGTAGAAGTTATCTTCTAGAATATTTATACTCTAAGATCATTATAAACAAAATAAAATGCTATAATATCTTGAAAATAATTAAAACATCATGCATAATATTATTTTTACTTTCAAATACTGAAAATTCTTAAGTATATGATCATGGCATGGTCTTTGGAAATATCTTTGAAACAATAAATTAATGCAATAAATGGGGACAATTATAGAATCCATCATGCTCAATTTGAGGTTTGCATGTTTTTTATTTGAGTATTCAATTGATTTCATTTTGATTATTATTTCCTTTTTCATTTGCATGCATACAATAAGGACTATGAAATAAAAAGGATGACACAAAATCTATACTAATGCTCCAAGATGTTATGAGAATGGAATTCAAAACTCTAGAATGATTCTCCAAAAGTATGTCAGTATTCCAATGCTCCAAAGCGCTAGGATTGCAACCCAAAAGTAAGAAAATGCAAGAGAGAAAATTCTTGTATGTTGTGTGTGGTTGTCAAATCAAAGAAAAGGGGATCCTTTTATAGATTTTGAGGATTCTAATAATATTTTGTGAGGGAACAATTGGAAAAAAATAAGGCTAGGGTAACCTAACATTCAATTTTTGGAGAAAAAAGAGGGGACATACACATGGTTGTATTTTTACTCTATCTCAAGGAGGATTAGATCAAATTGAGAGGATGAATAGGTGGAACCAATATTATTGGAAGTTGTTTTAGTTGATTTGGGATCATGATTTGTAAGATATGAAAAAATAAGGGCAGTCTACACATGAGAAACAACAAAAAGGCCTTTCATTCTAGAGCAATGGATAAAGTTGACCTTGCTAATAAAGACAAGGACAACTTAAGGGTGAAGGAAAAATAGGATAGGAGAAAAAAGAATGGAAAGAAGTAAGGGTAACATAGGGATAATAAATAAGGTTAGGAAGGCTCAAGACACATGAAAATGGGAAAACTAAGGAGATGAAAAAATTAAGGGCTATAAAGAAGTAAAATGGAAAAATAAAGGAAAACACTAAATATGAGTGCAAAACAAAGTAAAATGATTTGTACAATATTCAATATGTGTGACTATTATGTTCCTTTTTGATAGACACATATTCATCATAGTGATTGCTTAATAGCAATTGAAGACTTTAGTCCTTACACAATATTCTTACAATGGCATAATTCCCACACAAACTATGGACACAACTAAATAGTCACCAATCACTATAATGATACCAATGTGGTAAAAGGGTCAAACACCATAATAGGACATACAACTATCATGGACAAGAGAATAATATTCAATAATAAAGAAATATGCATTTCCTTAATGTCCTAAAATATTATTAGTTATATAAGAACATTATCTTGGACATGGTTATTTTATATATTTGTTTAATTGTTGGAACACAAGAGAACTATGTATACATATTGATTGTAATTTATAGTTAAATTCACTTTTCCCATCAATTTCAATTGAGCAACTTGAGATGTGAAATATATGTTTTTTCATTGTACTTCTAGTGGTCCATGAGAATCTAAAAAATAATATAATGTTATACAACCAAGGAATTTATTTAAAACAAGATAAAAGCTAGAAGGCATAAAGCAGGGTTGATCATTATGCTTGACCATTCTAATACTTTCTAATTCATATTGTAAGTTAGCATTGGTTTGCATTTTTATTTAAGAACCCATATTTTGGTGTGTGCAACATAATATAATCTACACACTCATTGTCAACCAATTATTTTGGATACCTTTCCTTAAAAGAATCCATCTTAAGTTTAATATGCATCTCAATCTAAAATTTGATTTATTTTGATCATGCCAAGAAGAGTAGGCACTCAAATATAGATCTCATTTGTTAACTACCCATGGTGTATGTGGTTACAAGAATTGACAATAGACAAGCCCTTGTAATGAGCCTAAATTAAACATACAAAGACAACAAAAATTTTCTTTAAATTTTTTAAGTCTACCAACCCTAACCATAGGGCACAAAATATTGAAGGTTAATCCCTTGCTAGATTACAACCCCTTATCCCTTAATAATAACCTTAATTACAACTAAGACAATCCTTAATGATAAGGTATTAAGTTGACCGTGATTATATTTTAAGTTACAATAATAGATTAATTTAATAGTTAACAATCAAATATTTGTGGAGATGAATTTACTAAGTAGAGATAGCTCAAATAACATCAAATGAATATCATATCAATACTCTCTTTCCTAAGAAGAGCATAATATGTTTATGATTGGTTTTTGTCAACCTTTCTTTGTTGAGAGATGTAAACTCAAATAATGATCACATTTCTAAAGTGCCCATGTTTTATATGGTTATAGGGGTTGACGAGAACTAAACACTCTTGATGAGATATAGGTGAACATAAAAAAATTCACTAAGAAGTTTATTTATTTGATAGAGTTTATATGTCTACCAACCCTAATCATAAGGAAGGAATTAATGAATATTAATACCTTAATATATTACTACCCTTAATCCTACATCCTTGATCCCTTAATCCTTAACCCTAATTTCAACTAAGATGATACTTAATGATAACACATTGAGTTAAGATAACTCATAGTTCAAGTTTTAATTTTGATTAAAAAGATTTATAGTTATCACTAAGTTTACAATAATAGTAAGAACATATTGCCTATATGAGGAGTTATCATTTAAAGTAGACTCTTGTATTTGAGAACCACAATCACAACCCATTAATTGTGACCTTTTATTAATTCCCAATCCACTTGTAAATATTATTTCCATTCACCGAATTGGACAAGGTAAGAATATGATCCATCTTCATAGATATTTTTACTTGAAGAAAAATCTTAATTGTAAGTGTTTTTTTCCATTCACCCAATTGGACAAGGTACCCGATTCCATCTTCATATCTAACTTAACTATTTAAATCTAATAAAAGTATTTGAATCAAATTACGGGGATGAACAATACAAGGATAAATTATGTTGCTTAGGTATAAGAAGTAGGGGTATCATAAAAATATGTAAATAAAAACTCATAAATTCCCTAAAAGAAAACCCTAAACATATGAAAATAAGAGTTATGTAGAGAAAACATTGTTAGTTTTTACATTAGTTAAATATGGCTTTTACAAGGAAACCAGTTTGAGTAGAACATTTCCACTCAAGAAATTGATGTTTGATAAAAGTTCATAAAGGTTTATGCATGTGCATGCATACTAAATAGAATTACACCTTGCACACTATTTGCATACTATTTTCATACAACTTAATGTGTTGCAACTTCTCTAATTTACCAAGCGCATAGGAAATGAGGCTAGAGAAATGCTTATTAGTCACGTTGAGAATAGCAAGGAAGGATGTATTGCCTACATGAGGGGGAATCATCCCAACAAAAAACTTGTATTTGAGAGCCACATGTATAACCTATTTATTGAAATCATAATTTATTCTAGTCTAGTTACAAAAGTTATTTCCATTTACCCAATTGGACAAGGAAAGACTTGGATCCATCTTCAAAGAAAATTTTAATTCAAGAAAAGATTAAATCTCATAACTAACTTAATTATTAGGCCTAAAAAATGCATTTGAATCAATTTTTGAAGATAATAAATATAGGGATGAACACTACTTAGGTCTAGGAAGAAAGGGTTTTCATAAAATGAGAAACAAAGAAATTCATAAAGTGCCTAGAAAATTCCAAACATATGAAAATAAAAAGGTTTTTAGAGCAAACATTGTGGGTTTTTACATTAGTAAAATATGGTTTGTATATTTTTTAACCTTATTTGTAGATGTACGAATTAGATGATTATGGAACATATACTTAAAAAATGCATATTAAAGCTCCAAGTGATCCATTAGAGTTTCATTTCACACTTGAAACACATTGTAGTTCATGGTTCACCCAAAATGGTAAACCAAAATCATAGATGAATTATTGTTTAAAATATGTAGACAAAATGACAAAGGAAATTTTATTTATAAAATGGTAAGTAAATAATAATGTCATAGTTAATGAAATGGATTCTAAAAATGATGCAAGTTTTGTAAATGATGTTGTTGACCATGGCTAAGTGTCAATCATTAGTTAATGTTTGGGTAGTGGTTGATCGCTAGATTAGTTGGTGGTTTCCATCATCAAACAACTAAGTGTCAACCAATCATTGATGTGGAGGAGTAAGACTTAGTGTCATAGAGAATAGGAAAATGGTAAAACCTAAAGATCAACCCCATATGACCTCTTGTGAGCATTTCCTTTATAATTCACTATGAAATCTCCTACCCACAATTTATACAATTTTGTTGTTGATCTTCTTCAATTGAATATGACTCCCAAATATTCTAAGGTTCTAGATTTAGTGGGAGGGTCTTGTGACCAACAACGTGTAAGAAAACTAAACCATATATTTGTATAGAATAAAAAAGAGTACATTCTTCTTACTTTTCATGATTAATTTTGACCTTGTTTTATCCATGTTTATAGATATGATAATGTAGTTTTTGATTTGGGCCATTTATGTAGAATATTTAATTAAAACCATAAATATGTGGCCATATGTTTACCCATTATAATTCTTATTCGATGTACAATTGATTTATTAGTTTCTTATAATTCCTAGATATAGTTATTATGACAATCCAATCCATCAAATTCAAATTCTCATTAATTCCACCTTGACCTAATTCAAATTTATTACTATTATCTTCCATCTTTTGTGCTAATTTCCTTGAATTGAGGTTTAGGCTAACATATAAGAAGATATGCCCTAGGAACCTTGGGAATAAATGGATAGTCATAAAATGTTTATGGTTCAAATGCATCATCATTAGAGCATCAAATTCACATGCAATAAAGGAAAAAATAATCATAATAGCTTACATCATCATTTCAAAGGATATTTATCGCATGGCTCATTATTCAATCATTATAAATAAAAATTACATAGGCTTGATAAAGGTGAGAAGAATTGAATCACTCCAATCCTAGCTTAAACAATTCCTAAATGTGTTTGTCAATACCACTCGATCTTAGATTAGATAATAGTTAAAGGTAAATGAAAAGAACACATGACAAATCACATAAAGTTAGAACTAGGATAACAATAGTGATCCCATCCAAGAGATTATAACCATCATGTTGACTCACCATAGCCATTTGTAGGTGTTCCAAGTCTCATATTTGATTCATAGATAGCTTCTTACCATACGTTAGTCAATCCATCATGATGTAATAGTTATGTGATACTTCTTCGATTCTTTATTTGTTCATGCAATTACTTGTTTTATATTTGTCTCACTTAATTGTGTTAGTTTAGATTTGATTTTGGATTAAATCATGTCATGTGTTGGATCTAGAATAATACTTTGTGAAGAAATACAAAGAATGCTCCCTTATCTCTTAAAGTTTCCTTTAGCATTTTGGTGAGCCTAATATTTCCTACACTCCCATAGAGTTTGGCCTTAGGGTTTATCCTTTTATTTTTTCTCAGTTCAAATATGATATACATTTTTATAATTTTACTTTTCAATATGTGATAACTATGTTTTATTATTAGATCTACAATTAAGGTTTTTGCCAAGATAGTGTGTTATCTTTCATCCTTAAGGCTCCTCGATTGTACTAGAGTTTGAATCTCATAATTCTTACAGTTGATTTTGTGAATATGTTTTTATGATATAATTTCATATTTCATATTAGATGGATAAAACATATTATTATATATCCATTCCATGTCAATATTAGTGGTGCTTAATTCTTTGATTCTTTCACCATGGATTATCACCAACCCCTATCCTTAGCCTTGAACTATAATTATATCAAGGATTGACATATTCTTACACTTTGTCACATTCAACCATAAATCCTTGATAGTCTCATTTCCTTTTACCATAAGGGTAGTGGTATAAATTTTTGATGACACATTTTTCATAGTATTTGTGATCCCTCATCCTTCATGGAACTTGGTTTCACTTTCCTTTCCATCCTTGATGTTGTTACCTTTCTTATTCTTATGCTTCACTTTGATTGTATTCCTCCCATGGATAATACTTATGTAGATGTTGTGGATTCCACTTGAAAGAGATTAGATGAATTAGTTGAGATAGAAAATATAGATTTGCTAAAATTAAATTGGAGAGATTAGAGCTTACCGTTAAATCAATACAATGTAAAATTTGATTTTGTAACACAATGACAAAGAGATACGATCAAAAATTTGAAAGTGGATAAATAACTAGAAGTATGTGATGATTGAGATCTAAGATTATGAGGATTTGGGAAATGATTGGACCTTCAATCCATTTTATATTGATTGTGTAGTTATATCCATTTCCTAAATAGACCTTTAGTACCCACAAAAATGTTTTCCTAGATGATATTTGTGTAAGGAAAATAGTGTGGTGCTAAGAAACACTATTAGGAGCTTGCTATGCAAATGTTGAAGCATGCAATTTCTTTAACCCTTAGGCCCCTATGTTATTAATAATAAGAGAGAAATTTGAATTGCCCATAGATGCCAATGTGATTGGTGATAATAAATATTGCTAAGCTAAACATTGAATGGGTGCCTTTGCAGTGCACTTTGACAGTGAATGTCAATTGTTGATTATTGCTAATGCTCAATGCTAATAGATGAGGACTAATAATTGATTCTTACGAAATGATAAGTCATCTTTGTTCTTTTAGTACTTTGTGATCTTTAATTCATTATCTATCATTTATGTGAAAGTGTTTGAGGATGATGCCTTTATACACACAACCCTAGACACACGATTTAATTTGTTTAGCAGCCATGCTAATGAGTAACAATTAGGCCTCAGGATTGTTGACCTTGAAAAAAGGATTTGAAATTTAAAAATTGAGACAAGGCCATGTCTACAATCAAGTCCAAAGAATAAAATTGTAAAAAAAACTAATAAAAACTAAATTAAACAAATCTATTACATATTAGAATACTAATTGAAGCTTAGAATCACCAAACATACTTAAAAAACTAATTTATATATTAAAATTATACATCTAAAACATCCCAAAAAGTAATAATACATAAAAAAAATAGAAAAAATTATAAAGTTAATACACTTTTCTTTTCCAAAAAATAAAATAAAATAAAAATTTAAACCTTTTAAAATACAATGACTGCTTAGAGAAGCAACATATAACTTTTATGGTTATAGATGCAAAAACATCAAGAAAAAGCTCGAAATAACTGGTCGCTACCTTGATATTTGTTTGATGGCAGTGGGTGAATGTTAAATTCAAACCTCACTAACTGCTATTCAAAGAGAATGTATCTCACCTGGAAGAAAAACAGGGAGTTTAATGTCTACTTCATCACAAGATTTCTGTTTACCCATTCATTCTAAAATTGGGGCTATAAACTTTTCCTTTCCCCATATTCAGGATTGTACATTAGAAGAGTAATTTTTTTTTTTGACAGAACGTTTGTGATTTGGATGGTAGCCCAAAAACAATTGTTTACTGCTTATTATCGACATGACCTTGGAAATGTCATTTCTCGTCCAAACAACCTGGTATGCAGCTAGTCAAGCAATTTTGAATTGTGTTTATTCTCCACATTTCTTCACTCTGATAATCTTCCATGTGATCACAGTAGACAGAGTGCTGACAGTGGAGATATTTGCAATTATTTTTGGAGAATCCTGCACATCTGATCTCTTTTTATCTACTCTGATGTTTGAAATATAATTCAATTGAATGTTTTACATGTATACAGTGCTGATAACAGCAGAACAATTGCTCTGACAGTTAAGGACAAGACTGAGGTTCCAATCTACTGTACTCTCTCTTTGATGTTGGTGGGTCCATTATGTTTTTCTGAGGATCATCCATTTAATATCTTCTTGAAAGATGGATTCCAGATCAAAGAGTCTTATCTCTAATTCTTACCATAAGATAGCATGCAAGGCAAGGATACACCTAAGATTCATATACATTCTGAAGACGTATGATTTCTACATTATTCCAGATACATGCCAATTTTGAGTCCCCACTTTCTTGTACATCCGTGATGAATAGATGCCGTCCTGCACAAGACAAGCAGACAGATATATCATACCTTTCGTTTTGGTTGATTCTGGTTTGTAATGCCATTAATTTACATAAGGGCATTTCCTGTCCTTGAAAAGCTATAATTGTAGCCATGGCTTAACAAGTTTGTTTTTCAACCAGTTCAGGCATGTGGAATCCTCAGAAGTATCAATCTGGCTACACGCACAGTACTTTTTATTTAGTTTTGAATACTTACCCTAGAGCTGTGCTTAAAGACCAATGAAATTACCAATTTCTCATCCTGTTATTTCCTTTTCATTCTTACTCAAAAGCATGCAGCAGATAAATTCTGAGGCATGTACATCCTATCATGAATTTGATTTTGCATTGATTTCTAATATACTATTCATTGATACCTTCTGCTTTCGACAACGAAGACATAAACCCTGTTGTTGATTTCAATCCAACTGCATCCTGGCTCTTTTTGCACCTCAAGGTCTTTAATCAATGTTCTTACCTTTGCTACAGCATCCCAATTTCCAGCTGCAACATATATCTTTTGAAGAAGCAAATGAGTGGCAGCATCCTGTGGCTCCAACTCAAGTACACATTCTGCCGCACGTTTTCCTATATCAAGGTTGCCATGGACTCTGCATGCACCAAGAAGGATACGCCAAATCAAAGCACTAGGTACTAATGGCATGCTTTTAATAAAGGATTCAGCTTCATCCAAAAATCCATAACGGCCAAGAATATCAACCATACACGCATAATGTTCTAGTCTTGGTGTGATTCCATAATTCCTTGTCATTGAATGAAAGTAGCTTCGAGCTTCATCCACTAGACCAGCATGGCTGCATGCAGAAAGAACATTAACAAATGTGACGTGGTCTGGTTTGAAGCCTGCTTCTTGCATTTCAAAAAATGTTTCCAATGATTTGTCAGCATAACCATATCGAGCATATCCGGCAATCATGGTATTCCAAGAAAAATGTCTTCGTTCAAACATACTGTTAAAGACTTTCTGCGCATCCTCTATGCTGCCACATTTTGCATACATATCAACAAGGGCAGTATCAACAAAGATGTCTGAATAAAACCCTGTTCTCATTATACTTGCATGAACCTGCTTACCATTTTCCAAAGTTGCTAAGCTAGCACACGCAGTGAGAGTTGTGGCAAAGGTGAAATTGTCAGGTTTGATGTGAATGCCTATACGATGCATCTGGGAAAAGAGTTTGAGCGACTTCTTACCAAGGCCATTTTGGGTATATCCAGCAATCATTGCATTCCAAGAGACCACATCTTCTTTAGGCATTTCAAAAAAGAAGTTGCTAGCATTATCTATGCTTCCACAATCTGCATACATGGTAAGAAGGGCATTCCTTACAATTGCCTCTACTGCAAATCCAGCCTTAAAGAGATGAGCATGCAATTGCTTGCCCTTTATTAAAGTTTCTGGGCTTTTAAATGCACCTAGAATGGTAGCAAATGTGATGTGGTTCATCTCACCTGCCTTGTCTTGCATTTGTTGAAAAAGCTCAATAGCTTCTTCAAATTGACAACCCTGAACATATCCTCCAACCATAGCATTCCAAGAGGTCAGGTCTTTTTGGGACATATGTTTAAAAACTTGGATTGAATCCTCGATGCTACCGGATTTAGCATACATAGTAATAAGGGCATTGCCCACAGAAACACAGGGTTCGAATCCAATTTGAATTATTCTAGCATGTATCTGCTTGCCCCGTTCCAGTCCTTCTAGGCTGGCACATGAACTAAGAACACTGGACAGAGTAATTGAATCTGGTTCTATATTACTTTGTTGCATTCTACAATAATATTGCAGCGCTTCCTTATCCTTTCCACTGTGAGTATATCCAGAAATCACTGCATTCCATGAGACTACATCCCGTTGATTCATTTCATCGAACACCTTGCAGGTGTAATGGGTGTTTCCACATTTGGCATACATGCTCACAAGTCCATTCGTAACAGACAAACTGGTGTAGAATCCTGTTTTTATAATGTGGGCATGGAGCTGCTCACCCTGTTGCATTGCTTGCAAGTGAGCACAGGCACTAAAGACAATTGCAAAAGACTTAGAATTAATCCTTATGGTTTGTGCCTGGATTCGCATTTCTTGATACAACTGCAACGCATCCTGCGCATATCCTGCATGCACACAGCCGACCATCATAGCAGTCCATGATACTACATTCCGTTGAGGCATTTTGTCAAACACTTGGCGCGCATTCTGCAGATAACCACATTTGCCATAGACGTGGACAAGTGCACTTGCTATAAATACATCCCACTCTAATCCAGTTTTAATGATCGAAGCATGTGTTCGCTGAATGGGTGAGATTGTGGTGCAGACACTTAAAATTTTGGGATAAACAGACTTAGTGACGGGTAATCGTTGAAATTGCATACTGTAACAGATTTCAAAAGCATTTCTGCCAATATGCACTTGGCTGGAAACTTTCATTCACAAAGAGTTCGTTATGATTTGTTGGGTTATTTAACGTGGGATTCCTCAAATAACTTTGATGAAATAGATTTCTTCCGACGTTGAAGCTGAGAGATAACGAAACACTCTACAAAAAAATGCCACCTGATTTGTTTTTTTGTCATTTTGTCAAACATTTCTACTAGACTGCAGTGGACACTGTATTTAGCTTGATATTTATTTTTTGGTTGGCGCGAGCTTACGAGATTATTTATTGTGTTTGGGTGTTTGTACTAGGTAAGCCAAACGTTTCCATTCTGAAAATGGGGATCAATTTCACATTTAAAAATTAGCATATCTACTTTAGTCAATAATCTATATAAAATTTTAAATTAGCATATCTATCTTATTCAATAATCTATATAAAAAATATTAGACATCTGTTTTTCAAGCATTTATTTTTTAGTATATATTCTTTTCAATAATATATTTTGTTGTAGGTAATATTATTGCATGAGTTTTGCTTTTCATTGTTAATTAGTTATTATTAATTTGTTTTTCAACCAATCAAAAACAATATTTTTCAAAACATAAAAAATTAAATTAAATTTTGTAAAGTTAACCTACAAAACATTTAATTTTACAAATTATAAAAATTATTTTTTGATCATATCATCGGTTTAAAAATTATGTGTGTTATTGGGAGAAAAGGTAAAGGTGGGACCCGCCACAAGTTACATGTTCCGAGCCGAAGGTGATGGTGTCTATGCATTCAACGGTGACCACTAAGCACTAATCAATAAATAGTACACTGGTAGTTAGATATCGATTGATGCGGAAGCACAGAGCCACATGTTTTATGATTTTTCCTTAGTCGGTGTGACTAGGTGAGCTCAACATCATCTCTTTAATGCCAATAATGTCTACCCAAAATTAGTTTCGTGAGTGAGAATAAAATAGGATAAAAGAAAGTGATATCACAGACATTAGTGATGCAATAAAGCTCAGCATCATGTCTTTAATGCCAATAATGTCTATCCCAAATTAGTTTCCTGAGTGAGAATAGAATATGATAAAAGAAAGTGATATTGTAGACATTAGTGATGCAATAAAACTTAAACGCTGAGAGCGTGCCATTGAAAAAGATCAACTTACAATCGAGTATCTTGTTTGTAATATGTAATCATCTCCTTGTAATGTGTATAGGGGAGAGGGGCCCATAGTAGGGCAGCCTACTTTTGGGTTTTTGAATTTCATAACATATGGTTTCAAAAAAGTCTAAATTTTGTACAACAATTTACTTGCCAACTCATCTACCTAAAAAAATTATTTTTAGGGTCACATCATCAAATATGATGCCACATTAGCATGCTTTTTGTAAAACTACATAGGGGCCCATAGTAGGGCATTAAGTACCTTGAACATGTTTGGCTCATGTGGCTTCACAGGATTTGTTCAGATTATGTAATTTTTGGAAAAAAGTGTTTTACAAGTGGATATTAAAAGCTCCACTGTGAGGCCCATATATATCTACTTCTATCCCTACTAATGGTCCTTGCCATACTATGGGCCCCTCTCCCCTAATATTATAATAAATGATATTACTTTCAAGTATTTTCTCTTATTGGCAATTATAAGAATATACAAGAAAAAGGTCTATGAGAACTATTTCCCTAGAAATGTGTTCTAAATATTGGGTGAAAGAATATAGTATAGTTTTACAATTTTTTGAAAAGAATGTTCAAACAAATATTCCAATTGAATAATATTTCATGGTAGTATGAGAGTGTCTTTGCAATTGTGAAAGTGCACATCAAATATAAGTTTTCAATCATAATTTGTTCTTAAAATTTTTTATTTGTAAGGACAAATTGAATGTATTGCTTCTTTTTGATAGTTTATTAAATTGTAAATTTTGATTGAAAACATCAATTACATCATTATGAATGTCAAAAAAATATTACTCTCAATAACACAAATGTGAATTTTGAATGTATTGCTTCTTTTGTATAGTATATTAAATTTTAAAATTTGATTGAAAACATTTAATTACATCATTATGAATGTAAAAAAATTACTCTCAATAACATAAATATGAATTCATATATAAATAAGTACAAGAAAAAATCAATAAAACTAATAAATTAATAATTATTAATATTAATCTTATTAAACTAAAATTAATAATTAATAATATTAATTTTTCATATAATATTTATGTGAAGTTTTTATTAATATATTAAAATTTATAATATTATTATTTATGTTCAAATAATTTGAATAATAATTAATAGATTTAATTTTCTTTTTTATAATTATATTATATAATCATTTCATTTCATTTATATTTATTTGATATAAGATAATTTTAAAAATTATTATTTAAGTTTACATTATACCATCAATATATATTATTTAATATAATATAAAAATTTTTATATTATAATATGTAATATGTAACATAATTATTACATAAAATTTTATGTTTATATAATTATCATTTTTTTCTTTTAATATTATATTATCATTTGATTTGATTTTTATTTTGTTTGATATTTATAATTGTGATCCTAAGAGTTTTATCCTACTCCAACGTACAAAATAATTCAAAAATGCAAGTGATAAAAGACTAAGGACACTTCAAGATTAGCCTAAAGAGTGATAAAACAAGAAAGAAAATGGACAAAACAAGATGCAAATGATTTCACTTTCCTTGCTATTGACGACTCCTTGATTGGCCCTTGCTTGAGATGATTTTGTGTGCTCCTTAGATGATTTCTTGAGTGACTAAATACAAAATTGAATGTGCAAAATGATTAGAATGGATAGCTAGATGATGGTAAATGATTGAGAATGCAAATGGGCAGCATGTAGTTATCAAATGGCTAAGTGTTTTAAAATGCCCTTAAGGAGAGGGTATTTATAGGAGAATTTGAATTCTCTAGAGAATTCAATGGTCAAGATGCATCCAACAAGGCCAAAATGAAGGGCTATGGTGGGTTGAGAACCCACAAGCCCTCACATCTTGACATGTGGATGGTGAAGTGGCCAAGAGAAGATGAGTTGTAAGTGAGGTGTCAAAAAGGTACATGAGGTGGAGGAAGGACAAGCACCTTGGGGAATGAGGAGATTTCCTCAAAAAGGGATTCCTTTTCCCCAAGTGGGAGTGAAAGGGACATTTGAGGAATTTTGGATTTCTTCAAAAATCTACATGGAAAAAGGAAAGGTGGTTGGGGATATAAATGTGAATTAAAAATTCACATTCTTAGGAAGATCTAAAGGATAAAAGGTGGGCTCCAAAAAGGTGGGACTTGGTCACATGTGGAGATTGTGACAAGTCCAAAGTTCTAGAAGTCTTGGAAGGATGGAATGTGAATTAAAAATTCACATATAAAGGAGGGGAATCTAGGATAAATAAATGTGAATTAAAAATTCACATGGGAAAGGGGGTCAATGCCAAAAGAAGGTAAATGCAAAGGTTGGTTAAAAAGTGGTGCTAAATCTAGCTAATGACCTTGGTTAAGGTTGTGCAAATATTGGATTAGGCTAATTAATGGAAGATTAGAGGCAAGTGGCAAATATAGGAGGATGTGACATTAATCTTTGATTAAGAGAATGCACATCATAATCATGAATTAATTAAATTAATTCAGATTAGGGCAAGGTTATGGAGGATGTGACAAGGAGAGAGAAAGTGAGGAATTTTAAATTGATTTTTAAATCAAAAGGGGAAAAATGACTAAATTAAATAAATTAGTGTATTTGTTTAATTTAGAGAGGGAGAACATGAAAAATAAAGCATTTAATTATTAAATCAAATACTTCACCGATATGAGATAAAAGGTATAATATTAATTCAATAAATTAATATTTTAATATGGTAGATGACAAGGGAGTAAATTTAATCATATGGAAGTGATTAAATTTAGATGTCTACATTTTGCCCCTCTTCGAAATATTGTTAGGAAAACAATGTTTCGAAGAAAAATAAAATGCGAATGAGGCAAGAAGTGACAGATGGTGATGCCCCTAGCATGGAAAGATTAATGATGCCCCAATGACTAGGTTGAAGGAATGGAGGAATGGTAAGAGGGTATGCCCCCTCGAGAGGGCGGTCGGGGGAGGAAAAAAGGGGTCCCTAGGTGACATCTCAATAGAAAGAAAAGAAAGACACCATTGGATAGAGCTCAAAAAACTAAGCAATTTTGGTTTTCGAATGAAGGTGATCCGACGCACGGTTTGCAAATGGCAGCCTCGGGAAGTTTGGGATTAGTTGGATGAATAAAAAGTTAAATAAAAGGTAAAAAATACCTTTTTGGAGGAAGGGGTTAAAAAGGTAATTTTAAAAATTACCTTGGTCATTTTCACTGTAGCAGTTGAGAGGAAGAGAGTAGAAGAGTGAAAGCGGATGAGGAGAAACAATGCCGACGGACAATGACACCGCGATCGTGCACCGGGCGAACGAGGTGCGGGTCTTATACAACGGGGGCACGGGCGGACAGCATGTGAGTAGCAACAAAACCCTTCTATGTAATTTACGCACTTTTTATGTAAAAAATAAATAAAAAAAAAATTGAAAACATGGGTTTTGTTAAGGAGGAAAATTAGAAAAATGGGTCTAAGTTAGTTTGTTAAAAAAAAAAAAACGAGGGGCCAGTGAGGGCATAGCCGCTGAGCAGAGCAGCTGGCTAGAGACGCCATGGCTAGGGGCTAATCTGCTTAACTACTTGTGGCCGGCTGCCTTGAGAAGTGATCCCGGCGCTATGGTGGTGGCCGCCCGGGGAGTAGTCTGCGGCGGTAGCGCCCGACCCGAGGCGATCCTTGAAGCCTTGGCCGCCCATGAGCTGTCTAGCCACACAGTGAAGCGGTCCCTACCAAACTGCGGCCCGAGGAAGCGCGGCCACTTCGTACGGTAGTCCCACCCTACTGTGGCGGGGCACAAAGCCGTTCGATCGGGGACAAGGCTATCCAAAAAAAGGGAGAATTTAACCCAACGGGGGGGGGGGAAAGGTAGCAAAAAAGTAAGAAAATAAAAGAAAAGATGAATACGAGGAAATGGACTAATGATAGAGTGTTCATGTATGCAGAGCTTTGAGCGGTTACGAGTGTATGAGCGACGGTCAGAGGTGATGATGGCGACGATAGCAGCGATGAACAAGGAGGATCAGGTGACATTGGATTACGTAGGTTTAGGTCACTGTGTTTAGTTTCCTGAGGTCCGAGCACATCTAGTGATGTTGACAACATTGATAGAGAGATGGAGCTCAGAGACATCGACATTTCATTTCCCTATAGGAGAGATGACCGTGACGTTGGAGGATGTGTGGCATATCCTAAGGCTACCGATTGCCAGCCCGTTAGTGAGTGAGGTGGTGTCCATTGGAGCAGAGTTACAGGAGACCATGAGAGTATTGTTTGGAGATGTGACGTTTCCCCCAGTGAAGGGGCAGTTGGATTTGGACGGGTGTTTGGCAGTAGGGGTGCCAACTTTACCGTTATTCCTGTGTGGGCTGATTAGTGGGATACTGCTACCAGATCGGAGTAGACGGTTATGTAACCTATGTTATATGGAGGTGATCCGCCACATTGTCGAGTGGCGGGGGGGACCATTTTTGTGGGGTTCATGTGTATTGGCTCAGCTGTATAGAGATATGCACAGGATCTACTACTGGGAGGTATCGAGTGTGACACATGTGACACTACTGCAGATTTGGGTGTGGGAGCATATTGCAGTGACCAGACTGATAGTGGTGAGGAGGGGGACAATGAATGATCGTGAGACCGTAGCGTGGGAGTATGGAGAGGAGAGAGGGTGGGTTTTCCGCTATGAGATGCAGGGGGAGATGGAGGGGTGGAGGAGAGCATTTGATGATTTGCGTTCGGGGGACATAGAGTGGCGGCCATATAGGGCACGGCAATTCAGGGGATGGATGGATACGGGGAGTCATGAGGGGTATTTTTTGAGCCGATGTTTTATTATTGGTACTCTACTACGCATAGTAGAGTCTCATCGACCAGATAGAGTGTTGAGACAGTTTGGGGTGATATAAGATATTCCGACAGCGCCTATCCTGTTCTGGCGATATAGTAGAGAGCTACCATGGGGAGGCCGCATAGCACCAGTGACAGTCAGGGCATCATGGAGGGCAGCAGGACAGGAGGCTTATCCAGGGAGAGTAGGAGAAGAGCAGGTGCCAGTGGTGACCGAGCGATATCGGAGGTGGTTCCAGAACAGGTTATGGGAGAGGATTACGCCTATTCAGCCTATTTTGAGGGTAGCAGGTGCCGGACCAGTGGATGAGCAGAGACCACTAAGGGAGAGGAGAGGAGGGGAGCAGCAGCGACGAGAGGGTGCGGCATTGGTAGGCGAGGGGGGATAGGAGGAGCCTGAGGGGGATGAGAGAGAGCAAGCAGATAGAGTAGGGAGGAGGAGGAGGAGACATCAAAGATGAGGTCGGAGAGAGGGTCGACAGCGGGAGAGGGGGCAGCCACAGAGAGCCCAGGGGGAGCAAAGGGTGGATGAGGTGATGGATGTGGATGATATGGCGGATGTGGAGGTGGTAGATGTGAGGGATGCGACAAAGGAGGGGAGGAGAGTTTGTGGTAGGATGACATGGGCAGCCACGGAGGTTGCGGGTTCAACTAACTATAAAGAGTCATGAGGCTCATCAGGAGCTGGAGAGCAAAGAGGAGGAGGAGGTGAGAGCAGCACCAGGAGAGGAGAGGAGATCACCACAACATCGATTTGTGGTTGAGAGACAGGGAGAGGCGAGATGATTTCGGGTTCGCCGGATTATGGAGGACCAGGAGGAGGGATAGGAGCAGGGGGATAGGGAGCAGCCAACAGGTGGGGAGGATGAGATAGAGCAGGTGGTTGGAGAGGAGGACGTGATGGTTCGGGAGGAGGAGGTGATGGTTGGGGAGGAGATAGAGCAGGCGATTGGGGAGGAGGATGCGATGGATGTGGAGAGGGATGCAGCAACAGAGGATGTTACAGCAGCAGAGTCATTAGCTTTAGTTCCTTATGTACCAGAGGATCCCATTGTGCAAGCGAGAGGAGAAGAGGTGAGAGTACGGATGGCGGAGCGGAGAGTGAGGGCTCTTAAGGCCGAGCTGGTCAGAGTAGAGCGAGAGTCATTGAGAGATTATGAGGACGTGGTTTTGAGCTGGGGGGAGCAGTGGAGGAGAGAGACAGGGCACGGTTAGAGGTGCAGAGGATACAAGGGGAGTTGACTAGTATGACATGGGACCACGAAAAATTGCAGGCAGAGGTCGTGGTTTTATAGGCCAGGGGGGAGCCAGAGGGGAGGACAGAGCAAGGAGCTGATCATGGAGCAGGATGTACTAGTCAGCAGTCAGGAGATCTTCAGTGGGACTGGGACGAGTTTCAGGATAGGGTACATTGTCTTGAGCAGGCACTTGGAGATATGGGGTAGGGAGGCTGTGGCAGTAGAGTAGGCATGAAATATGCAGGCCGAGAGGGACACAACACAGGCGCAGGTATAGGTGATGGAGGTAGAAAGGGATGCAACAGAAACGTGCATTTAGAGTGAGAGAGCCATGGAAAAGGCGGAGATACAGTCATTATAGAGAGGGAGAGATGAGGCAGTAACAGAGATAGCGATTCTCTAGAGAGAGAGGGATTTGGCAGAGTTGCGGGCACAGGCTCTCTAGAGGGATAGAGATGTGGCAGTGACTCGGGCACAGGGGGCTGAGAGGGAGAGGGATGCAGCAGAGATGCGAATGCAGGCCCTATAGACAGAGAGGGATGCCGCGATGGCTTGTGTTCCGATAGGTCATGGTGTGAGTGGGATGCCAGGAGTGGATATGCAGATTGTGGAGAGAGAGAGGGATGCAGCGGTGGCACAGACAACAGCTACAGAGGAGATGAGGGATAGATTACAGGCGGAGTTGGCACAGATCCAGTTGGTGTAGAAGGCATGGGAGCAGGAGAGGAGAGCTATTACTAGGGACCGAGACAGGTATCATCACAAGCGGAATGCCGCTCGGGTCCAAGTTGCAGAGCGAGAGGAGAGCATGAGGGAGGAAAGTTTTTGGATAGCTGCTTATTATTCTACAGTCCTTGATCTGACACAGCGGACATTCCGTTATACCAGGCAGACACCTCAGATGCCAACACCATCTCAGTTATTGGGGACGCAGATTCCTGGTTACAGTGATTCACCAGGTGTTTCACTAGGCAGAGGAGCAGGACCTGAGTCTCCACAGAGATTAGATGTGGGGAGTTCATTTGGGAGGTGACAGGCTACTGAGTTTTTGACAGATATAGGATGGAGTGTGCAGGATTTATTGATAGAGATTAGAGATATTCTACATCTCTGGATTTTGTATTTTATCATGTGATGTATGCTGGACATGTGACAGATATTATATTATTTTGATATATGACAGTTCTTATTGACACTATGTAGTATGTTTCCCTTTATGATGGGGGATTATATGCATGTGTATATGGTATTACATGTTTATGTGGATGGATGCATTTGGTTTATTTATGCTCATGTGTTGGTTTATTTATGCTCATGTTCATGATATGAGATGTTCACATGGATGATTGGAATATGAATAATATGAATAATTATGCTTATGTTGATTTATGCTTATGCAATATGAGACGTTCATGTGGATGATTGGATATATGTACTTATGGAATATGAATAATTTTATTGATGCATGGTGATATGATATGCGTATGGTGATATGTTATGTGTACCTATGGGATCTATGATGATTTATATATATGGATGCCTAGTTGGCTTAGTTGTCATGTATGTATATATGTATGATGGATTTTGTATGAACATTTTATATATTCAGGATGTGATGTATTATACGTCTAACACTTTGTGATGCAAGTGGTGATGTATGTATGGACCTAATATATGGTGATGTAGGTGATGATGGATATATGGACCTAACACGTAATGCAGGTGACGATGAATATATGGAATAGTACTTTTGTAATTTTAGAGGAAATAACACATGGCCATAAGTGCCAATAAGAACTGACATGATAATGGGAGGTGGGTATGTGGTGATTGTGAAGATGGATGTCATTTGGCATCTGTCAAAAAGTATCAGTATCCTAAGAAAAATGGGAAAGAATGGGGGAAAGTATTTGCACAACCAAAACCATAGGGTAAGTGTAATGCAATGATTATGAAAATGCAATCCTAATTCAATTTGCCATTTTTGGAGCACTGGTTTTTGGTATAGCATAAAACACGATACACCAAGGTATGGAGGACCGAGGTAGATTAGTGTCTAATGTATGAGACAAACACGCCAGATAAGAAGGTTATCCCAACACCCCAAAGTCATGAAAACCTTGTTCGGGTCCAGTATTGAGATAACCACAAGCATAAAAAGATGCTCCAACATAACACAAGACCTCGAGAATCTTGGTGGGTACTATGTGGGACAACCAAGAAGACACAATCAAAGAAAAGATCAAGATATGCCCCTATGTGAACCAATCAAAACACACTGTAATATGATGGATTATGGCAGCCTTAATAAGTGATGATAGGGAGCCTAAATGATAAACAAAAACCAAAAGCATCAAAAGATCGCAATCAATTTCAAATGTCCATTGCCATAGGATCAAGGGGATAGATGGAATTGATGAGGTTTGTTAGGAAGGATGTATCCTGATGAGACCTATGATAGATACTAAGCGAAAAGATCGATATGATATAAGATATTCAAAATTGATTAGATTCATTGGTACAAATGGGTCTTGTTTGTTAAGGACCAGCTAGATAAAGGCATAGCTTGATGACACAACACAAGGGAGACAAGACACAACCTAAAGACTTAGGGGCTCGGGGGCCAATCAAATATTAGCCTTGCCTACGTGAAAGCGCAGAGCCCTCGTAGTTCATGGAAAAAGACCATGGATAAAGCGAAAAGAAGATGATGGGGACTGATGATTAAGGACATAATACACGATAGACAAATGCCCTGGGGGAGGATCAAATGACCAACCTTGCTTACGTGAAAGCGCAGGGGCAACGTAGTTCGATAAAAAGACCAAAGGAAAACAAGGGATAAAGGATGATGGATGATGAGAGGATAAGTGGAGGATGATGATAAGATGAGTGGATAAAAAGATGGGACCGATATGATGAGATAGGATAGACCTAGTGGATTGGATAGGATGATGACGATCACATAAAGCTCAGGGATGGGATAGTTATCTAAATTATTAAAATGACTTGAGAGGATGATATGATAGATAGATGAGTGATGAAAAGTGATAGGGATTGGAAAGATGTGCAAGAGAAGCAGGAGCGATGATGAGTAGATAAATGACATTGGGTTGCATGGGGGGAGGCCTATAGCCAGATACCAATGACAAGGGATTGTGAGATGGGATGAGGATAAAGAGGAAATAATAGATAGAGATATAGGGATGGGGGATAGGAGGGATTGTTTGGATGGATGGGAATATAAGGATTGGGAGATGAAAGGGATGTTAGGGTAGATGGATACAAAGATAAGGATGGGGAGATGGAAGGGATGTTGTGATAGATGGATAGGGACAAAAGGATTGGGAGATGAAAAGGATGCTAGGATAGATGATGTCTCCAAGGATTATGTCACAAAGGAAGCAGATGCCCCCACTCTAGATATGTCATATATGAGGAGGCATGAAGGATAAAAGACAAGTGGATGGAAAGATAAAGGAGATAACTAGATGAGAATAGGATGGGTGGCTAAAGAATATGATAGAGCATGGATGAAGGGAATGTATACCAATAGGTGTCCAAAGCATGCATAGATAGGTGCCCCTATTTTGATCAAGATCACAAGAAGGATGGAGGGAATGGGAGATAAATGAGATATGATGGTAGGATGCAAAAGATAGATGGAATGGGGGGATTTATGAAGAGGACGGATAACAAGAAGACAGGTGCATAGCTGGAAGCATAGCAGATGGAGGGAATGCATATCAGGAAGTTGCCCCCAAGTGCAGATGGGGATTTACACATGACACCTATTTGCAAGATTTTCATCATGGTACTTATCCAAGCGCTTGTTTGCCAAGTTTTCACCATTGGACGAATTATTTCTCTTTACTATTTTTTTTTTATTTTGTGGATTTTTTGACTTTTTTAATTTTTGGATAGTAGGGGAATGAAAATGGATAAGGATAGGGATGTGGATAAGGGAATTTAGAAGATACATGATAAAGATATGGATGAAGGACTCAAGCATCAAGTTCTATACGAGGTAGTAAGAGCCTATGTTTGAACCGACTATTGGATGTTGGTACAACCTTATGAGGATAAATGGATTATGCAAAATGATGAATTAGGGGGATTTGAGAGGGGAGATACATGGGATAATGGATGGGATGCTGCGAAGGGTATGGATGGAATGATGGGGTGGATATGTGATGGGGAGATGCGTTCAGGACCAACATTGGCACATGTGGTGGTGGATGTGAAAAAATAAGAGGATTAAGGGATGGAGAATGTGGGGATAATGGAGGAGATGGAATGGTGAATTTCGGGACATAGGGACCCAAAACAGACTTAGGAGATGAAAGGGGTGTATGATTAGCTTTTGGATTAGCGACTTTGGATGTTCTTACTGATTTTTCATGTGATGGCATTGCATCTTTTTTCTTTGGGATCCACATGGTTTTGATCTTTGCTTTGGTGGGTATTTGTTGCCTATAGATTTGATTTAGATTTAGATTTTTGTTCTCTTCACCATGTCTTTTGGAGGGGACATGAGGAGCCTCAGAATCATCTGGATGTTTGGATTTATGTATTTTTCCTCTGGCATCCAAAGTGCTCGTACTAGCAATGGGGTGGGTGTGAGAAGATGGATGATGTGGAGTGATGTAGGTAGGATTACGAGGATTACGTGTAGATGGAGAATGTGTAGGTCTATGCCTTTGTTGATCCTGATTAGGATGTTTATCATGGATGAGATGGATAGGTGATGAATGGATGAAAGGATGGATAGGACGAGATGGAGGAGGTGATTTTGGGATATAGGGGCCCAAAATAGACATAGGACCTGGAGGAAACAAGTGCATGGTAGATGGAGCATTGGAGATGGTAGATGGAGGGATGTAAGGACCCAAAATGGATGGAGCAGATGAAGGAGGAAGATGGACGGTTGTTTTGAGGTGATACGATAGAGGAGGGATGGCCACATATGATCTGGTGGGGCGATGGGAAGAGCTGACACTTCTTTTGGAAGAGGCTTGTTGAGGATGTCTAGAGGTTGTACCAACATTTTTAGATTGCGAGTCATGAGTAGTACATCCAAGACCTTGCAAATACAAATGTTCTTTAGCTTGGATGGGCTCTATAATACCTTGCTCATGAAGGCCTAAACCTTTTCCTTGATAGTTCATTCTCTTGAGTATTCGATCTAGGAAAAGATTTTTGTTATTCTGGAAGAATGATGCGAGTCCATTATTAGGTGGAAGAGGAGGGTTGATGTATATACTTTGTTTTTCTTCTGCGAGGAGACCACCATGGAGGAATGTGAGAGGACCAAGGGGATATGCAAGTGGTGTGGGGATAGCATTTTTAGGCGATGATGGGGGATCATGAGAAGGAGATGATGGGATAGCAACATCAGGAGAGGGAGTAGGGGCCATGATACGATCTAGATTTGTGGTAGTAGGCTCATGTGATGGAGATGGTGATGGAGCAGTGGAAGCTTGAATGACAAGGGGATCATGTGATGGAATGGATGGGGGACTGTGATCTTGAGGTGGACTAGATGGGATGGTAGGATCTTTATCTAGAGAAGGGGATATGCTGGCATGCTTTGGATTAGACTCTTAGCGTGACTCATCGTGTGTGGGAGGCATGGTAACGAAGTCTTGTTGGGACTCTTCAAGTGGGGAAGATGGAGGGATGAAAGATTCATGAGGTTCATTGGAATGGGTTTTGGTGCTACTAGGAGTGGGAGGAGTGGATTGTATTTGGGTGGATCTAGGAGTAGAGGGAGTGGATTGGAATTGGGTGTCTTCGATGGATTCAGTGGTTCTTGGAGTAGGAGGTGGGGGTTCAATAGATTTAGTGGGTTCAATGGTTTCAATGGTTTGAGCAGTACTAGAAGTGGTAATGTCAATAATAGATGTGGTATGGGGAAGGGTCTCATCACTAGTGACCGTGGATGATGGATCTAAATGGCATGGTTCCATGACTTCAAGATGTGGAGTTAGGGATGGCTTCTTTGTAATTAGTCCTTGGAGAACTTCTGAAATGGGAGACTTGCATATGGTTGGCTTCGCTAGGGTGGTAGAAATGGATGAGGGATTATGGATTGGTGGACTAGGCTTAGATGGAGGAATGGGATTGAATGTAAGACCATGAGTAGATGGAGGATTAGGATTGGATGGAGGACTAGGAGTAGATGGATGAATGGGATTAGATGGAGGACTAGGAGTAGATGGAGGGTTAAGGTAAGGATATTGGAGTGGTGAATTAAGATAGGGGGACATGGATTGTGGATTAGGACAAGAGGATATAGGTGGTGTAGTGGGACAAGAGGATGTGGGGGATGGATTATAATAAGGGTATTGGGATGGTGGATTATGATTAGGATATGTGGATGTAGGATTAAGGTAAAAGGGTGTGGATGTAAGATTAGTATGGATAGACTGGGAAAGAGGATTAGGATAGGGGGTCATGTATGGGGAATTGTAATAGGAATATTGTGATGGAAGATGAGGATAAGAGGATGTGGATGTTGAATAAGAGGTGGATGTAGATGGGGAAGGGGAAGGTACTAGATACCCCTTGTCAAAGGTAGCATAAGGAACATGATTAGGCTTAATTAGATTTTGGAAAGTGGGTGGAGAAAGCTTACTAGAGATGATAGTGTCAAGGGGATCTATGTCGTATACCTCTTGATCAACAAGACTTTCATTATCAGTGTCGATGTAATTAAGGTTTCCCTTGACCACTATTGATGGAGGATGAGGATTCGTGATGGTGACAGGATAAAGAGGATGGATAAAATATTTTGGATGGGTATAGATTAAAGCTCAAATCAGAATTTTGGTCAAGCTCAGATCAGGATTGGACAAAAGTTCAGATTAGGATGATTGGATGGGATTGCTTTTTATTTTGATGGGATTCGGTAGATGGATGATTGGATCAAGTAGATGATTTGATGAATTTTATTAAAGTACTAGATCAATTTGATTTGATAGGATCAAATGATTAGATGATGTTGATTGGATAATTATGATTAGATGAAGATGATTGTATGTATCTGATTAGAGGAATGGATTGGTTTGATTAGATAGGAAGAAACAAAATGTACCACTAGATAGAGCTCAAAAAATTGAGCAAATTTGGTCTTTGGACGAAGTCGATTCGGTGTACGGTTTGTAGATGACAGCCCCAGGAAGTTAGGGGCATGTCCACCCCGCGATGTGAGGCGTGGCCACCCTGGGATGGTCAAATTCTTGATAGGAGGAAATTGAAGGTACCACTGGATAGAACTTAAAAAACTAAGCAACTTTTGTTTTTGGACGAAGTTGATTCAACATACGGTTTGTAAATGATGGCCCTGGGAAGTTAAATGGGCATAGTCAGCATTCTGCAGTAAATCAGGGGCGTAGACAGCAAAATCAGGGGCGTAGCCACCTTTTTGCAGCAAAACAGGGGTGCAGACAACAAAATCAAGGCATTGACAACTTTCTGTAGTAAATCAGGGGCGTTGACAGCAAAATCAGGGGCGTAGTAAGCAAAATCAGGGGTGTTGACAACTTTTTGCAGTAAATCAGGGGCGCTGCCACCTTTTTGCAACAAAATCAGGGGCGCTGCCACCTTTCTGCGCTGATTATGAGTGGTGTTTGGTGATGTAAATGGTAAAAATTATGACGTTCATTAGGTGAGGGTATGGAATTTTGAATGAAATATGAGGAAATTAGAATGAATGGGTGGATTGAAGATGATTGCGAAGAGTGAGTGGGGATTTATAATGGTTAAACAAAGGTTTGGAATGATAAGATGGAGGTTTAAACAGATCAAATGGAGGTTTCATGAGGCTTAGAGTGACAAAATGGAGGCTTAAGATGAGGAGGTAATGGTTGGGAATGATTAAATGATGGTTTAGAGGCTAAACAGATCCAAATGGGACGATTTCGGGTGCTCAGGAGGGCAAATCCGCCCCTCTGCAGCAAAAATCAGGGGTGCTGCCACCTTTCTGCAGCAAAACAGGGGTGATGCCACCTTTCTGCAGCAAAATAGGGGTGTTGCCACCTTTCTGCAGCAAAATTAGGGGCGCTGCCGCCTTTCTACGGTAAGACAGAGTTTGGTTTTGATGGAAAAGGCTATGGCAAGGACACAAAATGATAAAGTAAGGTCAAAGTATCAAAGATTTCACAGGTTTTTCACAAGAAGACACTTCAAGCAAGCACAATCCTATGATTAATATTAAGGGTATGGCCAGACAAGGTCTTAATCTAGGATGTACAAGGCTTCTAGGGAGTCTTCGATATACTCTCGGTACGTGAGGCACAACTGCGGAACACCATTCACAAGCATGAGTCGGGAACCCAACGAGATACTGAAAGGTTCAGACCAACTCTTCACATCTATCTAGGTATCACCCTAGCTTCGGCCTCGCCAATTACGACGTTGACTGGATTGTGTACAACTTTCGCCTCCCCTTTATATACCCCACGGTGACGTGGTTGGAATCGTCCCCTTGGGGTGATGAAATCCCCAAGCAGTCCCACTAAAGAAGACACTAACCATTTCCAACTACTCCCCAGGCTCACACGAAGTGCAAGGGGAAAGTGAAAACAAATTAATGCCCCCTTGGGTAATACAAGAACAAAGAATCACAGAAGCAATGAAGTTTACTCCTCCTAATTAGACTATGTTCCAAAACAACAAGGATAATTTTTTGCAGATCTGATCAAATAGATGGCCCTGCAAACAAATGTTAGCTATCTTTCTTCATTCCAATCAATTCGCCCTAATAATGCATAAAAACATTAGCAAAACACTAATATCCTTGCCAAAAAATGTTAGGGGGTTATTACTTGACAATATCAAAAACAGAGCAAAAATGAAGCTAAAATGATTGTTTTAATTCCAACTGTATATTTTGGGGTGAAGGAATGGAGGAATTGGTAGAGGGCACCCCCAGAGGGCTGTCCGGGGGGGCGGGGTCCGAAAGAAACGGACAGGGAAAAAGAGGACCCAAATTAAGCAATTTGGTTTTGAATGGAGGTGATCCGACGCACGGTTTGCAAATGGCAGCCTCGGGAAGTTTGGGATTAGTTAGAGGAATAAAAAGTTAAATAAAAGGTAAAAAATACCTTTTTGGAGGAAGGGGTTAAAAAGGTAATTTTAAAAATTACCTTGGTCATTTTCACTATAGCAGTTGAGAGGAAGAGAGTAGAAGAGTGAAAGCGGATGAGGAGAAACAATGCCGACAGACAATGACACCGCGATCGTGCACCGGGTAGACGAGGTGCGGGTCTTATACAGCGGGGGTGCGGGCAGACAATATGTGAGTAGCAACAAAACTCTTCTATGTAATTTACACACTTTTTATGTAAAAATAAAAATAAAAAAATTTGAAAACGTGGGTTTTGTTAAGGAGGAAAATTAGAAAAACGGGTCTAAGTTAGTTTGTTAAAAAAAAAAGGACGAGGGGTGAGGGGCGGGGCATAGCCGCCCCAAGCCTACATCAGTTATATTCTAAGGTCTTAAGCTTATTTTATTTTTATTTTTTATGTTTGCAATTTATTTTCATTTATTTAATTTTTCATATTTGCCGTATGTGAATGATGGCATAATTCGTAGTTTGTTTAAAAATTTGACACAAGACATTGGGATAAATGTTAATCTTGTTCTTTCTATTGGTCTGATATCTACAATGGCTTTTTGAAGAGTTAGCCCTTGTGATTTATGTATTGTTAAGGCCCAAGCCAATCTTAATGATATTTGTATTGAGTTATTCCTTTGAATTGTTGTGATTGGAACACTGAAAATATGTTGATCATTGAATGGAATTCTTGAGTAACTTTGTCGAATTGTACCAATACATAGGTTGGTGGTTGGGGTGGTGATGTTCCAGGTCTATATATATTTTTTTGAATAGATCCTAGAGTTCTATTGATAATTCTTGCTTCTATCCATAGATTTCATGTTAATATAACTCTTGTATTTTTGCTTAACAATAATTCAATATCAAGTTCATCATTTGTATATCCTTTAATTGCACTAAAACTTCAAATTTTTGTTGTAATTTGCAATTGAATTTTTCAAAGTATATATTTTTTTCTATTATGGGTATGAACATTGTCATTTGTTGAAAACAAATGAACATTGTTGTCAAAGTCTTCATTGGTTGGTGCATCTAACATTGCATTAGATCTTGTCATTAGCAAACTCCAGTCATCTATTGGATGGTTTGCATCTTTAATATTTCTAAGTTGATGAAATCTTTGTTGTTCATTGTTTGACCCATCTTGTTTTAATCTAATCTAAAATAATGACAATTTTCAATTATTCCCATAAGTTTTTAGCTCATTTTTTGTTTACATATGGTGGTCTGTCATTAATAGGAGACAATTGTCTAAGATCTCCAACCAAGATCATCGATATTCCTACAAGTAATATATAAATGTTATATTTAAATGTATAATTTATAAATAAGGACATGCAATAGATTTCAATTGAATTTGTTAAAATTAATTATATGTGATGAATAATATTTGAATGATACTCATACCTACAAAGAGGTGGTTTGCATTTTGAGGAAAAGTTTGATGGAATTGAGAATCTATATTTTCAATGAATCTTTCACCAAGAAAACTCATTTCATCAATCAATATGTATCTAATATGTGCTAATTCCTTTTGAAAACTTGTTAATCTTGTCCTTTCTAGCTCTTTGAAGTCTTTGATAGGAATTTTCAATTTAGAATGAATGGTTGATGCACTTATATTGAATGTTGCAATTTGGTGTAGAGCACCTTATTGCTCAATTTGATGAAAAGAGTCTAGTTAGGTTCCTTGAGTCATGTTAAGATCAAATAAGGCCACGTTGGGACATTTTATAATATTTTTGTGGTTTTTGAGTCATTATGTGGTCATTAGGAGAAATTTTGCAAATTTGCTAAATGTTGTCATATTGTAATTATTGCAAAAATGCAAAAAATGTTTATATGTGGAAGCCCAACAGTCATGGGAAGTTGTAAAGGAAGTTTTAGGCATTGGTAAGTGTTATTTGAGATATAAATATGTTGATAACTCATGGGAGATGGTTTTTGAAGAGTTTTAAGGAGTATTCTAATAAAATATCTTTGTTTTGTTGCTATTTTCTGTGTATTTTCCTCATTAGCAGCCTATGTACAGTTTGTACAATAGGGGTCTGCTTTGAAATGATTTGAATTTGTTGGATGAATATATTGGATTTGAAGTGAACTTACTCTTGAGGGATTTCATTGTGTCTTAAGCAATTTAGTGGTTGATTACTAAAGACTGGTCTGAAAACATGGGTGCAAGGGTTTGAGGCCTAGAATGATTTAAAAGGCCATTCCACCTTTTTATATCAACTGTTTATTGGTGGAATGGGCCTGGTAAGTGTAGTTTTAGGTGTAGGAATAAATATATAAACTTGGGAAAGGATATTTGGTGAAGAACTCCATGCTGCCTTGGCAAAAACTTAGAATTTAAGCCTTTATTACAAGGCTAGAGAGTGAGAATTGAGAGATTGATTGAGAACTTGATAGACCCTATTGAAATTTGTGAGAATAGGTGTATTTAGATGTGTTTTGAAGGATTGAGAGGTTAGAAGAGGTCAAATGTGTGAAAAGGCATGAAACCCTAGTTGAATCAAGTGTGGAAAGAGTGAAAAAGAGTGGTTTTGTGAAGGAAGTGTATGGGAAACTTGAGTGAAGCATAAGTGAATGATGAAATAAGCTTGTGTAGGTAGAATTAGGCCTGTTCGAAATGGTTGTAAGTTTTTGAGAGGTCTGGGCATGTGTTGTCTAATAAGCCCTAGCTAATTGTGAAGAAAGGAAGGGTTTGGTGAAAATGGGTCTTAATGGGTGATTTGTAGCCTGAAAGTTGGAGATTCTAAAGTTTTGAAAGCTATTTATTGACTTTCTAGAGGTTTCTAGGGTTTTTTTTCAAGTTTTAAGGTGTGCCTCTTTGTAAAAGAGACCTAATTCAAGGCTAGTTCAACATAGAAATCAAGTTTTGAGATTGTTTATCCAAAGGAGTCCTAAGAGGGATTGAGATATGTGGAAGAAGGCCTAAATGGATGCCTAGATTGATGTTTTCTTGCATAGGTTGTTTGGAAGAGTTGAAAGTTGTGTCAAGAAAAGTAGGCCTATTGACCTACTAGGAAGACTAGGGGAATATTGAAAACAAGCCTAAATTTGAGTTTTTGTGAGAAAATTGGGTTGGAATCCCTTTGCATGGTGATTGTGAGTTTTTTTCCACCTTGCATTGCATTAGTTGGTATTAGAGAACAACTAGTAGATTCCTAAAGGTGATTTGTTGAAGGTTGTGCACAAAAGGGTAGTTGGAAATTGGAAAGACAAGACAACATGGCAAAGGAAATCAGAGAAGCAACACAAAGAAATGCACTTTTGAAGACCACCTGCAAGTGTCAAGGTAAGGTGTGTATTGTGATGATAGACTTAGGTAGCCTAGATAACTTGATATCTTAGGAAATGGTTGATAAGTTGTAATTAGTAAGGATTCCACATGAATCACCTTATTTTGTTTCTTGGTTGAATGGTGAGCATACTTTGTGGGTCAAGGAACAAACTTGGGTTGAGTTTCATATAGGTGCATATAAAGATTAATTTTGTGCGATGTTGTACGTATGAGCATATGTCATTTGTTATTTGGAATGCCATGGATATATGAAAGGTTTTCTCTATATGATGGAAGGTGTAATAGCTATAAGATAATGAAGGAAAAAGTTTCATTTAATTTGATTCCATTTGTAGAAAAGAATCAAGGACAAGGTAAGAAAGAAAGAATACTAATGTAGGGTAGAAAAGAGTTTCTAAGGTAGGAGGAAGATAAGAACAATGAAGAAGCAACTTTTGAGAAAAAAGAAAATGCAGGGACAACAAGTGTAGACAAGAGAGCAAAGGAGATGATGAGTTAATGAAGATGACTGAGTTAGTGAAGGTCAAAGGTGAAAAGACCTTAAAGATTCAAGACAAGAATGGAAAATATGATGAAGACAGGAGAAGATTTCAGTTTTTTCAATTGAAAGCAAAGGAAGGTGCAAGAAAGTCATGTGATGACAAGACAATGATGAGTAGATCAGATGCAAAGATTTGTGAGAAGAAGAATCTTGGGATAGAGATCCTAAAAGGAGGAAGAGATGTGATGAATGTAAGAGAGTTTCCTAGGGAAAGGCAAGAATGGTTTGATGAGGTCACAAAAGGAAAAGAATATTGCCCACTGATTGGATAAGGGCATAAGGTGTAACAAATGTTTGATAACAAATAAGATGGAAAGTAGCAAGTGTTTGATGGTAAAAGTATTGGAAGACCTAATGGAAAAGAGGTCTTAGAAGTAAAGAGAATGAATGTAGGGATAAAAGGTCAAAGAAAAGAGAGTAGATGGATTGAAGAAAGCCAATATGGGCTTGGAAAATGTGAAGAAATCATGGTGGGGGCAGTGATGTGTCCCTTGAAAGGAAAAGAGGATGGTGAGAAGTCAAGCACTTCCAAAGTAAAAGTTTACATGTCTGAAAATATAGAGGAAAAAAGATAGAGAATAAGAGAGCCAGAGAGCCAGAGAAAATGGCAAGAGAAATACTATGAGACAGTGAAGGTAGAAGAGCAACAATGTGAGAGCATGGTATTTAAAAGGAAAAGTGTGGACAGTCAAGAAAAGAAGACAAAAGGCAAGGTACAACATCCATTGATGGGACAGGAATTTGATGAAGCTAAGAATACATATATGGCAAGAGTAGAGAATAAAAAGCAAGATAAGATGATGAAGAAAATAGTAAGTCAAGAAGAATGGCACAGTACAATGAAAGAATAAGTGAAAGAGTTTGTAGAGAATGAGGAAGTTGCAGTCACCATAAGAGGTGAATTTGTGAAAGCAGAGTGTTTGCAAAGGGTCTCAATGTTGGAAGAGACTAAGGATGAGATGTTAACAGTGATTGGCCAAGGCAAGGCTAAAGGAAAGTGTTTGTGAATTCTCCAATTGAAGTGGATAAGAGAGAAATTGTTGTGGTTAGGAAAAAGAGTTGTCCTTGGAAGGAAATATTAGTTGTGGGGTAGTTGTATTCTACCATGACAGTGGTTCTAAGCATGAAGAACCTAAGAATGGTTGTGAAGGGAAAAGATAAGAGGTAGAGAATGAAGGGAGTCTTTTGATACTTGTTTTGATGATTCTATTGATGGGAGTCAAGCCAAGAGTCAAGATTAAAGGTGAAGGAAAAAGAGTGGATTGTTTTAAAGTGAGTAAATAGGAAGAACAAAGTGAGAAAAAATTGATGAAGCTAGTGAAGACAACCCAAAGCATAGAGCTACAGATTCAAGATGATAAAGCTAGAAGAGGACTAATTTGTAGGGAAAAATCCAAGCCAAAGGTAAAAATGAAGATCAATATGGAATAGTTCAAGAATAAGAAGGAGCAGAAAAGAAATGAAGATCAAGAGTTATTGTAGGTTCAAGGATGTAGACTATAGCCAGGTGAATGGTACAGAGCACCTTGTTGCTCAATTTGATGAAAAGAGTCTAGTTAGGTTCCTTGAGTCATGTTAAGGTCAAATAAGGCCATGTTGGGCCATTTTATAATGTTTTTTGTAGTTTTTGAGTCATTATGTGGTCATTAGGAGAAATGTTGCAAATTTGCTAAATGTTGTCATACTGTAATTGTTGCAAAAATGCAAAAAATGTTCATATGTGGAAGCCCAACAGTCATGGGAAGTTTTAAAGGAATTTTTAGGTGTTGGTAACTGTTATTTGAGATATAAATTGTTGATAACTCATGGGAGATGGTTATTGAAGATTTTGAAGGAGTATTCTAATAAAATATCTCTGTTTTGTTGCTATTTTCTGTGTATTTTCCTCATTACCAGCCTATGTACGGGTCTATATAGCAGGGGTATGCTTTGAAATTATTTGAATCTATTGGATGAATATATTTTATTTGAATTGAACTCACTCTTGAGGGATTTAATTGTGTCTTAAGCAATTTGGAGGTTGATTACTAAAGATTGGTCTGAAGACAAGGGTGCAAGGGTTTGAGGCCTAGAATGATTTAAAAGGCCATTCCACCTTTTTGTAGCAACTTTTTCTTGGTGGAATGAGCCTGGTAAGTGTAGTTTTAGGTGTAGGAATAGATATATAAACTTGGGAAATGATATTTGGTGAAGAAATCCACGCCGCCTTGGCGAAAACTCAGAATTTAAGACTTTAGAACAAGGCTAGAGAGGGTGAATTGAGAGATTGATTGAGAAATTGATAGAACCTATTGAAATATATGAGAATAGGTGTATTTATATGTGTTTTGAAGGACCAAGAGGTTAGAAGAGGTCAAATATGTGAAAGGGCATGAAACCCTAGTTGAATCAGGTGTGGAAAGAGTGAAAAAAGAGTGGTTTTGTGAAGGAACTATATAGGAAACTTGAGGGAAGCATAAATGACAGATGAAATGAGCTTGTGCATGTAGAATTAGGCCTGTTGGAAGTGGTTGTAAGTTTGTGAGAGGTCTGGGCATGTGTTATCCAATAAGCCCTAGCTAATTGTGAAGAAAGGAAGGGTTTGGTGAAAATGGGTCTTAATGGGTGAGTTGTAGCCTGAAAGTTGGAGATTCTAAAGTTTTGAAGGCTTTTTATTAACTTTATAGAGGTTTCTATGGTTGGTTGCAAGTTTTAAGGTGTGTCTCTTTGTAAAAGAGGCCTAATTCAAGGCTAGTTTAGTGTAGAAAGCAAGTTTTGAGATTGTTGTTCCAAAGGAGTCCTAAGAGGGATTGAGATATGTGGAAGAAGGCCTAAATGGGTGCCTAGATTGATGTTTTTTGTAGAGGTTGTTTTGAAAAGTTGAAAGTTGTGTCAAGAAAAGTAGGCCTGCTGACCTACTAGGAAGACTAGGTGGAAGATTGAAAACAAGCCTAAAATTGAGTTTGTGTGAGAAAAGTGGGTTGGAATCCCTTTACATGGTGAAAGTGAGTTTTTTTTGACCCTGCATTGCATCACAATTCTAGTTAGTTCAAGTAGAAGTAGGGGAGACCGATCTAACATTGAAGTATTTTGAAGTGCTTTGGTTATTGCACCTATAACATATGACTTTCTTGTTCCTGTTATACCTTGAATTATCATGAACAGTGGAGATTCATTTTGATTTGTTTGGTAGTGTGAAATTATCATGTTAATTTCTTTTTCTTGTTTTTTGTTGAGGTTTTCATAGTTGATAGAGTGTTGTATATCATCTTGAATGAGACAATCATTTATTTTTATGTTGATAATGAAATTGATAGCTTCATTTATGTATTCTTCAATTTGAAAATCATTATATCAATTGGTCCATTTTTGAAAATCTATCCTATCCAGCATATCCATTTATGAAAATTGCATAGCTTGACAATCTATGTGTGGGTAGTCAATCAAATTTTGTTTTCTCCAAATTTGTGCTTCTCTTGGAGTTGTTGGTGTTGTACCTAACATTAGTGCATGTAAGTCTAGTGAATACAACTCACCTCCACTCAATGTAAAGAAAATGGTGGGTGTACCAATCTAATGCAACATGTCTATCAATTCTACACAACATTGTGTCCAATATGATCTTGTACCCCTTAAAGAAGTTCCAAAATACACCAATCTATCAACAAGTTGTGAATGTGGCTTATTGTTTATATGTTCATGAAGCTCATTTATTGTGATAAGCATGTAATGGATATTTATTTTCATAAAAATTTTAGTTGATGTATGTGCATGATGTCTCGTTATTATATTTTTCATATAATATCAAAATCTTGGATGTTTATCGAATCTATTCTCTATAACGACATAGGTGCCTCACATATTCGTGTAGCTTTAATTTATTTATTCGTGGTTCTAGCTAGTCATATACGATTTAGAAATAATGTTGAGAATGCCATATAAATAAATCCTAATGTAACATATTCATTTCTTGGAGACTTACCAATTGTTGGCTAGTCAATTAATGTCATTGGATTTGTGTTTGGGTTGTTCATCCATGCATGGATCAAGTCCATCTCTTTTTGTGCACTAGGGTGGCCAAGCAACCATCGATGTAGTTTACATTCAAGGACATTAACTTCATTATTCTCTATCATTGGTCTAACATAAGCTATAACATTTGCATCTAATTCAAATTCTATATGCACAGTCCTAAGTTCAAAAATATTTTGATCTGAATTTCCAAGTAAAGTGTTAAGAGCATTTCCATCGATTGTGACATCTACTTGTAAATTTTTCATAGATGATTTTGTACTTGAGTTTTGTATAAACATGGTCCTTGTTCATTGTGAAGTGGTAATGTGTGTCATGTTGATCTTTCCTTTGAACTATAATGATTGAAACATCTTTGATACAATTTGGCAATATAATTGATATTTGTTCAATATGTTGTGGAAAGCTTATTGTCTGTCCTCTCTATTTGTATTGATCACCTCTTGCACATGTAACTTGTAAAATCGAACTTACATGCGTAATAAAAAAAAATTCTACTTGTGTGAGGCTTGTTAGTTCAATTGGTTGGGATCTAGATTTCATATTATTTATAGTTGAGAATCTATTTATTCCTCTCTTCTATTTACATCTTTATGCAAATAGTACCTTCTGAAGTGCAAGAAACTTTGATTCCAATGTAACGAATTGCTAGTGAATAGTAGGAATTTAAGTGATTACAAAATACCAATTACATTTTCTAAAATCAACTTGGCAAGTAATTCATTTGGATTTAGTGTGTGTGTATTTTCTTCCCATATGCTTTCTACATCTAATTGCTCTATTGTTCCTTGTAATCTTCATCTTGTATTTCTTACTCTATCCGCTTCATTTCTTTTTCTTTTTTGTTCATACCTTTTTGCATCTGTCATTTGCTCCCTCTTTCATTTTCAATATTCTCTTTGGAATTATCTTTGATATTCTTTCCTTTGTTTCTTAGATTCAAAGTTCCTCTTCAGTCGACCCATAGCTAGAAATAAAAGTAGTATTATCAAGTTTAATGAGTAAAATTTATTATCTGATTTCAAAAAACACTATTTGAGATAAAGTAAAAAATTGTCTTAATTAGATATGTCAAAACTATTCATAAGTATTATAGTAATATGAAATTGCAAACCTATAATATGTCATTTTTTTTAATATTCTATGAAAAGTACATGTACATATTATTATATAATGAAAATTATATTTTGATTACAATGATGTTTATTGATGATTTTTAATATTATTAAATTGTGATATTATGTTATATTGTTAAATAATTTTATTATTATTTTTGTATGAGCTATTTTTATGTTTTTTTTCAAATGATTTGGTTATTGTTTATTTATATTATATAATGGAATCAATATGTTAAAAAAATTGTATGATTACTTATATGTTATCATAAGTTAAGTATGAAAATTATATTAATGTTATTAGACTAATATGATTTAACCATTGTAAAATTGTTTATATGTATACATGTTTGTTATATGAGTATAATGCTATTATCAGTTTAATGCTGTTTAAAATAACCTTTTTCTTATTCCTATATTGTGATATTTTTTATTTATTTTTGCTAGATAAATCGCTACTAAGGGGAAACACCTTGTATTACTTTCAAAAGGAAATTGCATGAGATTTTGATAACCAAAAAAACTTCCTTGATGGCCCGCCCTGACAAAATGGCCTTCACTAAACCCCTTTTCTAACCAGTATGTGTATGCATTTACAAATTTCAATACAAAATGGCCTAGTTTGAGACACAAACATTGCTATCTAACCCAAGATTGACTTTTGTTTGCTATTCCCTAATACTAATTCTAACACTAAAATAACACTATAGAAATACTGAGACTATACCAGACCAGGCATCTTCACTCATCATCATCATCTGACTATGTGCGCTTCATGTAGGCAACGTAGTTCGCTACCACTAGGAAATCCACTTTGTAATTTTGATTGGCTAGTCCCTTTGTCTTCTCCTCCTGGTCTCTAGGGTCATTCTGGTGCCATTCCTCTCTGGAGCCAAGGTCCCAATCATCATCATCCCCTGCAACAATTTCTTCTGAGAGCCCTTCGTCCTCCATGTAACTCATTGCCCATCCTCGAGGAAGGTTGGTCACTAGCTTGGCTACTCTGAGAAGGAAGGAAATGCTCCATTCACACTCATCCCATAGCTTTTCAAATTCTTCTAGGTCAATGGTTTGAATCAGGGGAAATTTCATTACCTCCTTTCCACACATTCTCATCATGTAGTAATTTTGTGGCATGGGGATTTGCTTGTCATCATCCACATTGTCTAGGGCCACATCAATGTCTCCCAACCATAGATGAATGAAATCCATATGTGTCAGCTTCTTACCCACCTCCTTCAAAACACCCATGTGTAGGAGAACAACCAAGAATATGGCTGGGATCTCTGAATTTGACTTGAACCTATGGCACGCCCTCACGAATTCTAGTCCAACTACCTTCTTGGTCACCCAAAGGACCAGAGGATGAGAGGAGGCCAGCAACCCCTACAACATTTTTTCCATCACCTCACCTTTGAAATATTGTTGCTACTTCACTGTATCCATGGCTAGTGAAGTCTCCATTGGGCTACCACACACTAGTTGCACCACTTCTTTGAAACTCACTAACACTCTCAACTTCTAGAATGCCACTATTGTGTATGAAAAAATTTAAATTAGCCAAGGCCTTTTAATGTTGAGGGCCTTAATTCCTCATAATTAGCTTTTCTACGTTCATGCCCTTTAGAGCATGTTTGCTTGCCACCACCTTGTTGGTGGTACTTGGAAAATTTAATGCATGGTAATATGGTATCCACCCAATCTTTCCCTTTCCTTCGAACTTGTTTGATTTGATTGCACTTTGCCTTCCATTGATGACCCTTGTCTTGTCAAATAAATCTTTTGGATTTTGTCCTTGATACCATGTGCTTTTCTTTCGATGCCATTTGAAGAGCCGATGCTGGTAATTTATCCAATACCAACAAATGACCTTTGCATTCATGGAGATTTATGATACCTTTTTTTCCAACTCATCCACCTTTTCATTTCCTTCTTGGTAAATATGGCTAATTTTGAAGGCCTCAAACTCGTCCACCAATTGCTTGACACATTGCAATAGATGATTGAGTTTCCAATTAGGAGTGATGTGTCTCTAGATGGCATTGATCATGACCATTGATTCTCCTTCCAAATGAATTTATTTCACTCCCAAATTGAGCCCCAACTGCAAACCCATGGTTGTTGCTCTGAACTCAGCATCATTGTTAGAGAAAATTCCTAAAGGTGTGGATTTTTCTACTACGATATTGCCCTGTGCATCCCTTGCAATGCATCCAACTCCACCTGGTCCTAGGTTTCCATGAGCTTCTCCATCAAAATTTATCTTTATCCATCCTAGTTCTAGCTCCTTCCATACTACTTCTACTCTCTTTGCCTTGGTTGACTGAGTTGATCCATTTCCACTCAGAAGTGGAGGTTTGAGGCCAAGAAATTTTTTGGTTAGGAAATCATCCTAGTTTGTAAAAGTTTTTTGTTTGCCTGCTTTGCTTCAAGCATCCTTGTTAACCAACTCCACTATAGCTCTTTGTCCCATAGCCTATCTTTATTCATCTCTTTCCCTTGAAATACTTTCCTATTTTGTTCCTTCCACAACTCCCATATCACAATGGATGGGGTTATCTACCATATACCTCCAAAAACTAGTTTATTGCCCTTTTGGGGCCACATTTTGAGCTAAGATGAAAGATCAACTAGCATGGGGCATTGTATGTTTAGTTTGTCTCTCACTATGTTCCAACAATCATTTGCATAGGGGCATGTCAAGAGAAGATGGTTTGCCAACTCTTCATTTTCTTTGGATAGAGACCATCTTCTTGGGCCTTGAACTCCAAAGGTGGCTAGCCTATCCTCTATGAGGATTCTTCTTTGTATCACCATCCAAGAAAACACTCCAGCATTGGGGAGGCATTTCCTCCCCCAAATTAGTTTACACGGCTAGTCTTGACAAGCCATAGCCATCTCCTTAATCTTGTATCCAAATTTCACCTTGTATGTGCCTGTTGAAGATCCACACCATCTGATCATTTCATTGTCATTGGATGGGACAAAATATCTATTTTTGAGGATCCTTGCCAATTCATCTTTTTGTGCTTGAGGAGCATTGAGGGTTTGGAAATCACTCTAGCTCTAGTTGTAGGATCCTTGATGACTGGCAATCCTCTTTCCATAGTTGGCTACCATGCTCCCCTAGAGCCTTGTAATTTCCTCTTAGATTTCATCTGAGCTTAGAGTATTGTTGATGGGTCATTTTCCACACCAAGAATCATTCTAGAAGGACACATTGTTCCCTTCTCTGACTTCCCAATTTTTTCCTCATGATTTTGACCCACCTTTTCTCACCTTTTGTGTGGATGTCCCAGGACAATTTGGCCCCCATGGCTTGATTCATTATGGATAGTTGTTTGATCCTTGCCTCACCAGCCTCCTTGGGTGTGCACACCTTGTCCTAGGCCAATAGAGGGAATTTATTCTGATCCTCTGTTCCACTCCAAATGAATTTCTTCAAGATTTGAGTGAGGCCCTCTTCCACTGCTTTAGGTAGTTTTAAACATGAAATTGAGTATGCCAAGATAGCTGACAAGATGGATTTGACTATTAATAGTCTTCCTGCTGAGGACAACCATTTGCCTTTCCAAGTGCCCAGCTTGTTCTTGCAACTATTAATTAGATTCTCCCAACAACACTTTTTGTTGATACCTGCAAAAAGGGGCATCCCCAAGAAGTGACCTAGCAATGTTGCTACTCTCAAATTCAAGATTTTGGCTAGATCTTTGTGTAGGCTTGGTTGTGTGTTTAGAAAAAAGGCCTCCAATTTTCCCCATTTGATGCTTTGTCTTGAAGCCCCGCAATAGTCATCCAAGAAATTTTTGATCACTCTTGCTTCCCTCCTACTGGCCTCTCCCATCATAACTGTGGCATCTGCAAATTTGAGATGTGTTGAGGGTTCCATTCCATTGGCCACATGAACACCTTTCCATTTTCCTTCTCTTCCTAGTCTTTGGATCCCTCTCCCAAGCACCTCTGCCATGGTTATGAATAGGAATGGGGATATGGGATCACCTTGTATTAGCCCCCTTGTGGAAGGGAAGAATCCATGAGCATATCCATTTACTAGCACTAATAATTTAGTTGTACAGATGCAAATTTTAACCCATTTAATCCAATTTTCCCCAAATCCAAATTTCTTCAACACTTCCAAGAGAAATTGCATGTATACCATGTTGTAGGCTTTGAGGATGTCTAGTTTTAGTATCATGCAAGCATCTTTATTTTTTCTAGCTAGATGTATAGTTGCATGAGAAGTGATTATTCCTTCCACTATTGACCGTCCTAGAGCAAAACTACTTTGTTCTTCTGATATCACCTCATTCAATACTTCCTTGAGTCTGTTTGCTATTATTTTGTGACCACCTTATACACTGTATTGCACAACACAATTGGTTTTAAATCACTCATTGTCTATGGGTCCTTTTTCTTTGGGATTAGAGCCAAAAATGTGTGATTTACTGCCCCCAACATTATCATTCTTCTTCTTGATTCCTCCACTGCCACCCCTAGATCTTTCCCAACTATGTCCTAGAACTTTTGAAAGAAGCCAACTGGGAATCCATTAGGGCTCAGGGCCTTGTTAGGGTTTATCTAGAAGACTACTTCCCTAACCTCTTCTAGGGAGATCTTTTGATACAGGCACCTATTTTGTTCCTCTTTTATCATTGTGAGAATTGCACTCAGAAGAATATCCCTTGCTGCCCTATTTTCCTGGCTTTCTTTATTTAGAATTTCTTCAAAGAATTTGACTGCCTCCTTGTTAACCTCTTCAATAGACTGTGCAACTTCTCCATTGGACTTCTTGATTTTTGTAATCCTGTTTCTACTTCTGTTGGAGATTGTTGACTTATGGAAGAACTTGGTGTTTCTGTCACCCTCTTTCAACCATGTTTCCATTGACTTTTGTCACCAGTAACATTCTTCCCTCTTTAGAATATCTTCTAGCTCATCTTTCAGACATTTCTTATTTTCAAAATCCTCTACATCCATTCCTTTTTCTATTATGTGCTCATTCAGAACTCTGATTTCTTGCTCTAGCCTTTCTTTCTCCTAGAATATGTTCTTGAAATGTGTTTTGTTCCAATCCTTGAGCTTATTCTTGATGTATCCCAATTTTTTACTTATCTTGAAAAGCTTTGATTTATCTCCAAACCTGATCTCATTCCACCACTTCTCTAATAGCTCCAACAGGTGATCATCTCTCAGCCACGTGTTTTCAAATTTGAAAGGGTGTCCTTTAGGGGGGTCATCTGGCCCAAATGTCAGCAAGACAAGGAAATGGTTTGATCCTATGAAGGGTAATATGTGAGCTTCCTATGAGGATGCTAACTCTCCCCAATCTCCATAGTGTAGGAATCTATCCAATCTTTCTGCTATATTGGTAAAATCCTTCCTCCTATTAGACCATGTGAATGTTCCATTTTTGGTCTGCAAATCCTTTAGCAGATTTTTGTCTATAAATTCCTAGAAATCTCTCTGTATGGAAATTTTTCTTCCCAAATCCCATTTCTTCTCTTTGTTGTTCAAGGTTGCATTGAAGTCTCTAGCTACTATCCCCATCTCATTTCTCCTATTTTCTTGCTCACTTGATATTTTGTCCCACACTTGTTTTTTTTCCACTGTAGCTATTGGACCATATACACTAAAGTTGAAGAATATGTCATGCCTTCTTAGATCTTTAAAATTGAATAATTGCCAATTGTCTTGTTCTTTTTCTACTTCCCCATCTACTGTGAGAGGGTTCCATAAGACTCCCAGTCCACCAGATACTCCTATGGCCTCCTTGAATTGAATTTTCCACTGTCTCCAATTGCACAATCTCCTTGAACCTTATTCCTTACTCCATTTTGATTCTTGTGTGAGAACTATGTTTGCATTTGATTGGTCAATTTGGTGCTTGACCATGCACCATTTATTAGGGGCATTAATGCCCCTGACATTCCACGTTATGATCCTCATTCTTCCCTAGGAAGGAGGCTATCCTTACCAACAACCAATTTTTTTTACCAAATGCATTGCTTGCAATCATCAACTTGGCTTTGTTTGTTTTCTTGGCCTTTTTGTATTTTTTTCGTTATGTTAGGTACATTTATCTTTGATTCTGATTATTCAAGCTGTCTCAACTCAAGCAACTCCCCTTCCTTTGCCTCCTCCCAGGGATATCCTTCTCCATGTGAGAATTGATCACTCTCCTCTTCTTTAGATTGTGTTAGGTCATCTGCTTCCTCCTAGAGAGCATCTAAATTGTTTACTTTGGTGTTCTACTTATTCTTTTCAGCCTCATCTTCTGATTCCTAGGTTTCTAGTTTTACCCTTTCTACTTCCTTTATTAATTTTCATAGTTTGGTTTTGATATCCCTGTAGAGTTCTCATGCATCGTCCATAAGAGCATTGAGAGCTTTCTTTGCCTAAAATTTTCCCAACTTCGGTTTATCCTTTATTGGTGGGGGCCTTTGTTGCCTTCCAGAGGGGCTCCTTTAGGCTTCTTCTACTTAGGCTCATTTCTAACTTCTTCAGATGTATTTTCTATGATTTTGGTTGCTACTTCTTGGGATGATCCATCCCCTGATTCTTCCCTCTCTTTATTACTTGTATTAGCCTCATTTTCCCTATTTGAAGATCCTTCTAGAAGTGATTCTCTAAAGAGGCATTTTTTGGATTCTACCCCTTCCCATATCTCTATCTCTTGATGCCAGCTACCATATTTTGTCAATATTTCTATGTTCTTATAGAATCCAACCCCCTCATCTATTTCTACTAGAATGCATGCTTCAACCCCATATTTCCCATTTATGAAGTCCTCATCAACCCCTAAGCATACCCCTAGAACATCACCTAATCTCACCATAGCCTCCACATTTCAAAATTTTGAGGGATGTTGATCTACTAGTTTGATCTAGGTAGGGATTTGGTTTATTTTGTAGTTCCAGGGGTCGAAACTTGATCTCTAATTTAGATAATGAAAACTATGACCATTCATAAACAAAGGTTTCCCTTCTACAATTTCCAACTTTAATTGTTGATCTATGCATTCTATGAGAAAAAAAGAGTTTGGCAGCTGGTAGATGCTTACCAGGTCTTTATATTTGTTTTCCCACCATGCTTTGATTTTCTCCCTAGGGCAGCCTAGGCTAGTCCACTTGGAAAATGGGGCTTTCTCCATCAGTTTGATCACTCTTTTTTTTATCATTTCAGATGGCATTTGGTATAGTTTACTCCCTCGCAGTCGCAAATAGTTTTCATCGCTTGCTTTGTTTTGGAATTTTTTTCTATTTTTTTTCTTCTGAGCAGGTCTCGGTCTCTCTAATTCATTCTTCTTCCAAACTCAAACTCTTCTCCCACTTGTTGGCCTGATTTTCCTTCATTTCTCGGCTTAGGGTTACCTGAACCCCTGACTCTCCAGACTTTTCTAGTGCACTTTGAATGTAATTTCTCTTGTTGTGCTAGTTGGGATCCTACAATTTCCCATGGCAGTCATTTTCCCAGAACCACCCACACCTTGGATTGCACGTACTGCATCCTTTCTTGTTCCTAGGGTGTGCTATTGGCTTCAACTTTGATCAGGATCCCACCTCTCACCATCTCTGAGCTAGCTTCTGCTCTGGTTGTAGTTTTGGTTCTCCATACTTCCATTATGGCAGTAGTGTGGGTGACACTTGTCCACCCAGGCTCCATTCTCAAATACCCACTGTGGGATGTGATTTTCCTTCTGCTGGTTGACAACTCCTTCCACCTTCTTCCCTGTATCACCATCCTCCACCATGTCACCCCATCGACTCCTTTCCTTCTCTGCATTTTTTCACTCTTGCTCGCCAACTTGCACCATTTTTTCTTAAATATTTTCCTCCACTTTTTTTCCTATGTTGCAATATTATGTTATATAATTAAATGATCTTGCTTTTATATTAGTATTAGTTATTTCTAATTTTATTAACATCATTTGATTATGAATTATTTATATTGTATAATGGCATAAATGTGATTGGAAAATTGTATGATTAGTTATATAGCATGTATTGTCTAATGGAATAAATTTTATTACAAAATTTTATGATAAGTTATATATTAGCATAACTAGGGCAGTGGGCCTAGCTCATTTTCCTAAAGCTATAATACCCCATCTTGTTATTACTAAGTTACTTTTACCTTCTTGATTGAAGATGTTGACAAATGCTAAATGTGGCTTGAAAGAGTAATTATGTTTACAATGATGAAGAAAATGCATTGTTGTATGAATATGCTAAATTTTTATGATGCATATGGATTTATTATGAACATCTAACTACCTTGGTGTTGTACTAAGTTGGTTGCAGGGACAAGTTCAATCCTTTGTAAGGGAGGGGAATTATCACTTAGGAGAAGTGATTGGTTGGGTAACCCTAAATGAAATGTTACTGAGCTTACACACACTCACTCAACCTAGAATTGGTTTAGAAGAGTCGATTCAACTTAGATTCGATAAGTGAACCCTTTGTCTTAGTCTTGGCTAATTGGAATTGGGTGGTCATCCTTGATAGTGTTGATTGATCTTTGGGTTAAATTATGGGATTAAGTCTTTGAGCTTCCCGAATAGTTGTCATTATGTCAACTCATATGTAAATTAAAAGTATACATGTAGATATGTATATATATTTAAGAACTCGTGCATGAACGAATAATCATGTTTATGCATATATATGAGTAGAAATACTCACAAGCATACTTGCATGAAGAATCAATTATATATACATGTAAATATATACACTTAATATATATACTTGTTGATAAGGATATGAACATATTTGTGTTAGAGTTAGTAACATGATATATGGTATATATGTCAATCGGTGAGTATATGGATATATATGTATATGTATTGTCGATGCAAACAAATGACTATCATGAATATATATGGATTGGTAAGGATATTGTAATATCTTCTAAATTAGCAAAGCACTAAAGTGAAGCATGAGAATATGGTTATGATAACAATGTTGTGCTTAAGTACTAGAGGAATCCTTTGGTTTGCATATGAATATGTATTGACTTTTTCAATCTAAAAGGGAATACAAAGCCAACTTATATAATGGATAACACATTATGAATGGAGGCTGCAAATGAAGTATGAAACGCTTCAAAGAGCCTTGACTAAGTCTTTAAATAGCAAAAAAATGAAATAGTATACCATGTAGCACATAATATATATATACATATATATTGTGGGAATATGTGATATAACACAACCTTAGAAAATAGGGTATTATTCAATCTATGGAAAGGCCGATTTGTACATGTTATGCAAAGTATTAGAGGTCAATCTATGCAAGCAATGCACAAAAGATACAAGCTGATATGGAGTTATAAACCATGCTTGATATCATACAAAGGCATCACTATTTTATAGCATCGTATTACTTCAAAATTAGAACACATTTATCCAAAAGGTAAAAGGTGATGGAAATATTTAGCTTACTGTGCAAAGTGAATTAAATGCATGTTAAAAGGAAATAACAAACAATAATAACATGTTGTTCAAAGCATGGGTTTGAATGCTATTTAAGTGGATTCAATTCATCTTCCTTTGTTGAATAAAGAGACTATGACCAAGTCGACATAGAATATGTATTTCTTGTGAATAGAAGACTATTTCTTTGGATAAACTACACCAAAGAAATAGGTAAAAGGCTACAACTTGGTGCCATTTTATGAATGCTCTGTCTCTATAGAATTCTATCATGTTGGCAATTTGATTCTCATTCTTTAAGCATGTGCATATTTGAATTATTCTTGAGTTGTAGTCAAGAAAAGGAGGTTGATCTATAGAATACCAAGTTGAGTTTTCATTTAGATTTCTGCTACCTTTTTGTTGTGAGAGGTGAGTCATTCTGCATGTGAAGTGGTGTCGACTAGCACATGTTTTATTTTGGCATAGATGTCTCAATAGTCTTCATAAATAGATGGGATAGCTCTCTCAGTAGGGACGCACAATTTTGTAGTTTCATTCTGCTGCAAATATTCTAAGAGTTATAATTTGTGAGAAGCTTAGAGTTACATTGTGAAAGCAAAGAGTTATTTTTTGTGCATAGAGGAAGAGGCTATTGTGAAGTATTGATTAATCACTAAAAGTGAAACCTAGAAAGTAGTTATTGGAAGCCTGAGAATCAAGTTAGTCAATCATATCAAGCATATTACAAGCATGAGGATCTAGTCTTTTTTTATTTGTCTTTTATTATGAAGAATGAAAGTCTTGATTGTTTGATTGGAATTGCTTGAGAGTACTTGCATTATTGAATCTTATTATTTTCTTATGAAAAGGAAAAGAAGTTGTTTTGTGCTTTTCCATGAAAGAGTTTGTATTTACTTCATAATAAGAGGGATTTTTTATCATTAGTATAAGTATACTAGGAATGATGAAACGTGATTAGCTTAAGAAAGTGTCTTAATAATCCTATATACCCTAAATGGGGATTTAGATAATGATGTTATTTCTATACATAGGTAGTAATACTACATGTATATTGTGAAATGTATCAACGTCATGAAGTGACTTGACACTATAGCTTATTATGATAGGAAACCTTGGGAATGATAGGGTTAACATTGCAACAAAAGTCAGGGTATGAAAAGTATTATATGACATTATGTAAACCACATCAATTAACCTTATTTGAATGATCACTTGATCATTACCTTACTCTCAAATGAAACCATGGATCTAGAATAACCTATTTGGGTTGAGAAGTTTATTTGAATAATGAATGTAACCATAGGTGGGATTACCTATTGAGTTTTATTTTCTATTTAAATTGGAACCATAGGTGGGATTACTTATTGAGTTTGAGTTGCTACTAGATTGGCTGCTTTATAATCTTGATGTGAAGTCATATTGTTGACAAGATTCTACTCTTCTATGATCCTTTCTACTAAGAAGATTACACTCTTGAATGGAGTCATCTAGATTTATATGATTATTCTTCGATTGAGGTCATTCATTGATGTGGCTATAATATTGATGAGGATCACTTATTAATGTGACATATTATTGAATGGAGTTAGTTATATATGAATATTCAATCTATGATTAGATGAAGCTTATGTAGCTATACTTTAGATTATAAAGTTATACTTGGGAATAGGTTGTCTTTTGAAGCAAATAACCTGTTTATGCAAAGTTAATTTGTTTTTTAGAAAAGCTCATATGTTATACCTAGGATTGGAATATCCATTGAAGGGGGTAACTTATGCTTAGGCTTTATTGGTAGAGATACCGTAGTGTTTTTGGAAAAGGGGAACAGGTTATTTCTGAGGATAAGGATTACCTAGGGAAGGGAATCACCTAAGCATAGTATATGAATAGTCATAATCCAAACTGAGCTATAAAAGTATATGTGAATAAGAAGAATGCCACTTGAAGTACTAGGTGAGAATACTTTGGCCAAAGTAGTGTAAATTTCCATTGGTTACACTGTCAGTTCACTATGTTCCTTTTATGCATTCTCGTTCAATATTTTCATACTTACAATAGGGGAAACGACCGTATGATTAGGTTCTAGTTTGTAGGAAACAACACTAAGCTCAAATAGGCTATTGTTATGGGGTTTACCAACCAATCTCTTTGTCAAAGGGTAGGGCCATCTTTTCATATGTGACAGATGTGTGGGGGACCGCATTTGAGTTCGTGGTTGGTAGAAAAGCACTTGAGTGATGCTTCTCCTCATTATATGGAAGATGAGTTTTGCAGATGTTTGCATCAGTATTGGGGACAACTGGAGTGTATGCACCAGGGAGCGAGGACATCTAGAATGTATGCACCAATTAGGTGACATCGGGATTAGTTGTATATCTATTGTCAAATGAAGCTCAGAAGGGCTGTGTATGAATCTTGTACCCATGGAAGTATGTAATCATGAATGATAAATGAGAGTTTATCCAATATGAAATCTATATTATGGAATGAATTATGAAATTACAATGAAATGCAATGGAAGTTTGAAAATAGTGTCATTTCAGATGTGCATGTAATTTACATTTTGGAAAGAAATTTTTATTGCTATGTTTTGGCATCATGGATTTTACACCTGAGGTGAAAACTTTGAAATTTTATTAAGAAAAACAACGAGCTTGTTACATGTGGTATCATAGCTTCCAGGTTCATCTCTAGAGCCTATGGGCTAATTACCTAAGTAATACATAAACATTATTGGAAGATAAAGGTCAAAAAAGTTCTTATGCCAAAATGGTAAAAGGAAAGAACAAGGGGAAATGAAAAGGAAGATAAAAATTCCTAGAAACTTGTTTTTGTTGGGACTAGATAAAGAGTCATCCCTAGAGTTGAAATCTCCTAAACCAACAACTCAATATGATACCCCCTTGAATTGTAGAAGATTATGCAATAGGGTTATGAAGGAAGGTTATGAAGGATAACCAATATGTACCTTGATCTTGTGAAATAGTTAAATGACTCTAAGGAGATAGGAAGAATTGAAATAACCCCATTATTAGTAGCAACCTATAGTTACAAAGAGTTAATGATTTTTGGATTTGGTAGAATATTACAAATCTAGGAATATGTATTCTTGACATAAAATGGAAAATTTCATCAAAGTAGGGAGTTTTATGAATCAAAATCAATGAACCAAGAAGTTGGATAACCCTTGAAAAAATCAGATTTGAGAAAAAAAGAAAGGATTTTGAGAAAAGAGTTAGTACCTTGGAATAAGGGAAGATATCATAATGGTCAGAAAAGAAGCAATCAAAAGTGGACATGGTTCCACCAACCAAAATTTGCAAGGTCAAATTAGAGTTCTAATTGAGAATAAGAAAAAGAAACCAAGCAACTTGAGAGTGCTTAAGGTTATGAGAAGATAAAGTTACCAAGTTTTGGGAATAAAGTCACTTGGAAAAGTGATTGTAAGAAAGAAACCTTAAAAAGGTAAACCAGATTGGCTCAACAAGGCTCATTTAGTACTAAGTTTGGTAGAGGTGTAGATTAAACACACCAACTTGCTAACAAAAATAAACTTATGTTTAGAGGTTCCAAAAGGATATGGGATGCAATGTGACACTATGTGTCAAATCAATAGAATTAGTAAGGAAACAATGCTCTAAGTTGAAGGTACATCAAAAAAAGAGGCTTTGTGGATATGGATATTCCTCCAAAAAAAAAGAAGAGATAACATGGTATACATGGAAAGGAGAATTGGAAATAATAGAGTGCCTCTTAGCTTGTAAAGTTGCAAATTATTCAATAGATCTCTTTATTGATGATTTAATTTTTGAATCTATGAGGTTAGAGATCAATGATGAATCTAACTTTGGGAATAAGTAAATTCAAGGCATGCCATGGAGGCAAGAAAAATGCAATAGAAAGCCAACAACAGGGAATGATAAATCATTTTGACAAATAAAATGTTTGCTAGGAGTTCAACTTTGAGTTGATCAAATATCGTGGAAACACTAAGGGGGGAAGAAAGAGAGTGGATTGACTCAGATAAAGTACCTTGCACAATGAAAATCAGAAATATATTTTTGATTTGGAAGAACTTTTGACTTCACCATAAGTCATGATTTCAATTAAGTCATATATTTTATGACCACGAGAATAAAGTATTGGAATTATTGAAAGATAATGAAAAGGTCAAGGATTATGACCAATGAGAAAGGAATATTATCACTCAATACTTTATATATATATGATTAATTGAAAGATAAATTGTTATTATAATTAATGCCTTAGAAAAGGATAGTCATATTACTTGATCATGAAAGGGAAGATCATTTCCTATGGGATCGGCAGGGGAAGATCTAAATACTCATGTTTTTGGGAAACATTTATGCTTGGTAAATAGGTATGCAAATAAACTTGATATCTTTTAGGAACCAACATGATTGAACAAGGATTATTACTCAAATTAGTACTAATTATCATAAAAAAACATAGATTGAGTTGAAAATTGGATTACAATTTTGAAAATGATCAAAGGACAAAAGAAAGCCAATGTATGGATGTCCTAAGAGGAAGGAGATTTATCTCCAAAAAAGGTCTAACCATTAATACTTGGGAATTAAATTTGGCATGAGACCATGAAATAGGTTTTCACTTAGTCGGAATAGGCTAATATGAGATAGGAGATTGATGTCATAGTTAGGATAGTGGTATGAAAAAAATATTTTTCAAATGAAGAACCACTATAAACTAGGAAAAGATAGAGTAAGATGTTGTAGGGTATATAGCAAGTTATTGTCTAGTATGGGCTAGGAAATGAAGACATGATGTCATCATCGACGGGACATGTGTACTCTCTTAAGATTCCAGTGAGGAAGTAGTAAACCATTAAGATAGTTTAATCTATCTATGTCGATGGAACTAACATAATGTTATGGTGGATAGACTCACCAAATTAACCAATGCTAGCTAAAAAACTTGATTTATAGGATTTCGGTCCTAAATAGTATATTGCATAAATCAGTTGCTTAGTGTTCCTAATAAGGTTATCTTAGTTGAGAACAAAAAAATAATGATAAGGTTTTGAAAACCATGTTATGAGAAATTAAATTGAATGAATGCTCAATATATTATTATAGCTAGATAGGAAAATGGGATAAACCAAATCTTGAACGATTTGTAGAATACTTATAAAGTTCTATCATTGACGTTTGATCCATTATATGGAAAGAAAGGTTGAAAACTCTACTAAGTTGAAATAGGATAAGAAATGGGGTTAACTGTAGACTAGAAAAATTGTCAAATGGAATAGAAGATTGAAAGCTCAATAAGAAACTTTGTTGATACAAAGCTTGAAATATGAAGCAGTATCGTTACATTTGGAATTGACAAGTGTCCAAGAGCAATGTTATGCTCAAAATGGACAATAGTCAAGAGAATTAATTTTATGCTTAAGGAAAATAGATAAGTAAGTGATGGACAGACTTGGATTATGTGTTATTTGAAGGTGTAAATACCAAAGGGAAGGATGGGATCCACAGTGTAATGCACAATGCACCAACATTTTTTTTTTATTTGGATTACATTAAGGATAAATTCATTAGCCAATAAGAATGTGTCTTCCAGTCACTACATAGTATAGGAGTCATGTACTTGAGAAGTACATATGCTAAATGTGGCTTGAAAGAGTAATTATGTTTACATTAATGAAGAAAATACATTGCTATATGAATAAGCTAAAGTTTTATGGTGCATATGGATGTATTATGAACATCTAACTACCTTGGTGTTGTACTAAGTTGGTTGCAAGGATAGGTTCAATCCCCCAAAAGGGAGGGGAAGTATCACTCAGGAGAAGTGATTGGTCGGGTAACCCTAAATGAAACCTTACTAAGCTTACACACACTCATGACCTAGAATTGGTTTAGAAGAGTCAAGTCAACTTAGATTTAGTAAGTGAACCCTTCATCTTAGTCTTGGATTATTGGAATTGGGTGGTCATCCTTGATTGTGTTGATTGCTCTTTGGGTTAAATTATGGGATTACGACTTTGAGCTTCCTGAATAGTTGTCTTAATGTTTGTTAGAACTGTAAAATTTTGAAAATTTTACAGTTGATTATATTCATGAGTTTCCAAAATAGTCCTCACCATAAGCACAAAAATCCTCTTTTCATAATACTTTTCTCATACTTTGTCATGTGGTCCTACAGAAATCCATTTAGCCCCAAATATTTCATTGTATAATCCATATCGGTGAGAGAAGGTCAAGCTCTCCCCAATCCATAAAGAAATTTTTACTAATGTGTATCTTTTGTAGACTATCAATAGGAGTTCAGGAATATCACACCAATCGGAATTCATCTGCAAGCACATATCGACAGGACACAATTCATTGTCTCGATGACAGAAAAATCATATTGGCAAGAAAGTTATCATCATAATAAGTTATAACGAACTCACATATATCTTACCGATCGGCGCACAAGGAGACACATCGGCCAGACTAAAAGTCATCAGAATGAAGTCTTATCGAAAGCATCCAGTCTTGCTGATAAAGTATAAAGGGATTCTATTAAATAAGTATCAGGATGAAGTCATGTAGTCCTGCTAACTTGTATGTCATGCCGATAGGATTATCTGGGTAAAAGGCTTGACAATATTATTTAATGATCATCAAGACTAATTTCATCGAAGAGAGGTGTGAGAGTCACGCCAAATTGTTATTCCATTGGTGAGAAAGTAAATATGTCTCAGCGACCAGAAAACATATCAAAGAATATATCTTGATGAGACACAAAATAATCTATAGAACATCTCCCTGACTCAAAATGTCACAGTGATATATATAAGACCAAGAGGAAAGCTATCGATGAAACTATAAATATTGATGAGACTGCGGGACATTATAGCGATATTCAATTTGCGATAGTCGGTAAGACTTCAGGGTGTCAGGGAGACTAAAGGATGTTTTCACAAAAGGTTTAATGAACGTTGCAAAAGGATATCACCCCAGATTTGAAAATGTCTCACCGACAAAACATTTGATGTGACAGTGTAAGTTTCAAAAAAAAGACTTCACTCTTCCTTCAGTTGACACATTAATGGTGTGATGAAACATAACAAGGAGAATTCAATTGGAGACATCAATGTGGAATTGCTAGCAGAAGAATTGGAGAGGTGAAAAAAGAACCAGGGCATTCCTTTAGTCTGAAGGCTTCAAGCAAATACAGTAAGTTCTTAAGCCTTAACTCCTCTAGTTTTAACTTCTGTAATTTTGAGGAAATGGAGTCTCCCAGCTTAGGAAAATAAAAAGGTAGAAAGCATGGTGAAAGCAGTCAACCGAAAGGAAAGAAGGAGAAAACTGAGATAGAACATGAGGGCACTGAGTGAAGACTAAATCAAGACCTCATTAAATAGTTACCTAGCTTTGGACCCAAAGCATGACGATGTGCTCAACTTAGGGAAGAAATGGATAAATTGGATGATAAATGTAAATTCATAGGAGATGTTTGGACTCCAATAAGGGGGTATGAATTGTTTAATTATCACAATCATTGGAGAAATCATTTTGAACTAGTATGCAACCCATGGAAGCTTAAATTGGGAAAACTGGTGTGCCCTAATGTATTTGTAAATGCAGAATTGATAAAATTGTTAGCGGTTCATTATGATTCAAAACTCAAAGCTATATGTGACCTGTCTGGGAAACCACAAATACATTTATTAGAGGATGCAATAAGGGAGGTTTTCAATTTGGAAGGGGTTTGCAATGAAAAGATCATTTGTGAAGAATTGGAAAAGGAGTTTTGGAGAATGGACATGATTTATAAGGGTTGGAGGTTGCCAAGTCACAGGATTAGACAAGGTCAAAAACAAATTCCTTTACAGGATAGTGATGGACCTCCTTTTCATGTTGACCTATTTGAACCTTATATGAAGTACACTTATTTCTCAGTGGGCCAGGTATTGGGAATGAATGTCTTGAAATATATGTCAATTGTGCCTATGCTAATTTTAGTAGATATCCAATACCACAACTCTAGGCGATTTGACTATGCCTCATACATTTTTAAGGGACTTGATTTGGGATTGATGGCAATAAAGGGTGGAGCATCTATCTTTTATCTTAGGCATTATTCATTGTTGATGCATATAGTGTTATATTTTGGATAGGAGTTGGGATTGTGGTCCCAAGAGATGAGAATCTTTCAATTTGACAAGGAGGGTGCAACATTACCTGTTCAATTATGGATTGCTTTCTAGGACAGTAGGTTTTCCAATTCTAGTTTTGTTCATTTTGAAGAATATTTTGTAAAAACATTGTACAAATTGTACAATCATCCATGTGATTATTGTTTATCTGAAGAGATAAAGAGATTTCTTCGGCTAAAGGAGTTCAATGGGCCAATTGATCATAATTGAGGAGATTGGTATTGCTTGGAGGGAGCTACTATGATTATAGTTTATGGGTTTGAAGATGCCCCATTCATTTTTCGAAAGACAGTCCTGAACATAATTGCATATTTGGAAATTCTCAGATAGATGGATTATTCTAGTGTTATGAATCTTAGTTCCTTTGGGAAGCAGGATTTCATGCCTAGTACATTATTCTTTGGTGATTTTCCTATGTTGGCCAAGGAAGGATATAATTTGATCCTTGATAAACTACTGCAGTACAATATGAAGAGAGGACCACCTAGAAAGAACTTCGGCCTAGAAGGGTATATTCATTCTGCTAAAATAAGGATAAATTTTCGAGGGTATCAACATGTACCCTATCACTTTAATGATATGATTCAGAATTTGGATGAGGAAGAAGCAAAGATGGTAGTCAAAAGATATAATCAAAGGTTGCAGGTTGCAGAGTTGTTGTCTTTTGGGGACGAGGCATCTAAGGATAATATGCCACAAGGCCAATCAAGTACAATAGCTAGATTAAGAACTCAACATTATACTTGCCCTACTAGAGAATTGAGTATTGAAGAGAATGAAGAGGAAGATGTAAGGCATGTAGAATACATATAATTTTTGTCAGATGATGAATTTGTTAATTCCCCAGAGTTTAAAGAATTTTTATATAAACAAAAAAGAAAAGAGATCAGGGAAAAGGTTGATAATATTACTACAGGTAATGAAGAGAAATTGTTGAATGATTTAAGGAGATGTGTGGATGAGGAGATGATGGGTATGACCCCTGAAAAGGGGAGGAAAATGTTGGAAAATGTCGGTGTCATGATATTTCCTGGGCTTGATCTCAATTCTGCACTAATCTTTGATAGTTTCTTAAAAAAAAAGTAATGCTACACACAAGCTTAGCCAAGAAAAGGTAACAAAAGTGTATGCAGGATCTAAATACAATACAGATGAAGGATCATTAATGATTTGGGCATTATATCCACCCCATAGGAAATCAATAGTTATTGACACTAAAAAGGCATTCGGGCATGTCATGAATTTAAAGGTTGGAGAGGCTGATCCTATGGCCACAACAAAAATTTGAATTAATGTTGCAAAACTAAAACAAATCCCAAATTCAGATGTTGATTAAGGAGAGAGAAATGTAAAAAACAAATAATGAAAGGATGTTGAGAGAAAATGATTGCCTAAAAGACTTGTTAGGTGTTATGATGAATTCAACCAAGCTACTTACTCAAGGTGAAAGTTCTCAGTGAAAAGATCATTAGGAAGGATCAAGTGCTTACTCCCAAGGAGAATATGATGCACTTGTAGCAATAATCAAGAAAAGGCAGGCCAGTTTAACATCTTAGTTGAATAAACTCTAGGGAAAATATTCACATACCCTTGCTACATTAAAAGAACATGAAAGGATGGATGGACGGATTATGGAGAAGCTTCAAGAAACAAACTAGAGAGATGTTTCTAATAGTGTGGCAATTGAAGCTGCAAATAATTTTATCAATAAACATCGAAACTTCTATGAAGAATTGCAAGGGGATGAATAGGGATTGATAAATGACACTAAGAAAACATTGACTACATTCTCTAATGATAGAGGGGAACTAAAATAAATGATGAGATGGCAAGGTGAGAGTGAGTCAATACTACATGAAATCCTGAAGATAGCTACTACGGAAGACACAACATTGGAAGAGGCGAGCGAGCAAAATGAAAAGATGATAAAGATGGATATCACAATCCAGAACGCAGTTGGAGATGCAGATATGTATGAACGATGAGATTATTTGGATCACCTATCTAAAACTCATTTGTGGCTTAACAGAGCTTGATTATCTTTTAATCTGTTGTTGTTTAAACATATAAAATTTCTAAAAGGATGTGTCCTTTTGAGTTTTGATGTATAAATATATGTTTTGGTAGCAAAACAAAGGGAAATAAAAATAGAATATAGAAGATAAGATACAATAGGAGAAGGATACAATAGAATACAATGTTTCACATATATGAGACTATGATGCATGTTTAAGAATATGGAGATATTAATGAAAATCATTTAATGTGGTGGCATATTTCTGGTGTGAATTGTTTGTTGTGTTCATTGAAAGTTTTACTAAAGTTGTCTCCAAGATTGGTGCTTTCTAGTTATTTAAATTGATATAACAAGTTTATATTCAGTTTATCAATGCACATTTGTTGTATCTATGTAGTTGGTTAATTGGTTCTTTCAAGAAAAGATTAAATCCTTTTAATTTGATCATAGTAATAAGGGAAGTTCATCTAGATCATTAAGAAGAACTTGGTAGTCATAGTCTTGCATTTTTATACAAGTTATAAACTAAAATATATGCCAAACAATTTGAATGCTTTCTAGAAAGAAGTTGCTCATTTGTATTTCATTTGACTCCACATACCCAATAAGGCACTAGTCTCTGCATTTTTCATCATTTAATTTCATTCATTTTTTACATCTGTTAACTAAACATATTAGGGTTTAGTTTTAATATTGCTATACAATTTATACCAAATGAAGTTTTAGTTGTCCACTCCCATATGCCATTGTGGGAAAAAAACACTTCAAAAGAGATAATCACAAGTCAAGTCTGCCTCACTCATATAGTACACCCACCTAGGTCTAGCAACACCTAAAGAGTAGAAGGTCTAAACCATTTGGCCTTGTCTGTTACCCTAAAACGTACCAAGAGATTGGTAACCTCTTGATGTATTTTACTTGCATTTTGAGAGCCAACAAATTGGTGACTCCGCTGGGGAATCAACTTAGAACTAGTGCCTTAGTCATAGAGTTAGAAATCCTATATAGACTCCACTAGGAATTAGAAATAGCAAACTCTTTCCCACTTTAAGAAAGTGAGTGGCGACTCTGACAAAAAACATTGCATCTCTTCAAACATGAATGGTAGAAGATCTCAATATAAGGGAGGTCCTACTAGAGGTCCTACTGGTAATAGTAAATGGACACACAAGGATGATAAGGTTGATAAGCGTAAAAGGATAAATGAGGATATGTGCATGACGAACAAAGACAAAGCATTAAGATCGCATTGTGAAACATATGATTGTTATGATACATGGAGAGATAATTCAAGTGCAAAACCTTGTACCCCTGAAGAACAAAGAAACCCTTTTTATAATCCTTAGAAATAGGCAGAGTTTGATGCTAAATTTGAAGCTGAACAACTCAAATGTCAACAAGAATATGATAAAAGAATGGAGGGTAGCCAAAATGAGTTCAATGATCATGTGATTCCTCAAGAAAATTATGAATCCTCAAATCATGAAGAAGTAAAAGCATAGTTTGAGATTCATAGAAAGGAGCTAGAAGAACTAAAAGCTAAACAGGAGAAATCCCAAATAATACAAGCAATCAGAGACATCAAATTGTAGAAAGCCCAAATTACTGCTTAGACAACCAGTTGCCCAAAGTATGTACCGTGTCATAAGCAGGGTAATAATAGTGCAGGGCCTTTTGATCCATCAAAGGCTCCTCACAATCAAATTGGGAATCAGTACAAACAACCAAACCATCCACCGCATATTCCCTCACAATATACAAATACATAGCCACCTCATGGTCAACATTATGTGCCACACCATCATACACAATACAATAATCTGATGTACCAATATCAGTACCCACCTAACCCTCCCCCCCATCAATACACAACAATGATTAGACAATTTGACTTGAAAGGGTTTCAATTATACCCCTACCCAATGGATGGTAGTTGGAGAAGTCTAGTTCCAAAGTTTACAGGGAGTAGTGCAATTACTATTGAAGATCATTTAAGGAGTTTCAATGCTTTCATCCAAGATTTGGATGTGCCATATGAGGATTTACACATGAGTCTATTCATGATGTCACGTACTGAAGAAGCAAGGGATTGGTTCAATAGCCTACCAACAACTTCTATAAATTATGTCCAAGAATTTTAGGATCAATTCCTTAAGCAATATGGGAATCTAAGTGCACAAGATGTTGCTCTTCATGAATTAATGCAGATTCATAAAAATCAGAATGACTCAATTTATGATTTTAACTGGAGATTCAAAAAATTGCAAAATAAGATATGTCCTGGATCAAAGTTTCTAGACTCTGTAGCATTGAGTGTTTATTTGAATGCGTTCGATCCTAAAACAAGGTATGAACTGAGAAATAGGTTCCCAAGAGATTTAGCTAAAGCCCAAAAGATAGCATTAACAATTGAAAACAATAGGAAAGTTGCTGGGATAATCATTAAGAGAGACAACCCTAGGGCTCCTCAACAAACCAATAATTATCAATACAAACAGGAGAACACATACAGAAATGAAAGGCCTAGGCTACATGACATGCCCTATAATACAAATTGGAAGGATGGAAAACCTGTAACAGATAGGCCTAGAAACAAAGAAACTCCTGATCCATTAAGGAAGAAGGGAACATATATGGTTAATAACAATTATTTCTATGAAATTTGTGATAAGCCACATTCCCCAGATTATTGTGTTGTAGCTCAAAGAATGCAAGAAGAAGGAATGTTAATGGGGAACAGTGGAGAAAATCACACAATGTATTTGACTTCAAATACTTTTCACCGTGTTGAGGAGAAGTACTCATCTTTAGAGGATGAAGGTTATGAGTATAATGTTTCAAATTAAAGGTACAATGTCCACATGGCTGAACAGTAGGTTCTTTCTGATTCTAAAGAAGATTATATAAAACCACATTCTATTGAAGTGCCTACTTAGTACATATGAGAAAACTCACCGAAGAGGAGATAGAGAGATTAACCATTGCTGCAGTTGAAGAAGAAAAGAGTAAGTATTGGTTGAGAAATAGGACAGTGAATGAGAAGGAAGGTGTCCTCAGGGGAATATTTATGAAGGATCAAAAGGTGACACAAAGAGTTTCAAAGAAAACAAAAAATAAATAACATGATAAAAATGAACAGAAGCTTGTCCAAAAGGAGGAAGAGTTACAAAATACTGATCTATTAAGTAAAAAGAAAAGGAAGAGAACAAAGGAGAAACATCAGAACAAAAGAGAATAATTAAGGCAAAGGGTTCCTCTTTTGACTTCACTCAGGCTTTATCTCAGGTAAAAATGTCTATTCCACTACTTGAGATGATGAAAATTAAGGAATATAGAGATTGTGTTGTTCAATTAATAACAAATGGAAATGAAAAACATATAAATTTTGAAAGTAAGATGGCCACTAAAACTATTAATAAGCAAGAGAAAGTGAATATCCCAAAAGTGTGCCTTAATAATGCATTATTAAATAATTGATCCTTTTTTCACTACATTACTCATAAATAACAAATTGTTGAGGAATTGCATGATAGAATCTAGCACTACCATAAATATTATGCCAGAAGGAGTTATGAAACAACTTGGTATGTGGGTGGATACTAATGGAGGGAAGTGCTATGCAATGGATAACATACCTGTTCCTGTGGTGGGTATAATGAAAGATGTTGAAGTCAAACTAGCTGCTTATCCTCAGGTGGCCTATAATATTGATATAACAATAATTGACACCCCTCCTCAGTTTGGGATGCTTCTATCAAGACAATGGACGATAGCGGTTGGGGGAAATTTCTAGTTTGATTTGTCTTATTCAACAATTCCAGTGAATGGCCAGGAAGTTAAATTATATAGGGAGCCAAGGATGAACCAAGTTGTTGATTGTGTACCTCAAGATCAAATCAATTGTTTTTGTGATGTGGATCTTGGCAATTTTAAGATAGAACTAGCCCAGCCGGAGTTAGTCAATACTGATCCAATTGAAAAACATGTTGCATAAAACTGCAATGGTGTGTGGAAAATGTACTTTAATGGGGCATGTAGCCAAGAAGGTAATGGATCAGGAATAGTATTTTTTTCACCCAAGGGAATTACGTTTAAGTATTCTTTTTTGCTAGTATTTGAATGTACAAACAACATGGCAGAGTATTAAGCCTTATTAACAGGCTTGAATATAGCTGTAAAACACAAAATAAAGTTGCTAGTTGTTCTGGGGGATTCCAAGCTAGTTGTTTCACAAGTTAAATCAAAATATGCAGCAAAACATAAAATACTAAAGCAATATAGAAATGTTGTATGAGACACAATTGAGCTAATTGATGCATTTTCCATTGATTGGGTTGATTGGTCGAAGAACATAATGGTAGATTTTTTGGAAAATGTAGCTCTAAGAAGGGATGACATTACACTTCTGGAGTGTCACAGATTGAGTTCAAAACGAGACCTGCTGTGCTTGATAAGATATATAGTTGGCAGGTTTTTAATGATGACACTAACCTCCTAAAATTTCTTCACTGTATAGATCAATATGAGGCCCAAGAAATTGATTTCAATGCCTTTGTTGAAGAATTAGATGGGAAACAGATAGTATTTGGGAAGGAGATCTTACAACTTAAAACAAATAAGCTTCCTAAAGAGCTAGTGGCATTGGAGAGGGTATATGATGGAAGTGATCGGTCCCTCATGAAGCAAACACTAGTCAAGAGAGAGGATATTGAAGAGATCAACTTGGGGATTGATATGGCACCAAGAATGGTGTACATAGGGAAGAAAATAAGCCCGACAATTAGGAGAATGTTGATAGCATTACTAAGAAAATATAAACATGTGTTTGCATAGTCTTATGAAGATCTAAAAGTATATAGGGAAGATTTGTTTTAGCATGAAATACCATTGAAACTAGATGCAAAGCCATTTAGACAGAAGCAAAGACCCATTAATCCAACATTGGAGCCAAAAATGTAGGAAGAATTGGCAAAGCTTAGAGATGGTGGCATCATCAAACCAATCAGGCACTCAACATGGGTCTCAAACCTGGTCCCTGTGAGGAAGAAAAATGAAGATATTAGATCATGTGTGGATTTCAGAAATCTAAACATGGCATCCCTCACGGATAATTATCCTCTACCCAATATGGAGGCTATATTACATAAGGTGATAGGGTGCGAGTTGTTATCTATGATGGACGGGTTTTTAGATTATAACTAGGTTAAAGTTAAAGAATTTGAACAGTATAAGACAACTTTTACGACCCCAGGGGGGACATATGTATACATAAGAATGTCGTTTGGTCTCACGAATGCAGGAGAAACTTTCCAAAGAGCTATGGGCATAGCATTTGTAGACTTGATTAATGCTATCATGGTATTGTATCAAGATGACCTTACTGCTTATTAAAAAGGGCTGAAGATCATGTAGAACATCTGGAGAAGGTATTTATTAAGCCTTTGGAATATGGTATTAGTCTGAACCCTAAAAATATCATTTTGCAGTCATAGAGGGTAAACTCTTAGGACATATTGTGTTAAAGGAGGGGACAAGAATAGATCGTGAAATGGTTGAAGCCATAGATAAAGTTCCTATCCCTAAAACTGTCAAGGCCATCTAATCATTATTTGGACAGATCAACTTTGTTAGGAGATTTGTTTCTAATTTTTCTGAAATCATTAAGCCCATATAAAAAATGTTAAGAAAAGGACAAAAAATAGATTGGACTACATAAGCGTTAGATGCTTTTATATCAATTAAAAAGGCCATCAAGGAAGCCCCTGTCCTGAAGTCTCCAGATTTTTTGAAACCCTTTCAAATATTTTCATTTGCTTCATTACATACTATAGCTGCTGTCATGTTACAAAAAAATGAGGAGGGTCATGAATAGCCTGTGTCCTTTTTCAGTAAGTTATTGTAGGGGCCAGAATTGAAATATGATATAATGGAAAAAAAAGCCTTTGCATTGGTAAAAGCTACAAAGGATTTCAGACCATATCTTGTTGGAGCTAAGGTGATTGCTTATGTCCCTCATGCAACTATTAAAGATATTTTGACACAGTCTGAGGTAACAGAAAAAAGATGTAGATGGATTAATAAAATTCAAGAGTTTGATATGGAAATACAAATCACTAAACTGGTAAGAGGTCAGGGTTTGGCTAGGTAATGGCAGAAGAAAATAAAATTTGCAATATAGAAGAGGAAGAGAATGCAATTGTGAGCATTGAGCATACTCATTGGTATTCAGACATTATGCATTACCTTAAATACATGAAGTGTCCAAAAGGACTTAGTGACAGCCATAAAAGAACTTTGAAGCTACAAGCATCTAAGTATGTGTTCATGGAAGGAGATTTGTTTTAGAAGAAAAAGGATAGGAAATTATTGTAATGTTTGGACGAGTCACAAGCTAAGCATGTCTTAAGTGATCCATCTAGCCTTGAATATTTCACTATATAATCCATATCGGCGAGAGAAGGTTAGGGTCTCTGCAATCCATAAAGTAATTTTTACTAATGTGTATCTTTTGTAGTCTATCGACAAGAGTTCATGAATGTCACATCAATCAGAATTCATCTCCAAGCACATATCGGTAGGACACAATTAATTGTATCGACGACAGAAAAATCATATCGGAAAGAAATTTATCATCGGAATAAGTTATAATGAAATCACATATGTCTTATTAACTGGCGCATAAGGAGACACATCAGCTAGACTAAAAGTCATCAGAATGGAGTCTTATCAAAAGCATCCGGTCTTGCCGATAAAGTATAGAGGGATTCTATTAAATAAGTATCGGATGAAGTCATGTACTCCTCCCAACTTGTATGTCATGCCGATAGGATTATGTGGGTAAAAGGCTCAAAAATTAGAATTAATGATCAGCGAGACTAATTTCATTGAAGAGAGGTGTGAGAGTCACACCAAAGTGTTATTCCATCGGTGAGAAAGTAAATATGTCTCAGCGACTAGAAAAAATATCAAATAATATATCTCGGTGAGACACAAAATAATCTATAGAACATCTCCCCAACTCAAAATGTCACAGTGATATATATAAGACCGAGAGGATAGCTATCGATGAAACTCTAAACATCGATGAGACTGCGGGACATTATCACGATATTCAATTTGCGATGGTCAGTAAGACTTCAGGGTGTTGGGGAGACTACAAGATTTTTTGATGAAAGGTTTAATGAATGTTGCAAAAGGATATTGCCCTAGATTTGAAAATGTCTCACCGACAAAACATTTGATGTGACAGTGTAAGTTTTGAAAAAAAATGACTTCACTCGTGCTTCAGCTGACACATTAATGGCACGACGGAACATAACAAGGAGAATTCAATTGGAGACATTAGTGTGGAATTGCTAGCGGAAGAATTGGAGAGGTGAACAAAGAACCAGGGCATTGATTCAATCCGAAGGCTTCAAAAAAATACAGTGAGTTCTTGTGCCTTAACTCCTCTGGTTTTAACTTATGCAATTTTGAGGAAATGGAGTCTCCTAGCTTAGGAAAATCAAAAGGTAGAAAGCATGGTGAAAGCAGTCAACTGAAAGGAAAGAAGTAGAAAACTAAGACAAAACATGAGGGCACTGAGCGAAGACTAAATCAAGACCTCATTGAACAGTTACCTGGCTCTAGACCCAAAGCCAAACAATCTGTTCAGCTTAGGGTAGATATGGATAAACTGGATGATAAATGTAAATTCATAGGAGATGTTTGGACTCCAATAAGGGGGTATGAATTGTTTAATTTTCATTATCATCGGAGAAATAATTTTGAACCAGTATGCAACCCATGGAAGCTTAATTTGGGAAAATTGGTGTGCCCTAATGTATTTGTAAATGCAGAATTGATAAGATTGTTAGCAGTTCATTATGATTCAAAACTCAAAGCTATATGTGATCCGTCTGGGAAACCACAAATACATTTATCACAGGATGGAATAAGGGAGGTTTTCAATTTGGAAGGGGTTTGCAATGAAAAGATCATTTGTGAAGAATTGGAAAAGGAGTTCTAGAGAATTGACACGATTTATAAGGGTTGGAGTTTGCTAATTCCCAGGATTAGACAAGGTGGCAAACCAATTCCTTTATAGGATAGTGATAGACCTGCTTTTCATGTTGAACTATTTGAACCTTATATGAAGTACACTTATTTCTCAGTGGGCTAGGTATTGGGAATGGATGTCTCAGAATATATGTCAATTGTGCCTATGCTAATTTCAGCAGATATCTAGTACCACAACTCTAGGCCATTTGACTATGCCTCCTACATTTTTAAGGGGCTTGATTCGGGAATGATGGAAATAAAGGGTGGAGCATCCATCTTTTATCTCAGGCATTATTCATTGTTGATGCATATAGTGTTATGTTTTGGACAGGAGTTGGGATTGTGGCCCCAGGAGATGAGAATCTTTCAATTTGACAAGGAGGCTACAACATTACCTATTCAATTATGGACTGCTGTCTGGGACAAGAGGTTTTCCAATTCTAGTTTTGTTCATTTTGAAGAATATTTTGTAAAAACATTGTACAAATTGTACAATCATCCATGTGATTATTATTTATCTGAAGAGATAAAGATATTTCTTTGGCCAAAGGATTTTAATGGGCTAATTGATCATAATTGAGGAGATTGGTATTGCTTGGATGTGTTGTGCATGTTTTGCACACACGCCCCGCCATAAGCAGGGACCCCCTTTTTTTCGCTCTTGACAGGCTGCTTTGCTCCTGTCTTGTTTTGTGTGCCCCATTTTTCAAGCCCAAATTGGTCATGTGCCTTCAAACTATCAAATCCCCTACCCAAATTCACGTACTTGGGGTATTCAAATCTATAGAGAAATGAGGTCCACCATCCCTTTTTCTACCTTTTGTCTTGTTCTTGCTATTTTGGAACATCCGTGGACCCCCATTGCTCCTGTTTCCTCAATTTTGACTTTGGGGGCAACCTTTTTTGGATTGAGGATGTGTTCGAAGTGCGTAAATGAACTTCCAAGGTTTTGTCAACGTTCCGTTAAGTTTTGATGGTTTCAAAACTTTCCCTCCAAAATTCCCTTCCTCCTTGGCTGTTTGGAAACATCCATGGACCCCCGTCGCTCCCGTTTCCACATTTTTCACTTTGGGGGCAACTTTTTTTGGATCCAAGATGTGTTTGAAGTGTGTAAATGAATTGCCAAGGTTTCATCGACATTCCGTTAAGTTTCGATGGTTTTGGAACTTTCCCTCCGGAATTCCCTTCCTCCTTAGCTGTTTGGAAACATTCATGGACCCCCGTCGCTCCCATTTCCAGATTTTTGATTTGGGAGCAACCTTTTTTTGATCTGGGATGTGTTTGAAGTGTGTAAATGAACTGCCAAAATTTTGTCAAAGTTTGGTTAAGTTTCAGTGGTTTCGGAGCTTCGTCTCCCTTTTGCCGTTTTGAACATCTAGTAGCCACCTCCCTTTCGGCCTCCGGAGCTCGGACCCTCTGTGGGCAATTCCAGGGCTCCACCTCTCCGTGGCCATTTTGAACATCTGGTAGCCACCTCCCTTCCGGCCTCTAGAGCCCGGCCCCTCCATGGCTGTTTTCGGGGCTCCACCTCTTCGTGGCCATTTTGAACATCCGGCGGCCACCTCCCTTCCGGCCTCTCGAGCCCGGCCCCTCCGTGGCCATTTCTGGGGCTCTACCTCTCTGTGGCCATTTTGAACATCCGGGAGCCTAACTCCTTTCTGGCTATTTTCAACATCTGGGAGCCTGCCTCCTTCCCTGCTATTTTGGCTTCCGTTCATTGTCTTCCTTCTGGCTTTCTTTTGCCGTCTTTCCAAACTCCGACGCTCGCACCCTAGAAGCACGCATTAATGTTTATGGCCCAAATGAGCTCCAAATGTGAATATCAAGATATTTTGATGATGCATGGATAGATCTAACAGGGAATTTGTAGGTTTGACTGACATTTTCTTTAACTCATGTATAAATGAACTTACGACACTTCATGTTTTCAGGAGTCAAAAAGCCTTCCGTAGGTCTATCGAAGAGGCCCATTGAGGGAGTTGTCCTACCTTTTTCCAGATGATGATGATATCTAAGGAACTTTCTGCCTGAATCAAGGGCCACCAATCCATTGATGCCAATCATCAACGGGCTTGTTTGATAAAAGGAAGAACACTACAAGCACATCAAACAAAAGACAATTTTTAGGCAGTTTCAGCTATAGTGAAAAGGAAAATCAGCTAAATGACGAAATTGCTACAGTGACTGGGACTAGATGACAAAATAGAGAAAAGACAAAGAATGTATTTTAAATTGCTAGATAATGGAAGGTAGGTGAAACCCTATTGTAAATCAAATCTGGGCCATTTGATGTAATTGAATCCTAGCCATTCATTTGGGCTTTGGAAAACTATAAATAGGGGCTTGGTCCTCATTTGTAAGGGTTGGAGAGCTATTGTAAAGACATTCTATAGCAACAGAGAGTAACATTGCATGATTTATGGGTGTTCTTTTTGAGTTTTCTCTTTATGTATGCATGGTTCAACTTCCCTACTAGTTTAGGTGTTAGTTTCTTGAATGAGAGTGGTGATGGTGTTTGCTATTTCAGTATTGGATGAATTTTTAGCTCATGCTTTTTGTGGTTCATTGATAATGAATCACTTTGCAAAGCTAGTCTGAGCCTCTTTCCTTTATTGTTGCAACTTAGTTAGATTGCATATTCATGATGTGCATGTGCAATTTGAAAATCTATAGCCCTTAAAAGATTGCACTGGTTTTGTGTAGCTGTAGGTTTCTCTTCATCAAACAAAACTCAGTTTAGGAAGTCTGTCTAATTTAGCAGCCACCATTGTTACTGTTCATTCGTAGCTTAGGATTAGAATAGCTTTCTTAACCCTTCTCCTTTTGCTATTTCTTTTAATCCTTGGTTAGAGTAGGACCCAAAGCATCACCATGAAGCTAAATAAAATGAACTTAATGAATTCCAACTTGCTGTTTTGAGTGGACAGCCACTGTTCATTCACTTCTAGCACTTTGAAACTGCATTTGCAAACCAAACTTCCCATAATTTGTAACTCATCCGTAAGACCGCCTTGTGATTCCAGCAAATCACATCAAACAACTGAGATATTCCAAGCACTGTCAAAACCTGATATTAGAGACCTTGGGATAGTGTTCTACAATCCGATTGTGGAAGATTGTCTTTCAAGAGAGGTAGTGCACCTATGCACTACCTATGTTGAAAAGTGCATAAAAAATACATCAAGAGAACTGGCGCTAGAAAGAGGGATTGACATGTTGTGAACATCAAAAAGAAGGTTGGAAGTGATTCATTTTATGCCCTCCTCCTCCTAACGCCATCAAGAGAATTAGCGCTAGAAGGAGGGTATGACATGTTGAGGCTACAAAGTAGAATGTTGGAATTTGAAAAGAGCACTTCCAAAGAAGAAACCTGAGATAGAGAGATCTCTTTTAATGTTAAAATTCAAAAAATTTTGAAGGCAAGTAGAAGCTGAGTTGAAATGGAGCATAATGCAAAAATTGACATCACTCAACTACATGCAAATTTGAATAAGAGACCAAAGAAGACATTATAGCAGTTTGCATTAGTGGATAGATGTCGGGTCCATTACACTCACAGGCACAATGAGTTAGGGTGTCTGACTTTTTTGAACAGAATTGAAAAGGTTTTGCAAGGAGAAATTCCCTTCTAGGAAATCTATCTGTCTTTAGCCCTTGTAGACCCAGAGGAAGAATTGACAAGCATGGAAACCAAGGAATTCAAGGAGCTAATCCAGGAACATTTGAGTAGCAAGGATGGAGTGAGATTGGAGGAAATACTAATGGAAAGTTGGTGTAGATTTCACAATGTAGCACATTCAGAATTTATGTTTTCATGATATGACAACATCATCGCTCAAGCCAAGGGTTGTTTGGACAAGTTAGAGCAGCCAACTGTCAATGAGGAGAAGTTCCCCAATGAGGCAGAAGAGTTGTCAACATCTGGAGGATAGCAAAATAAAGATAAACCAAGAAATTTGACACAAGTTGGTGTTGGGACAATAGAAATAGAAAATGAAAACCAAGGGGGAGGAGCTAAAAATCTTGGGACAACAAAGTGCATTGATGAAAATCTGATTGTAACTAGTTCAGTAGGCTTCCTCTCCGTCGAAGAAAAAGAAATCTTCCACTCAAGAAGAGGAAAAAATGGCAATTGAAGATGAATTAACATAATTTGCAACAGCATACACTAGGACATCCAACACAGATGTTGAAAATCAAGAAGAAGAGGAGGCTGAAAGCCTTGGGGCAGCAAAATGAGATGGTAAAAGCATAAGCAAAATTAGATTGGAAGACTTCTCCATCTACAATGACAGTGATCAAGAATCTAAAAATGCAGATTTGGAGGAGTGGGAACAACCACTTGCCATGACTGTCTATCATAGAGATTCTTTTTCGAATGATGATGAGGACCCAATAGCAGAAAGATATGACCAACTCATCTCCATATTAGCAAGGGATTGGTCAGAGCTAAAATACCAAGTGGATTTTGAAGTGCAACTATTACCAAATTGGTGTAGACTTCATGATTCACCACATTCGAAGTTCACATGTGAACTAGGCCAAGAAGCCATCAAACAAGTCAAAGAACAAACAAGGCTGCGAAGTGCCCGACCTCCTCTACTTGCCGCTCGGATCGAAGTAGAAGACCAAAAGCCTAAGTCAAGTGATGGCTCAGTTGAAGGTGGACCTCAAGAGGATGTTGGTGCAGCAATAGAAGGACAACAATATAGTCTCGGACTTCCGAGTGATGAAGTAGATCAAGTGGGAATGTTGTCCACCAGTCACCGAGGAGTTCTTCCTCTTGAAGAGCATCTACACACTATGAACGATAGGCTTTATGCTGAGCCTTTGGAGGGAAATTGTGTAGTAGACTTTGGTCCCCTTGATGAGGTTTCATTAATTGATGACTTCTTTCCATTGGGAATTGCACTACAAAGGTATGCTCATGTCGAGGAAGAGCACATCCAAGAAAACGGTAGTGATGAATACATACTCCTTGAGCCCCTGAATAGTGATGCACTAGAGTTTCCAGATTGGGAGAGGAGCTCCTTCTCTATTTACAGGGATAGCGAGCAAGAGGAAATGAGTCAATGTCATGATGAGATGCATGAATAGCAAAAAGAAGAAGATAAAGGCGGGGGTGCTGAGATAGCTGCTAACAGAGATGAAGCACTCGACTGACTACAAGATGCAACTTGGAGCCCTTCTGCCATAATCATTGTTGATCCTCCCTCATATTCAGATGGCTACAATAGGAGAAATTTGTGCATGTCATTATCCCACAACCTTGAACACCACATAAATAAGGACAACCCTTGGGGAACAAGATGAGACAACATGCTGCCCCTTGGGGACAGCAACCAAGTGGATCCCAAGTTTGTAGATGATTAATGTGGAGAAGTATTTCTTTTTGAAGAACTGCCAACTAGGGTTGTAGGTCCCATTGGTGGATTGGAAGAGCTATTTGCTACCCTGTCCTCCCAGCGTTATGCCAGCTTAATGTTTGAAGTGTTGTACCCTCCACTGCACCCACCCGAGGCTACCAATGCAACGATCAAGGATGTTGTGCTCTCAACTGTCCAATGCTGTCACCTCCATGTGATGACATCCAGATTTTATCCTTCCTTGCTCCTATCATTTCTCATAACTGCACTTATTATTTTGATTATGGGAACAAGGGAAAACAAACATGTTTGTGGATTAACCATGGGTTCAACGAGCCTCCTCAATTGCTAATTTTTCATGATGACGTGGTTGAACTTGAGTGCTGCAACATTGAATTTCTTTTTTCAGAATATAAAGATAAATTTGCATGGTTAAGAATGACAACAATCGCCTGTTTGTTTGTGCATGCACTACAAAATCCAATGAGTGTTAATGTCAACTTGCCTTGCCTAAATATAATTCTTTGTAAATATCTTTGTACATAGCCTGTTTTGAGTAATATAGGTTTTCTGTAAATACTCTGTTTTCTTGTTTTCCTTAGGTTAGTTTGTGTGTGTGTAGGTTGCTTGCTTTGTAGGTTGTTTGCTTTTGTTTTCTTTCGCTTTGCTATTGCTTTGCTTGGGGTCCCTCTGCTTTTAGTTGGGCACATCTATGCGCACAACCATACTTATTGCCTGGGGTTGTTCTATGTATTTCTTTGTCAAACTCTAATCAAGTCTTCAGAGTGGATGGTGAAGGTCTTATGTTAGTGTCAAGTGATCTTGGTGTTTGATTCAAAGAGGATAAGTTGTTGGTTTAGTCCAACTCTGACGTATTATGAAATCTTACAGCTCTTACACATCTTAAGAATCCTACGGTCACTATAGGGCCTTTTGTGAGGTCTAGTTAAGTGAAAAATCTAAAAAATTTCTCTAGTGCCACTATGATTCTCAGCCCTGAGCGTGAGCTTCAATACTTGTGGTTTGAAATAAAAGAGCTGAAAAGAGAAAAGATAGATATAAAGAAAACATTAAAAATTAAAAGAAAGAGAAAATTCAACTTTTCGGGGGTATTCGAACAACTCTACCAGGGCTATGGACGCCCGGCTGGCAGTAGAGCAATGTTCAAGAGAATCACAGTGACAACCTCATTGGGGCTATGGACGCTTGACTAGCATTGAGGCAATGTCCCAGATAATTTTGGAGTTGGAATAAACTACATAGCTTAACTTGATAGAGGTTGGGTTCTTGTAGCAACTGAAGGATGAGAATTAACGCAATTGCACACACTTGGATTTTCAACATACTGAAGGTTGGGTTGGCTACTGGTTTTGATCCTTTGGTTGGGCATCTAGTTTGTTTGCCCTAGCATGAAGGTCGAAACCAAAGATTCTGGGTTTGTGATTCCAGTTTGTCATCAAAATGCTCTGGAGCATTTCCCTAGTGAGTCACCATTTGTTGTGCATGTTTTTCACACACACCCCCCATAAGTAAGGACCCCCTTTTTTTCACTCTTGACAGGCTGCTTTGCTCCTGTCCTATTTTGCATCCCACATTTTTTCTGTTTTGAACATCTGGTGGCCACCTCACTTCCGGCCTCTAGAGCCCAACCCCTCTGTGGCCGTTTCCAGGGCTCTGCCTCTCTATGGCCGTTTTGAACATTTGGCGGCCACCTCCCTTCCGGCCTCCGGAGCCTGACCCCTCTGTGGCAGTTTCCTAAGCTCTGCCTCTCCGTGGCCGTTTTGAACATCCGGCGGCCACCTCCCTTCCGCCCTCCCGAGCCCGGCCCCTCTGTGGTCATTTCCGGGGCTCCGCCTCTCCATGGTCATTTTGAACATCCGAGAGCCTGCCTCCTTCTTGGCTGTTTTGAACATCCGGGAGCCCGCCTCCTTTTCGACTATTTTGGCTTCTGTCCGCTATCTGCCTTTTGGATTTCTTTTGTCATCTTTCCACCCTTCGGCGCTTCCACCCTTGAAGCACGCATTAATGTTTATGGCCCAAATGAGCTCTAAATATGAATATCAAGATATTTTGATGATGCATGGATAGATCTAATAGGGAATTTGTAGGTTTGAATGACATTTTCCTTAACACATGTATAAATGCACTTACGACACTTCGTGTTTGTAGGAGTCAAGAAGCCTTCTGTAGGTCTATGGGAGAGGCCCATTGAGGGAGTTGTCCTACCTTTTTCTAGATGATGATGATTTCTAAAGAGCTTTCTGCCCAAATTAGGGGCTACCAATCTATTGATGCCAATCATCGACGGGCTCGTTTGATAAAAGGAAGAATACTGCAAGCACATCAAGCAAAAGACAATTTTCAGGTAGTTTCAGCTATAGTGAAAATGGAAATCAGCTAAATGACGAAATTGCTATAGTGACTGGCACTAGATGACAAAATAGAGAAAAGACAAGGAATGTATTTTAAATTGCTAAATAATGGAAGGTAGGTGAAACCATATTGTAAATCAAATTTAGGCCATTCGATATAATTGAATCCTAGCCATTCATTTGGGCTTTGGAAAACTATAAATAGGGGCTTGCCCCTCATTTGTAAGGGTTGAAGAGCTGTTGTAAAGACATTCTGCAGCAATAGAGAGTAACATTGCATGATTTATGGGTGTTCCTTTTGAGTTTTCTCTTTATGTATGCATGGTTCAACTTCCCTACTAGTGTAGGTGTTAATTTTTTGAATGAGAGTGGTGATGGTGTTTGCTATTTCAGTATTGGATGAATTTTCAGCTCATACTTTTTGTGGTTCATTAATAATGAATCACTTTGCAAAGGTAGTTTGAGCCTCTTTCCCTTATTGCTACAACTTAGTTCGATTGCATATTCATAATGTGCATGTGCAATTTGAAAATCTACAGTACTTAGAAGATTGCACTAGTTTTGTGTAGCTATAGGTTTCTCTTGGTCAAACAAAACTCAGTTTAGGAAGTTTGTCTACTTGAGCAGCCACCATTGTTACTGTTCATTCATAGCTTAGAATTAGAATAACTTTCTTAACCCTTCTCCTTTTTCTATTTCTTTTAATCCTTGGTTAGAGTAGGACCCAAAGCATCACCATGAAGCTAAATCAGATGAACTTGATGAATTCCAGCTTGCTGTTTTGAGTGGACAACCACTCTTCATTCACTTCTAACACTTTGAAACTACATTTGCAAACCAAACTTCCCATAATTTGTAACTCATCCATAAGATCGCCTTGTGACTCTAGCAAATCACATCAAACAATTGAGATATTCCAAGCACTATCAAGACCTAACATTAGAGACCTTGGGATAGTTTTCTGCAATCCGATTGTGGAAGATTGTCTTTCAAGAGAGGTAGTGCACCTACGCACTTCCTGTGTTGAGAAGTGCATAAAAAATACATCAACAGAACTGGTGCTAGAAAGAGGGCTTGACACATTATGAACATCAAAAAGAAGGTTGGAAGTGATTCATTTTATGCCCTCCTCCTAACGCCATCAACAGAACTAGCACTAGAAGGAGGGCATGATATGTTGAAGCTACAAAGCTGAATGTTGGAATTTGAAAAAAGCACTTCCAAAGAAGAAATCTGAGATAGAGAGATCTCTTTTAATGCTAAAATTTAGAAAATTTTGAAGGCAAGTAGAAGCTGAGTCGAAATGGATCAGAATGCACAAATTGACATCACTCAACTACATGCAAATTTGAATAAGAGATTGAAGAACCCATTGCAATAGTTTGCATTGGCGGATAGATGTCGGGTCGATTGCACTCGCAGGCACAATGAGTTGGGGTGTCTGATTTTTTTGAATAGAATTGAAAAAGTTTTGCAAGGAGAAATCCCCTTCTGGGAAATCTATCTGCCTTTAGCCCTTGCAGACCCGGAGGAAGAATTGACAAGCATGGCAGCCAAGACATTCAAGAAGCTGATTCAAGAACATTTGAGTAGCAAGGATGAAGCAAGATTGGAGGAAATACTAATGGCAAATTGGTGTAGATTTCACAATGCACCACATTCAGAATTTATGTTTTCATCAAGTGACAAAATCATCGCTCAAGCCAAGGGTTGTTTGGACAAGTTGGAGTAGCCAACTCTCAATGAGGAGAAGTTATCCACTGAAGTAGAACAGTTGTCAACATCCAGAGGACAGCAAAATAAAGATGAACCAAGAAATTTGACACAAGTTGGTGTTGGGACAATAGAAATAGAAAATGAAAACCAAGAGGGAGGAGCTGAAAGTCTTGGGACAACAAAGTGCATTGATAAAAATCTGATTGTAACTAGTTTAGTAGGCTTCCCCTCTACTGAAGGAAAACAATTCTCCACTAAAGAAGAGGAACAAATGACAATTGAAGATGTATTAACATAATTTGCAGCAACATATCCTAGGACAGCCAACACAGATGCTAAAAATCAAGAAGAAGAGGAGGCTGAAAGCCTTGGGGCAGCAAAAGGAGATGGTCAAAGCATAAGCAAAATCATATTGGAAGACCTCTCCATCTACAATGACAGTGATCAAGAATCTAAAAATGCAGATTTGGAGTTGGAACAACCACTCGCCATGGCTGTCTACCATCAAGCTTCTTTTTCGAATGATGATGAGGACCAAGTAGTAGAAAGATATGACCAACTCATCTCCAGATTAGCAAGGGATTGGTCAGAGCTAAAATACCAAGTGGATTTGGAGGTGCTACTATTACCAAATTGGTGTAGATTTCATGATTCATCACATTCAAATTTCACATGTGAACTTGGCCAAAAAGCCATCAAACAAGTCAAAGAACAAGCAAGGCAACCAAGTGCTTGACCTCCTCTACTTGCTGCTCGGATCAAAGTAGAAGACCAAAAGCCTGAGTAAAGTGATGGCTTAGTTGAAGGTGGACCTCAAGAGGATGTTGGGGCAGCAATAGAAGGGCAGCAATATAGTCTCGAACTTCTAAGTGATGAAGTAGATTAAGTGGGAATGTTGTCCACCAGTCACCGAGGAGTTCTTCCTCTTGAAGAGCATCTGCACACTATGAATGATAGGCTTTATGTTGAGCCTTTGGAGGGAAATTGTGCAGTAGAATTTGGTCCCCTTGATGAGGTTTCATTAATTGATGACTTCTTTCCATTGGGAGCTACACTACGAAAGTATGCTCATGTCGAGGAAGAGCACATACCAGAAGATGGTAGTGATGAATACATACTCCTTGAGCCCCCAAACAGTGATGCACTATACTTTCCAGATTGGGAGAGGAGCTCCTTCTCCATTTACAATGATAGTGAGCAAGAGGAAATGAGTCAATGTCATGATGAGATGCATGAACAACAAAAAGAAGAAGACAAAGGCAGGGGTGCTGAGATAACTGCTAACAGAGATGAAGCACTTGATCAACTACAAGATGCAACTTGGAGCCCTTCTGCCATGATCATTGTTGATCCTCCCTCATATTCAGATGGCTACAATAAGACAAATTTGTGCATGTCATTGTCCCACAACATTGAACACCACATAAATAAGGATAGCCCTTGGGGAAGGAGACGAGACAACATGTTGCCCCTTGGGAACAACAACCAAGTGGATCCCAAGTTTGTAGATGATCAATGTGGAGAAGTATTTCTTTTTGAAGAACTGCCAACTAGGGTTGTAGGTCCCATTGGTGGATTGGAAGAGCTGTCTGCTGCCCTGTCCTCCCAGCCTTATGCCAGCTTAATGTTTGAAGTGCTGCACCCTCCACCGTGCCCACCCGAGGTTGCCAATGCAATGATCAAGGATGTTGTGCTTGCTCTCGACTGTCTAATGCTGCCACCTCCATGTGATGACATCCAAGTTTTATCCTTCCTTGCTCCTATCATTTATCATAACTACACTTATTATTTTGATTATGGGAATGAGGGAAAACAAACATGTTTGTGGATTAACCATGGGTTCAACGAGCCTCCTCAATTGCTGATTTGTCATGATGATGTGGTTGAACTTGAGTGCTGCAACATTGAATTTCTTTTTTTAGAATATAAAGATAAATTTGCATGGTTAAGAATGACAACAATCGCCTGTTTGCTTGTGCATTATCTGTGAAATCCAATGAGTGTTAATGTCAACTCACCTTGCCTAAACATAATGCTTTGTAAATATCTTTGTACATAGTCTGTTTTGAGTATTATAGGTTTTCTGTAAATACTTTGTTTTCCTGCTTTCTTTAGGTTAGTTTGTGTGTGTGCAGGTTGCTCGCTTTGTAGGTTGTTTGCTTTCGCTTTGCTGTTGCTTTGCTCTGGGTCCCTCTGCTTTTAGTTGGGCACATCTGTGTGCACAACAACCATACTTATTTCCTGGGGTTGTTCTATGTATTTCTTTGTCAAACTCTAATCAAGTCTTCAGAGTGTATGGTGAAGGTCTTCTATTAATGTCAAGTGATTTTAGTGTTTGATTCAAAGAGGATAAGTTGTTGGTTTAGTCCAACTCTGACGTATTCTGAAATATTATAGCTCTTACACATCTTAAGAATCCTACGGTCACTATAGGGCCTTTTGTGAAGTCTAGTTAAGTGAAAAATCTAATATTTTGCTCTAGTGCCACTGTGATTTTCAGCCCTGAGCGCGAGCTTCAATGTTTGCGGGTTGAAATAAAAGAGCTGAAAAGATAAAAGAAAGAAATAAAAAAAACATTGAAAATTAAAAGAAAGAGAAAATTCAACTTTTTGGGGGTATTCGAACAACTCTACTGAGGCTATGGATGCCCAACTGGCAGTAGAGAAATGTTCAGGAGAATCACAGCGACAACCTCGTCGGGGCTATGGATGCTTGACTGGTAGTGAGGCAATGTCCCAAATGCTTTTGGAGTTGGAATAAACTACATAGCTTAACTTGACAGAGCTTGGCTTCCTATAGCAACTAAAGGATGGGAATTAATGCAATTGCACACACTTAGATTTTCAGCATACTGAAGGTTGGGTTGGCTACTGGTTTTGATCCTTTGGTTGGGCGTCTGGTTTATTTTCCCTAGCGTGAAGGTCGAAACCAGAGATTCTGGGTTCATGAGTCCAGTTTGTCATCAAAATGCTCTGGAGCATTTCCCCAGTGAGTCGCCATTTGTTGTGCATGTTTTGCACACACGCCTCAACATAAGCAGGGACCCCCTTTTTTTTTGCTCTTGACAGGCTACTTTGCTCCTGTCTTGTTTTGCATGCCCCATTTTTCAAGCCCAAATTGGTCATGTGCCTTCAAACTATCAAATCCCATACCCAAATTCACCTACTTGGGGTATTCAAATCTGCGGAGAAATGAGGTCCACCATCCCTTTTTTCTACTTTTTCTCTTGTTCTTGTTGTTTTGGAACATCCGTGGACCCCCGTCGCTCCCGTTTCCTCAATTTTGACTTTGGGGGCAACCTTTTTTGGATTGGGGATGTGTTCGAAGTGCGTAAATGAATTGCTAAGGTTTTGTCGATGTTCCATTAAGTTTCGATGGTTTTAGAACTTTCTCTCTAGAATTCCCTTCCTCCTTGGCTATTTGGAACATCTGTGGACCCCCGTCGCTCCCGTTTCCATATTTTTCACTTTGGGGGTAACCTTTTTTGGATCCAGGATGTGTTTGAAGTGCGTAAATGAACTGCCAAGGTTTCGTCGATGTTTTGTTAAGTTTCGATGGTTTCAGAACTTTCCCTCCAGAATTCCCTTCCTCCTTGGCTATTTGGAAACATCTGTGGACCCCCATCGCTCTCGTTTCCACATTTTTGACTTTGGGAGCAACCTTTTTTGGATCTGGGATGTGTTTGAAGTGCGTAAATAAACTGCCAAGGTTTTGTCAAAGTTTGGTTAAGTTTCGGTGGTTTCAGAGCTTCGTCCCTTTTTGTTGTTTTGAACATCTAGCGGCCACCTCCCTTCTGGCCTCCGGAGCCCAGCCCCTCTGTGGCCATTTCTAGGGCTCCGCCTCTTCGTGGCCATTTTAAACATCCGACAGTCACCTCCCTTCTGGCCTCTGGAGCTCCGCCTCTCCGTGGCCATTTTGAACATCTGACGGCCACCTCCCTTCCAGCCTCCGGAGCTCAGCCCCTCCATGGCTGTTTCTGGGACTCCACCTCTTCGTGGCCATTTTGAACATCTGGGAGCTTGCCTCCTTCCTGGCTATTTTGAACATTTGGGAGCCTGCCTCTTTCCTGACTATTTTGGCTTTCGTCCACTATCTGCCTTCTGGCTTTCTTTTGCCATCTTTCCACCATCTGACGCTTGCACCCTTAAAGCACACATTAATGTTTATGGCCCAAATGAGCTCAAAATATGAATATCAAGATATTTTGATGATGCATGGATAGATCTAATAGGGAATTTGTAGGTTTGACTGGCATTTTCCTTAACTCATGTATAAATGCACTTACGACACTTCGTGTTTGCAGGAGTCAAGAAGCCTTCCATAGGTCTATCGGAGAGGCCCATTGAGGGAGTTGTCCTACCTTTTTCCAAATGATGATGATTTCTAAGGAGCTTTCTGCCCGAATCAGGGGCCACCAATCCATTGATGCCAATCGTTGATGGACTCATTTGATAAAAGGAAGAACATTGCAAGCACATCAAACAAAAGATGATTTTCAGGCAGTTTTAGCTATAGTGAAAAGGGAAATCAGCTAAATGACAAAATTGCTATAGTGACTGGAACTAGATGACAAAATAGAGAAAAGACAAGGAATATATTTTAAATTGCTAGATAATGGAAGGTAGGTGAAACCCTATTGTAAATCAAATTTTGGCCATTTGATGTAATTGAATCCTAGCCATTCATTTGGGCTTTGGAAAACTATAAATAGGGGCTTGCCCCTCATTTGTAAGGGTTGGAGAGCTGTTGTAAAGACATTCTATAGCAATAGAAAGTAACATTGCATAATTTATGGGTGTTCCTTTTGAGTTTTCTCTTTATGTATGCATGGTTCAACTTCCCTACTAGTTTAGGTGTTAGTTTTTTGAATGGGAGTGGTGATGGTGTTTGCTATTTTAGTATTGGATGAATTTTCAGTTCATGCTTTTTGTGGTTCATTGATGATGAATCACTTTGCAAAGCTAGTCTAAGCCTCTTTCCTTTATTGCTGCAACTTAGTTCGATTGCATATTCATGATGTGCATGTGCAATTTGAAAATCTGTAGTCCTTAGAAGATTACATTGGTTTTGTGTAGCTGTAGGTTTCTCTTGGTCAAGCAAAACTTAGTTTAGGAAGTCTATCTACTTTAGTAGCCACCATTGTTATTGTTCATTCGTAGCTTAGGATTAGAATAGCTTTCTTAACCCTTCTCCTTTTTCTATTTCTTTTAATCCTTGGTTAGAGTAGGACCCAAAACATCACCATGAAGCTAAATCAGATGAACTTGATGAGTTTCAGCTTGTTATTTTGAGTGGACAGCCACTGTTCATTCACTTCTAGCACTTTGAAACTACATTTGCAAACCAAACTTCTCATGCTTTGTAACTCATCTGTAAGACCACCTTGTGATTCCAGCAAATCACATCAAACAACTGAGATATTCCAAGCACTGTCAAGAGCTGACATTAGAGACCTTGGGATAGTGTTCTGCAATTCAATTGTGGAAGATTGTCTTTCAAGAGAGGTAGTGCACCTACACATTGCTTGTGTTGAGAAATGCATAAAAAATACATCAATAGGAGGGAGCTACTATGATTAGATTTTATGGGTTTGAAGATGCCCCATTCATTTTTCCAAAGACAGTCCCAAACATAATTGCATATTTGGAAATTATTAGACAGATGGATTATTCTAGTGTTATGAATCTTAGTTCCTTTGGGAAGCAAGTTTTCATGCCTAGTACATTATGCTTTGGTGATTTTACTATGTTGGCTAAGGAAGGATACAATTTGATCCTTGATAAACTATTGCAGTACAATATGAAGAGAGGACCACCCAGAAAGAACTTCGACCCAGAAGTATATATTCATTTTGCTAAAATAAGGATAAATTTTGGAGGATATCAACATGTACCCTATCACTTTGATGATATGATTAAAAATTTGGATGAGGAAGAAGCATAGATGGTGGTCGAAAGATATAATCAAAGGTTGCAGGCTGCAAAGTTGTTGTCTTCTGGGGAGGAGGCATCTAAGGATAATATGCCACAAGGCCAATCAAGTAAAATATCTAGATTAAGAACTCAACATTATACTTGCTCTACCAGAGAATTGAGTACTGAAGAGAATGAAGAGGCAAATGTAAGGCATGTAGATTACAAATCATTTTTTTCAAATGATGAATTTGTTAATTCCCCAGAGTTTAAAGCATTTTTTCTATAAACAAAAGGGAAAAGAGATATGGGAAAAGGTTGATAATATTACTATAGGTAATGAAGAGAAATTGATGAATGATTTAAGAAGATGTGTGGACGAGGAGATGACAGGTATGACCCCTGAAAAGGCGAGAAAAATGTTGGAAAATGTCGGTGTCATGATCTTTCCTGGGATTGATCTCAATTCTACACTAATCTTTGATAGTTTCTTAAAAAAATAGTAATGTTATGCACAAGCTTAGCCAAGAAAAGGTAATACAAGTGTATGTAGGATCTAAATATAATACAGATGAAGAATCATTAATGATTTGGGCCTTATATCCACCCCATGGGAAATCAATAGTTATTGACACTAAAAAGGAATTCGGGCATGTCATGAATTTAAAGGTTGGAGAGGCTCATCCTGTGGCCACAACAAAAATTGGAATTAATATTGCAAAACTAAAACAAATCCCAAATTCAAATGTTGATTAAGGAGAGAGAAATGTACAAAACAAATAACAAAAGGATGTTGAGAGAAAATGATCGCCTAAAAGACTTGTTAGGTGTTACAATGAAGTCAACCAAGCTGCTTACTCAAGGTGAAAGCTCTCACTGAAAAGATCGTTGGGAAGGATCAAGTGCTTACTCCTAGGGAAAATATGATGCACTTGTAGCAATAATCAAGAAAAGACAGGCCTATTTAACATCTTGGTTGAATAAACTCTAGGAAAAATATTCACATACCCTTGCTACATTAAAAGAACATGAAAGGATGGATGGACGGATTATGGAGAAGCTTCAAGAAACAAACCAGAGAGATGTTTCTAATAGTGTAGAAATTGCAGCTGCAAATCATTTTATCAATAAACATCAAAACTTCTATGAAGAATTGCAAGGAGATGAACAAGGATTGATAAATTCCACCAAGAAAACATTGACTACATTCTCTGATGATAGAGGGGAACTAAAAGAAATGACTAGATGGGAAGGTGAGAGTGAGTCAACACTACATGAAATCCTGAAGATAGCTACTGTAGAAGACACAACATTGGAAGAGGCGAGCGAGCAAATGAAGATGATAATTATGGATATCCCAATCCAGAATACAGTTGGAGATGCAAATATGTATGAACAACGAGATTATTTGGATCACCTATCTAAAACTCATTTGTGGCTTAACAGAGCTTGATTATCTTCTAATCTGTTGTTGTTTAAACATATGAATTTCTAAAAGGACGTGTCCTTTCGAGTTTTGATGTATAAATATCTGTTTTGGTAGCGAAACAAAGGGAAAAAAATAGAATATAGAAGATATGATAGAATAGGAGAAGGATAAAGTAGAATACAATGTTTTACAAATATAAGACTATGATGTATGTTTTAGAATATGGAGATATTAATGAAAATAATTTAATGTGTTGGCATATTTCTAGTGTGAATTGTCTATTGTGTTCATTGAAAGTATTACTAAAGTTGTCTCCAAGATTGGTGCTTTCTAGTTATTTAAATTGATATAATAAGTTTATATTCAGTTTATCAGTGCACATTTGTTGTATCTATGTGGTTGATTAATTGGTTCTTTCAAGAAAGGATTAAATTCTTTTAATTTGATCATAGAAATCAAGGAAGTTCATCTGAATCATTAAGAAGAACTTGGTAGTCATAGTCTTGCATGTTTATACAAGTTATAAACTAAAATATATTCCAAACAATTTGAATGTTTTTCCAAAAAGAAGTTGCTCATTTGGATTTCATTTGACTCTACATACCCAATAGGGCACTAGTCTCTGCATTTTTCATCATTTAGTTTCATTCATTTTTTACATTTGTTAACTAAACATATTAGGGTTTAGTTTTAATATTGCTATAGAATTTATACCAAATCAAGTTTTATTTGTCCACTCCCATCTTCCATTGTGGGAAAAAAACACTTCAAAAGAGATAAGCACAAGTCAAGTCTACCTCACTCATATAGGTAAACTAGCCTAGGTCTAGTAGCACATGAAGAGTAGAAGGTCTAAACCATTTTGCCTTGTCTATTACCCTAAAACATACCAAGAGATTGGCAACCTCTTGAGGTATTTTACCTGCATGTTTGAGAGCTAACAACGTCAATTCATATGTACATTAAAAGTATACATGTAGATATGTATATAGATATAACAAATCATGCATGAAAGCATAATCATGTTTATGTGTATATATGAGTAGAAATACTCATGAGCATACTTGCATGAAGAATCAATTATATTTACGTGTAAATATATACACTTAATGTATATGCCTATTGATAAGGCTATGAACATATTTGTGTTAGAGTTAGTAACATGATATGTGGTATTTATGTCAATCAATGAGTGTATGGGTATATAAACTCAAGCATGGAAGACTATGCTTGGATACCTACACACATATCCACATATGCATATATATCATTGATGCGAACAAATGATTGTCATGAATATATATATATATATATATGGATTGGTAAGGATATTGTAATATCTTCTAAATTGGTAAAGTGCTAAAGTGAAGTGCAAACCATATGAGGATATGATTATGATAAGAATGTTGTGCTTAAGAACTAGAGGAAGGCTTTGGTTTGTGTATGAATAATTTATTGACTTTGTCAATCTAAAAGGGAATAGAAATCCAAATTATATAATGGCCAACGCATTATGAATGGAGGCTACGAATGAAGTATGAAATGCTTCAAAGAGCCTTGACTAAGTCTTTAAATAGAAAAAAAATGAAATAGTATATCATGTAGTGCATAATATACATATATATTGTGGGCACATGAGATATAGCATAGCCTTAGAAAATAGGGTTGTAGTTGATCTATGGAAAGGCCGATTTGTATATGTTATGAAAAATATTAGAGACTGATCTATGTGAGCAATGTGTAAAAGATATAGGCTGATATGGAGTTATGAACCATGGTCAATATCATACAAAAGGCATCACTATTTTATAACAACCTATTACTTCAAACTTAAAATGCATTTATCCAAAAGGTAAAGGGCAGTGGAAACATTTGATGCAGTAAGGAAAACTCTCCCCTTTCAAATCTAAAACCATGCACACATTCACCACTATGCAAGAATGCTGCAAATAAAAATTAACAACAAATATGGAAAAGAAAAATGCAACATATCTTGATTTCAAATATGAAAATGAATCACATAATCATGGAGTTCATATGCTCCCATATATCATGGGCTTTACACATACAAAAATCTGCAACTCAACGTTTCTAGCTTCATTCCAATAGCATCTAGGTATGCAAAAAATCTTCTTCTCCAAAGCCCCCTTCTCCAAATGAGCAGCATCAATATATAGAAGTTGTGAGAGAAGAAACCACCATTGGTTTCTCAAAACAACCTCCACTAAACTACCAAGAAAACCCGTCACTTTCTGTCTATCAACGATCTGTTTTTTTCAGAATTTTCTCAAACCATTTCTGGGTTTGGTGCATCTTCTCTCCAGCTTTCCGAATCATTTTGAAATTCTTAATTTTGTTACCGTATAAAAAAGTTATGCCCATTTTACTAAAACTAGGTCTCATAGATACGACTTCATACATGCAACAACATGCAAAGCTTGTGGCCAACATGCAAATACATGCAAGCAACAAGCAAGATTCCTTTTCAGCCCATATTATGACATTTTATGACACATATACATGTATACAAGACTTTTTGACCTTCTCCAAAAGTGGACACTAAAAAGGCATAGTCCCCTCCAAGACGCTTCACTGTTTTACCAAGACTTATTTCCCATGTGATTTACATTTACAATTTCACATCAAGGGAATCTACATTGTTGCAAATTAAAATATTATTCTCCAAATGCCTAAGCCTTTACTGAAAATAAAAAAAAAAACTAAAAGAGAAATATTTTTGGTGATGCAAGATTGCCTGTGAACCCGGATGCTCCTGCATCAACATTTAGCTTATTATGCAAAGTGAATTAAATGAATGTTAAAAGGAAATGGTAAACATCAATAACAAGTTGGTTAAAGTACGGGTTTGAACACTATTTAAGTTGAGTCAATTCATCTTCCTCTGTCGAATAAAGAGACTATAACCAAGTTGACATAGAATATGTGTTGTCTGTAAATAGAGGATAGTTTCTTTGGATAAACCACAACAAAGGAGTAGGTAAAAGGCTGCAACTTGGTGCCATTTTATGAATGCTCTGTCTCTACATAATTCTATCATGTTAGCAATTTGAATCTCATTCTTTAAGAATGTGTGTATTTGAATTAGTCTTGAGTTGTTGTCAAGAAAAGGAGGTGAATCTGTAGAATACCAAGCCGAGTTTTCATTTAGATTTTTTCCACCTTTTTGCTATGAGAAGTGAGTCATTTTGCATGTGGAGTGGTGCCAATTGACAAACCTTTTCTTTTAGAATCAATGTCTCAATATTTTGTATAAATAGATGGGCTAGCTCTCTCAGTAGGGATGCACAATTTTATAGTTTCATTCTGCTGCAAATATTCTGAGAGTTATAATTTGTGAGAAGCTTAGATTTATATTGTGAGAGCAAAGAGTTATTTGGTGTGCCTATAGGAAGAGGATATTGTGAATTATTGCTTGAATAGTTAAAGTGAAACCTAGCAAGTAGTCATTTGAAGGCTGAGAATTAGTCAATTGGATCAAGCATATTACATACATGAGGATCTAATCTTCTTTTATTTTTCTTTTATTATAAAAAATAAAATTCTTGATTGTTTGATTGGAATTGCTTGACAGTATTTGTATTAGTGAATCCTAGTATTTTCTTATAAAAAGGAAAGAAGTTGTTTTATGATTTTCTATGAAATTTTTTGTATTTACTCCATAATAGGAGGGATTGTTTATCATTAGTATAAGTATACTAGGAATGATGAAACCTAATTAGCTTAAAGAAGTGTCTTAATACTCCTATATACCCTAAACGAGGATTTAGATAATGGTGTTATTTCTATACATAGGTAGTAATACTACATGTATATTGTGAAATGTATCAACGTTATGAAGTGACTTGACACTATAGCTTATTATGTTAGGAAACCTTGGGAATGATAGGGTTACCATTGCAATAAAAGTGAATGTATGAAAAGTATGATGTGACGTTATGAAAACCACATAAATTACCCTTATTTGAATGATCACTTGATCATTACCTTACTCTTGAATGAAACCCTGGGTCTAGAATAACCTATTTGGGTTGGAAAGTTTATTTGAATAGTGAATGTAACCATAGGTGGAATTACCTATTGAGTTTGAGTTGCTACTAGATTGGTTGCTTTATACTCTTGCTATGAAGTCATATTGCTGACAAGATTCTACTCTTCTATGATCCTTTCTACTAAGAAGATTACACTCTCAAATGGAGTCATCTAGATTTATATGATTATTCTTCGATTGAGGTCATTCATTGATTTGGCTATACTCTTGATGAGAATCACTTATTAATGTGATATATTACTTAATGGAGTCAATTATTTATGCATATTTAATATATGATTAGATGAAGCTTAAGTAGATATACTTTAAATTATAAAGTTATACTTGGAACTAGGTTCTCTTTTGAAGTGAATTGGTTGTTTATGTAAAGTTAATTTATAAACTAGAGAAGCTCATATGTTATACCTAGGATTGGAATATCCATTGAAGGGGGTAACTTATGCTTAGGCTTTATTGGTAGAGATACCATAGTGTTTTGGGAAAAGGGGAATAGGTTATTTTTGAGGTTAGGGATTACCTATGGAAGGGAATTACCTAATCATAGTATATGAACAGTCATAATCTAAATCGAGCTATAGAAGTGTATATGAATAGAAAGACTGTCATTTGAAGTACTAAGTGAGAATACTTTGGCCAAAGTAGTGTAAGCTGCCACTGGTTACACTATCAATTCACTGTGTTCCTTTTATGCATTCCATTTCAATATTTTCATACTTATAGGGGAAACAACCATATGATTAGGTTTTGGTTTGTAGGAAACAACACTAAGCTCAGATAGGCTATTGTTATGGGTTTTACCAACCAATCTATTCATCTAAGGGTAGGGCCATCTATTCATATGTGACAGATGTATGGGGGACCACATCTGAGTCCATAGTTTGTAGAAAAGCGCTTGAGTGGTGCTTCTCCTCATTAGATTGCAACTAAGGTTTGTAGATGTTTGCGTCAGTATTGGGGAGAATTGGAGTGTATGCACTAGGGACTGGGGAAATCCAGAATGTATGCACGAATGTGGCGATATCAGGACTGGTTGTATATCTATTGCCAAATGAAGCTCATAAGAGTTGTTTATGAATCTTGTACCCATGGAAGGATGCAATCATGAATGATATTTATGAGAGTTTATCCAATATGAAATCTATGTTATGGAAATATTTGTGAAATTACAATGAAATGCAATGGAAGTTTGAAAATAGTATCATTTCAGCTATGCGTGTAATTTACATTTTGGAAAGAATTTTTTTATTGCTATGTTTTGGCCTCATGGATTTTACACCTGAGGTGAAAACTTTGAAATTTTACTGAGCAGAACACCGGAGTTGTTACAAAAGCATCCTATTGTATGCAAGAGGTCACGTAATCTAGTATCCCATATGTCCTTGTGGTACTGATGGGTGTGTCATGCCAACATCACTAGTCACATGAAAAAAAATTTACTAGACGCACTGCAATTTATAGGGGGGTGACTACCTGATTCCGATTCCTACAGTCTATATATATATATGAGAAAATTGCATAATTAGTTATATTTTTTCATAAGTATGAGTAATATGTTAATAATGATTAAATAATTATAAAGTTATTTATATGATTAGATTGTAACAATCATATGATATTATTATATTGAAGTTTGTAGTATTATTCTATTATGTTTTATATTAGATTGTATTGTAAAATTCAATGATCTATATATGATTCTATGATTTTTATCTAGTAATAATATGATTCAAATACCATTTTTTCACAAGTCTGATTATTATATTAATGATGATTATTTATATGATTAGACTATAACAATCATTGAAGTTGTTAACTTATTATTATATTCTATATTCGATTATATTAAAAAAATCAATGATCTTTATATGATTATATTATTTGCATCTAATAATAATATTAAGAGTTTTTATCTTATATTATATTATTATTTCTCTATTGAGATTTAATCATAGCATTACATGATATTATTGTTTTTGCAGTTAAATATTTCATATATTATTATATGAATACAATATTTTACTAATGTTATTAGTTTTGTTAGTGTATTATATTAGTATTTTTCTATTGTAAGGAAAGCAACGATGTGGAAACACTTTCCTAACATCAAATCCATAGGGAAGAATGCAATGCAAGGATTTTAATTTTCAAATTACAATCTAATTAAGACACACATGAAAGATTTATAGAAAAATAAATACACAAAGACAACTAAACAACAATTTTACATGGGAAAACCCTATCGGGAAAAACCCCACCACACCAAGCTGAAACTCTTTGTATTACAGTAATAACAGATTACATACAAATTAGAGATACAACTCTCTAGTGTTAGTCACAATAGCTTTACTCACTGTTCATCAGTTACAGGCAATGCTCTCATTACATCCGATTCAACTCACACACACTTTTCCAAATCAGAATCAATCTACTTTTATTTTGTTCACATTCTGATTTTGTCTTCTGTGCATCCTTATCCACCATTGCCAATCATAGACAGTTTCCTTTCAAGTAGATGATTTTTCCTTGCATGCAGTTCAGCTCCAGTGTAGCACTATTGCAAAAATCAACAGCCAATAATTCAAGAATCGCTTCCTCTAATTGGTCCACAAGATGCCACATAGGATGTTCGCATGGTCAAAGGCATTCAAACTTTGTTGGAATATCGGTGAGACACTAACAATGTCTCCCCGATGCCACAAAGTCTTCATATTGATATCGCCAAGAGTCCCAACAGTCGACAAGAGGTAATAACGAAAACCACAAGTCATACCGAATCTACCGATATCCATTTTGTTCCTATTGGAAAGAGTTTCTCTTATCGGAAAGACTCATATTGAATGGAAAAAGTCATATTGAACTAAGAGAAACCATTAGCAAGACATACTGATCTCGCGAAGACCTAATATTGAAATCTTCAAGTCATGCCAGTGTGAGCCATTCAGCATGACTATCACTTTTCGGTGAGATGTCATACCAATAGACAAAGCTTCCACCGAATGATCTATCATTTTCACCCAGATGTCATAGCGAACATCCCATGTCACCCTAAATGTCACATACTATCGGCAAGACTCATGTCTTTCACCGTGACATTTCATCAAGCTCCATCATGTCTTACTGAGTCGGCGAGACTCCTCTTCATTGCTGGGACCTTTCATCGAGCATTACCTAGTCTTTCTGAGTCGGTAAGACTTAAGCCCTTCACCAATACGTTTCTCCAAGTGCCCAAAGTTAACCCGAAGACTTTCAGTGTGACTTATCCAAGTCACCAAGACTTCTCAGCGAAGTATTTTGTCACCGCGAAGGTACCACAAGAATCCTTCCATCGGCGAGACTTTCTAGTTTTGTTGAGAGATCTCCCTGAGATCCTTGTGTTAGCCCGATAGCTATATGCTATCGGTGAGACATTCACCATTCGCTGGGACCTCTCCCCGACACTCGTGAGATAGCCCGATAAGATCAACCTGTCACCCAGAGAACTCCATTCAACAAAAGGTCATGTCGAATGCTCCTAGTTACAGCGATAGACTTCATTTGACAAGACATCAACTCTATCTTGGCAACATGAGTTTTTCAAACAGATTTAGAACAGTTAGTCGGCAAGACATGAACAATGTCACAACAACTTTTTCCTTCAGGAGTTCCATGTCAGTAAGGATTGAGGCACATATTCCAACATCTATTACTACAAAAAGTTATGTATTATATTCATATTCTATTCTAGTATGTATAATTGATGCAAGAGGGAAAAATCCACCCTCAACTCAAACACAAATTGTTCACACAAATGGGACTCTACCCCTAGAGATAACAACAAATTGCTAAGGTTTCCAATCAAACAATAACAACTTTATCGCTACAACCTACCATCGTTTGAAGTTGGCACAAGTGAAAGATTACAAGAAAGTGTGGCTTGAGGGGGATTCTCTCAATATTATTAATAATCTAAAGAATTGTGTTGCCTCTTCATGGACTATTGAATCTTTGATTAAGGATGCTATTGATATTCTTAAATCCTTTGATGAGTATTATATTCCTCATCTTTTGAGAGAAGGAAATGGATTAGCTAATATTTTTGCTAATCCAGGTGTAAGGGGTATTAGGGAATGGGGTGTGAACGAACCCCTCCCTATGGAGGCAATTGCTTGTATTAATCATGATTGCCAAAATTAACTTGGTTTATGATTTTTTAAGGATTGGGGTGTGCATGATTATCTTCACATGACATGTTATTATGTGGAGTGATGGTAAGCTATATATCGATCAAGTTGATTGTACCCTAGTTGCTATCCATATGGAACAAAACTCTAAGCTAATTATTTTCCCTTGCCATAATTCTGTTGACACACAGATTGTGGGAATTCTTTGTGTTTCCTTCTTGAGGTTTCTCCTCATTGCTTTCAAGGTTCTCAAGCTTCTTGGCTCTACAAATTCTGATGATATGTGAGGTGATAGGAATCTTGCGAAGCCTTTCTTCTACGATGCTATTAAGAAGAAGATGGAGATGTGGTGGGTTTTAGAGAAAGGTGGGTTGACTACATATCTAGAAAGGCTACATGGAAACAACCTGTAGACGACAAATTTGTTTACTAAAGCATGGAACAACAAGGTTTTGAAGTTGGGTGGAACAAAATTTGATGTGAATGAGGATTTTATAGCCAATATCATTGGGTTGTCTACGGATGGCAAGAAATTTTTTAGAGACAAGAAGGAATTGTAGGTAGCCATGCAAATATTTTTCAAAGGGAGTGAAGCTCAAGACCTGAAGAAGATGAAGAGTGGTGGTTACTAGTGAAGCTCACTCAAGGCACTATGGGGGGATGTGTCTAAGGAACTCATGAGGTATATTACCCTCAAAGTGTGTTTCTATGTGGTAAATGCTTACCATTTTGTTATGCTAAATCATTTATGTCGTAAAAAGAAAATTTATTTTCCTTATTATCTCTTGGCGTCATTGGATTTTGGTCTAAAGAACCACAAAAGGAACCCCAAAAACCCAATATTATATGTGGGGATCATTCTTTTAATCTCTAACTATGATAAAGATTTTGAGGTGTCTAAGCTGATTGCAACTCCTAAGGGTAAGCAACAGAAGCCAACTGTAGAGTATGAAATGGTTTCTAAAGAGGAGTTGGTTAGCAAGAAAGGGAAAAAGAGGAAACTCATCTTGGAAGAGGAGTCGAGGTTTGAGGAGGACATGGACTATTTCCTAGATTCTCTTGCTTCCATGGAGATGGTCTCACAACCCATTGAAGTGGGTAAGTCTAAGCAAGGGGTGCAAAGCCCTAATAAGGGTTATGAGACCTACAGTGAGGATATGGTTGTTGAAATGTCGAGTAGATGCCTAAAGGAGAAGATTGATATGGCTGGTAAGATGTCTTCATAGCCCCCTATTTTGGGGACAAAGCATAAGAAGGAGATGGAGGCATGTAGTAACAAGAAACTGGTTGCTAGGCCTATGAGCCAATTACTTGAGATGCAAGTTGATTCTCCCCTCAAGATCACTGGTGGGTAGGGCATTGTGGATTCCCCGGTTGTGGATTTGGACTCGCAAAAGAGAAGGAAGGCTATTGCCGAGGAGATTGCAAACTCCATTCAAAAAATAAAATGTCTATTGTTGTTGGTAAGGGTAAGGACATCTCTGCTAGTCAGGACAAGGTAAGCTCCTCTAAGGAGGATGATGCTATGGGTAAGGGTGTTTGTAACTTTGACCAAGAAGACATTTTTGATGTTCTGGGAACTACTAGAGAGGGTTCCATTATTTTTTTCAAATTGTTTAAATAGGTGTTCGATGAACTTAACATGACCAATGTTAAAGTTTGGGGTGTGATGAGTAAAGCTGGTGAGTCTTCAGTTCAGAACTAGATTGATGAACAATTTGACTCTTTGAAAATTGTGGCGGATGAAACACTGAAGATGAAGTAGACTCTTGAGGAAATAATTCTCACCCTGGAGGACCAAATGGAGAGAATTTGTGCTAATCTGGAGAAGGGTGGGGAGGGGACTAAATCTATGGTTAAGTTTGAGTCTATTGGAATTTCCTCTCCTTTTGATAGTGCCAAGAAACACAATAAAATTGCTCCTAGTGAGGAGACTGGTGTTGGTGGCAGGCTTATGGAGGAAGAGGTTTTTGTTGATAAGAGTGGTGATAAGAATAATGTTTTGATTAGTGAGGTGAATGTGGGTGGGCCTACAGCTAGAACACAAAACAAGACCAAGGTTTAGGCTATGGATCTTGTTAAAGATTTTTCTGAATTCATGGGTGATGGTTAGAAGGCTGTGGCGAGTGACATGGAGGCTATTGATATCCTGAAGAATATGTACTGCTATTGCTTGTGTCCCTCCTTTTTGGCTGCTATCATACTGATGGTGTGTTTCCTTTGGGCTATTATATTTTTTATGTATTTTTCTTTAGTTTGAGTTGATCTTTTTTGTAAAGGGTTCCAGGCCCCTTCAAAACCCATTTTTTACCTCTAATAAAAAAAATCACAAATTTATCTCAAATTGTAATTAATGATCAACAAAAAATTCAGTCGTATACTAAAAGAAAATCAAATTCATTTGTTATAACCAAACATTAACATTACAGGCTCTATTCAACAAGATTTTTGACATTTATATTTGGCAATCAATCACTTGGTCTTTAGTTTTTTTATTCCTCTATCCACCACACAATTACATATGCAAATTTTCTTCTACACATTCATCTACTCACAATATCATTGGCTCAACTCAATCAATTCTCAGTTTAAAGTTTTCCACCTGAAGTGGCACAACCCATGTTCTCATTCCAAGTTATAGATTTAACTTGCAATTCAAATTATTACTGGAAATATCATTAAAATGCCAAATCCCATATCTTATGGGTTTCCATGTCTACTATCCCTCAATCCAACCCTCTTCACTACTCCATTACCAATCACATCCATCGTTTCTTTTCCCTCACACTGTCAGCAAATTACCTTTCTTCCCAATATGGAGGGTTGTTGCTTCAGACTTCCCCTCACTCTTATCACAGAACTTTCCAATCTACGCAACCCCCTCACACTTCTAAATTCTTCTTTGAGTTATGCACTCTCCACTTTAGTTCATGTGTCACCTCTTCCCTCCTTTTCCATCCCTTTTCCAATCACCTCTTATGCATTTTAATTCTCTTTTCTAGTTGAGATGGTGTGGCCAGCCAATCGATCAATCTCCCTTATATGGCATTCCCCATTCATTACTTTAATCTGCAGTTATTATATGACACACTTGTTCACATGTTTTTATGGTCTTTTGGTTTATTTTTCTCATATGGAGAGTTTCATTTCTTCTCCCACCAACACATTGATTTATTCACTATTGCATTTTTAATTTGTTGCTTTTGTCTAATATTGTCTGATTCTCTTTAACCTATCAACCTTTCCCATGTTAGTGTGCTAAGTTATTCACTTAGGGTAAATTAGTCTGATTAGTTTTTCCCATATTGGGTGGTTGTTTACCCATTCCATTTTTCTTGCCTTTAAAAGGCTATACATTATGTAATTTATCACATCTCAATTTTTTCACTTTTGGTGAAATAACATAGTGCTTCTCTTTATTTGTGAAAGTTTTTTTGTTGCAAATGGTTCTCCTGGTAGGTGGTTGACACCAACATGGTATCAAAGCCAACCATTCTGCCCTCCTTCCTTTGAGAGTTTTCATCATAGGCTTTTTGAGATCCAAATTGATATTCAATTTTGTGTTTGTTGTGTGTGATCTACTTTGAGACGATTGCTACATTTGATCCCAATTGTGGTTGTTTGAACTACATTGAAGAAGATTTTGAGGCTGAAAATCACACTTGGTGAAGGCACGATCTGCTATGTGAAGGCTCAGTGGTTTCCACTTTCTCATTAGAGATTGTGAATTTTGATTTGTGGAAGCAGTTTCATTTTTTTTGTGTGTTGTGTTGGGAGGTGTTGAAGTTTGAGATTTGAGGGAGTGATTCTCATTTGTTCTAGAAGGTGCAATTTTCCTCATTGAGGCGTTTGCAAAGGGCACAATTTTTTTCCCTATTGGAGATGTCTCATTTCTATTGGAGGATTTTCCATGGGTAATTGAAGTAGCAACAAGGGTGATTTTTTGTTTGAAGATCTGTTTTGCTCTATTGAAGGCATGATTAAAGGCATAGATTCATTTTAGAAAGCTTGGAGTGTTGTACACTGCACACGCCTGACAAGCCATTTTTGGTCTTTTTCCATTGCCTAATTGGAGGTGAGTTTTTCCTTTTTTGAAAGGAAAATCTTCATCATAAGAGGAAGATTGATTTATTGAGAAAGTTTTTTTTTTTGTCATTGGCAGGCATTATTTTCAATTTGCATATTACATTTCAAATCTGCAAGGGATTGATCAATTTTTCTTAAGAGGTCATGATTTTCAAATTGGGAGGCACATTTTTTCTCTAATTTGGAGCTATTGGAAACAAATTAATTTGTATTTGGGCGTTTGATCTCTGGGAGTGATGTGAATAATAGACGGTTTGTAGTGTGTTTCCAGTTCTGCATTTGGAGGCAACTCACAAGCCATTTGCAGATTGGATTCTCATTTGGCATTTTTACCTCTCTATTTTGCAGACCTATGAAGGCCTGATTTTGTTCTAGAGGATGATGATTCAAATATTGCAGGCTTGATTTTTTCATTGCAAAGGTGATTTTATTCGTTTGGAGGAGTGATTTGTTGTTTTAAGGCCAAAATTCCTCTTTAGAAGGATCAAATTTGTCTTTGGTAGGCAGTGCAATTTGTAGTTTGGAGGTTGCAATTTACTTTAAAGGTCGTGGTTTGTGGAAGATTTCCTTACTGGGCCTAAGATTTTGTTGGGTGTTCACTTAGGTTTTCCTTCTTTTTTAGTGATTCACTGTGTTTTAACTTGACTACAAAACATTAATCCCACATTGGCAACATGGGGTATCTTTTTTCTATTTAAATAGTGTTACAGTGCATTTTATTGTTGTGAGAAAGTCTCATAGGAGACTATCTTGCTTGTGTTCTTGGCGAGTAATTTGTCTTGGTGATTTGGCATGGGAACCTAGTAAGGTGTTTTTTTTTTGCTTTATTTTTTTCATATTCTTAGCCCTTTTTTACATTATTGATTCCTAAAGTATTTTGGGAAGGCTTCATTTGCAATATTTGGGAGTTTCTAATTGTTGTTGAAGGTTCATGTCTTTGTATTCTTGGAGATTTGTCATAGTTCATTATGGGGTTTTCATTTCATTCTACTGTGATTATGTTGAAAAGGGGAAACTATAAACAATGGAGAGATGGTATCATAAAACATCTTAGATGGCTTCATTTGTTGCCACATTTATATAATCTTGTACCCCTTCCTGGTACTAATAGTAAGAAATTTGCATGGAATTACAAAAGGGATCATGTCCTAGGAGTTATTACAATGCATATGGGTGATCCCACAAAGTTGGTTTACAATTTCTGGGAGATTCTAATTTTTATTGAAATCACATATTTTTTAAAAATATAATGATTTAAGCCTTAAAATTTCCATTTAAAGCATTCCAATTGAAGAGGGTTTTATCAAACTACCTTATATCAAACCCCCTTGGATAGAACCCCACTAGTTTTAAACCATACCTATAACGAGTCTCCTTTACACTTATCAAAATGCTGATAAAAAACTACTTTTGATTTACCTTTTGGGAGATCAAATGAATTCATTTAATTTTATTTTTTAAGTATGTAGTCCTTATTATAAGCTTCCCAAAAGTATAATTTTAAATAAATTTAATTTTATTATTATATTTATTTTTTATTTCTTGTGAATGTAGGTTTTTCATCGAAAATCAAGCTCTTTGTTCTACATGTGGAAAAATAGAATATTATAAATTAAAAATTGAAAAATATGAGTGCACCAGATATTGAAGTCCTTGATCCAACAAAAAAAAAATTGAATTTGATACATACAAAAAAAGTTATGAGTTATACGTTCAGCTATGTCTAAATTGTAATTGGTTTGACTTTGAAACTTGATTAAAGAAAAATATTCAATTAAAAACTATCTAACCAAGTGGAAGCATTAGATATCAGAGTTACAAATCTAAATTTGAAAGAATTAGAATTTTATCCTTCATGGAAAAAAAGTTATGCATTATATGGTGAGCGTCACTTTTTAAAAATGTTGTTTTTGAAAAAAACTAGTTTTTGAGGGAGATGGAAAAAGAAGTGCAATCTGATTAAAAAAATTTGAAAAAAATATATTTAGAATCCATAGAAAAATTTTCACGAAGCTCTAGTTTGCATCATCTTCAAATTCCTCACGGTTTAGCCACTATAGGTGCTTGAAAGTGAAGATTTAGTTAAAAATAATAATTTCAGTGTCTAGTTTGGCCAAAAATTGTAAACCACTATTGTGGGACCACCCATATTGATGATGCTAGTTTGAATGCTATTGATCATTTTGAGTGTCCTCATATCCTTTGGACTAAAATCTAGGAAATACATGGAGATCTTGATATTCAGCTATTCCCAGATGATCATGTTTCAAATTGTCTTGTGCCTCTTCATTTTTCAGACGGGATATCCTATGATCATGCTACTATGTAGGAGTTTGAAATTTTGGAATACTCTAAATCTTTAGATGAGGATGATGAGGGTTCTTCAGATGCTCCTTCTTCTCCATCAAGAAGAGTTGATGTACCTTCACCTTCATTGATTCATTGTGCAAAGTCATTGATTGAGGCTCCTGTCATTCTTGTTCAACATGACCATCTTGTGTTGATGATTCATTGAGCACGTTTAGTGATTCATTACAATAGTCCATTATCATTTCCTTCTTGATTGGGATTCATATTTGTTGGGAATTACATCATTTTTCATGGAATCTCACATTTCAGACTTGGAAGACACATTTGAGGGTATATCCCTTATTTTTGATGATAGTTGTGGTACAAGTGTTGTCACTCTATCTCAGTCTCTAGAGAATGTTCAGAATCAATTTCCAATGGTACATTGTTTGTCACCTTCTATTATGATTGGGCATGTTCTTGATTGGTTCATGGCATCATCTTCCAAAGTCTTGGCGACACATGAGCATATTTTAGAGATATCATCATACATCTTCATACTTTTTTCTTTCAATTCCTATTTGGAATGGGAAGAATTCTTGCATTTGTATTTGGTTTTGTTTCTTTCATAAGGGAGAAAGTTGTTTGTTGATATTGGATCATGTTTTTCTTCAGGCACTTACCATTTTTGTGAGTGATTGCACATTGTGGGGGGGCTATATAGTCTCTCTCTTTCCCTCTTATGGGGGGATCATTGATTGTATATACATGATGTATGTAGTCCTTGGGGGGTGTTATTGATTCCTCCATCCATGCATTTTTTTTCTTTTCTCTATTTTGGAGAGGTTTTTTTCCCACAGGGTTTTTCTCCTTTTCTTCTATTGTGAGAGATTTCTTTTTTGCATTGTAAATAGGTACCTAACATGGTTGTGTATCTGGGACCCATATTGCATCATCATTTTGTATAATAATTCTCCCTAAGTTTGCACTTAAGGGGGGTGTTAGTGTTTTAATTTTTTCATTTAGGGTAAATTACTTTGATTAGTTTTTCCCATACTAGGTGGTTGTTTACCCATTCCATTTTTATTTCCTTTAAAAGGTTGTACATTATGTAATTTATCCCATCTCAATTTATTCACTTTTGGTGAAATAGCATAGTTCTCTCTATTCGTGAAGTTTTTTTTTTCTTGCAGAAGGTGCTCCTGGGAGGTGGTTGACACCAATATCCCATGCCCTAGTATTGAAGATGAAAATGTCAATTTATCCATTCAATATTTGATTCTTTATTGAAGTTTAATGTGTCATTCCTTTTTAAAATTTTGATTTGATTTGTCTTCAAATAAATTATCATAAGCATGTATCTTTGTTCCATATCCCAAAGTTGATAAGTGGGAAATAATTTGGAGGATACTCACTATGGTGATAGAATCCAACTCCTTGCCTTCCCACCGAATGCAATAAAAAAATTTCATTGCTTCCATATGTCTTCATCCAATGGTTTCTCATATTCATAAAGAAAGCCAAAATAAACCAAAATCAAAACTATGGAAAATAAATCAACATTTTTTTTGGTGGTGTTGATCACCTGTTCATCGTGTCCTCCTGCACCAATAATGAATATATGATTTTTTTGTGATATCTTAATAATAGTTAACTTAATTTTGTATGATTATATTAGGTATATTTTTTTGTGTTGTATGATTGTGATTATTATATTATTTAAAAATTTATTATGGATAATATTATTTTCTTATATCATCTTAATGATATATGGATATATTATTATTGTATAAATATCATGTTATTGTGATTATAGTGATGTGTAATAGAATTTTGTTATGACTATTGTATTGCAATATGTAGTATATTAATATTAGTGAGTTCTATATTATTAATGGAGTAAAAAATCATGAAAAATGATAATTAATGATTTAACCAAATTTTTTTTATTAGATAAGCAGGGAAAGGGCCCTAATCCTATGGTTACAAATCCAGAACAACAAACAGAGAAATAGGTTGGCAAGAACAACACCAACCACCACTAGAAAACAACATCAAAATGACATGTAGGCCAAGTAATCAAAATTGCAACCACATAACCATCATCAACATAATAAAAAAAAAAATCCCCAAATTATTCCCCAAAATAGTATACAAACCATTTATGAGATTAACCAAAGTCTAGCAAGTATGAAACCATAACACTGCTATCATGAAATAGAAGTCTGGGATAATAAAACTAAGCACCAACAGATTTAGAGTAGCCATATAACCAAAGTAGAAGGATAAGAAGGAAATAGGTCCAAAACCTTATCGTCCATCAAAACAAGCCTCGTAGCCAGCAAAACAGGCCTCTCAACCAACAAAACAAGCCAAAAGGGACCTAAAACCCAATTTACCTTCAAACCAAGCTTCTCAACCAACAAAATAGACCAGCAGGCCACCCTCCCAACTACCAAAGTAGTAGCCTATAACAGTAGCCACCCTAAGGGTGGAAGAAATAAACCATACTTCAAACTCACAGAAGGAATGTTTAGTAGATCTTGAGACCCCAACCACCATAAAACAACAAATCCCAACAAAAACCCTTGGAAAAACCATCTAGCAACATGACTATAAATTAGAGCATTTGAATCTGAGCCAAGAACAAAAAAAGAACTAAAGGAATAGAGACCCCCCATCAACTAGCTTGCCACTCCCCCTCTATAGGAGACAATAAAATTGGAAAGTGGAACATCCCAAACAACAACACTTTTAATACACCAACCCCTAAAAATTAGTAGATCTAGCACTACAAAACTCCCATTCACCATAGGGGATTGAAAGATCCCAACAAGACTCTGGAGAGCTGATAACCTCCAATAGCACCACCCTATCCAAAACACCAACTTAGGCTTCACCTCAATAGGAGTGAGCTCCTCTCTAAAAGAGAAGATGAAGTGAGAATCTAGACCATGAGTTCCACCAATCTCCTTCACACATGGCCACCATGTAAAAAGGAGACAACAAAATGAAAGGGAGCTTCCTACCACGACTATAATAACCAACTTCGACTCAAAAGGAGAGGGCTCCACCTCTAAAGGAGCAATCTCCCCCTCCATAGGAGACCTCCATTATAGAAATCAATGGGAAGCTAACACACCCATAGAAAAAGATATCACCTCACCCCATGGAAGCTTGAACAATTGGTACAAAAAGGAAGCAAAAGGAAGCACGTTGTCCCTAAGTTGAGAGAAAAAACTTCCACAAACTGTCAGAAAGAACTAAAGGAGAATCTCACCCTAAAAAAAGGCCATAACAGGAGCAAAAGTGGCCACCAATGAGAAAGCAGACCCAAATAGCAACATCACATGTAATAGAGTCAAAATATAGAACCACCACAGTGAAGAAAGCTCAAAAATCCCCACTACACAACCCTCAAAAGTTATCCAAGGGAGGTCAAAGGGAAATAGAAGCCTCAAGAAAATAGTCAAACCCTGCACCAAAACTAGAAGCTAGGAAAATTTTGGAAAAACCATAAGAGAAGACACCATCACAAGGAAAACAAACTGCCGAGAGAAATAGAGGCTCAACTCCTTAGCAACAAAATGAGATAGCCATAACCCTAACAAACAAAAAACAACATCATTGTCAACAACAAACCACAAAAGTACAATTTCCACATTAGAGACCAAAACACCATCAACAACTTCCCCAAATTCCAAACTGCCTCCATGGCTCCCCTTCCCACTTGAATGGTTTGTTTCACAATTTGAAATTATACCTCTATGATCTTCAAAGATAACAAGAGCAAACAAAGTATACACAATAGCAGTTCCAAGGTCCAAAAAACACGGGCAAAGGAAATGAAGGGAAAAAATAAGACTAAAGGCAACACAAGAGAAAGAAGACAGTGACCAAAGAAACTCAAAATGACCATCCATCTCCTAGCCATCATGAACAACAAAGAGAAGAGCTCTGCCATAAGAGAACATAGCTAAACCCAGAACAAGAGCTTCTAATAAGAACAAAGGGAGCCACACAAACCAATGCAAGAAAATGAAACCAATTGAAAGCTCACCACAAGAAAAGAGCACCAAAACCCCAAGAATCGACCAAGAGGCACATGACATAGCCTCATCAGAAGACCCTTGTTGACCCAAAAAAAGCAAGCCAACCACAAAGCTACACCCATTTGCAAGAAATGAGCTAGGAGCAAGGAAAAACGGGAGGCCCCAACTTAGCTCACCACCAACACTAGCCCATAAGTGCACACTCAAAGTAGCGGTAAGCATCAAGAAAAAGTTGTGTAGCCCAAAGATACACTAATCACCATGTACAACCCACACAAAGAGAGGGGAAACACAAAAAAAATCAATACCAAGACAAGATCAATAGCTCACCACAAGACAATATCATTAAAACCCCAAGGCCCAACCAAGAGGCACACGACATAGCCTCAATAGAAGACCCATGTCAACCCAAAAATGACAAGCCAACCATAAAACTATGCCCATCAACAAGATACAAACCAAGAGTAAGGAAAATAAGGAAGCCCCAACTTAGCACAACACCATCACTTGCCCAAAAGCAATCACCTGAAGTAGTGACAAGCACTAAGCAGAAGTTGTGCAGACCAGAGCTGCACTAATCACCATGCACATCCTAGAAAAAGAGAGGGGAGAACACAAAACAATATACAAACATAAGGCAAGGAAGAGGCCCAAATCGCCCCCACACACCCAATTGTTCCAAATCCAGAAGGAGGACACGAGAAAACTAACAAGAAGCTCCATTGTCATCCTCATCTCCATTGACATCACCTTCCTCAATAACATAATTCAAACACCTTCCACAACTCCTATTCCTGCTTAGAGCCATCTCCCGAAAGTTTCTCAAAAGTTCATATACCAATTAGTTTGTTATCATACATGATTGTACAATATAGTATTGTTCATAATGAGTTGTATAAAAAGTAAAATTAAGCATGAAAGGTTGTAGATTCATTATAAATTTTTGGAAGAAAAAATAAAAAATAATTATGTTATTTGTAATAACATTGTATGGAGAAATCAATATTTCAAAGAATTGTCATAGAATTCAAAAAAAGAGAACAAAATTATTTTGATATCTTGCAAATTTTGTTTAAAAGTGAGGTTTAAATGCATGTATTTTCACAATACAAAATAGTATATGCAACCTTCAAATCAAACATGTATTTCTTTTAATGATATTTTTTACAAACCATCACAAACCTAAACTCTAGTTATCAAAACTAATAAAACCTTGCTTTTAGATGAATAATAAAATTTATCCGTTTTGATAACTAAGCACTTAATTCTCTATTTATCATTATAAGCCTCTTCTTTCACATGAAGCAAGAAGACATATTTCTTGAAAATTTCTTTTTGTATAGTTTCTATAAACTTGATTTTATCTTCTTCTTCTTCATGCATAAATATGTTTAATTCATTTGTTGTAATACTAATAATTTCATTTTCTTTTTCAAATGCAATAACCCAAGTCAAACTAGTATGGTCTTCCACTTTTCATTGTAGTAGATATCTATAATCATAATACCAATTACTATTTCCAATATTGTTCACCTTTTTCTTGCATTGTAGTAGATATCTATAATCATAATATCTATTAGCATTTTCACATTTTTGACAATACTAATTACTATTTCCAATATTGTTCACCTTTTTCTTGCATTTCTTATCATCAACCTCCAAGGGGTAAGCCGTGTAATATAATTTTTCAAGCTTTATGAAAGATAATGTAGCTTTTACCAAACTCCACTAGCATTTATTAGATATACCAACTCCTTGAGCAGTTATTTTAGACACAATTTTTAACATTGGATCTTGTCTAACAAATGAGTTGTCCTTTGTAATAGACTAACAAGTGAGATTCTTTCCTTTGTCATCAAACCAAGATTTCAATTGTTCAAACTTAGGAAGAGTCAAATTTATTAATAGTTGAGTCATGGGGATTGTGCTTGCAAATTTCCCACCATAATCACTAATCTTTGTAGCCTTTGTGACAAGAATTGGAAAAGTCCATACACTACATAGGGCATGTCTTTAATTTGAAGAGTTTGTTTTTGAGTTTGTGTGGCATTCTTCTTGAAGATTGTATTAGATTGACTGATGGATATAAGAATACCAATGATATCAACAATGGAATTTTTTTTCATGTCGTTAAGCTCACTGATTGGTTTGAAATTGAAGTGAGGCTTCAGTATCAATGCATCCTCCTCTAAAGACAACTCAACTATGGAATTATTCTTGTCTAAAAAATGAGTTGTCATTTGTAATAGATTGAAAAGTAAGATTATTTCCTTTGTCACCAAACCAAGATTTCAATTGTCTAGACTCAAGAATAGTTGAATTTATTAGTAGTTGAGTCATGGGGATTGTACTTGCAGATTTCCCACCATAATCACTAATTTGTGTAGCCTTTGTGACAAGAATTGGAGAATTCCCTATACTACATAGTTGTTGAAGTTGATGGCCTTCATTGTTGTAGAAATGACCCCACATTGTGAAGTCAATTATGCAAGTTGACATGTCCTTCATTTGAAGAGTTTGTTTTTGAGTTTGTGTGGCATTATTTCTAAAGATTGTATTAGATTGATTGATGGATATAACAATACCAATGCTATCAATAATAGAATTGATTTTCATGTTCTTAAGTTCACTAATTGATTTTAAATTGAAGTGAAGCTTCGATATCAATGTATCCTCCTCTAAAAACAACTCAACTATGAAATTATTCTTTAAGAGAATTTTCCAATCATTATGTAAATTGATAAGTAGGAGGTATTTTCCACAATGTTTCAAATTGTTGATTTTTTTTGCAGGTTTGAGGGTTCCATTCAAAATTATAAATACTTTCCCATTCTCTATATGATAATAAAAATGCTCTGCAATGACATTATTTTTTTTTAATCTTATTTCATCACCATCATATTTAAAAGGTCAAAACTAAACACATTTCCATCTCCATTTATATTTTTTAAATGACAAAGTTGTTTTGTCATCAAGTTCTAGCATTTTATTATCTATCATTTTCGGTAAGGATTCAATTCTCTTATAGGCATAAGTCTTGTTGACCCTTCATTTCTTGTAACAAATTTGTGGAAATCTATATTATTTGGAAGATTCATCCCTACGCCATGATAATGTACAAAAAATAGTCAAGGTGTGTGCAAGAAGTTGAGTTCACTTTTTGGCCAAAAAGTGG
>VDFB02193867.1:686965515-686979391 GCA_007258455.2 Sequoia sempervirens
TTGTTACTCTTTCACTGATCCCTAAAAATTTTACACCTAGTACCTCATAGTGCATTCATATGTATTTTAAAGCTTTTGAGGGGGGATCTAGTGCATTATTGAAGGATTTTAAAATATTGAGGATGCAAATGGCTTACACATGTTTAGACAATATGGAAAAAATGAGGAATGAATATGTACAAAGTTTGATGTCTTCAGTTGTTGGTAAACATGCTGATAAAATTAGTAGCTGTATGGATACAAATGATCTAATTTTTTCAATTTTATATACAAATAAGTGCATGCTTGAGAAGGAAGAAGTTAACAGTACTACAATGTCTACCATTGTTGTTCATGAAAAAGAAAATATTTGTCTCTATCCTCAACAAGATGCAAGAGACTAACTCAATAATGAAACCCAAACCCATGTTGAAATGAATAAAGATGTAGATCGTTATTGTGACAGCCTAAAAATAAGCAACAATGAACAAATGGATAGCCTGTCTTCTATGAAAAATTGTGACTATGCTTTTGAAAAGGTTGTTGGAAATTCAATCTCCTATGATTGGGAAAACCTAGTTTGTGATCAGTCCATTGAGTTTTTAGAATTTGATGATGGTGATATCATGATATACCCTGATTTACAACTTGGTAATGCATGTAGTTCTAGTAGAAGTCAAGAAGAGGAAGAGTTGAAAGAATGGATTAGAACAATGGTCTATTAAGTAGTGAACAAATTTCAAATCTATTGACCACTAAATATCAGAAATATAAACATATGAGCAACCTTTAGTTGTTGTGTGTTGTTCATATTGATTTTGGTAGTGATGATAGCCTTTACTATGCAAGATATGATGCATGGGTATCTAATTTTCTTTCCAGTTATGAACTAGTTGATCAACATGGTGATAATGTGGGAAATGACAAGCAACCAAGTGAGTATAAGAATGTGCAAGTTGATGCAAGTTCAGAAGTCTATTTTGATGGGTTAAAAATAATAGATGGCCATGAATTTTGTGTATTTGATGAGCCAAATTTTGAGAATTTTAGTGCAGATTTTGATAAGTATCTGTTTTCTAATTTAGATGAGCCTAGTTATGAATTTTTTCATATGGATATGAGGGTTGATTTAAAAGAAAAAATAGGTTATCTTTTTGAACCATAATTGCTCACTTTTGAACAAGCTATGAATGTTGAAGATGTTAACATGTTATGTTCAGAAGATATCAAAGTGAGTAAGGATGAGGATAGGTTAAAGATTCTTGATGATTCTCTACACCAACATGTTGAGGCACAGCTATAGTGTGTGTCAAAATATAAGTGTATCTCTTTATATACACTTGGAGATAGTTTGCATGATGTGCATACTATTTTGATTAGTTCTCATAATTGTTTCACCTTTGACATGCAAACTAATAGGAAATTTGAACTTAATAGTACCAGCCATGTGGCAGAATATGAGTTCCATGTTTTTTAGCTAGATGAAGTTTTCTTAAAGTATGGTAATGGGAAAAACATTGAAGAGGGATGCTTTCAACTTGACAATGTTTTAAATGATAAATATTATGAGTTGTTGCCACATGAAAATCTGTATTTTAAGAGTATGCCTAAATTTCAAATGCTTGGTAATTATGAATTTTTTGATAATATTGTATATGTTGAGTTGTTGAGAGATGCTAGCATGTTTAATCAAGCATATTGCAGTGATGTTTTCAGATTGGATTCAGTGAAATGTGATGATAAATTTGTCTATGATAGAGGTAGGAAGAGACCCATAGTTTTTGGTGGCCTTGGGCCATCATACATGGTTTGACTTGTCAAACCAAGAGCAGCTGGGGGAATAGGTGACCTCTTGACTTTGTTTCCCAATGAAGTAGGCACCTAATATGCTTCTCTAGAGGATTTGAATTCTCACTTTGTTCATTGAGGAACAAACATCCCCAAAAAGAGCCACTAATGGCACTTTCAAATTTTGCAAAATCTGAAGTGCTCATACTGAACCCTAAGAATTTTTATTTTCATCTAAAACCTGTGTTACATTTGGATGTAGGGTTCTTATATGGGGGTTTAGGGTTTTATTCATTTTAATTGCTTGTAACATTATATTTTGTTGTTGACTGCATATTGCATGTATTCGGTCATTTAAAAAAAATAAAACTCTCATGTCTATTAATGTCGTCAAGTGACCGACCCCTCTCGCCTAGGTCTGAATTTCCCATCTTATAAGGTTTCATAAAGGATATTTTGGCCTTTACATTCTTTGCATTTTTTCACTAAGAAGTTCTTGAGCCTATTATTTTCATGGCATCCTAGAGGATCCACCTCATTAGAACAGCTTAAGTGCACGTGCTCAAAGTTTCCACTTAAGCCTTGATAGCCATCATACTTTATTGCTCATCATTGATTTCTTCATAAGTACATATTTTGAATTGGTGACAAGCGATGGAACGGTGTTTTCTTTGACATCGCTTATCACTAATGGCTTTTGAGTCTTCGAATCTATAATGGAGATAAGCGATGCCCCAAATTTTGTTTTTATTGCTCATCGTGGATGATCATAAAATGATAAATTTGAATCAGTGATGAGTGATATGATGTAATTTCCTTTACATCGCGTGATCATGGATATGTTTTAAATGCTAAGTCCCACATTAGCGATACATGATGCACATTGTAAACTTTGTAAATCCTCTCATCACTAATTGCTCACAAACTGTATGAGGAGAATTAGCTATGAGTGAAGGACTTATGTTTTATCACTCATCGCAAATTTATTTCAACGCTTAAGTTCCAAATTAGCAACAAGCGATGGTATTCTCTAAAAAGGTTTCTTTCACTAATATGATGAGATCCTATGAGTGATGTCTTTTGAGCCATTTATTTTTATGTAGGTGTATGTGTCTAAATCTTCAATTCCTTCACTACATCTCTCGTCACTGATAGGAGCCTAGGTGCAAAGTTTGAATTAGCGATGCACAATGGAGGGATGAATGTGATCAAAGGATAGGCCATAGAACCAAGGGCTGAAGTTTCATCACGGGGATGTTTACATCACAGATGAGGTCGATGAAGGATGAGATGCATCTGTGATAGGAGATGACCATTGATTGAACAAGCAATGTGGCAAGATCCTGAGGATTTCACATAAAGCAAAAAGGAAAGTAGTCAAAGGATTGGAGAGACGTTGATCAATTTTAAAACAATATGATCCAATGGACTAAAAATCATCACATGAATAATTTCATCGCTGATTGCACCCTAAAATGTGAGGAAGATCAATGATGAGCAATGAGGCATCTAAGGAAATATTCTCTCAAGAAAATAGACTGGTCTCATGTACTTCACTGATATAAATGAAAAGGCATGAATTAGGTTGGTGATAGATGCTAATTGTCAAATCACTAATGATTAATCAAGGCTAGAGAAGAACATGATATCATTTGAGATAGAATCATTATTTTCTAGGAGCAAGTTGATAATGGTTGAAAAATGATGCTCATGGCTAACTTAGATGAAATTTTAATTGTTCTAAGATCAACGGCCCAAATTCAAGTTGAAATATTAAGGTATTAATTCACTCGCGCAAGGAGTTCTTGAATCATTAATTTTGCATGCTCAAATTTTCTATTTAATGCCGGATGATCGCTGTTCATTTTCACCATCTTTCCAGTCTGTAATAAATGAAGGGAAAAGTGTGAAGTGGAGTAAGAGGCTGTTTGTTTGTCTTGAGTTGAATTTTATTGTCCTTAGTAGGTTGGTTTCAAATTGGACTCTCTGGTTTGGTTAGGAATTTCTTTGATAGGTTGGTCATAATTGTTTGGGTTGTAAGTGTGTTTCCCTATAGCTTAGTTTTAAATTGTTAAATTATGCTTGTTCTGAAAATGGTGAAAAATGGTGTGACAATTTAGCCTGTTAGGTCTAGCCATCTCAATGTATTTGAGTATCATGAGGATATAATTGAGCAGGAAGCCTAGGGTTCTCCTAAGGTTTCAAAGGGTAAAAGGAGGGATAGAGGTCATAAGAAGAAATCAATTGTGCAGAGTATGTACCACTTTATAAATGGAACCCTTTCGAGAGAAGTGGTCGAGTTCAAAGGCAATGAACTAGCTTAGCCAATGAAGAAGGCTAGGAAAAAAGAGAAAAGTCATAGGGCCTACCTAGGAAAACACAATTCTCCTATTGTGCTTTTTGATACTCCTTCGAACATTGAAGCTAATACTGACTCGGATTATGGTCAGTACCTTCATTCTCTTTTGTCGTATAGGAGCTCTAATGATGACATGGTGATGATCCCTCCAATTTCATTGAGGACTGGGAGCGGTCAGACATTCTTTGATGCTGACGACTTTGAATAGGGTCACTGCCTTGTTTTTGTTTGTGATGACACCATGGTCTTTACATAGGAGGTTTTTTTTTCATGTGTCTGTGGTTTTTCTTTTGCTTTTCCATGCTGATGTGGAAGTCCTTTGGTTGATATGATATGGAATCTTTTTGTTTCAACAATGTCAAACATTGTGACAATGACTACTAGTATCCTACACATTTTTTTTCCTTTTATTCTCCCCTATTCTCAAATGATTGCATATGAAACTATCTGGGGAGTTCTTCGAGGATTCGATTAGAATTAGGTTTTTGAAATGAACTAAAATGAAAATGAAATTGTAATTCAGCTAGGTGCTTGTTGCTCCCCTATTTTATAAAGTGGATTTCATGGCTGATATAAGAGAGTTCATAATTTTGAGTCTAAAAGAGGTCATAGTGAATACTATGCTCTCAAAGTAGATAGAATGTAAATAGATATTTTAGTAGATATATTAGAAGCAAATCTAAGGTGAAAGTTATATTGTATACAGATCTTAAATATGGTTTTACAAAGAAATGTCAAAAGTGAAGAAGAATTTTAGTTCTAAAATGTTGCTTTCCTATTTATTTTCTTGCAAGTTATGAATGAAGTTGTTAATTATGAATTTTTTATGCTCATTTGTTTTATGATTCAGTTCAATGAGTTGATTAAATGCTAAAATGAGGTCATTAGTTTGTGAGAAAAGGATACAAGATTTAGTAATGAAGCGATATTTTGAAACATGGTGATTTAGATGTTACAAAGTGGCATTCTAATAGTCCACTAATTTTTTATGCTCAATCAGAATTGTATTACTGATTGATTACAAGTTATGACTCCATTTCTCCCTTAGATAAGGCATAGATTATTTTATTAGTTTATCTTGTGTTCAGTTGAGCTAGTAATGAATTTGGTATAGGATTCAAGATGAAGAAAGATTCAGAAAATACTCTAAACTACATTGCCCCAACTTTAAGTATATAAGTGCATTCCCTGAAATGAGTAACACTTCTACCTAAGGTCTACCAATCCTTTGATGAGGTGAGTTTTTTGAGGTAATGCATTTGTGTGAGGAAATACTCTTGACCTAATGTGAGATATTATGAGCATGCATAGGATTACCCTCTTGGGTCTCATAGAGCCTGAAGAGAATTCAAGTCCTAATTACTTTGCTTAAGTGTTGGCCAATCCTCAACCTTGTTGATGATTGAGTTGTGGCAGATTCATAAGTAAGGACTGAGATTAAGTTTGGTTCTTAAAAAATAACTAACAGAATAAATCAACTATGATTCAAAATTCAATAGTAGTTAGATCATGGTCTCTTTTCCTCTTCTCAATGGTTGCCTCCAACCATATTGGTATGTTTGAATTTTTTGTAGTATTTTCTCGTTGATTAAGGATTGAACACAAATTTTAACTACACAAATTCAAGTTTCTCAATAAAAGTTGTGATTAAGTATTGCAAACAAACATTAGATGTGTCCTATGAAATTTTCATTTGATAAGATAGGAATTAAATAATTTTTTTGTAGTTATATAATATGAATATTAAATTATATTGTTACTACTTTTGAGTAAACTAAATATTTGTTTCCTTCTGTAGTAACAGAAAAAGTATCCCTTTTTCCTTAGTTTGGGAATAATTAATATTAAAATGAGTTTAATGTTGCCTTGATTTATTGTTGTAATGTGCTTTACACATTCACATTAAGTTTAGAGATATTTTAGACTAAATGGACTTAATTATGCCTTATTTTGGGTGTTGTAAAGTGTATCTTTACACTTTCACACTAATCTAGGGCTTTATTAGTTAATTGAATTTAATTTTCCTTAATTGGCCCCTTTAATTCAAATCCAAGCCTAATTAACTACAAATTATGAGGGATAAATCCCAATATTCATAAATGATATTACACAACACTTAATTTTTGAAGGATTATTGTGTCCTGGGTTAATCCTAGGACCCATTGTGGCGAATGGGTCTCACTACTCCCTAGGACCCTATTTTCCATATGATCTTTCCATTGTCTGGAAATTGTCCTAGTTAGAGCTGGGACCCATTATACCATGGTGAATGGGTCCTTGTGAATAGAGACCCCCTTCCAGGATATGTTTTTGGTAGTATTTTAATGATTTCAAATCCTATATTTGATGTCGACTTGTGATATTTGAATTTTGGGAATTAATGATAAGATGTGCATAAATACAAGGCTATTTCACTATGTCTCATTTAAGAAATCTAAAATTTATAAGCAATCAAGAGTACTTTCACAAGAGCATTGATAGAGAATTCAAGAGAAATTTCTAAGGCATTCAAGGGTAGATTATTGAATGATTATTGCAACAATCAAGATCCATTTTATCATGTCAAAGGCATAGTGCATCATGCATGTTGTTGAGCTAATGTGTTGATGTAGTATTCAAGATCCTATTTAAGCATTGTTTCTAATCAAGTTTCATGATCAGGATCTACATTCATTGAGGCAATTTCATGCAAGATTGTTGATTTGTACTCCAAGGTTTCAACTAAGGTGTGGTGAGTTGTGACATCACATTTTGTTCATTCATCATCCCTTCATAATTTTTTTCATTTCAAGGTTTAGTTACCAAAATGAGGTTTGACCAAGGAAAAACCCTATTCCCTAACAAAATAACATTTTTCTCCTCTTTGATGTGTGATTGCAGGTTTTAGTTTGAAGATCATTTGGAGAGAAAAATTGCAAAAGTTGTCAAAGTTGTTGAAGTTTCTAAGAAAGTTCCAAAATCACGGAAATTGAGCTACAAGATTTATTTTTGAGTTTTCAACATTGTTTGACTAAGATCTGGGAGTGCAAACATTGAAGAACATAACCTAGAAACAGATTTTTCAAAACCCTAGCCAGGAACCATTCACCATAGGGCGAATGCGTCCTTAGTGAGGCTTAAAAAAATACTTTTTGCAATAGGTACACAACATTTGACCCTCTTAAAACCTTCCCTTTGACTGTTATATCAATTAGGTTTAATTTTTGTTACTCATTTATGCATTATAACCCTCATATTTGAATGAAACATTAGAGAAGAATTGGGTTCATCATCTTGATTTCATTTTGGTGAACCCCATTTTTCGATGTTTCACCTTCATGATATGATAATAGTCTAATTGAAACAATAAGAAATTACAAATAAACATGTAAACTAAAAAAAATTGCTATTTCAATAAAAAAATTCAATGAGTTACAATTGCATCCTTGTATATGATTTATTCTCTCATAATGCATTGCTTTTTTCATCATATATAAAATCATACAACAACTGTACAACAACAGTTATCTTGTTTAACTATATTTTTCATAATTTAAATTTTGATTTTTTTGTTTTAATATAGTATAAATTTAAGTCACATATTTTAGATTTTTATTAGAATACGAAGTAATATTCTATTACAATTATTTTTAGTGATATTCATGAACTAGTCTGATAAATATCATAAAATGTGCCGAATGTATTTTTTATGTATTTACTATGAAAAAATTACATGTTACAAATTTAGTTATATCTTAATGATATTAATTTGTTGAAGGTAAATGCAAGAAGATGAGTCCACTTTTAGTGGAAGTTTCAAACTTAGAAAAAACTTGAATTAGTAAAACAAAACAGATCTCATTAGCAACTGATCCCATTCTCACTTCAGACCTATAAAAATGGGATCCCATTTTGCAGGAGAAATGATCTTGTTTGTGTTGCTTTAATTTTTTGTTCAAGAAGATCCAAGGCTTTCTAAAAATCACCTTTGGGTTTGAGCTTTGACAGGTGGGTTTCAGGTCGAGAAAATATGTTTAAATTCAAACCTTAGTCTTTGACATATCTCTTGACCTGCACTTTGCTGCTGTCACTAGAAAAGAGGATTTTCAAACATATAAGATATATTTTTGACATTGAAATTGTCCTAATAGATGATTGTGATTCCAAATATGGGGAATTTTGCTAATTGGCCATTTTTTTTCTATTTTCAAAAAGAAATTGATGAAATCATGTCCATAAACTGAAATATTTAGGTTTTAGGCTTTTGTTAACTTATACAAAATATGCTTTGAAAAAGAAATTATACGTGTACATTGTTTAGATAATTATTTTCAGTTTGAAAAAAGAAAATGATAAGTTTAGGTCATCTTATGCATGGCATACATGAGGAATTTTCAAAACAACAATTATGGCCAATAAAAAATTAACAAAAAAAAAATTACAAAAATTACAAAAAAATATTGTGCACATTCTATGGTGTGTTACATATATTTTCCCAAAAGGATTTAAAAAATACAATTATTTAGGTCAAAATATGGATGTCGTACATGTGCATGGTATGGTAAAAAAAAGTGACTTTTGAATAGTGGTTTTTAGACATTTCCTATTGAAAATTTATTTGTATCATCTAGGTATTAAAATAAATTACATATTTGGAAACTAGATTTGGATTACTACATTTCATATTACTAACTTTTTTTAAGGTTCAATGTGTAATTGCTTCAAATTTTTAGGTCAAATGAGACAAATTCTGAAAATCAGGGAAAACACTTCCACTTTTTGGCCAAAAAGTGAACTCAACTTCTTGCACACACCTTGACTATTTTTTGTACATTATCATGGCGTAGGGATGAATCTTCCAAATAATATAGATTTCCACAAATTTGTTACAAGAAATGAAGGGTCAACAAGACTTATGCCTATAAGAGAATTGAATCCTTACCGAAAATGATAGATAATAAAATGCTAGAACTTGATGACAAAACAACTTTGTCATTTAAAAAATATAAATGGAGATGGAAATGTGTTTAGTTTTGACCTTTTAAATATGATGGTGATGAAATAAGATTAAAAAAAAATAATGTCATTGCAGAGCATTTTTATTATCATATAGAGAATGGGAAAGTATTTATAATTTTGAATGAAACCCTCAAACCTGCAAAAAAAATCAACAATTTGAAACGTTGTGGAAAATACCTCCTACTTATCAATTTACATAATGATTGGAAAATTCTCTTAAAGAATAATTTCATAATTGAATTATTTTTAGAGGAGGATACATTGATATCGAAGCTTCACTTCAATTTAAAATCAATTAGTGAACTTAAGAACATGAAAATTAATTCTATTATTGATAGCATTGGTATTGTTATATCCATCAATCAATCTAATACAATCTTCAGAAATAATGCCACACAAACTCAAAAACAAACTCTTCAAATGAAGGACATGTCAACTTGCATAATTGACTTCACAATGTGGGGTCATTTCTACAACAATGAAGGCCATCAACTTCAACAACTATGTAGTATAGGGAATTCTCCAATTCTTGTCACAAAGGCTACACAAATTAGTGATTATGGTGGGAAATCTGCAAGTACAATCCCCATGACTCAACTACTAATAAATTCAACTATTCTTGAGTCTAGACAATTGAAATCTTGGTTTGGTGACAAAGGAAATAATCTTACTTTTCAATCTATTACAAATGACAACTCATTTTTTAGACAAGAATAATTCCATAGTTGAGTTGTCTTTAGAGGAGGATGCATTGATACTGAAGCCTCACTTCAATTTCAAACCAATCAGTGAGCTTAACGACATGAAAAAAAATTCCATTGTTGATATCATTGGTATTCTTATATCCATCAGTCAATCTAATACAATCTTCAAGAAGAATGCCACACAAACTCAAAAACAAACTCTTCAAATTAAAGACATGCCCTATGTAGTGTATGGACTTTTCCAATTCTTGTCACAAAGGCTACAAAGATTAGTGATTATGGTGGGAAATTTGCAAGCACAATCCCCATGACTCAACTATTAATAAATTTGACTCTTCCTAAGTTTGAACAATTGAAATCTTGGTTTGATGACAAAGGAAAGAATCTCACTTGTTAGTCTATTACAAAGGACAACTCATTTGTTAGACAAGATCCAATGTTAAAAATTGTGTCTAAAATAACTGCTCAAGGAGTTGGTATATCTAATAAATGCTAGTGGAGTTTGGTAAAAGCTACATTATCTTTCATAAAGCTTGAAAAATTATATTACACGGCTTACCCCTTGGAGGTTGATGATAAGAAATGCAAGAAAAAGGTGAACAATATTGGAAATAGTAATTAGTATTGTCAAAAATGTGAAAATGCTAATAGATATTATGATTATAGATATCTACTACAATGCAAGAAAAAGGTGAACAATATTGGAAATAGTAATTGGTATTATGATTATAGATATCTACTACAATGAAAAGTGGAAGACCATACTAGTTTGACTTGGGTTATTGCATTTGAAAAAGAAAATGAAATTATTAGTATTACAACAAATGAATTAAACATATTTATGCATGAAGAAGAAGAAGATAAAATCAAGTTTATAGAAACTATACAAAAAGAAATTTTCAAGAAATATGTCTTCTTGCTTCATGTGAAAGAAGAGGCTTATAATGATAAATAGAGAATTAAGTGCTTAGTTATCAAAACGGATAAATTTTATTATTCATCTAAAAGCAAGGTTTTATTAGTTTTGATAACTAGAGTTTAGGTTTGTGATGGTTTGTAAAAAATATCATTAAAAGAAATACATGTTTGATTTGAAGGTTGCATATACTATTTTGTATTGTGAAAATACATGCATTTAAACCTCACTTTTAAACAAAATTTGCAAGATATCAAAATAATTTTGTTCTCTTTTTTTGAATTCTATGACAATTCTTTGAAATATTGATTTCTCCATACAATGTTATTACAAATAACATAATTATTTTTTATTTTTTCTTCCAAAAATTTATAATGAATCTACAACCTTTCATGCTTAATTTTACTTTTTATACAACTCATTATGAACAATACTATATTGTACAATCATGTATGATAACAAACTAATTGGTATATGAACTTTTGAGAAACTTTCGGGAGATGGCTCTAAGCAGGAATAGGAGTTGTGGAAGGTGTTTGAATTATGTTATTGAGGAAGGTGATGTCAATGGAGATGAGGATGACAATGGAGCTTCTTGTTAGTTTTCTCGTGTCCTCCTTCTGGATTTGGAACAATTGGGTGTGTGGGGGCGATTTGGGCCTCTTCCTTGCCTTATGTTTGTATATTGTTTTGTGTTCTCCCCTCTCTTTTTCTAGGATGTGCATGGTGATTAGTGCAGCTCTGGTCTGCACAACTTCTGCTTAGTGCTTGTCACTACTTCAGGTGATTGCTTTTGGGCAAGTGATGGTGTTGTGCTAAGTTGGGGCTTCCTTATTTTCCTTACTCTTGGTTTGTATCTTGTTGATGGGCATAGTTTTATGGTTGGCTTGTCATTTTTGGGTTGACATGGGTCTTCTATTGAGGCTATGTCGTGTGCCTCTTGGTTGGGCCTTGGGGTTTTAATGATATTGTCTTGTGGTGAGCTATTGATCTTGTCTTGGTATTGATTTTTTTTGTGTTTCCCCTCTCTTTGTGTGGGTTGTACATGGTGATTAGTGTATCTTTGGGCTACACAACTTTTTCTTGATGCTTACCGCTACTTTGAGTGTGCACTTATGGGCTAGTGTTGGTGGTGAGCTAAGTTGGGGCCTCCCGTTTTTCCTTGCTCCTAGCTCATTTCTTGCAAATGGGTGTAGCTTTGTGGTTGGCTTGCTTTTTTTGGGTCAACAAGGGTCTTCTGATGAGGCTATGTCATGTGCCTCTTGGTCGATTCTTGGGGTTTTGGTGCTCTTTTCTTGTGGTGAGCTTTCAATTGGTTTCATTTTCTTGCATTGGTTTGTGTGGCTCCCTTTGTTCTTATTAGAAGCTCTTGTTCTGGGTTTAGCTATGTTCTCTTATGGCAGAGCTCTTCTCTTTGTTGTTCATGATGGCTAGGAGATGGATGGTCATTTTGAGTTTCTTTGGTCACTGTCTTCTTTCTCTTGTGTTGCCTTTAGTCTTATTTTTTCCCTTCATTTCCTTTGCCCGTGTTTTTTGGACCTTGGAACTGCTATTGTGTATACTTTGTTTGCTCTTGTTATCTTTGAAGATCATAGAGGTATAATTTCAAATTGTGAAACAAACCATTCAAGTGGGAAGGGGAGCCATGGAGGCAGTTTGGAATTTGGGGAAGTTGTTGATGGTGTTTTGGTCTCTAATGTGGAAATTGTACTTTTGTGGTTTGTTGTTGACAATGATGTTGTTTTTTGTTTGTTAGGGTTATGGCTATCTCATTTTGTTGCTAAGGAGTTGAGCCTCTATTTCTCTCGGCAGTTTGTTTTCCTTGTGATGGTGTCTTCTCTTATGGTTTTTCCAAAATTTTCCTAGCTTCTAGTTTTGGTGCAGGGTTTGACTATTTTCTTGAGGCTTCTATTTCCCTTTGACCTCCCTTGGATAACTTTTGAGGGTTGTGTAGTGGGGATTTTTGAGCTTTCTTCACTGTGGTGGTTCTATATTTTGACTCTATTACATGTGATGTTGCTATTTGGGTCTGCTTTCTCATTGGTGGCCACTTTTGCTCCTGTTATGGCCTTTTTTTAGGGTGAGATTCTCCTTTAGTTCTTTCTGACAGTTTGTGGAAGTTTTTTCTCTCAACTTAGGGACAACGTGCTTCCTTTTGCTTCCTTTTTGTACCAATTGTTCAAGCTTCCATGGGGTGAGGTGATATCTTTTTCTATGGGTGTGTTAGCTTCCCATTGATTTCTATAATGGAGGTCTCCTATGGAGGGGGAGATTGCTCCTTTAGAGGTGGAGCCCTCTCCTTTTGAGTCGAAGTTGGTTATTATAGTCGTGGTAGGAAGCTCCCTTTCATTTTGTTGTCTCCTTTTTACATGGTGGCCATGTGTGAAGGAGATTGGTGGAACTCATGGTCTAGATTCTCACTTCATCTTCTCTTTTAGAGAGGAGCTCACTCCTATTGAGGTGAAGCCTAAGTTGGTGTTTTGGATAGGGTGGTGCTATTGGAGGTTATCAGCTCTCCAGAGTCTTGTTGGGATCTTTCAATCCCCTATGGTGAATGGGAGTTTTGTAGTGCTAGATCTACTAATTTTTAGGGGTTGGTGTATTAAAAGTGTTGTTGTTTGGGATGTTCCACTTTCCAATTTTATTGTCTCCTATAGAGGGGGAGTGGCAAGCTAGTTGATGGGGGGTCTCTATTCCTTTAGTTCTTTTTTTGTTCTTGGCTCAGATTCAAATGCTCTAATTTATAGTCATGTTGCTAGATGGTTTTTCCAAGGGTTTTTGTTGGGATTTGTTGTTTTATGGTGGTTGGGGTCTCAAGATCTACTAAACATTCCTTCTGTGAGTTTGAAGTATGGTTTATTTCTTCCACCCTTAGGGTGGCTACTGTTATAGGCTACTACTTTGGTAGTTGGGAGGGTGGCCTGCTGGTCTATTTTGTTGGTTGAGAAGCTTGGTTTGAAGGTAAATTGGGTTTTAGGTCCCTTTTGGCTTGTTTTGTTGGTTGAGAGGCCTGTTTTGCTGGCTACGAGGCTTGTTTTGATGGACGATAAGGTTTTGGACCTATTTCCTTCTTATCCTTCTACTTTGGTTATATGGCTACTCTAAATCTGTTGGTGCTTAGTTTTATTATCC
>VDFB02193867.1:686979491-687029094 GCA_007258455.2 Sequoia sempervirens
GTACCAGAGAGGCCATGGGAGGATATAAGTATGGACTTTGTTCTTGGTTTTCCAAGGACACAATGAGGGAATGATTCAGTCTTTGTGTTGGTTGATAGGTTTTTGAAGATGTCACATTTCATTCCATGTCAGAAGACCCATGATGCAGTCCACATTGCTGACTTGTTCTTCAAAGAGGTGGCGAGGCTACATGGTCTGCCAAAGAGTATTGTTTCAGATCGTGACACCAAATTTGTGGGGTTCTTTTGGAGGACCTTGTGGAAGAAGCTGAATACAGAGTTGAATTTCAGTTCTACGCACCATCCACAAATAGATGGGAAGACAGAGGTCGTTAACAGGAGTCTAGGTAACCCACCGATAGTTTAGTAGGAGATAAACCCAAGGGATGTGACTTGATCTTACCCCAGGCATAATTTTCTTACAACAATTCTTTCAACAGAAGCACTGGTAGATCATTATTCCAGATTGTGTATGGAGGCAGCCCCAGAACAGCTCCAGAATTGGAGGAAGATGGACCAAGAGAAGAAATTATGTCAATGGGATTTTGTAGAAATACATCAAGGATATATATGAGAAGGTAAGAGAACATATTAACAAGATGAATATGCAAGATAAGGCTAAGGAAGATCAGAAGAGGAGGTATAAGGAGTTTCAAATTAGTGATGAAGTGATGGTCCACTTGAGGAAAGAAAGGTTTCAAAGGGGGAACATGGGCAACAAATTGAAGATGAAGAAGTTTGGTCCCTATAAAATTTTGAAGAGGCATGATTTAGGGAATGCATATGAGGTAGAGTTGCCAGATGGATTCAACATTTCCCCTGTGTTCAACATTTCAGATTTGACAGAGTATCATGAAGGTGGTGCAAAGGAAGTACCAATGATGGAATAGTGTGGGATTCCAGCACCTACTTTAGAAAAGGAGGAGATCGAAGAAATCCTAGATAGTCGTGTGGGAAGGAGTACCAGGAATAGGCAGTATGAAGAATATTTGGTGAAATGGAGAGGAAGGCCTATAGAAGATTCATCCTGGCTATCTAAGGCAGCAGTTGACTGGTTGGGTTTTCCTCAACCATCTAAGACATGACGGGTCACTTCTCAAACTACCTTGGGTATCTGATGTAGGAGCATCTAGTGGTGTAAGGGCAATCTTGCATCACCCAAAAATAGTTAAATTTCAAGTTTCTTAGTTTTTAGATGTTTTTACATTTTTGGATACCCTTTTCATCATAATGAAATTCCCAATTTATGGTTTTTATTTTCTATTCCTGGGTTGAAAGATATTACAGTTTTAGTTTCCCATATTTGCACCTAAAAACCTTCTGGTTTAGATTTGAGGCACTTAGAGTTCCCGGATCGGCCCCAAAACTTGCCAAAATCAATATAGCAAATTCTGAGCACGTTGTTGACTTCGAGACCTTTCCAACAGTTCAAACGGTTCGCGAATCAGAGTCCCAGATCAAAAGTTATGGCCCCAGGAAGTTGGCGCACTTTCTAGAAGATACAATTGCAAATGTTCTTTTGAAATTTGAACTTCAAGTTGTAATTTTTTTGTGCCAAACTGCCTAAACTCAAATTGGAATGTTGTTTTGGCTCCAAACTAAAGAGGAGCTCTATTTATGGGCGGGTTTCTAATTTTTCGGTAACTTTTTGGGGACAAGCTTGCATATTGTGAAAGGGTGATTCTGTAGCTTTCTGTAACTTGCATGTGTTGTAGAACTTGGTGATTTGAGATCCTCTGCATGTAAGAAGCTCCATTTTCTAAATAATAAAATTATTCTCTTGATTGTGGGTTATTTTCTAAGCCTCGGGCTGTGCCCTCACCAATATGCATAGATTTCAGGGATCTCAACAAGGCTTTCCCAAAATATGACTTTCCAATACCCAACATTGACATCATTGTGGACTTAACAGCAGGGCATGGCATGTTGTCACTCATGGATGGTTTTTCTAGTAACAACCAAATCTAAATTGCACCAGAGGATCAAGACAAAACAACCTTCACATGTTCATGGGGAAATTTTTGTTGAAATGCCATGCCATTTGGGTTGAAGAACGCAAGAACAACTTATCATTGTGCTATGATGACAATATTTCATGATATGATGCACACCTTCATGGAAGACTATGTGGACAATCTGGTAGCCAAATCATACACCAGAGATGGACACCTAGAGATCCTAGATAAAGTATTCACTAGACTAGAAAAGTTCAATGTACGACTAAACCCAAAGAAATGTGTGTTTGGGGTGACTTCAGCCAAACTCTTGGGATATATAGTTTCAAAAAATGGCATTGAGGTAGATCCTATAAAGGTTAAATCCATCATGGAGATGTCACCACCTAAGAACATTAGTCAACTAAGATCTTTATAAGGGAGATTCCAATCAATCCAAATATTTATCTCACAATTGGTAGACAAGACCCATCTTTTCACTCGCTACATAAGAATGTATCTTTCTGATGGGATGAGAAATTCGAAGGGGCCTTCAACCAATTAAAATAATATTTGATGAGTCCACCCATCTTAATACCACCAGTAGAAGGGAAGCCACTTTTATTGTACATAGCAACAACTGAGATATCATTGGGAGCCTTATTAGTGCAAGAGGATTCAACAAGAAAAGAGGGGGCAATTTACTATATCAACAGAACCTTAAATGGCTATGAGATCAATTACACCTTCATTGAAAAGGCTTGTTTGGTAGTAGTGTTCACTACTCAAAAATTATGACACTACATGCTAACTCATACTATCAAGTTAATAGCCAAGATAGATCCACTGAAATACTTTCTTACCAAAGCTAATCTACCTGGAAGACTAACTAAGTGGGTCATGATGCTGAGTGAATAATATATGACTTCAAAAAGTACTTTGTGGAAATAATATTTGAGCAGATTCCTTGAAGTGACAAGGTTGTTGATGCCATGGTGACCATTGCTTCTCTCTTGTATATTATGGAGAAAAGAGCTCATTATGAATTCATGGTGGAGCAACCCATCCTATGACAACGTTGAATCCCAAGTTACCTAGCATCTGGCTGAGGTTGACACTTCCCTCTATGGGGAAATCTATACTTACCTAAAGCACAATACCCTCCCACTCGACCTATCTCGAAATAAAAAATGAAACCTCATTCGTCAAGTCGCCTGACATACCCTTATTGTGGATGTCCTTTATCAAAGAGGTCTTGACAAAATTCTCCTTCAATGTTTGGAGCGTGATGAGTCTGAAATAGATTTATGGGAAGTTCATGAAGGTGTTTGTGGAACTCATTTGAGTGGTTTAACCTTAGCCAAGAAACTCCTCTATTTGGGATATTACTAGTCGATTATGGAGAGGGATTCTTTTCAATTCATCAAGAAATGCCAAAAGTGATAGATTCGTGGCAATCTCATCCATGCACTAGCGCAATAACTTCAACCTTTTGCATCAAAATGGCCCTTTTGTCAGTGGGGATTGGACCTCGTGTGGAAGATTCATCCCTCTTCATCAAATGGACAGAATTTCATTATCATAGCCACAAAGTATTTCAAAAAGTGGATTAAAGTTGTTCCCTTAACCACCATCGTAGAAAAAAAATTCTCTTCATTCATCCTGAACTATATCATCTGTCGGTATGGCATCCCTCAATCCATTATCATAGACAATGACAAACCTTTCAAAAATTAGGACGTTGAAGAAATTTGTGAGAGGTTTCACATCTAGCATCAGTTTTCTACACCATATTATCTTCAAGGAAATGGCTAAGCAAAGGCCTCAAACAAAACTATCCTAAAAATCTTGAAGAAAAATGTCAACAATGCTAGAAGTGATTGGCATGTTCAACTGAACCTTGCTTTGTGGGCTTACGGAACTAGTATTCACACCCTAATAGGACCTACACCCTACGCTCTAGTCTATGGATCAGAAGCTATTCTACCTATTAAGGTTGAACTACCATCACTTCGGGTGTCACTAAAAGGGAACATTTCAGATGAGGATTACAGAGTGTCTAGGTTACAAGAATTGGAACTCTTGGATGAGAGGCGTCAACATGTAGTGGATCATTTAAAATCCTATCAATAAAGGATATCCAAAAGTTAGAATCACATAGTAAAGCCTATAACATTTCAGGTTGGTGACTTAGTCCTGAAAGAGAATCCCTGTAATCAATAGGATCAAGAAAAGAAGGGGAAATTTGACCCAAACTAGCTAGGTCCCTTTGTCATTGTGTCAATCTTCAAATCAAGAGCATATCAGTTGTCCACACTAGAAGGGGATTTATTTGATGAACCCATCAATAGCCCGCATCTTAAGAAATTCTACACCTAAATCATCTAGTGCATCAAAAAAATTCTGAAAAAAATACCAAAAAATTTAGAAAATGTCTTGAAAAAATGGTTACCTAGATGAAAACCTGGCAAATAGGAATCTTAGTAACACAAAAAAAAAATCATAAAATCTAAAAAAGTGCAATGAAAACAAGTAGTGAAAATCTAGCAACAGGCACTATTTGTGATAGGTTAGCTTTTCCATCTATTTGAGCATGTCGACTATTTGCTTTCACCATTCACTTTCACTATCCATCTGCCTATCATCGAAAATCTCCATGCTTATATCTTGGCATCGCAATTGTATCTCACCCTAGATTGGGGGAAAAATCCTAAACTCACTAGGGGCAAATAAACTTTGAGCTTGAATCAATAGACAAACAACAGTAGGACAAACACAACAAAACATGATGATAGTGCAACTCAACATTGAACATCAATAACCATTAGAAACACATCAACCATCAAAATCAGAAAACCATATCAATCAAACCAAAAGAAACTTCAAATGGATATGTTCCTTCTAAATCATAGGTTTATCACATTAAACATGAATATCCAATTGTTGCACTTTGATTTTTGTTATCGATGATGTATTGAACTAGAGGAGCTAGGAAGGAGTATGATTTTTCTTTGTATGTTGTCTATGAGTTGATCATTATTACTGTGTGAATTGTCACGAGACGTGCTCTACAAATTATCACCAATGAAATTCCAAATTTGCATAGCAAAATGGTTAACTCTTTTCTGTTTATGCAAGTAATACCCAATTCATCTTGGTTTAATTATACTTAGATGCTTGTGTTAACTTGCACTATCAAACATCATGGAAGTAGTACTCAGGTCATCATGGTCTAAATATACCATTGATTCTTGTACTCACTTTCAAAATTTTAAAGGCTTGATGATGATAGAAAGCACAACAAATCGGCTGTTACAAATGACAACTTTTGTATATGAGATCTGCATGAGTAAGTAGATTGCATCCATGTTAGTTTTCATCTATATCTATAGGGTTTCCAAAGCAGTCACAAATTCACAATGACATTATCTCTCTTATCAATGGATTGAGTACACTTGACATTATAAAAAAACGCATCATTCTCATATAGAACAAACATCAGTTGCATCATCATTTGCATACATTAGAAAACATTATCACATCATTCATCCATCCATACATCACATCATAATATTTGCATCAGAAAACACAAAAATATGTGCATCGCATCTCATTTACATAATCAAAATCATTTCATATAGTTGCATTAGGAAAGTGGTTCATTAAGCTTAAATGAGTGAGTCTCTTCAGATTTCCAAGAAATTTGGGAAACATGTTAGGTTTTTTGAAACTTAACAAATAATCAACTGATGGCAACCTTCCCACAACTCTTGGAAGTTAGATACATTCACTCATTTAAGCTTGAGACCCTAGAGATTTTGAAGTCTTGTAAACTCAGTTAATCATAATCATTTGCATTACATAATCACATATCATCCATATATCATTTTCATCACATCATCACAATTCATCTTACATATTACAAAACATCATCCATATGTCATCCCATCATCATCACTGATCTAAAGGATCTTCGCCAAAAATTGAAGTTTCTCATTTTTCTCCAAAAATGACATCATTAGAAGGAGCTTAAAATCATAAATCCAATGCAACTCAAATAGAGTCAAACAGAGTTACGACGCTCGTGTTATGCTTGGTCAAACATTGGTCAACTTAGAGGCTTAGGCCAAAAAAAGTTTAAAATTTGACATCACCAAAAGTTGTCAAAGTTGGTGTCATTGCGGAGAGCTCGTCAAGAGCTTTTTGATGGTGTTCATTTTGCACAAATTGGAGTTCATATGCAGAAGTTATAATAAGTCAAAGTTTGTGCAGATAGGTTGACTTTGACACCCCATTTGCATAGATTGTCCTTTATTTTTTCTGCCACCAGTGTTTTCATGCACTAGGTTTACATTTTCTCTGTAGTTTATACATGTTTTGCATTCTCTCCTTTTGCAATCACTGGGTATTGTAATAAATTAACTGAAATAAAGTTTCATCAAGGGTGGTTTCTTGCATCTCATTTTCATATTGGTGATAACTCGTACGAGTTTATCTGAATTCTATTGTTTCTTTTGGAGCTTGTTCAAGATTAGTTTCCGCTTGTTCCTAGTTTGTCACAGCTTGTTGTCATTAGGCATGTACCTGATTGGATTGTGGCATCATCTTCTTCATCCAAGAACTTGACAACACATGAATAGATTTCATAGACACAATCTTCATACATATGGATTCCTCTTCCTATCACTTCCTATCCAAAATGGGAAGCATTCCTGTAGTTGTACTTGGTGTATCTTCTTCCCAAGGGGAGAAACATTGTTTGTAGGCATTGGATTATGTTTTATCTTCAAACATTAACCATGCTTGTAGGTGATCACACCTTATGGGGGGATTGTGGCTGAATATTGTAGGAGTTTAGGTGAACTCCTCAAACACCCCAAAATAACCTACAAGACAAAATAAATTCCACAAGAGAGAAATGGCATAAATATCATGCTATCATTAAGATGCAAGAATGCCAAATTGAATTATAGATTATTATAAATGTACAAAATTCCTTGAATATATAGGCATGAGTGAAAACCTAAAATACATAAGATGTTACCAAGTGTTAAAATCACACTACATGTGACAACATGTGAACCCTATTTAGGAAATGATAAAAAGATAGAGATAAGTTCTAGAAGGACAAATCATCTTCTAGAAGGAATATTATCTCCTACAAACAAGGAAGGGGGAATTACCCCATTATTAAATGATTTATTTAACTATGCAACCTAGGACTTAATTAATTAAATGCAAGACCTAAGTTAACTTATGCTAGTGTAATAAATAATTGATTACACTAACACCCCCCATAAGTGAAACTTAGGGAGAAGCAAATTATTATGCAAGAGATGAAAAGATGAAAGAGATGGGTCCTAGAAACAATGGCTTGAAAAGGTACCCATTTACAAATGCAATGAGAGGGAAAGAGGAGAAAACCCAATGGCAGAACCCCCCCTCAATGAGATGAACTGTTGTAGAGAAGCACTAGAAGAACTTTGATGGAGTAACACGGGAATCCCAAATCTAGAAAGCAAGAAAAAATACCTCTATTTACAAGAAACTATAACGGAATCACAAATACAATAGCAGACCCGATGCCAAGAAACACTGGAAAACTCACATACTAGATCAACCTTGGAATCTATGAAGCAACAGTAAATGAAAATGATTCTCCCCATAAGAGGGAATGATATGATGATAGAATCTGAAAGCTGTGTATCTCAATTTCGATGCCAAACTGTAACTAAAACTGCTCCATGGAAATGAGTACTATCAAGATTTTGGAACATTAACCATAAAAACATGGCCCTCAAACTGAGATGGATCTAAACCAATGCAGATCAATAACCATAGGCTCTCAATCTAAAGTGTGAACTGATGCGAACCAAAAATTTGTCCAGCTAAGCAAGATGAGGCCAAAAGAAACAACAGAATCTAGATAAACTCATATGAGTTGTCATCAATATGAAGATGAGATCAAAGTGCATGCAATGCAACTACACTCTAATCAATTTACTATGCAAGAAGCCCCCAATGGAACTTTATATCAGTTCATTTATTACAATACCCCATGATTGTAAAAGAAGAAAATGCACAAACTAAAGAGAAAATGCAAACCTAATGCATGAAAACAAAAATGAGTGCATGCACAAACCAATGTCCACATCTGCCTCCATAATGAAAATTAAGTTCAAATTTGTGTAGATGATAAAATCTAAAAAAATAGTCTACACCACTGTGAAGTGCTCAAAACTAGCTTTTCGTCAATATCTCGTATGCCAAAAATGGACACCATGGACAAAAGTTATGAATTTTTTCAAAAGTTGAATTTTGTCTACAAGAAATGGGTTTTCTAGCAAAAAATAGTTTCCTTCTTATTTGATTTCTAAAAAATATGTTTACAATGAGTAGACAAAAACAAAAACCCAAAAATATTTTGAAGTAAAGAACAAAACCCATAAATTGTTTCTTGATCTAGCAAGCAAAAAATGAGAAAATGAAATTTTGTTAGCCTTCAACCAAGAGAAAAATGAGGTGTGACGTTTTTTGTACAACAATTTTCTCTAGATATTTACAAGATATGCAAAATCTAAAAGATACCCAGTTGAGCTTTCGAATCTAGCTACAAAACTCAAAAATCATTTTCCTACAACTGAGTGGAAGCTAGATTTATGAAGCAAAAATGAAAAATGGTTTCACTAAAAAAATTGTTTGCATTCAGCAAAACTTTCATGTCAAGATTGATCCCTGATATCTAGGAAAAAGTCTATATCACTGAAGCTTTGATACATGTAGGAGTTTAGGTGAACTCCTCAAACACCCCAAAATCACCTACAAGACAAAATAACTTCCACAAGAGAGAAATGGTAGAAATATCATGCTATCATTAAGATGCAAGAATGCCAAATTGAATATGAGATGATTATAAATGTACAAAATGCCTTGAATATATAGGCATGAGTGAAAATCTAAAATGCATAAGATGTTTCCAAGTGTTAAAATCACACTACATGTGACAACATGTGAACCCTATCTAGGAGATGATAAAAAGATAGAGATAAGTTATAGAAGGACAACTCATCTTCTAGAAGGAATCTTATCTCTTACAAACAATGAAGGGGGAATTACCCCATTATTAAATGATTCATCTAATTATGCAACCTAGGACTTAATTAATTAAATGCAAGACCTAAGTTAACTTATGCTAGTGTAATAAATAATTAATTACACTAAAAATATGCATAATTTATAGCAAATCAAATTTTGTGCAGATAGGCTAACTTTGACCATACAGATGCTGATGTCAGCATGTTGACATGACATTATGTATGGTACAGACGATGGCATGGACCAACCAAATGTTGACACTTGCTCATTGATTGTGCAGGTGGTGTGGATGTTTGTATAGATCATACGTTGAGGTGGATCAATCACATGCTAACACGTGGCATATCGTACAATGATTGGGTAGTTGACTAGCATACACTTGGCAGTTGATGTGTTTTTTTCTGGTGAATTAGGTTGGGCCACTAGAACTTCCTTGGCATGCCACGTGGTCCTCTCTATCTCTCCTCCATGGACCATTGCAAGGTTTAAAAAAATACTTGGTGGGGGCGAACCCCCCACCTCATGTTTCCCATCCAACTTCCTGACCGGTGCACCACAAGTTTCACACTTAAACATATGGTAGGTGAGTTTTTTTTTGTTGTTGTGAATAAGTTAAGATTTGGTTTGAGAAAAATCCAGCAAGGGGGTTGAACCTTGGACCCCTCACCATGTAAAATGATAACTGACCATTTGGCACTGAGTTCTTCAAGTATATATATGGGCTAAGTTGGTTTGAGAAAATAATTAATCCCAAATTCCTTAAGAAATAAAAAAAAATTACCCTTGATTTAAAAAAACAAATTAACTCCCTTAAAACAAGAGAAACTAAATATCATTTGTACAAGCCCGTGAATAACATGTTAAAGGTCTTTAACGAATTATTGAAGATTTGAGGATTATGTTAAGAGGGGATTATTGTTTTCATATGTAAGAAAAGGGAGATTATGGGAAATTTTTATTTGTATGGGTAATGTTGTAAATCATTTTGTTATAGGCCAAATTGGGCCAATTTTTTTTATATAAAAGGAGGTAGTGTAGGATGGGAAAAACTAAGTGGTGACTTAGAGAGAAATTCCTTGGTGAAGTTTTGCTCAACTTTTGTGCTTTCCAGGAGTTTGTTCCTTGCACTTTGGAGGAGCTTTTTCAAATTTCTTGTAAACTAGGTAGAAACCATGCTAGAGTTTTGTACTAATTTTCTGGAGAATTAATCATGATCGGTCCACTCATTGGAGAGGGACCCGAAGATAGTCATTTTTACGATAAAATTCATTATCAACTCTATTTGCATTTTCTCTCTTCTCTCTTATTCTAATTTTCATCACTTTGTTATTTATGATTATTTAATTAATGTTCATGTGTTAATTTTTTTTGAATTTAAAATTATAAACATTATGCATTCAAATACAATTTTCATAGATCCGTAATAAAAATCAATCACACATCATTTGCATAATAAAAATACATCTCATATAACATAGGCATAAATCCATAACGCATATAGAATCATTAATCATATCATCATAATCAACAATCATAACCACATAGAATCACATGTTCATATATCATTCATCCATTCATTAAATCATTTATTTGCTTGAGAAAAGTACAAAAACATCACATACATTTCATCACATTGGCATAAAATCCATCACATGCATTATATAGGCATCATTCATAAAGCATCATAGAATCATAATACATCAATTGCATCATTATTTGCACCCATAACATATCATATCATCAATTTCATATAGAAAATCACATGGCATAAATAATGGAAATTAAAAGCATCCATCATAATCATCATGATCATCATCATAACATATAAATTAAATGCATCATAGACATCCATCATATAATATCATATAGAACACATAGATCATATTCATCACTGCATATCATATAACCTCAAAATCATAATGTCAAAGTGTACAAGGATATCCAAAGGTATGAACAAATACATCAATATCAAAAATGGTAGTGTATCATAAAGTCCGACAACAAGAGGTACATCATCAATGTCTCAACTGAATAAAATGTATACATGTCCAAAAATACATTAGAAAATCATAAACTGGAGTTATGTCGTGCTCCCCCTAAATGGGGTTGGCATCACATGATCAATACCTCCCCCTCCACCTGACGGACCTGCCCTAGGATCCTACCAATCTCCAAGCAATGGTTGTGTGACACCCATGCTAATGGTACAAGATTAAGACCTGCTAGATCAAGACTGGGAAAAGATCTCCTGCTGCTATGGAGGAACCACCTCATGATATTGGCCCTTGTAGAACTCAACCTCCTGAGTGGTTCAACAAATCACTTTGAAATAATCTGATGTACCCATAGCCGCTATAGCCTATTGTAGCCTCTCAGTAATGGACTTGGCCTGCTCCACCCACCATCTCAAGGAATCCCTTTCAATAGTCAGCACAATAATTTTTCCCTGCACTTTTCCCTACACCTGGGCATGTATCTGTACAAGCTAGTCCTGCACCTATTGCACCTGCTACATAGTACCATCCCTTTCAGTCGTCAGAGTCTACACCTACCCCTGTGCCTGCATCAGTAGAGCCTGTACCTACTCTAATTGACCCTGCAACGTTTGAACCTACACCTATAATGCAGTTATCTATGTCTAATGTTGTTGTGATGGCATTCTAATCCATACTCACTATTATGATGGGGCCACTAAGGATCACCTCTTGTGAGGCACTCTCATCTCTCTGAAATTTTGACCTAACCCTCCTCCTCCCCCATTGCTTCCATCATCACCCCCATCACTATCATCTCCATCACTCTCACTGCCCTCACTAATCTCCTCCTCCTCCTCCTCCTCCTACTCCTCTCCCTGCTCCTCCTTCACCTCCTCTCTCTTGCCTCCCCCCATGACCTCCTACCTCCTCTGCTACTAAGTATGTTGGCTCATTTGAAATCGTAATCCAGGGGAATGGATGTGTAAGAATATACATGGCATAATCCTCTAATACCAATGCATTAGTGATCTCAGGATGCACCTCCCAAATGATGGTCGGTAACCCCTAAAAGTGCTCAACCACTACATCATATGACAAACATGGCCCCCACTCTGTCGCATCCTTCTATCGCCGTGCATAATGGGCTATGCCCTAGGGGATGGCCTGAACCTGGCATACTATCTCAATACTCCCAACAACATGAATCTCTCAATAATAAAGCAAGTCCAACCAATTAGGTACATCGACTGAAACAAATAGGGCATTTGTATGTCATCCTCTGGCCACTACTCACAATCAACATAGGGTCTCCACACAACGAACTCCAAATCATCCAGAACCCTCCTCCAATACTCTAGCTTTCCTAGCCTAGGTTGAGCAAGTCTACCTACATAGATGTGAACATAGGGCCTCATGGTTGACCGTTGTTTGTCTCAGATAGTTTGACTAATTGCTATATGCTCCCAAGCCCAAACCTGGAGCAATGTGACCCCCATTGATAGAGTAGCCCTGTGTAGATAAACCACTTGGTGTAGATCATGGTATAGATGGGCTAGCATACAAAAACCCCATGCATATCTCATCCCATGCACAATCATGCTCTCCAAGATCCTTCCCCATCCAATTGAGAGTCCCTTTGACCTATGGTCAGGACAAAGGAACCCTGTAATGAAACTGGCTAGAATAGAAGGAAAAGTGGCATATGCATCGACCATGTCCCTTCATGGAATCTCATACCTGCATATATGGTCATCCTGAAATACTCTTTGTAGCGCATCAGTCCTGCCCTACTCCCGTGAATCACAAAGGACAAGCTCTCCAACAATAGGTATTTGTAAAATCTGGTATATATCCTTAGGTGTCACCATGATCTCACCAGTGGGAAAATGGAAGGTGTTATGCTCACTGTGCCATCTCTCTGCTAAAGTTTTCAATAAACCCCCGTTCACCCTAATTTGGGGCATATCGATAAGAGATGATGACCCACATCGTGCAATAATAGTTGTCTTAGGCCGTGTTAGATGGAAAATCAACTCCCATGTCCTCGGGAATCGCTCTCTAATCTATAGACTAGTCAATGGCTCCTATCATCACAAAATTGCCAATCAGTCAATCAATAAATCAAAATAAATCAACCTATCAATTTAATAAGCTCTAGTGAGACTTTGATCAAATCTTGTGAGCATCAATGTATCACTCAACCTCACCTATCATGAGGTTTATCAAATCAATCAACCTATAATTGATCCTCGCCTATCATGACGTCAATTATCATCATCCTAACAATGCACCTCACCTATTATGAGGTCCATTAATCAACTCAACCTCGCCTATTATGAGGTTTATCAAATCAATCAACCTATAGTTGCTCATTGCTTATCATGAGGCCAATTATCATCATCCTATCATTGAATCTCACCTATCATGAGATCAAGGGACATCTAACCTATAAAAAACATCAATCATCATCAAGATAATGGCTGAAACGATCAAACATCATTGAAACCAAGGAGTCTCAACAAGAAAATCATCAAATTTACCCAATGTGCCAGAATAGTGCACAAATGCACTAGAGAAATTCATCAATGTGCTACAACAAACCTTCAATGCGCCAAATTACTCTATGTGCTAGAACATGGTCCCAATGCACCCAAATACTTGATGCGCTATTTCATTTAATCTATGTGCTAATATAATTTCCCTATGTGCTAGACTATTCTATGTGCTAAAACAGTTCATGATTATGCTACTTCAGGTCACCTATGTGCTACTTTATCCTATGCACTAATTTATTTAACCTATGCGCTACTTCGGGTCACCTATGCACTAAAAAAAATTGATGTATGCACTACTTCGGCTTATCAATGCACTAAAATATTTCAAAATCCAAATTCAAAATAAAACAAGCAGGAAAATCAAATACACGAAATAGGAGGCTGTTTTTGGGGTACTCACCAGAGGTCTATACACTGTTGGGTGGTTGTGCTGCTTGACTCACTCGAACCGATGTGTGTGGTAGGGGATCACCATTCTGCTCCAAGTTTGCTCAATCACTTTCAATCTAAGTTTTCAAATTGCAAAATGCTCAAATGAACTTTCTAATCAACTTTTTCACCTTTTAAGGTTAATTAAGTGGCATTTTATGGGGTTGTTTTATTTTTATTTTTCAAAAGGGCCTTAATTAATAAAATCATCACCTTCTGGCTTATATAGCATTTTTTGAGAGATAAATCATTTCCGAGGCATAAAATTTTGAGATCATCATCAAATCATTGAAAAATCATCATAATTTTCAAAAATTTAAAAAAATCCTAAAAATTCCAAAATTCACCGATTTATCTCCCGAGGGGGCATATATTTGTCACCAACTGAAAATCATCATTTGGGGCATCAATTTTTTTTTCCTCGACATCAATATCAAATTTATCTTTGAAGCAATGTGTAAACACATTACATCAAAGAGGGGAAAAATGTATACACTAAAATTGGTCAAGACATTTAATTAATTAAATACTAGTTATTTAATTAATATCTGACTATGTATAAATAAATTCTCAATTTATGTATATAGCTCACCCTTTTCTAATTCTACAAATCTAAAATCATATTCTTCTAATTTAATTAAATAAACAAATTTCCATAAGCTTGTTTTATTTAATTAAGTTTCACTAATCTCAAATTAGGAATTCAAGCACATGTCTACATTTTTCTATGCCACCTCACCAAGGTCACATGAAATTAAATAATTCTAATTTTTAAATTAAAATTATCTTCAAACACATGGCTTATTCCTCACACATTTCTTCAACAAAATTTCAAGCACATGGTCTTTTTTTCCCACACTTTATTCTTCCATCCATTTGGCATGTTGTCTTTGGTCAAGAGATTCCTCCATCCATTTGGCATGTTTTCTTTGGTCAATGGGACACCTTCTTGATTCTCTCCATCTCCATCGTTCATTCCTCTTGTTCAAATCTAGACTGTCGATCGTTGCCACATCACAAGATGTTTGGAAAAGCCTATAAATACAACCCTTTGCCATTGTATTTTGCATCCACTTTTGAGTAGAGTTATCATGCAGGAATATCATTTAAGCATTGGAGTATTTTGGAGACTTAAATTTACATTTCATATCATGTTTTGTATCGTAGTTACATCTTAGAATCATACTTTGCTTCATAGTTGCATTTTATGTCATGCTTTGCATGATAGTTGCATTTTATATTAGCATATTCATAGTTAGCATTTGAGCATATGTAGAATCATCCTAGCTTCATACCATAGTATCCACCTTGTACAATCTAACACCATTATCCATTCATCATAATATCCATTATCATTTTCATCATATAGTTTCAAGTAGGAGCTTAATTGGCTTGCATGTTGAATATTTATCTCATTTCTCAAGTTGTCATTTTAACAACCATAGTGCATATCTAAAAATTTGAGAGCCAATATGGTTTAATAAATAATTAAGAATAGAGAACAATGAAATGTTCTTAAAATATTTGTTTAACTGCAAAATAGAGTAGTTTATTTGATTCAAATGTTTGATATATTCCATTTCATTAAGGTTTGTGTTGATTTACTAATGATTCCCACATTTCACACACACACAATCAGTAATACAATTCTAATTGAACATAAAAAATTAGTGGACTATTAGAAAGCCACTTTGTAACATCTAACTCATTGTATTTCAAAATATTGCTTCCTTACTAAATCCTATATCCTTTTCCCACAAACTCATGACCACATTTTAGCATTTAATCAACTCATTGAGCTAAAACATAAAACAAGCTCATTCATTAGATGCAAATGATAGAAGACAAATGAAATCATAATTAACAACTTCATTCATAACTTGCAAGAAAATAAATAGGAAAGCAACATTTTAGAACTAAAATTCTTCTTCACTTTTGACATTTCTTTGTAAAACCATATTTAAGATCTGTATACAATATAACTTTCACCCTAGATTTGCTTCTAATATATCTACTAAAATATCTATTTACATTCTATCTGCTTTGAGAGCATAGTATTCACTATGACCTCTTCTAGACTCAAAATTCTAAACTCTCTTATATCGGCCATGAAATCCCCTTTATAAAACAAGGGAGCAACAAGCACCCAATTGAATTACAATTTCATTTTTATTTTAGTTCATTTCAAAAACCTAATTCTAATTGAATCCTCGAAGAAATCCACAAGTTGTTTCATATGCAATCATTTGAGAACAGTGGAGGACAAAAGGAAAAAAACATGTGTAGGATACAAGTAGTCAAAGTCATAGCATTCATTGTTGAAACAAAAAGATTCCATATCATATCAACTAGAGAACTTCCACATCAGCATGGAAAAGTAAAAGAAAAACCACAGACACATGAAAACAAATACCTCCTATGCAAAGACCATGGTGTCATCAAAAAATAAATCAAGGCAGTGACCTTATTCAAATTCATCGGCATCAGAGAATGCCTGACTGCTCCTTGTCCTCAATGAAATTGGAGGGATCATCACCACATCGTCGTCGAAGCTCCCATACAACACCAAAGAATGAAGGTGTTGACCATAATCTGAATCAATATTAGCTTTAGCGTCTGAAAGAGTATCAGAAAGCACAATAGGAGAATTGTGTTTTCCTAGGAAGGCCCTATGACTTTTCTCTTTTTTCCTGGCCTTCTTCACTGGCTAAGCTAGTTCCTTGCCTTTGAACTCGACTACTTCTCTCAGAAGGGTTCTATTTCTCAAGTGGTGCGTACTCTACACAATTGATTTCTTATTATGACCTCTAGCCCTCTTTTTACCCTTTGAAACCTTAGGAGAAGCCTAGGCTTCCTGCTCAGTTATATTCTCATGATACTCAAATACATTGAGACAGCTAGACCTTCTAACAGGCTGAATTGTCACACCAGTTTTCCCCATTTTTAGAACAAGCATAATTTAACAATTTAAAACTGAGTTATAGGGAACACATTTACAATCCAAACAATTATGACCAACCTATCAAAGAAATTCCTAACCAAACTAGAGAATCCAATTTGAAACCAACCTGCTAAGGACAAGAAAATTCAACTCAAGACAAACAAACAACCTCTTACTCCACTTCATACTTCATCCTTCATTTACTGTAGATTGGAAAGATGGTGAGAATGAACAATGATCAACCTACATTAAATAGAAAATTTGAGCATGTTGAATTAATGGTTCACAAACTCCTTGCACGAGTGAATTGATAACTTAACAGTTCAACTTTGAATATGGGCCATTGATCTTAGAACAATTAAAATTTCATCTAAGGTGGCCATGAACATCATTTTTCAACCATTATCAACTTGCTCCTAGAAAAAAATGATGCTATCTCAAATGTTGCCACGTTCTTCTCTAGCCTTGATTAATCATATCTGATCTAACAATTAGCATGTATTTCCAACCTAATCCATTTCTTTTCATTTATATTGGCGAAGTACATGAGACCAATCCATTTTCTTGAGAGAATATTTCCTTATACACCTCATCGCTCATCACTGATCTTCCTCAAATTTGAGGGTGCAATCAATGATGAAAGTATTCATGCTATGATTTTTAGTCCATTGGATCATCCTATTTTAAAACTTCATCAATAGTTCTCCAGTCCTTTCACTGCTTTCCTTTTTCCTTTATGTGAAATCCTCAAGATCTTGCTATGTTGCTTGTTCCATCAATAGTCATCTCCTATTGTGGATGCATCTTGTCCTTCATCGTCCTCATCAATGATGTAAACATCCACACAATGAAAATTCAACCCTTGATTCTCTAGCCTGTCCTTTGATCATGTATGTCCCTCCATCACACATTGCTAATTCAAACTTTGCGCCTAGGCTCCTATCAGTGATGGGAGATGTAGTGAAGGCATCATATTTAGACACATACACCTACATAAAAATAAATGGCACAAAGTATATTGCTCATAGGATCTCATCATATTAGCAAAAGAAACCTTTTTAGAGAATACCATCGCTAATCGCTAATTTGGAACTCAAGCTTTGAAATGAATTCATGATGAGCGATAAAATATAAGTTCATGGCTCATCGCTAATTCTCCTGATACAGTTTGCGAGAAATTAGCGATGAAAGGATTTACAAAGTTTACAATGTGCATTGGGTATTGCTAAGTTGGGACTTAGCATTTAAAACATATCCATGATCACACAATGTAAAGGATATTACATCATATCACTCATTGTTGATTCAAATCTATCATTTTATGATGATCCATGATGAGCAATAAGAACAAATGCTAGGGAATCGCTTATCGCCATTATAGATTTGATGGCTCAAAAGCCATTAGCGATAAGCAATGTCAAAGAAAACATCATTCCATCACTTGTTGCCAATTAAAAATATGTACTTATGAAGAAATCAGTGATGAGAGATAAAGTATGATGGCCATCAGGACTTAAGTGGAAACTTTGAGCACGTGCACTTAATTTTCTATAATGAAGGGGATCCTCTAGGATGACATGAGAATAATAGGCTCAAGAACTTCTTAGTCACAAAATGAAAAGAATGTAAAGGCCAAAAGATCCTTTACTTAACCTTATAAGACATCAAATTCAGAACTAGGCAAGAGGGCGGTCACTTGATGACATTGATGGACATGAGAGTTTTATTTTTTTTAAATGACCAGATACAGGAACTATAGAGTCAATAAAAAAATAGAATGTTACAAGCAATTAAAATGAATAAAACCCTAAACCACCATATGAGAACCCTACATCCAGATGTAACAAAGGTTTTAGATGAAAATAAAAATTCTTAGGGTTTAGTATGAGCACTTCAGATTTTACAAAATTTTGAAAGTTCCATCATGTTCAAGGTATAACCTAAGAAAAGAAGAGCTAGAACCTTATCCACCATCACCGTATATTCCCAAAGCCCAAAGAGCAAGGAATACTATAGATTCCTAAAGAGAAATAAGTGTAATGATAGCCATCCCTTTGTGTGACAAAGAAAGAAAACACATGTAGGCTAATGATTATCAAATTCAAAAGGTTAACCTAGGGTTCCAAAGCCAAAAAGAGAAACAATCAATGCAAGTAGCTATCATGCCCAAAATTTTCCACCAAAATATAGTTAAGGATAAAACATAAATTTCAAATTTTAATCCCAAACACTTGCATAATTCACAAAAGGTTGCTTCCTATACATTCACTTCATGAAATCATAACAACATTTGACTAATAAATTAAAAGAACTTAGCCATCTACACCATGGATTTGACAATCATGGTTGAGTTGTAAACAAAGACATGGAAATCCACCTCACAAAGGGAGATTAATTAGTCCTGTACTAACTCATCAATAATCACATACTTCATTCAAGTCACAAGCTATGCAAATAAAATATATTAATACTAACTTCAAATAATAATAAGAGAACAAAGCCTAGGGGTCAAACCTAATTCCTCGGGGGATAATCTCTGATGGCCTTTCCTATGTATTTAATAGAGGTTTCGTAGTTTGACAACTTGAGTTAACCCAACTCATATCTGACTTACCAACAATCACATATAGCTCACCAAGGAAACATAATGACTTACATCAGTAGTAAGTTTATAAAATGATCAACAACAATTAAGCTACAAGGGTTCATTTTTACTATAAGGAGTATTGGTTAATAATCCTAACTATAATTCCCTTGAAGGGAAACTTGACAAAATAGATAACCAAGAAAGGTCTAGGAAGAAGGTAACCATATCATATCTTGATTAGATGATTATAATAGAAGTTGTGGTTCAATTCAAACCATACAAGGTCACCATATAACATGAATCAGATTACATGGTGAAAGGATAACAAGACAATTCACATATTCAATCTTCAAGACAATTCAACCATCACACACTTGGTTGACTAACACTAGGTGTATAACCCTTAGGTTCAAAAGGTGACTCTACCTCAATCACACTCATAACCCAATAGCACTGAAATACACTTTAAACTCAATTATCTACTCAAATTCATCTTATGCCTCTATTCCATTAATTATAGAATATAAGAGTGGATACACAACCATTTATAGGGTCCCTTTACCTCACACAATTTCACAATTGGCTTCCACTCACTTAGGTGAAGTTAGGGATCAAAAAACTCATTAAGGACGACATAACAACAAAAGGGTGCAAAATCGATCCTTGATAATTTGAAAAAACATAGTCATTCATACATGACATTTTAATGTATGGAATTAATTTTTGTTTCACTTCAATACAACAAACCTAGTTAAGATAAATGTTCAATGACCATCTCTAACCATGATATTAGTAACAAAAACAATGATATAACTCAAAAAATTCAACTTGCTCTCCACTTGACCATATTGGCATCATGAAGCCCCATAAGCTCTATCAAACCCCAAGAAAGAAATATTTTATCCCATGATGATGAAACAATGTCTTCCATTTAGATAACATAGAATGGTAATTCAAGATAAGATTTATGTAAGCAACTGTCAAATATTACCATGAGTATGATACTCAAATTTTGTTGAATAAAGCATTCCAACACCCATTATTCTTACTAGTTATCATGTATCAAAAACATACATATAAATCGACGTTACTGGCATTTGAAGAACATAGAAGTCCAAGTTCTATTTGTTTAGGGATAACATTAAAATTTCCATACAATGGCTTGTGAACAAGGGTTTAGATTGAGACCAAAAAAATAGTCGATGAAAGCCAAAATTATAGATACAATCTTGAAACACTTAAAAATATGATCTCAATATAAACAAAAACTCCTAGGTAGTACTCCCACTAGCAACAATACATGAAATACATAGCCAATGCCCCAAATACACATGATAAATCCCAATATGAAAATGCATCTACATGCACAAAAATAACAGGTGGGTATGCTTAAAACCAACTAAGATAGACCCCCAAACCTGCAAAAATATTCTCAAGGGACCTGAGTTGGGGTCTGGAGCCATTGATTCTACCCTACCAATCCTTTTTTTCTTCATCAAAAAACCCCAATAAGGGACTTCAACCATCCAATAAATCTAAAATGATAGTGTGATTTCGTTCCTCCAATCTCCACTACTTTGAGAGAAGTGACATGCCTAGCCCCTCCTCTTTTCTTCATTGACAAGCTTCTACCTCTTAGGCCGTGCACCTCTAACCAAATTCATTGCACCTACAATTTATAGTGTATCACCATCTATGGTTTTATTTTGTATTAAATACCATCCAATGTTTGCTTGATTCCTTTCAACTTACATAATCATCCCTTTTGCATTAATGTTGGCATCCATTTCCTTGATCATTCCTTTGCAAGAATGTCACCAAGAGCTAACATATAATTTTTATGCCCAAGCTCCATTTTCCTAGCTGTTGACACAACCTAGCCTTTGAATGCAAGCAATAAATATTGAAATTTAGGCCATGATCAAGTGCATCTCCATTACCTATCTCACTTTAAAACACCACTATCTGATTTGACCTACTTAGATTCTAGTCATAGATCTCTATTGATTCACAACAACAATGTGAGTTAGGTGAATCAATCAATTCTTTCCATGTGTCACCATCCTGCATACTTGTATTGGTCAACCCAAATCAACACAAGCATTCATGGAATGGAATGATTACTCTTTCATTCATGCTAACATTATGTTTCTAAACCTTCAGGGTTCAGGTGTTAGGTATGCCCCTTACCTCACACTTGAAGTGCATCAAAGAACTTTAGAGGCAAGCCCAAACACCTAAGTTTGAAGCTTCTTACCATATCAAGGTTTGTCCATCAACCTTACCCCTTACCTTATGCCCACCTTTACTCCATCACAACCTTCCCACCAACCTATGAACCACTAAAGTTGGAACTCTGAAACATGCATGAGTGTATCGGATGTGGGTGTTCCCTCTTCCCCCTTAGAACTTTCATGCCTTTGTACTAAGGTGTAAGCTAACCTGTTGACCCATGAAACCCAAAAAAAACCTTTGTGAGCATAATTAAAATCACCCCTTTCCGGTATTGGCCCATGGGTATGCTTCTTTCTACATACCAACAAATTGATAAGGCATAGGCCTTATGGCCGAATCCATGAACACCGAATCCATTTCAGGTGTTGCAGTTCGAGGTTTCATCTAACCCCTTCCAATGTTGAATAGTACCTTTTTAAAACACACATGAACAAAAACATCAACTTCATGGAATGTTATGGTTTAGAAAAGTCAAAAATGGGGAGGGGAAAGTTGATTTTTGATTCACGTGCCCTTTATGAAGTTTCCCAAGGTAATGGAAACAACATAAAGTTGTTATGTATCCTTTAGTTAAGGTAAGGATGGGTGAGGTATGCGTGTTAGAAGATGAAGCAACATTTAGTGTTGTATATACCTCCTTACTCTGGTCATCATACCCCCTTTTCTTAACATTCACGGTAAGGCATAATCCTTAACATTGAACCATGTACTCCAAAACCATTTTGAGTGTTGGGGTTTAGGTCTCCCTCATCCTTCCTACTTAGCATTGTGTTAAAGTGTAGGCCTTTAGGTTGATCTTCAATCCCTGAAACCTTGAGAAAAGAATAAAGCACTATTATCCTTCATGTACCAGAGAAGTAAACTACTTTCATACTCCATGTTGTTAACTATGCTAGCCAAGGACCTTCTTTGACATCTCTAACATATAATCACATCCCCAATAAGATTTCCCAAGATTTAGTTTCTGTAGATGTCATAAGTATGGTTAATTATAGATGAAACTTTTAAATGTAAGTGAGATCTTCTATCTACAAACATAGTGAGATATTCTATCTACAAACACATCATCATGATGTGTAAACATGCTAAGGAAAATAAATTGTACATAGAAATTTTAGACTGATAAATAATGTTGGCCCACCTATCAATCAATCTCTTGTCTGATGTCCTTTCGAACCTTACTCCATACTTTTGATTATGTTAAGGTGTAAGCCTTAGGGCCAATCTCTGATGCTTGATAGGTAAGACTTAAGCCTTAACTCCAATGTCCCAAGCCATCTTAGACTTAACTCAATCCTTCTTTATTTATTTGAGGCATTGGGTATAAAGTATGACTGAAGCTCAAAGTTTGAAGCCTTTTGAGCTTAACACATACTTCCTTTATTTATTTAATGCATTCGGTTTATGGTATGACTGAAGACCAAAGTACAATCTCTTGCAGCAAAGAGAAATCCTCAAGCCTAAAGTCCAAAGGCCGATTGGACTTAGATAAAAATGACTAACTCTTTTCTCCTTAGCAAGTGATACAAGGCAAGCTCGAGGCCTGATGTCGGATATTTTGCAACTCTTCAAGGCTTGTTGTAACAACACCCTAAGGCCAACAAATCCTTTTTTCCTAATATCCTTATGAAGCCCTCTTGACCTCAATTGACAACTCTTCATCTGATATCACTCAGATCTTCTATTGACCTTAATGAGGTTCCCCTATTGACCTCCATCACACTCATTGTCAACAACCTCTCCTTTGACATCCATAATCTATGCCCTTTTGAAATCAATGACAATCAAATTTACAACATATTATTCTAATCAGAGCTAGGTTTAAACATCCCTATCATATTAACTCGCTATTAACATCTCCTAGCTATCAGTAAAGTATGATGTTCTAATTTAAGTGTAGATCATAATTCAATGATAAGACACAACTCAATAACAATATGGACTCTAAAACTCTTCACTTTTCCTTATTCACTTGCTAGCTTGTTTTCTCTAAGTTAAGTAGTACCATAGGGATCCAATTTGTACCTTTTATTTTTACTAAAACCTCTAAGTCTCCTTTAGTGACTTTAGTCATAATACTTGATATGAGAAACCTCAAGTGAATACCATAGGAGGCATTCACGATCAACATGAGCCAAATGATAGGAAAGGACTACTACAACAAGTGGGCCTTGGCAACATATCATAGCTTGAAAAATTATAGTACATATTAATGCATATCTAGTCATATACTTTAATAGAAGTATTCACATAAGAGTTTAACTAATCTACCCTTAGAGTCAAAAGACTAAAAGTGCAGTAGCACTTAACACAACTAGATCTTGTATCATCCAAATGGTGCACTCTTAATCTACACAACAAAGTAACATAAGTTTAGAATAAAAGGGGTTATAACCCCACTATAAAGGGATGGGCCTTATAGTAACAAAATCCACCACTTAAGGCAGATGAACAAAGAAAAATAAACAAAAGAACTTGAGACTCAAATTGGTGAACTATTTACCTATTTGGAATATCTCATGGGGCCAGTGTACTCAAATGTGTTGTAAACATAGTTTTTGTTGCACCAAAAGATTGACTTGTTAATGCTTGATACAACCGCTAGAGTTAATGAATCCATGAGAGGAAGTTAAGCCATGTCACGAACCCTAGTTTTGCATTGCACAACACATGGAGACCAAGGGAACACACCTTGAGACAATCCCCTCAACAAAAACAAGGGGCTCAAACCTGCGACCCAAGCTCTAATATCCATTGTTACAAAGATGGTTGCCATTGCACCAAAAGATCAACCTATTAATTCCTGATACAACTACCAGGGTTAATGAATCCATGGGAGGTGATTAATCCATGCCACAAACCCAAGTGATGGGCAAGGTCGTTGATGTCACAACTTGCATCATTTAGTTAATTATTTATCAAATCGAGTGTATCTCAGAGCTATATGCAATAAGGATGGTTGTCACATATTTTTGGGGGGTTTTGCACTGTAAACAGTGACTTCAGGTATCGATTTGGCTCCTTCAGGAGCTTTCAAGAGCTCTCAGGAGCTGAACTGTAATGACTAATTCCCAAGGATTAATTCTATCTTATTTCCTAAATTAAAGTTTTGTTGACTTAATTTTGACTTCATTGGACTTGATTGAGACCAATTCATGGAAGAGACTAACATTTACTTTAACTCTTAATCTAAAGTATAAAATCCAAATTAATTCTATTTTTCTTTAAAAGAAATCTATCTTAAGATTTGCTAGAATTTAAATGTTATTTTAAGAACATAAATGAATTTCAAGGAAATAATAATTAATCTAGAAAAAATAAACACTAATTTCCATGAAAAAATTTCCAACAAACTTCAATTCCATCTTTCCATAAGTTCCCATCATTTCTTCTAATTAAATTGAACAAATAATTACAAAACTTAATTCTTACAAACAACATCTAAATCTGATTAATTCAACAAACCTTACAACAAATCTAACAAACTATTCTAACCATAATGAACTAAACTTAAAAGTGATTCAAGCATGATTAACTATCCATATTTAACATCCAATAAACTGCAAATGATTCAACAACTTAACATTCTGGAATTGACATTTAACACTTCAGATTTAATATTAATGAACAAAAATAACATAACTCAGTAAAATACCAACACAAGATTGATCCCTTTGGTTGAGCGGGCACTACTCTTCCTCAAGTAAGATCTCTTCACACAGTGATTGAGTTAACTTCTTACTTTCATTCAAATTGATCAAAGTGGGAAGCAAAACAAAGTATTTCCATCAAATTATAGAATTCTGATTGAAATTTATCTAACTTTAATCTAAAACTGAAACATGGATATTTATAACTATATCCTTATTATATTCCCAAATGGCATTAACTACCAAGATTTAAGGAAACCGAAGTAAAGATGAAAAGAAACTAAAGCAGAACTGAAATAGGACTAAAGCAGGACTGGGAATAGACATGGAGAAATATGCTAGATCAGCTCTAGGATTAGAAGTTCCTAAACCGACTACAGAGAAGCCAATTTAGACTTGAGTGATTCATCATCCAGTTGGGTCAATCAATGGCATGATTATCTTCCTTGATTGAACAGGGAGTTTAACTTCATCATCAGTCTTTTAAATACCCTGCATAAAACCCTTAAGAAAAGGCTAACAATTATGGCAGTAAAAGATTAACATTGCATAATTATCTCATTAATATCATCATAAAGTAATGCATTTAACATAAACCATTACTTCAAATATATCCACCAATTTAGCTAAACATAAAGTAAAGTAAGTAAATATATTAGTCTATAGTCTACCACTAGTCATGTTAATTAACAAAAATAACAAGTCTTTTAAACATAAAATGATTTAAATAAAAGTATCCCTGAGTCTCTAATCATTTCTTCCCCACTTGTTCTAGACCATGTCCTCATGGTTCCTCATCAACAATTATGGTGGTCTCCTTGTCCTTATTTAGTGCTTCGATCCAGATGCAACAGTCAAACACTCCTTCCCTATATTGGTGTGGCAATCCACTATTGAGTGCAAAGCCATGGTTTTGTCTTAGCTTTTCAAACCATGGTCTTAACACTCCCTCAGGTACATTGGATGATTCCTTGAGCTTTGGAGTGGTCATAATGATAATTGGCATTCTAAGTGGCAAGCCAACCCAAAATTCTTGTTGTTGCTCAATCAAAGTGATCACATGTCTGATTCTTATCAAACTCCATTTGAGATTGTTTGGAATTATTAGCTCTCTTCTTCTTACTGACTCAGGAATGGGTTGATATCTTTCCTCACATAATTGTATTGCCAATAGGGGAAGTGTCACTTCTATGTTCTGGAATGTAGATATGCTATTGAGAAAATTTAAAACATAAAGAGGATTAATGTGATTGAGCCTTACCACTAATCGTACAATTTTGATATATTTCTTTGCATGAGGCATTTTGGGCCTCATTGGTAAACCATACTTTCTCTGTGCCTCCTTATATTTTTCCATTCTACTTGACCATTCAACTTGATTCTGCATTAAGGAGACAAAGGACCTGATTTGTAGCTCACCAACATAAACATTCAACAAAGAATCATCATTATCTCCCATTAAAAACCCATGCTAGAAAAACTCACACATTTGATTTTGAATGTTAGGGTGGCTATGGAAGTAATCCTACAGAAAATCTCTATCATTGTGACAATCCAGGCTTCTCCCTAAAATTAATTGTTTAAGCTTCCATTCTAGAAACTTCTCTCTAAGAAACAAAGCATATACCCCTACTGTTCTTCTCATCGAAAGCATCACAAAACTTATCTCTATTGCTTGCTCAAGTCTTCTTTCAATTTCATTCTTTTCTTCCTCTAACTTTTGTACCTACTTTTTTAGTTGATCATTCTCATGCTTGAATTTTAGGGCTGCTAGGGAAAGATATCCAGGTTAGGTTCTTGGTGGAACATCTGGAGGGATGTCAAATGGAATGGGAGGCAGAGCAAGGTAGTGTTTTGGGGCTGTGAAAGTAGAGGCTTCTTGTGAATAAACTGCATAGATTGTTTTTTTAATTGCTCTTCCTTTTGTTGTAATTCTTCTTTTAATTTTGTAATTTCCTCAGCATTTACTAATGCTTGTACACTAGCTTGTTATAGGGCATCCTAAGTTTTATTCAATTTATCTCTATACCTTGCTTCACTTTGTTCAAATTTTCTTTCCATTTCCTAGGTTTTGTTGAAGGATTGTTGCAATTCCTCTTCTTTTCTTCTCAAATTTTCTTCAAGGAATTGCATGTCCTTCCTGTATTGCTCTAATTCAGCTTCTAATCAAGACATTTTCTTAGCCCTTAACAATTCCTTAGTTTCTAACTCCTCTTCATTCAATTTTTCATGTATTTTTTCTTCTTCAATCAATGGTTCTTTTCTTTTTCTTTTCTCATAAGGTGGAGAAGGTGTAGGGGATATTACAATCTCCTCTTGTTCAAATTCTTTTGATGCTTCTTGCTCTTCAGTAGAGTCATGGATTTCAACAACAGGGGTTATTTTAGGAGTTGACATTGGGCCTTCAAGAGGGCTTTGAGGTTGCTCAAGAGAATGCATTGGTGTGCGGGTTTCCTTATGGCCTGCAATGGTTTCTATGGGGCTTTCAGAAACAAGGGTTTGAATTGCAGGTGTCTCTTTAGGGGTGGACACAATGGTTTCAACATGGCTAGGGCTTTCTTCATGCAAATCTTGCTTTTTCTTTTTGGAACTAGTACAGGTTACCTTAGAGGATTCTTGTAATTGTCTTTCACCCCTCTTCTGTTCTCCCTTTGAAGATTCACCTTTCTCAATCTTTGACCTTTTTGCTACGGGCCCCCTTGTGGGTTTCCTTTTTTTCTTTTCTATGGGTGCAGGAAAAAATTCTAACTAGCCCTGTTTCCTAGTTTCTTTCTTTAAGAAATGGTGCTTAATTATTAAATGAATTAACCCCTGGTATTTTATGGAAGAATCCCATCTAGACTTTACTCTTAAAATCATGGAAGCAATTTGTTGGAACAAAAATGTTGGTAGATTTATTCTAGTAGAGGATTTTGTCTTTCCATACCTTAAATGTATCAATAGCTGCATTCCCGTCCCTAATATAGTGTTGTATTGTCCCTCACAAGTGAATTTCATGAGCCATGTTGCAACAGTTCTCCATGGTTCATCCAAATTGTGATGAGCTATTTCGTATTGGTCTCCCTTATGCATCAGAATTTATGGCCTCCTTTCTGGTTCTTGGTGAAATGTTGCCACTAACTTTTCAAACTTGACTCAGCCCTTGTTAACTGGTTTTCCTTCAGCTGGAATTCTAGAAATTTCACTTATTATTTCTAGAGTGACTTCAATGATTTCACCCCTTACTCTGGTGACATTTACAATGAAATTTCTCACAAATTCCTCAATGATTTATGGCTGAAAACCTTCATATTGCATTATAAAATCTAGCCACCCAACTTCCCTTAATAATCTCTTGGATTCTAAATCAAGAGTGAAGATTTTTGGCTCTACATTCCTCTTGTTCCCCATTTCTTCCTGTCAACAATGGCAGACTTCAACTGGTAGACTGAATTACTTAGCAAAATGTGGAATGATTTTTCCTTCTTTTTGGAGCAGCCAATTTGAAAAATGACACGATGTGACATAAATTATTTGCATTATTTCCTTTACTACCCCAAACGATTCGCACACCACAAATTGCAATTGCAATTTAATTCACAAAATTGGCGGTGTTCCTTACACATGTCAACATAAATGTGGAAATATTTTTGAAAAGATAGGAAGATCTCTACATGATCTACAATTATTACTAGCATCATCCAATGTCACATTATTCCTTATATCAATTGTCCTGCTAGTTTTTGAAATGATTAAAAGGCATTTATTATCGTTATTAACAACAATATGGTGGAGATGTCTAGATTTATAATTATTTACCTAATTTACATTAGTCTAACTACTTTAGAAAATTATATTAAAAAATAATACTCACATTAAATGCTCACCTCTATTTATTTCAATCCTTTGAGTTCTTCAGGAGCTTTCAGGAGTTCTTCAGGAGCCTTCAGGACCTCTCAAGAGCTTTGGAATTATAGGAGTTGAAAGCCTTTGAGATATTTAGGAGCCTTCAGGAGTTCTTCAGGAGCCTTCAAGAGCTCTCAAGAGCTTGGAACTTCAAAAGCTATCAAGTCAAATGGATTCTTCAGAGTCTTCAAACTTCAAGATCTTTTGGATCTTTTGGGAGCTCTTTAGGAGCTTTCAACAATTTGTTTTCAGGGGTTCTTTAGGATCTCTCAGGATTTTTGGAACTTTAGGAGTCTTAAGGAGCTATTGAGCTAAACAGAGTCTTCAGAGTCTTCAACCTTTAGGATCCTCAGGATCTTTAGGAGCTTTTGGGGGCTTTCAAGAGTTAACTTAGATAGACCTCCATTGCTAGTTTTCAGTCATCTCTTTTTTTTCTTCTTTTTTCTTTTTGAAAGCAAACTACCATTTACTGGTTTTCAATTTACTTCCTTTTTTCACAAGGTAAATCGCCAATTGTTGGTTTTCAATTTACCTTGTTTATTCAAGCATTCTCCAAAGGTTCAAAGATTTTCTCTCATGGAAGAGATGTCTTCCATGAGAAAATGCTCAATTCTATGTTGCAGATCATCTAGAAATTCCTCCTTTGGTGTTGTCTTATGACATGTCTTTAGTGGATGACCATTAACTAGCATAACTCTCTTTTCTCCATCAATCGAAACCAATTGGACAACTCCATTTTCAAATACTTGATCTATTTCACAGGGTCCTATCCATTTGGTATGGAACTTCCCTTTAAACTCTTCAAATCTATAGTCAAATAAAAATGCCCAATCTCCTTCTTTGAATTGTCGGGACACAATATGTTTATTGTGACATTCCTTCCTTTTCTTTTGAATCACCTCGGTATGTTGAAGTGTCTCCATCCTCATTTCATCAAGTCTATTGAGATGCAAAATTTTACGTTTCTCAGATTCGGGTAAATCAATTCCAATATCTACTATTTTTTTCAATGTTTTTATTTCAAATTCTATTGGCATGACTAGTTTTTTTCCATACACAAGTTCATATGGAGAAAACCCAGTTGTTTTTTTCCATGTGGTATTATAGGCCCATATGGCTTCATCCAGCCTATCTTCCTAGTCTTTTTTCCTCAATGAAACTATTTTTGTTAGAATATTATCTAATTATTGGTTAGTGACCTCCACTTGTCCATTCGCTTGAGGATGATATGGAAAATATTTTCTGTGTCATTTGGTATCTCTACAAAAAGGCTTCCATCATTACTGATACAAACTGTGGTCCTTGGTCTGAAACAATTTCTCTGGGTGCACCAAATCTCTTAAGGATTTACTTGTACATAAAATCTACAACTTTATCTTCTTTTGTTGATGGCAATGCTTTCACTTCAACCCATTTTGTTGCATAATTTGTACAAACAAGTATGTAACATTTCCCTTTTTAAGGTGGATCTATTGGTCCCACAAAATTGATGCCCCTTTTTTTTAATGGTTCCAGAGCTATTTGTGGCTGAAACAACATCTCCATGGTTGGCATGGGTCTTTCAATCCACTAACATTCATCACATTGTTTAGTAAAGAATGAAACATCCTTTGTCATTGATGGACAAAAGTATCCAACTCCTAAGATCTTGTGAATTGTTCTCACTACCGAATAGTGTCCTCCTTCTGGCTCATGATGGCAGATGTGTACTACATCATAAACATCTAACTCAACTACACATCTACGTAAAACATGGTCAGGGCACAATTTAAATAAAAGACCATTAATCCACTGAAATCTAGAACTTTCACAAATTAACCTCTTTTTTTGTTTATGACTGAAGTGACTTGGACATTTCCCTGATACAAGGTAATTTTCCAAATCTACAAACCATGGTGGAAAAATTGATATAGCAAATAGATGTTCATCTGGAAACTTGTCAGCCACTGGTTCTTGATTTTCTTGCAGTACAATTCTGGAAAGAAAGTCAGCAACAACATTATATTTTCCAGGCTTATCTATGATAGTAACATCAAATTCCTGCAACAACAGTAACCATCTAATAATGCATCCACCTACTACATTCTTATTCATCAAATATCTAATTGTAGCATGGTTTGTATGTACGTAAACTTTGTAACCTGTAATATAATGCCTGGATTTGTTTATTGCATATAATACCACTAAAAATTACTTTTTTGTTGTTCTATAATATCTTTTAGCAAGATTGATTTTTTCTAACATAATAAATTGCATGCATGGCATCATTGTCATCTTTTTGTCCTAACACTACTCCAATGGCTAGATTGGATGTATCGACATGTATGTGAAATGGTTCTCCCCAAACAGGTCCTTTAATGATTGGAGAAGGTGTTAAAGCTATTTTGATTATCTCAAAAGATTTTTGACAATCTTCAGTCCATACAAACTCCTCTTCTTTCTTGAGCAAGGTAAACAGTGGTGACGCAATTTTACTAAATCCTTCTATAATTCTTTTATAATACCCAGCATACTGAAGAAAACTTTGAACACTAGTTTGGTTCTTAGGGATCTCAATATTCTATATGATCTCAACTTTCTTGGGATCAACTTTTATCCCCTCTTTTGAGATGTGATATCCTAGAACAATTCCCTCTATCATCATAATGGAAATTTTTTCATGATTTAGTGATAATCTGTGATCATTACAATGTTGTAATCTACCTTTTCTAAGTTTTTTAGTGCCTCATCAAATGTTTTAGCATGGACTATAAAGTCATCCATATAAATTTTGACACAGGAAGTGGTGAAATCTGCAAATATGGCAAGCACTACTCTTTGAAATGTGGTTGGTGCATTACATAGTCCAAATGGTAAGACTATATAGGCATATGTACCCCAAGGATAGGTAAAGGTAGTTTTTTCTTGATCTTCATGGGCTACTTAGATTTGGTTATATCCACTGAAGCCATCAAGAAAAGAGAAGTAGTTGTTGCCTGCTAGGTTATCCAGTACTTGGCCGATGAATGGCAATGGGAAATGGTCTTTCTTTGTGGCTTTATTCAATTCTTGATAATCTATGCACACATGCCATTTAACATTTTTCTTTGCAACAATAACCAATGGAGAAACCCACTGACTATCAGAGATTGGGTATATGAACCCTACTTTGAGAAGCTTCTCTATTTCTTTTTTAACAATGTCACAAAGAACAAGATTGATACGCCTTTGTCCTTGTCTAATTGGTCTTACATCTTCTGTGTAAATGTGATGACTACAAATTGAAGGATGGATCCCTCTCATATCAGTATACTCCCAAGCAAATGCTTCAATGTGTTTTTCTAAAGTTTCCTTCAATTCTTTTTCTTGCGTTGGGGATAAAGATGAATTGATATTGAGAGATTTATCTCCAACTACTGTAATCTCTTTGGTGTATGTTTTGGAATCCATAGATTTTTCAACAAGAGTATTTAGAGGACAAGAGTGTTGTTCATGTAATGTTGTTTGACAATTTCCTTTCTCAATTTCTGAAGTAAACTCTTGTTCTTCACATTCTTGAACATGTTCAACTATAGTAACCATGGCTAATTCCACAATACCATCACCTTCTAATTATAAATATTCATCCACCCAAAGTTGAGTGTTTGGTTGAATTGACGATTGTGTTGGTGGGTAGAGTAACAATTATTTCTATTTTTGACCAATTGATATGATTATGCTTCCAAAACTATAATCAATTAAGGCAACAACAGTAGCCAACCATGGTTTACCTAAGATGATTGGATATCCAAAATCTTTCTTTCTGGCTTTAAGAACCAAAAATTCAACTAGATAATCCCATGTGTCAATGGTAAGCATGATCTCTTCTATAATACCTTTTGTTTTTGTAGTAGATTGGTCAGCTAATTGTAGAACAGTTATTGTTGGATGAATAGTTGTCATCCCTAGCATCTCAACTGTATTAGATGTGATAAAATTTACGGTAGCTCCTAAATCAATTAGAACATTGGATATCTCAATTCCATTGATACTCAGTGTTATTATAGGACTACCAAGATCATTATATTTTTGTGGAAGCAATCTTCTGGATAACACATCATGATTTTTGTCCCTACTTGAATTGTGGAAGGTAATTTATTTTTCCTCCCTAGATTTTTCATGCAAAGGGATTTAACCAATTGATTTATCTCTAGTATATCTTTAATTTCCTATAACAGTGGTATTTCAATGTTTATCTTTTTCAACTCCCTAAGAAGTTGAGAATCAACTACATTCATGTAATTGGGTTGAGAGATTCCAGGACTGACTTTTTCTTCCTTTAATCTCTTAGGGTAGGGTGTCTAATTGATGGTTTGTTCTTCCTCCAAGTCTTGTTTTTCTGCTGAATTTTTGTTTTCTTCCCCACTTTCCTAAATTTTCTCCTTTGGTGTAGTTTGAACAATTCAATTTCTCAATTGAATGTCATTAGCATAAATAACATTCAAATTAGGGGGATTTGCATCATTAAAAGTATTTATTGGATTTATAATTGGTTGAGCTAGTAGTTGAGGTTGGTTAACCTAATCATTAGGAGGGTTAGGGGAATTGATTGTTGGAGGCGTTTGTCCCCAGGGTTGTTTTTTCCCTTCATTTTTCCATGGTTGGAACTGGTTCTTATTTTGTTGCCATGAGGGATAATTTGACTACCACTGTGGCTATTGATTAGCTTGCCATTGTGACTAATTCCATTGGGGATTCATCCATTCAGGTTGACCCCAATAAGTAGGTGGTTGTGGTTGATATGGAGGGGTCCATTGGTTATGGTTTTACCAAGGGTTCTGATTTCAGTTAGATATCGAACCATACTGTCTTTGATTAGCATTGTACCCTATGTTTTGAGTTCTTTGGCCAACATAATTAAGCTCCTCTTCAACCACTAGTGGTCTCTTCAGATTGCTTCTTATCCTAGACAAAAGACTACAAGAACTTGTTGAGTGTGGTTTCTCACAAATCTCATAGACATCAACTTGATTCAATAGACATTCTCTTAAAAGGTGTTTTCCCCTACACTTGGAGCAATAAATAGACAATGGTTCAGTGTTCTTCTTATCTCCTTACATGTTGAGATGAAGAAGTAAATCATTCTTCATGTTCACTAATTCCTCCATTACTTCTGACACATCAGGTATGAGCCTTGTTTCTTCTGGAGTTTCTAGTCCCTACCCTAGTTCTAGAGTAGTTTCTACATAGCTCAACAATGTCATCCAAGGAAAGCTTGTTAATGTCTCCCTTTCCCATAAGATTCAAGGACTCTCTTGATTCATCATCAATTCCTTTTAGGATTTTTTTTTTTGCTAATTTCATTATCTAGTCCATTGGTACACCTCTGATGCACAAACTAGAACCTATCAACATAGTCTTCTAAAATTTCATTCTTCAATTACCTTATTCGAAAAAGTTCCTCCTTCCTATCCCTTACTTTGCAGTAGTCTTGATACTTATCCAAGAATTCAGTCTCCATTTGTTTCCAAGTTGCAATTGTTCCTGGACCTAAACCCATGAACCATCGTAAAGTTGATTATTTCAATGTAAAATGAAACAACTTCAACTTTTGATTATCATTTGTGTAATCATAGTTTGACACAAAACTTTGAACTCAAAAAGGAATTGGTCAGGATCTTCAGATGTTTTTCCTCTAAAGGTAGGCAAAACCAAGGGTGAGATATTCTTCATAGGCGCTTCACCAATCTATCTTTCAAGATTGATAGGATAAGAGAAGGTCCTATTTGCTGGTGGACATATAGGTTGTTCACCCACTTCTTCTTCCTGAAGTGGATCTCTATTCTCTTCTTGATTGTCTATTTGTTGTTGTTGATTATCTTCTTGATTTTTGATCTAGTATTGTTGAATATCTTCCTAATCAAAATCAAGATTTCTTCAAAAATTAATGTTTTGTGGAAGAAACCTCCCTAGATGGTCTTTATTTCATCTCATCCACAATTCATGTCTATCTTCCTTATCAACACTAAAGCTTCACACTTAATAGCCAAATCTTTAAATCCCCAAAAATGATGCCAAAATGATGGGCAAGGTTGTTGATGTCACAAATTTCATCATTTAGGTAATTATTTATCGAACCAGGTGTGTCTTAGAGCTATATGCAATAAGGATGGTTGTCACGGATTTTTGGGGGGTTTTGCATTGTAAACAGTGACTTCATGTACCGATTTGGATCCTATAGAAGCTTTTAGGAGCTCTCAGGAGCTGAACTGCAATGACTAATTCCTAAAGATTAATTCTATCTTATTTCCTAAATTAAAGTTTTGTTGACTTAATTTTGACTTCATTGGACTTGATTGAGACTGATTCATGGAAAAGACTAAAATTTACTTTAATTCTTAATCTAAAGTATGAAATCCAAATTAATTCTCTTTTTCTTTAAAAGAAATCTATCTTAAGATTTTCTAGAATTTAAATGATATTTTAAGAACAGAAATGAACTGTAAGGAAATAATAATTAATTTAGAAAACATAAACATTAATTTCCATGAATAGATTCTAACAAAATTCAATTCCATCTTTCCATAAGTTCCCATCATTACTTCTAATTAAACTAAACAAATAATTACAAAACTTAATTATTACAAGCAACATCTAAATCTGATTAGCTCAAAAAACCTTACAACGAATCTAACAAACCATTCTAACCATAATGAACTAAACTTAAAAGAGATTCAAACATAATTAACTATCCATATTTAATATCCAATAAACTGAAAATGATTCAACAACTCAAAATTCTAGAATTGACATCTAACACTTCAGATTTAATATTAATGAATAGAAATAACATAACTCAGTAAAATACCAACACAAGATCGATTCCTTTGGTTGAGTGGGCCCTGCTCTTCCTCAAGTAAGATCTCTTAACATAGTGATTGAGTTAGCTTCTTTCTTTCATTCAAATTGATCAAAGTGGGACACAGAACAAAGTATTGTCATCAAAATACAAAATTCTAATTGAAATTTATCTAACTTTAATCTAAAACCAAAACATGGATATTTATAACTATATCCTTATTAGATTCCTAACATGGCATTAACTACCAAGATTTAAGGTGACTAAACTAAAGATTAAAACAAAACTAAAGCAGAACTGAAACAAGACTAAAGCGGGACTAAGAATAGACATGGAGAAATATGCCAGATCAGTGCTGGGAGTAAAAGCTCCTAAACCAACTACAAAGAAACCAATTTGGAATTGAGTGATTCATCATCTCGTTGGGCTGATCAATGGCATGATTATCTTCCCTGATTAAAAAAGGAGTTTAACTTCATCATCAGTCTTTTAAATACATTACATAAAACCCTTAAGAAAAGGCTAACAATTATGGCAGTAGAAGATTAACACTCCATAATTATCTCATTAATATCATCATAAAGTAATGCATTTAACATAAACCATTACTTCAAATATATCCACCAATTTAGATAAACATAAAGCAAAGTAAGTAAATATATTAGTCCATAGTCTACTGCCAGTAATGTCAATTAACAAAAATAACAAGTCTTTTAAACATAAAATTATTTAAATAAAAGTATCCTCGAGTCTCTCATCACCAAGCGTTGCACTGCACAACACAAGGAGACCAAGGGCGCACATATTGCAAAAAAATGAGCTTGCTCCCACACTTCTTACAATATTGGACACAGATTTGTAGACAAGAGGAGAAATGGGAAGATTAGTTAAGGCTTTGGGGTGTGGAGAGAGATGTTATAGTCATAAGGTAAGAGAGTGCTATTAGGGGCTATCATAAAATCAATGATGAAATCAATGCCACAATAGAGTTCAAAGAAAATGCCAATGATGAGTTGATTATCTTGGATGATAATTTACCTTGATTGAACAAGATGTGAGAAATTCAATTTCCTACCTTGGTGGCCAAAGAAATAATTTACATAGAATAATTATGGTAGAAAAAAATTTCTTTGGGTTTGTGCATGAATGATCATAATAAAAAATATAAATAAATTTACTATATAAGATAATAAATGCAAATAAAGTCAGGTAAGTGGACCTAACTTTACACAAGTGTGTGCTACTAATCATCATATACAATTAGAAAGACATCTTATCAAACTATACACAAAACAAAGTATAAAACATTAAGATGTATTTTTTATTATTACAATTATGAATATTGTAACTATTATCTATTATTTCTTATAATTGGAAAGTATATAAAATATTCATTATTAATTTCACTTTTTTGATATACAACTTTATGCTATATTATATAAATATTTCATATGAATTATATATACTAATATATTATATGAATCATTAATATCTATATTTATATATTTAGTACTATTTATAATATATTAATAATATTGTAGACACTAAAAATTGACCACTTTAATCTGGTCAATTTACCCCCAATTCGACTAATTTTGTATCCTCTATATTAATTGGATAATACCCTATTATTTAATTATTACTCATTATCCCTTGATCCTAATTTATTTCTTCCATCTTTTAATCCTAGCCTAAAGTAAATAATTACCTTTAACTATTTACTCCCATCCCTTACCCCTTTTATCCCATAAATTAAATAAATAATTTCTATTTATTTAGTTTACTCCCTCAAGTGTCACATCCTCCATCACTTTTTCCTAATCCTAATCCCAATCCTAATCCTCACCTAACGTACCCACTAAACATGTGCACACACTTAATCCAAGATTAAGTGGGTCAACCCTCTCCCAACCATTGATCTCCAAGATCTAATCTTGGCCATTCATCCAAAAATCCCCTGATCTATTTATCGCAACACTTACCCATTTTTCCTCTCTCTCACCCATTTTTCACTAGAGCGTTGTTATGTTGCCAAAATTTTGAGTTAGCACACATCCAATCAAACATTGTGGGAAGATCTACACAACAGGAGGCTTCATGCACTGGTTTGAACTCCTCATCGCCCTATCTTGAGTGTTGTCTTTGGTTTTTATCTCTTGCTTGAGTTTATTTATTTCATTTTAGATAGGGTAAAAACACTGCACACATTTTTGGTATACCCGGTGGGACCCATGTCATGGGTCTGCTTTCTTGTTTTTTCTATTTTTTCTCATTTTGAAGGTTTAGATTTCATGCACAGAGGTGAATCTGCCCCCAATGGGCGAATCTGTCTAACACAGGGGAAAATATGCATTGAGATAGGCAAATGTGTGTATGCCTTTCCTCCAGAGGGGCGAGTTTGTGACTATTGATCTAGACGGACACTTTTAGGGGTGAATTTGCTTGCTAAAAAGGTGACTGCACTCTCACCACTACTTTGAACAAGCGATCCTATGCTCAACCATCCTGAAGCTAACTTACAAGTGTGAATCCTCTCCTTAAAAGGGTGAATGCACTCTTGCCCCTCCTCCACATAGGAAATTATGCTCCCACCTCTTTCCAGTTAGATGAATCTACTAACTAGACAAGAAAATGCACATTTGCCTCTTCCCAGATAGGTGATCTTGCATTTGGGCGAACTTGCAACATGAATGGGTGACTTTGTTAGGTACAAGGGTGAATTTTTTCCTACTCACAGAGGCGAACCTGCACTCCCTGGGGTGAACATGAACCCTTGAAGGGAAAATATATGATCTATAGAGGTGAATCTATGTGAGCTACAAAATCTTGTCATCATTTTTCCAAGATTGGAGGTCAAAACTACTAACACCTATTCTATAGGACGATTGGTTGAAGACCCCTAGATTAGATTGTGTGTGTGTATTTTTCATACTAGCTAGATACACGTATACTTTTAATTAAAGGGTCAATTAATTTTTTTGTTGTGTTTGGGAGTGATTTGTTGACGTATCCACTCCCCTTGCACCTTTTGGTGACCTTGGGTGATGAGAAATCACAATTCGTTCCAGTCTAGTCTAGTCTACCCAGGAAGTGCTAGTGTGTCTAAGCTCTCCCCTTGTGCTACATGCGATCCTAGAGACCAACTGAAGTGTGTAGTATTTCCTTCCTTTAGTGGGACCTATTTGGGATATCATCACCTGGGGGATAATCCCAACCATGTGTTACCGGTGGGGTATACAAAGGGGGGAGAACTAAATTTGTACCCCAATCCAGTCATGTCATGTTCTGTGAAGCATCAAAGCTAGGGTGATACCTAGCTAAGATGTACAAGGTTGGTCTGAGTTTTTAGTATCTCATTGGGGGCTCTCAATCCATGCCTATGATGGGTCGGTGTTCACGGTTGTGCCTCACATATCTAGCGTATATTGAGGATGCACAAGATAGCTTGTATAGCCTAGATAGAGACTCGTGTTTTAGTTGCAGATTGGTGTAGTGTAGGGGATGTGCACTGTACCCAAAAGTTACTCACCACGTACTCCCTTGGGTTGACATAGAAATCCTTGTGGTGGACTACGATAGTCTCCGAGAGAGAGCGTGAAGGTCAGTCCATGGCGTCTATTGATGACCCTGTGCCACTCAATCACTAGCTATCTACATTCACAAGAAAGGGCAGTCTAGAGAACCACCCTAGTATCACAGAGTATTAACCTTGGGTTGTCTGCCCTGGGCCTACATCAATTTTGTAAACCCTTAACACTAATTCTAGGATTGTGCTACCTAGCGTATCTTCTTTATGCGATACTAGTGCTTATTGTCAATTTGAGCCAGTCCAACCTCTATGTCTATTGTTTACTGTGTTTTATGTCCTTTTCCATAGTCTACCCTTTCCCTTAGTGGTGAATATGCTTTACACTAAGGAGAATTTGCATTGTGGATAGGAAATCCTACCTCGTAAAGGGGCAATTTCTCATCTTGGTCCAATCTAGGTCATCCTTTAGGCAAGTCTGTCCTGGTTAGGGGTGAATTTTCCTATGGGTCCCTTAGTTAGGCAACCCCTTGCCCACCTGTTCCTCATAATAGGAGATCTTGTCTAGCCCTTAGGCGAGTCTGAGTCTAGTATGTACTTTTTGAGTCTGCCCATTCCCTTAGAATAGGTGATCTTGTTAGCTTTTTTTGGTGAACCTGTTGTTCACAAGGGCGATCCTATGTCTCGTATGTGTCTCCCTTGTCCGTACATCCCCTAGAATAGGAAAACCTATTGTCCGTAGGGTTGAATCTGTGTCTGTTCATACCATCCCCATCCATACAGTTTAAGAAATAGGTGAACCCGTCATAGGTGTATCTATTTCTCGTCCATAAATCTGAAGAAATAGGTAAATTTGTCACCCTCAATAGGAAATTTTTCTTGTGTCCATACATCCCAAGATAGGGGAAATCCTAATCTTTAGATAGGTGATTTTTTCCATCGTGTATGCCTATCTCTTTTGATCCCCTTAAGATTTAGGTGATCTTGTGTCCTAGAAAGGTAGTCCTGAAACCTAAATAGGTGATTTTTTGTCTCATTTTTTCCTATTTATTTTGAACACCCCAAGACTTAGGTGATCTTACATCTTAGAAGGGAAATCCTATGACCTAAATAGGTGGACTTGCTTGACACAAAGGTGAATCTGTTGACCTTTAAATAGGCAATCCCACCACCTGGAGGGGAAATCTTGTCAAATGCAGAGGTGGATCCACTTTCCATACAAAATCTAGAGTCAATCCTTCATGTCATGATTAGCCTATATCTTCCTCAGTTGAAAACTGTAGTCCAATCATTTTCCCTCTACATATATATCCTTAAATGATCACTTTCATCTCATAAATCCTTATCAGTCTATCCAAATGTCATCCATTTTTTAGCATGGAGTTAGCTAAACCTATCCTTCATTCATCCAACAATTTTCCTCATCATTCTAGCTATATAATTGAACTTAGGAATCTATCACATCACCTCCTCTAATCATCCTAATTTGAACTTTAATCTAATCATCCAAATTTGAGCTTAAATCCAATCCTAATTTGAGCTTTAATCCAATCGTCCTAATCTAATCTTGAATCAAATCCTAATCTAAGCTTCAATCCAATCCTAATCTGAGCTTAAATTGAATCCCAATCTAAGGTTAGTCTACATCACAATTTGAGCTTTAGTCCATCCACATCCAAGATCTTTTGATATCGAAACAAATCTTATGAATCCTTCTTCCATGTTCTTCTAATACATTCTATTTATCTTTTCATCATCTCTCCTTTTCTTCTAATCATCTACTCCCATCTTTTCAATCCATATCCATCCAATCCAACATCATGAATCCTTATCTACCTCCTACACAACCAAAAATAGTGGTCAAGGGAAACCCAATTATGTTGTTGATGATAATGAAAGTCTTGTTTGTCAAGATGAGTATGGAATAGATCCTTTTGATGCTATCATTTCTAGTAATATTTCTCTGACACCCAAAATCCAATCAGCCATTCAAGTTATCCTATTAAGCCTTCTTCCATGCCCACTAGCAATCCTTATGCTAACTTTGACAAGGGATATCCACTATCTTCCCCATCCACATATTCATCATATCCTTTATCTACATATTTCTCTTATCCAAAATACACATCCTCCTATCTCAATCCTCCATCCCAATATTCCTACGTTAATTCTCCATCCACTTTCTCCAACATCAATTCTCCATCCACATCTTCTTATCTTAATCCACTATCGCAATACTCCTACCTCAATCCACCATCCCAATCTTCCCATCGTAATCCAACATCCACATATTCTTATCTTAATCTATTGTCCCAATATTCCTACCTTAATCCACCATTCCAATCTTCCCATCCTAATCCTATACCCCCATCCTCTTACCCTAATCCAACATCCATATCTTCCCACTTTAATCCATCGTCTCAATATTCCTATAGTAATTCCCCATCAACTTTCTCTAGCATCAATCCACCATCCACATCCTCCTATTTCACTCCATCATGTCTTGATCCTCCACCTACTCCTAGTCCTCCATCCAATCCCATTCCTCCATATTTAAATCCTAATCCACCAATCCATAATCCTAGTCCTCCACCTATTCATAATCCTTCATCTACTCCTACCACACCATCTAAGCCTACAATAAGAAAGTTTCTCATTCCAGATGACATCCAAGGACTTATAACAAAGAATACATCCCCAAATCCACATCCTAATGTCATGGAGCCATGCCACACCACTTCATGTATGATTTCTAGTGATGAGACCCTTTTCCATCCCACACCTATCACTCCCATTCCCACTCCTAACAATGTCCAAACCATTAAAACCATCAAATCCATCGAATCCATTGAATCTGTTGAATCCTCATCTTCCACTCCTAGATCCACTGAACCCATCGAAGACACCTAAATCCAATCCACTCTCCCTAGTCCTAGTATCACCAAAATCCACTCCCTTGAACTTCGTGAAGCATCCATCCTTCCATCCACCCCATTTGAGGATTCCATCCAACATTCCTCCATCATCACACCACCCACACCCATTGAATCTTGCCAAGAGTGTGATCCAAATCATACCAACCTATCTCCTCCTCCACAACAATATCCTACCATCCCATCCACTTCATCTCAAGATCATATTAGCTCTAAGCCACTCCATCACACAATCCTCTTATAAATCAAGATCCTACCATACCCTCTAATCCATCTCATGACCCCTTATATTCCTCACTCCTCCCCATCAAGATACTACAATCCCATCATCTCCATCTCATGATCCTTCATTGCCACCTAACCATACCATCCCAATGCCACTTTTATAGCCCCTTGGTACTCTTACATTCATCCATGGTGGTTTTCTTGCAAAAGAACATGTATACACCACCCATCCTCCACCTAATAATGGACTCACATCATGTTTCCAGAATAATAAGTATCCTACCATAAACTGAATGCTCAAGATCATGAATTATCAAGGAAAAGGCTTAGGCCTTCATGAGAAAGGTATATTGGAGCCCATCCATGTCAAAGAACACCCATGTGCACAAGGTCTTGGATATATATCTCAAGACTCACAATCCAAAAAATGTCGGTACAACCTCCATACATCCTAAGTGAGCCTCTTCCAAAAGAACAATAGGCTCTTCTTTTCACTCCACCACACCATCTATCACCATCCCTCCTCCTCCATCATATCACCTCAAAACAACCATTTGTATTCCTCCCTCATCCTCCAAAGCCATTTTGGGTTCTTATGTCCCTCCATCCACCATCACCCATCTTTCATCTACTATGTCTTTTTTGGCTCCCTATGTCCCTCCATTTTTCATCATACATCCTTAGCATATTGAGTTCATTTTAGGACCTTACATTCCAAATCACCTCCTCCATCTCATCTTCCTCATTCCTTCATCCACCAGTCACCTCTTCCTATCACCCATCATAAAAATCACACTTTCATATTCCCTAATCAAGATCAACAAAGGCACATAACTACAGTTTCCCCATCCACATATCATCCCCAAAATCCTACCTCCATCACTCCATTCATGTTTCCTCCACATCATCCATCTACCATACCCATCCTATTGCTATTAAAATAACTTTGGATGCCAAAGTAAAAATTCATAAATCTAAACATCCACATGAATCTAAATCTCCTCATGTCCCCTTAAAAAGATATGTTGAAGAAAAGAAAAATCAAATCCAAAATCCAAATCAAACCCACAAGCCACAAAGGCCCACCAAAGCAACAATCAAAACTATGTGGATCCCCAAAAAAAATATGTAATGCCTTAAAATGAAACATTTGTAACAACATAAAAAGTTGCTAATCCAACAAAAAATCATTTGCATCCTTCATCACTTAAATCTAGTTTGGATCCCTATGTCAAAAAATTCACTATCCCAAATCCTCCATTCTCCCCACATTCTCCATCCATTAATCCTCCCATCATTTCACATCCCCCACCATATGTGTTGATGTTGGTCCTGAAAAAATTCCCCCATCACACATCTACTCCATCATTCCATCCATACACTTTCTCACATCCCATCCATTATCCCATTTATCTCCCCCATCAAATCCCTTTAATCCACTCTCTTGCATAATCCATCCATCCTAATAAGGTTGTACCAACATCCAATAGTCACTTCACACATGGGCTCTTATTACCTCATATGGAACTTGATGTTTGAGTCCATCTATCCCCTTTATCACATGTCTTCTAAATCCACTTATCCACAACCCTATTCTTATCCATCTCCATCCACATACCATCCAAAAAAGATCCAAAAAAAGCAAAAAATTCAAAAATCAAAAAATAGTAAAGAGAAATAATTCATCCACTGCTAAAAACTTGGAAAACAAGCACCTTGGATAAGTACCATGATGAAAACCTAGAAAATAGGTGTCATGTGTAAATCCCCTATCCGGTTTACTTCCACACTTGGTGGAAACTGCATCCCCTTCACCCATATCCTCCATCCCACCTATCTTACACATCCTACCTACCATATCCCATTTATCCCAATCCCTCCATCCTCCTATTGATCTTGATAAAGATAGGGGCAAACATATATATGCATGCTTTGGACACCTCTTGGCATCCATTCCCCTCATCCATACACTATCCTATTCCTTATCTTCTTCATCTACCTTTCGTGTCCACCTGTCATGCTACCATCAATCTCCCTTCCTTAGCCATGCATCCTATCCATATCCATCTCATGCCCTTATTTTCCCATCCTTCTATCTTCCATCCTTCCTACCTCATCATACATGACACATCTAGAATGGGGCATCTCCTTCTTTGTGACATAGTCCTTGGAGACATCATTCATCAATCCTATCATCCCTTCCCTCTCCCCAGACGTATCTTCCCATCCACCCATCCAAAAAAATACTTTTCATCTCCCCATCCTCATCTTCCCATCCATCCATCCAAAAAAAAAATCCCTTTCATCTCCCCATCCTTATCTCCCTACCCATCCAAGAGAAAATACTTTTCATCTCCCCATCCTTATCTTCATATCCATCCATCATATCACCCCTTCCATCCCCCATCCTTATCTCCCTATCCATTCATCTCTATCCTCATCCCATCTCATAATCCCTTGTTATTGGTATCTAGATATAGGCTCCCCCATCATGCAACCCAATTCCATCTATCTTGCTATCATCAATCCTCTTTTCCCACATCTTGCTAATCACATGTCACTCTTCATTTCTTCTCTATCCATCATGCCATCCTCCCAATTAATCTTTTCATAGTTTGGATAACTATCCCATCCCTAAGCTTCACCTAATCCACATATTATTCATATCACTATCATCCTATCCAAAAGGTCATTCTTGTGTCACCGTATCGGTTCCATCATTGTATCTACTTATCATGTTCATCTCATCATCCCTTATCCATTTTCTATCGTTGTTTTTTTTTGTCAAACTACATTGCATTTGCGCTTTCACGTAGGTAAGGCTAATCATTTGATGAGCCCCTAAGGTATTTGTTTGTCATGTATTTGTCATCCATCGAGGTCTCCATTTTCCTCTTTCCGCTTTTATCCATGGTTAGTCATCGGTCTTCTATCGAACTATGAGGGCTCTGCTCTTTCACATAGGCAAGGTTAATCTTTGATCGGCCCCTGAGCCCCTAGGTCTTTAGGGTGTGTCATGGTCTTGTGTCGTGTCGTCAAGTATGTCCCCATCCATCTGGTTTCTAAAAAACAAAATCCATTGGTATCATTAGGTCCAATCAGTTTAGAATATCCCAAGTCACGTCGATCATCTCATCTATCCTCCATCTTTGGTCTTAACAGGATGTATCCTTTAGGTAATCAAAATGTATCAATCCAATCCACATTTTGATCTTATGGAAAAGGATGTTTGAAATTGATTGTTTTATTTTGATGTTTTTGGTGTTTTTTTTATCATTTGAGCTTCCTATTATACCTCTTTGAGGTCACCATGATCCATCATATCATGGTGTGCTTTGACTAGTAGAACTAGAGGCACATCTTGATTTTTAGTGCAATTTTGTCTTCTTGTTTGTCCTACCTAGTACCCACCAAGATCCTTGTGGTTTTCCAACATTGGCCCTACCAAAGGCCCCATGACTTTGGGATGTTGGACTAACCTTTTTCTTGTTATGTTAGTCCCATGCATGTGATACGGAGTCACATTGGTTCCTCATACCCCAATGCATAGTATCCCATGCTATATCAAATTAAGTACTCATGATATGACAACATAACACATAACAATTAACTTGCTTGATTTGGTTACTATCCATTCATCCTTCATCACTCTCCCTCATCTATCTATTCAATCTATTTTCATCACTCCACCATTTTCATCTTCATCATTTCATCATCTCTTCAATTTTATTAGGATAATTTAGATTTTTTATTCTAAGCATATTTTCTTCCATCATCTTCATTCATCTAAACAATCTCCTAGGGTGAACCCACAATAGTGGTTTACAAATTTTGGCCAAACTAGACACTAAAATAATTTTTTTAACTAAATCTTCACTTTTGGGCACCTATAGCGGCTAAACCATGAAGAATTTGAAGATGATGCAAACTATAGTTTTGTGACATTTTGTTTGTAGATTCTAAATATATTTTTTTCAAAAATTTTGGAATCAGATTGCACTTCTTTTTCCATCTCCCTTGAAAACTAGTTTTTTTCATAAAACAACATTTTTAAAAAGTGACACTCACCGTATAACACAACTTTTTTTCCATGAAGGATAAAATTCTAATTCTTTCAAATTTAGATTTGTAACTCTGATATCTAGTGCTTCCACTTGGTTAGATAGTTTTTTATTGAATATTTTTTCTTTAATCAAGTTTTGAAGTCAAACCAATTACAATTCAAACATAGCGCGACCGTATAACACGTAACTTTTTTTGTATATATTGATTTTTTTTTTTTGTTGGATCAAGGACTCCTATATCTAGTGCACTCATATTTTTCAAAAAAATAAATTATAATCTTCTATTTTTACACATGTGCAAAACATAGAGCTTCATTTTCAGTGAAAAACCTATATTTAATAAAACTAAAAAAACAAATAGATAATAAAACCAAAACATATTAAAATTATATTTGTTGGATAGCTCATTCTGAGGGCTACTTGATTCCAGTTAGGTTTGTGAAGTCTCCTCCATTTTCATTCTCAAATCGAGCTTTGAAATGCAAAATTTTGGACATTTTTGGTGCCTGGGGGGAAGAAGGGGGGAAAAGGGTGGTTTGGTTGAACTAAGGTTTGGTCGAACCCAAAAAATACGTTCAGTCGAACCCAGGTTTGATCGAACCAGTTCAAAATAATATTAAAATTTGTATGGCGGGTTGGTTTGAGCAGACTCTTAACCAACGTACGCTTGAACCCTCTTGCCATGAATCAATTTTATTTTTATTTTTTTGGCATTTTGGTAATAGTTTTATTTTATAATATATAATATTAATTATATGCTTTTTATTTTGTAATATATAATATTAATTATATAGTTTTATTTTATTTTATTTTTTTCCATTTTTCTAATAGTTTTATTTAACATGGAGGAGGTGTGAATGAATACAATTATGAAAAAAGAGAGGAAAATGGGAATAATACGTTTTCTTAACCCTTCATGATTGTAAGATAATGAATCATGCATGTATGAAATTAAATCATGAAAAGGACACGGATTTTAACTCTCATAAAATCATGTTTTGCCTCTAAATATATACTTATAATATTAATTATATAATATATAATAATTATATACTTTTTAATCTCTATAATATAAATTATATCTATCTAATAGTTATTAATAATATATAAATCATATATATTATTAATAATTATAAATAATATACTATATACTTATATATTATTAATAATTATAAATAATATACTATATACTTATATATTATTAATAATTATAAATAATATACTATATACTTATATATTATTAATAATTATAAATAATATATTATATACTTATATATTATAAATAAGCACAAAAATGTAAGAATACAAAAAAGGCACAATGATGATATAGAACATTCAAATGTACAATAGATCAAACATGAAACAAAGGGGTCGATCTACATACCTGGGGACTTTTGATTCAATGTTCATGCCTCTAATCACTTCCAAACAAATTCTCTACCAATAATCTCATTCCTGGTGTTCCATAATTTCTCACTCTTTCCTTATTTAACATGGAGGAGGTGTGAATGAATGAAATTATGAAAAAGAGAGGCAAATGAGAATAGTACATGTTCTTAACCCTTTGTGATTGTAAGATAATGAATCTTGCATGTACGAAATTAAATCATGAAACGGACATGACTTTTAACTCTCATAAAATCATGTTTTGCCTCTAATAAAAAAAACAATTAGAGGTTGCTCACTCATTTGAGCCCAACCATTTTCAATCCTTGCACCCCATTTAGTCACCTCTAGTCTAAGCTACAATCTTGTGTTAAATTTGAGGAAGGATAGCCTCAAAGATTTCCTACTAGGATTCTTCATCTTGATTGTTGAATTTATGCTTAGCCTTAGCTTTTGACTGTGATAACCATGAGAATGTAGCTTTGGAAAATATATTATAAATGGTTTTGTTATCTTTTTTGAAAACATGATATAATGACTACACTCTAGAGTTTGTTAGCTAACCAAATGGACATGAGTTTCTAGAGAGAAATGATGAGATAGTAATGTCAAGAGTTTGTTAGCTACCCAAATGGACATGAGTTTCTAAGAACTATTTTAGCTCTCTAGGACTGGACAACTCCTAATAAAACTTATTAGGAATCTTCAACCGATGAAGTTTAGCTTTTATATAAGCTCTTTAATGAGTATAGGCACTAGGTCTATGCTTCTAGTAGGGAATCTTAGCAACTTATAACAAGTAGAGAGACGGAAAGAAGGGTTAAGTCTCCAAATCTATGGCAACATGAATGAGTTTGAAGTTCATCATAACATATGAGCTATGATGATTATAGATGCATACAAATTATTTCATGCATTTGGTGGATTTAGTCCAACATAAAATACAACCATTGTGAGAAGTTGGTGGAGGTTTCACATGGATGTTTTGGTGTGAGATTATATATTGAAGTGGAGAAGAAATAAGAAAAAAAAAAAAATCTTCACCTCATTCTTCTTGAAATTTTAAAGTATTTGAAAAGCACAATATTCTTTAAAGTCTCCATTGGAATTGAATAGCAACTCACAACAAAGAAGAAATATTAAGAAAATTATATCTCTATCAGTTATCATAATTACATGTTCAAATGAATTATAGGGGTATAGGGAAGGAGTGGGAGAGAGATAAAGGGTATAGGGTGGGAGAGAGATAAAGGGTATAGGGTTAAGACTAGAGGGTAGAGAGTTTAAGGGTTTAGGGTTTAAGGGTTAAGGGTTAAGGGTAGATGGGAGCTTGAGATAGGAGTGAGCGAGTGAGAGAGAGAGGGTT
>VDFB02193867.1:687029194-687277676 GCA_007258455.2 Sequoia sempervirens
AAATAGATTCAATGTATAAACATAACATGTTATAAGCAAAGAGGTCATCAAATAAGAAAATGTATGTTAGAAATCAAATGTAAGTTAGAGATCATCAAATAAGCAAATGTATGTATATTGAATATAAGCAAATGTATGTATGTCATATAAACATTTAAACATAAGCAAACACATACATAGATGTAAATAGATACAATGTATAAACATAAACATGTTATAAGCAAAGAGGTCATCAAATAAGCAAATGTATGTTAGAGATGAAATGTATATTATATAAGCAAATGTAAGTTAGAGATCATCAAATGTCAAATACTAGAGATCATCATATAAGAAAATACATGTAGTCAAGATCATAAATCTAGTGCAGGGCCTAATATGAATATCAATTCCTAGTCGAACGACCATCTGAATGAGAACCTTGCTTTGATGGATGTGCTAAGCCCTGCAGATAAAATTGTGTACAAAAAGTGTTAAATACATATAATATATTAAATAATTTTTATGAAAGTTTTTTTTAAGAATGTACTTGTATTTTTAAATATCTATCTAGATCTATGCATACATATGCATGTACATATACACATGTATATATAAAAGTTTAAAACTCACATGTCCACTGGCAGTAGAATCATCAACAAAGCCACATCGATGTACATGATCTAGAGAAAGTCTAGGAGTGACATGAGGTATGTCCACCTGCAATATATATACATATATATCAGTACATGAATATATAGTTAACACTAAAATTTTAAAATAATTAAAAAAAGAATTGAAACATGCACATGCATGCATATATACACATTAAATGATACCAGATGACCTAAGTCCTCTACAATGGTCATCTTCACCATATCAACCAAAAGGTCAAGCGACGATTCAACATCTACATCCATTTGATCCATCCCTTGTCGTGCCATAAATGATGAGTGAAGAGGACTATGTAGGTGAGATGGCATTAGCGATGACAAACCAAGACCAATCAATATCTCAGTAAAACCCATAGTTTGTGCACTAGTCAAATGATTTGTAGGTGGATCTCGACGTGCACTAGTGTTGGGCTGAGAGTGATGGGATCCTAGATGTGGATGAACTCCATGTGCCAAATGATCTTGGACCTCCTCTATACTAATCCCATAGTATGATACGATGAAGGCATATGCCTCCAAGAGGTCCTTAACCAAATAATGTAGAGTCCTACGTGCCATATCTCTTGAAAATTCGTTGAGTTGTGTGGGAGTAGGGATGTCTGCCGTTGTATAAGAATCCATGTTAGCTCATTGTGATGGAAATGGTGTGGATCGTGAACGCCTAGACATTAAATAATGACCTACATGATATGTAGATATCCTAGTGGTGGCAGCTACAATGTCGCCTATAGTGTCAATTGCTTCCTTTTGGGAAGCAATGACAACCTCATCTACTAAGGGGACCAGAGTTGGGGTGAGATTAGGAGATATGTTTCCAACCAATACCCTAAACACTAGGGCTGGTCTCTCTGCTCGATGATAGGTGGGCCTATCGGCAATCCTACCATGCCCCTAACTAGCATATGCCAGAAAGTCTAGGTAGTTAACTTTGAGGCCCAAATGGACCTCAACATACAACTGTTGAACAAAATATAATGGAATCTAGTCATTGTTTGGATATTGACCGTGTGCTGCGAGAAATCGTGGGTAGATCAATGGGGCCATAGCATGATCCACACATCTGGTGACTTAGTATCCCCTCACCTTATGTTGATTTTGATAGAATGAAAAACAAGTGTTTTTTATCATTTCTTTGGTCACAACATCATGTATTTGTTTAAAGGGAACCTCACCATGTACGTCTTCCTGCATGTGGGAAAGAATGGCAGCTACTCTATCAGGGGAATATGCACTAGTCTATCCAAGTTCATCTCTTAGTTTTTATAAACTATGTAATATTGACATGCATACTTCAGAATATATCCCTAGGTTTGCACCCTCTGCTAATGAGTCTCAATTTCTTAATCTCATTAGTGGTATTTGCAAACAAAGATTCTGGAGGTGGAACATCTGCATTTTCCATGTTATATATGTATGTACACCTAAAGGAGAAATGAGACCTTGGTAAATAATATATCTAGATCTAGGGAATAGAAATCTAAAACAGTTCTAAATAAATTTACAAGTGTGTGCATGATATATTTATATATATATTGAACCTATAGGTTGCAAACATATAAAATATGCATCTTAAATTAGATTTGTATATGCAAGATAATATCACTAGTAATTTAAATGCTACTTGGGATGACAAATAGAGCATTCACTAGTTCAAATAATTCATCTAATCATCAATAATATTTTCATACCATTAACAAAAAAAATTCAACATCTATCATAGTTTTTAATAATCAAAACATTCAAATTACTAGATTGCACACACAACATAATCTAAAACAGTTCTAAAATTTAAATTTACAAGTGTGCACTCTAGTACAAATGTGCCATTAAAGACTTAAAAAATCTTGATAAAGGTTGCATCTAAGATTTATTTCCTAGAACTAGTAATAAAGGGAAAGCATCATTACTTAACATTGGTGGTCATGTAAAATCAATTTAGTCATTATTGAAGGTACACATAAGAGAAGAAAATGAGAGAGATGTTAATCTTGTAAATATAATTTCTAAATTATTGAAGCAATATTTTGATAAGGAGGAAACCAAAAAATTAGAAATAAACTTCCTCATATCCACAAAGAAAATTTGATAGGAGGAAGGGACATGCACATAATATTTATCATGAAAATTACCATACAATGTACAAGAACATGATACTAAGGAATAAAGGTTTCTTATAAGTACAAACAAACCTAGATCAAGATTTAACCCTAGTACAAAAAGAAAGAAATAATGAAAGAATAGGAGAAAATGAAGATTTAATCTTTGTACATATTTTTTCTATTACCTCAAATCTTCCACCTATATAAATTGAATTAATGATTAATCAAAATACTAAACTTTTAAAATTGAAAATTGAATAAACATTAATACCCTTCACTTTCACCTAATTGAATGATTAAATTTATCACATAATTTAAGTTTTAGTGAAGATAATGAGGTTACATCTCAAATCAACTATCAATTACCTAAATTATCAAATTTTTGAGAAAATTTGTGATTTTGTGAATTTGTGACTTATGACAAGAATAAAGATGTCAAAAATTACTAAGGTGATATTCTTGCCATGTCATTATATTGAAAATCCATATTTCACCTGTAATAAAATCATTTTTATGGAATATTAGGTATCATAGATCTGAAGAAAATGTGATTTCTTTGTTTAGTCTCATCTGCCATGGGTATCTTCAATTTTTTTGATCATTCCTCCTACTAGCATTTTGCCTAATTTTATCTCAACTCTTGTTTTGAAATTGAGGTTTTAAGTTAATATTTTATTTTCCTTTATGGTTTGGATCCTTCTTTTAGTTCTTAATATTTATCTTTTTCCATTAATATTTTATTTTCCTTTATGGTTTGGATCCTTCTTTTAGTTCTTAATATTTATCTTTTTCCATTAATTTAATGCTTGAATTTAGTTACAAATGGTCTACACACCTATTCCAAATATTCCATTTCGTGAATTTTATGGGTTTACCTTATCTTACATGCCAACTTGTCACAATGTCCTACTCTTGAAATTAGATTCCTACAAGAAATTAAGGAACTTGGGATACCCACCTCCCAATGGTCTTGGAATGGATGTGCATTTAAATGGAGAAGGATTTCAAAAGGCTCATGGTACTTGTGGAGCCCTCAAAGGAATGCTATATAACACATGAACTCTATTTATGAAATTTGGTCTTTAGTTGTTGGCTTCTAGTATGAATATGATTTATAAGGTGGAATTCTTAGTTGAGACTCTCAATCTTCCATTGTTGGTTTCTAGTGTGATTAAACAATATGAGCCAAGTATTAATCTAATGTTAATTCTTGAAAGAAGGTATATATTATTCTCATCTTAACTCTCACACAGAGTTGTCTTAATCAATTTCTCATATGAGTTCCATATTGCAATTTTTTCTTAATATAAAAACATATTTTATTTCATTAATTAACCTATCTATTCTATGTTACAAAGGATGCTTTTTTTTTAAATTATAAGTATATAATTCAAAATTAACTAGTAATTCAAGATAGAGTACACACAATATTTAGTTAAAATAAAATAATATTCTTATTTCCATTAGAGTTATGTAGAATGGTAGCTTGATGTCTCAGAAATATTTCTTTGATGTGCTAAATTTTTATTACATTATGAGTGAATCATCTCAATTATATAGCCAAGCACATAAATTTTTTATAGATTGGAAAGAAAAATAATCAGACATTTATCACATTTTTATATGTATAAAGTTTCTACCATCAAACTATCTATGCTTATAGATTATATAAAACTATAAATTTAATCATTATTCCTAATTTATTAAGAATCAATCTAATAAAGTTTGACTTCATATTGTACATATACTTGTTATAAACATCTCACTAATCCAACCATTCATTATATATCTATATATATATTGTGGTCGGTAATGCTAGATTTTTGTATTTACTTGAATAAGAAAAAAATATAGAGTTTTCTGGAACGAATTTCGTTGCAATCCAACCAATCCCTAAAACCAACCAATTCCTAGACTAACACCCATAGATCTACCCCTAATCCCTAAATCCAACCAATTCCTAGACTAACACCCATAGATCTACCCCTAATCCCTAAATCCAACCAATTCCTAGACTAACACCCATAGATCTACCCCTAATTCCTGTTGAAATTCACTCCAAGAATACAAATGAAACTTGAATTCAACTAACAGATGATTTTCAAACAAACACCCCTAAAACCTATTAACATGTCTAAAATTCAAAGTTGTTGATGACCTTCCTTTGGTCTGAGAGTGGAGGGCCCTTGTGGCCTCCTTTTTCCATTCCAAAGATGTATCCTAGGTGCTCTTCCAAACTCTAGTCCAACTTTGAATGGTTTGCTGCTCTTGAATGTCAACCTTCCATTTTCCAACATCCTTCACTTGTGGCCTCACCACACCTTTCTTTTCTTGAAACTTTGGAGTTTTAGCCCATTTTTAAAGTTCACTTCCTTCTCGCTTTCACTGAGAATAGATTTAGCACTCTTCTCAACCAGAGTCTCACCCTGAGTTGTTCAAAGCCACCACATTTTGTTGTTGATCCTCCCCTCTAGCCTCCTGCATCAACATCTTCCCTACCTAATTCAACTCCCCAATTGTTTGATCCTCCTTTTCAATTCCTTTCAATTGAGGGCTCACTTGTTTCTCTACCTATTTCTCCACAGTGTAGTGTTGGGTGGTTACATCTTTCCACCAATAAGTTGAGTTGTTGGTTCTATGTTTGGCACACTCAGCTACCAAATGCCCCATTTGATGACAAATTTTGTATCTAAAAGGGATCCCCTCATAATCTAGGGGCTGCATCCAACAACCCTTCACTATTTTAGCCAAATATCCTCTGAAGACACATTGGACACATTCATTTCTACCAAAATCCAAGCATAAGTTGAATGCAAAAGATTTGAAGAACCCTCATCCACCATTAGGAAGTTTCCTAACGAGTTCCCTATAGCCTCCAAGCATGAATCAAACACCAAAACTAAAGAGGGAGGCTAGGGAGTCTCACCCAAAGATGAACCCTCTCAAAAACTTCAATGGTTGGGTTGAAAGTCGAATGCCAAGGTTTTAGCATCAAAATATATTTATCTTCCTAGTCCCAGTGGTAATCGTACAGAATCTTGTTTCTATCCTTTTTTTTTTCAAAAACAACAATAAAGAAACCTTTGGCCATTGGATATATTTGCACATACCCTTCCAGAAGAGGCTTCCAGTGGTTAGAGATCCATTGATGGAGATCAGTCAAGCATGGCCAAAAACCCTTGAATCTCCCAATCAGGCCCAACCTACAGAAAAAAATTTCATTTAATGTCACTTCTTGCTCTAGCTCCCCAACAATGTCCAGAGTAATTGATTTAGCATAGGAGTGACTAACAAAGACTCCTCTACCCCCCTATGGATTTTCTATTTGGGTGTTTGGATACCCCAACATACCTAGCTTTATTTTCCCCTAACCTAGGCTTTTTTGACTTATTCGTTGCTCCTTCACTCCCTGTAGTAGCACCTCCCTGTAGATCTTAAGACTGTCCACCAATGTCTGAGGCATAGCCTTCTCTGCATTGTGCTGTTGACTTCCCCATGACTTCCTTTTAGCTATCCCAACTAGACTTTCCTTTAGAGAACTCACCACCTAAAGCACAGATGCCATTCTTCCCTTTTGGAAATGTTTCCTAAGAGCTCGACTCTGTTGAAACCCTAGTTGCGGCCACAGAAGGAAAATGACCGTTGGTGCCCCTCTCAGACATCCTCTTCATAATTTTTTTATATCATTCTAGAATGTTATTGAATGAACACATGTTTTGAAATAAATTATCAATAATAACATCAAATGGTTTTTACATTTTATATATGTTAAAAATTATATAATAACAAAATACAACTTCTAAATATGATAGTAAATCTAATCAAACACAACCCAAATATAGGAAAAATAAAAAAATCGTAATCTATACCATTATTTTGAGTTTGGTTTAATAGAAATTGTAAAAATTTATAATCCTGAAAAAAATAATGAATAAACTAAGGATCATTTTAAAAATGGTGAATTAGTGCCTAAGATTGGCCTAAAAAACTATAATATTCAGAATTCTCATCACAAATGATATATGAATTTACTAAGGATCGTTTGGTTATATATTTTCATAGATTTAAAAATTGAATATTTATTACTATAACATTCATTACAATTAGATTTTTAAATAATATTGTAATAATATTAAGTCTTTGAAATTTTTTATGTGGATTTTAATGTTGTTTTTAAAATTTAAGTTAGAGTAAGTAGAATCTAATGAGAGACCTTAAAAAGATTCAAGTAATTTAAATGTTTTCCTTAAAATTACGATTATTGAGATTAAATAGATAATTGATTGTATTTTGATTTCAAAATTGGAAATAGTTTAAAATTATAGAACCATATTATCCTTTGATACAAAAAGCTATGTCAAGGATTATTTGTATCTTCCTCATAATTATGTTTCACATATTGAATATTTCAGGGAGGATTGTGTGGATGATTTGGAAGTTGAAGCAAAGATTGGTTGAGATTGACAATGAAATATAGGTTGGATATTTTGATATACTCCAAAATCCTAGAAGAATAGAGAAGATGGCGAGTCATATTTTAATAGACCTAATCTTCACTTCTTCTATTGAAATGCAACCTCTCTAACCAATATATTGGATTGCAAAATAATTAATAGATATTTATGAACTTACTCCTAATCCTCCTCCATTTACCCCACCATTAGATATATGCATTTGGTATTCACATACTCAAGTCTTATGAGACCCTAGGTAGCTTTGTGAATACATCAAAAATATTATGCATGATGTCTAAGATTTTAATTGTGATGAATTGATATATTCCAAGAATTTATAAATGAAGTATATTCATATATATGTATTTGTTTGAGTGTTTAAAATTAGTTAAAAAATTTCTTTGAGGGATTTATGCAAATATGGCATCTTAAAAAGATAATTTCATGTCATTTTGGTGTAGGTCATAACTTAACTTTTAATTTATCATTTATGGGAATGACATCTTCGAGAAGTTTATAGAAGGCCATAGATGGCCCACTTTTTGAATTAAATTTAGTTATGATTTTTTTATTTTTTTGGATGCACATTTAGATTTAAATTTGGAGAGATATTTTGGTGAGGAAAATATCTAAGAGTTACCACATTTTATAAGTTAAAACTTACCTTATTTACTCAAAATTCCTTTGTGGACTCTCTTCTTTTCTTTGAATAAATGGTTCAACATGTTAAAAATCCATTAGATCAAACAATATATATTAGATTCAACTTATTTAGCCAAAATGAAAGGTTAAGAAGAGGGGTTGCATCTTTTGCAATTTGATTATTATATAATTTGAGGATCTTGAGAAGAGAGAAGTGAAAGAAACCAAGAGGGTTTCAATTGAGAAGGATTTGGTAAACCTTGTGAGAATATTGGAAAGGTTGTTCTATCAACATATCAAATCTCTTTGGATTTTAAATTTTACTTGAGATAGTTCTCTTGTGATATTTTATTCCTTTCCTAACTCTACCTTTCTTTGAAAATAATGGTGTTATTATTTTTATGTTTGTTAAATAATATGATTATCACAATTGAATGGAGCCTTAAGATTTTTGGCTAATTTCCTCTTTGTGCATATTTATTTAAAATAATGGAAAAGTCTTCTTTATGTTCTTTAAATGGTTTTTGTGACTTTATAAGGGTCTTTCCTTTGGATTTAAGCTTTCTTTCCTTATCCAAGACCTTTATTTAGATCAAGAGAGATATTTTATGTATGTTTGAGGAGGCCATATGTGTACCTAACAAGTTCTTCAATGTTGCCATAAATTAATCTTGAGTGTGTATGTGTATGGATCTATTTTTGAGGAAGTATAACAATAATTTAGGGATGAATATGCCAAAAGTAAAGAGTTGGGGAATATTATCAACATCTTAATGTGAAGTGCAAAATAAAAATAAACTAACAATTAGCACTAATCTCCTAACAACTAGAAACTAAACTCTAAATTTTGACTTTTATATTTTGCGTGGGATATAAACTAATAAAATTATAAAATAATTCTTATTCTATAACTTATTTTATTCCATAATATGAATCATCATTAGTGATAGATCTATAATAACTTGTAGTCATTGGAATGCAAACAAATGCAATTGGTAGTTGTAAAGCCAAATTTTGTAGACCAAATGGATTTGTTTAAAAGGCTTTAGAAACTTTCAAGCAAATACAATTAGTAGTTGTATTTACCCAAATTTTGCAAAATGGGTTTGTTTAAAAGGCTTGAGAAACTTTCAAGCAAATGTAATTGGAAACTGTAAAGCCAAATTTTACAAAATGGGTTTGTTTAAAAGGATTTATAAACTTTCAAGCAAATGCAATTGGTAGTTGTAAAGCCAAATTCCATAGCATGCAGGGCTTTAGAAACTTTCAAGAAAATGCAATTGGTAACTGTAAAGCCAAATTCCAAGCATTTTATGGGTTTATTGAAAAGGCTTTAGAAACTTTCAAGCAAATGCAATTGGTAGTTGTAAAGCCAAATTCCAAAACTTTCACCCTTCCTGTGCCAAAATGGGAGCTTTGGAAATTTGGGTATATCAAAATGGGAGCTTTAGTCTCATGCAATGCTATCATACACACAAAAAATTTATGGAATGCTATGAATAAACATACACACAAAATGGATTTGTTCATTTAGGGTTTGAAACTTTCAAACAAATGCAATTCAAGCTACCATGGGAAAATAAAACCAACCTTGAAAGCTATGTGGAGGTCGAAGGAGGTCGAAGGTGATGAAAATAGCTCAATGTGGTATGTTGAAGATCTTTGCCCATGAATTTGACAAACGTTCGCCACTTCACATGCTCCAGGAACTCATGTTCTCCAGACAAAAAGCATTGTTGGTTTGACAGTGACAATCTTTTAAAATGCCCAAATTCAGGGGGTTCGAGCAAACACCAGTTCGTTCAAACCCATTAAAATATTATAAAAATGTTGAGTTTAAAATGGTTCGAGCGAATGCTTTAATGGGTTCGCTCAAACCTAATGGTTCGAATGAACCCCCTGAATTATGGAAAGCACACAAATGCCATTTTTCCTTCCTTCTTCAAAGTGTAAACCACTTATGTGGCTTCACCCCCAATCTAAATCCAATTGTACTCCATTCAATCTAGCCCAAATCATCTAATCACATCCTTGGTCTTGTTCCTGACCTTGCTACAAGCCTTGATCCAATCATCATCATTGTCATCATCATCGGGATGTATCCTTACCCATCCTTTGGTGTTGTTTTGGGATGTATCCTTCCCTCATCAACAACACTTTCATCATTATCATCGAGATGTATCCTTCCCTCATCAACAACACTTTTATCCTCATCATCGAGATGTATCCTTCTCTATCCTTTTGTGTTGTTTGGGTTGTATCCCTCCCTAATCAACAACACTTTCATCATCATCATTTAGATGTATTCTTCCCTATCCTTTTGTGTTGTTTTGGGATGTATCCTTCCCTCATCAACAATGCTCCATCCATCATCAATCCATTTTGGCTTGTAGCTTGACTAGGGCAACATCACATTTGTCCTTGAATCCATTTCTGCTTGCTTACTTCTCATCTTCTCCTTTCATTATCTCTTCCTCCTCTTGCATCACCTCATACATTTGAAGAGCACACCTGTGTTCTCTTGAACCCGCATGTCCTCCTGAGGGGGCATCCTCAATCCCTAATCTTTGTTCCCATCATCTTTCCTCATAGTCACTCCTTCGAATAACTGGGACATCTTTCACAATCTAACCATCTTCTTCCAATTTCTATGTTTTAATATTCTTTGAAATGATGCTACTTTGTAACACCATATCAAAGTGGGGAAAAATGTAGACATTAAAAATTGACCACTTTAATTTGGTCAATTTACCCCCAATTTGACTAATTATGTATCCTCTATATTAATTGAATAATACCCTATTATTTAATTAATACTTATTATCCCTTAATCCTAATTTGTTTCTTCCATCATCTTTTAATCCTAGCCTAAAGTAAATAATTTTCTTTAATTATTTATTCCCATCCCTTACCCCTTCTATCCTATAAATTAAATAAATAATTTCTATTTATTTAATTTACTCCCTCAAGTGTCACATTCTCCATCACTTTTTCCTAATCCTCACCTAACCTACCCACTATAAATGTGCACACACTTAATCCAAGATTAAGTGGGTCAACCCTCTCCCAACCATTGATCTCCAAGATCTAATCATGGCCATTCATCTAAAAATCCCCTAATCTTTTATCCCAACACTTAAGCCATTTTTCCTCTTTCTCACCCATTTTTTAGTGGAGCTTCGTTATGCTACCCAAATTTTGAGTGAGCACACATGCAATCAAACATCATGGGCAGATCTACACAACAGGAGACTTTATGCACTGGTTTGAACTCCCCATCACCCTATCTTGAGTGTTGTCTTTGGTTTTTATCTCTTGCTTGAGTTTATTTCTTGCATTTTAGATGGGGTAAAAATATTGTACACAAATATAATTATAAATTTAATTGTATTAGATTGACGGATGGATATAAAATACCAATGATATCAACAATGAAATTGTTTTCCATGTCCTTAAGTTCATGAATAATCATAATAAAAATATAGATAAGTTGATTGTATGAGATAATAAATGCAAATAAAATAAGTGGACCTAACTTTACACAAGTGTGTTACTAATCATCACATATAATTAGAAAGATATCTTATCATTTAATATACACAAAACAAAATTAAAAACATTAAGATGTATTTTTTTTATCTTTACAACTATAAATATTATAACTATTATCTATTATTTGTTATAACTAACAAGTATCTAAAATATTCATTATTAATTTCACTTTGTTGATATAAAATTTTATGCTATATTATATTAATAATTTTTTATAAATTATATATACTAATATATTATATGAATGATTAGTATGATCTATGTTTATATATTTCATAATATTTATAACTGGCATCTAAAATATTCATTATTAATTTCACATTTTGTTGATATAAAACTTTATATTATATTATATAAAATACTTTATATAAATTATATATAATAATATATTATATGAATGATTAGTATCTCTTCTATGATTATATAAATCTATTTTATTTTTTAATGCTTGAGAGAGAACAATTTGACAATTGTCTAAAATTAAAATTTTAGAAAATTACATAAACAACTATATCATATATTTTTTATTTAGTTTAAAATTATTATTCCTTATTTTATCAGGTTTACTTTCAAGTTTCAACACACATTTTTATTGTTGTAGGAGTGTGATTGGGGGTTGTTGCCACCATGGATTAGGAAAAACCTGAGCAAATATTTGTAACTTGATTGTATGCTATCATCTCTGCTATAAGTGCAAATACTCCCAGCCTTACCACTGGCAATGTCATTTTGCCAGACATGTAGACTGAACAACACTGCACATTTTTAGCATTCCAATTACAATCATAAAATGACATTGCCATCCACTACTCATCGCAATCTCACAGCATTATGTTGAAGGAGGTGTTGCACATACACAAACCCCCTGAAGACTTTTCTACATATCTTTGATTATTGCATACCTGTACTCCCACCAACTCGCTTTAACAAGGGAAAAATTTCTATTCTTTCATCGCTCACAGGCGATTTGCCTTGGCTAGACGCACAACTTTTCATAATAAGATTATTTACATGTTTGTCAAGCGTGGAAGTTTGGTTGATGCTAGGAAAGTCTTTCATCACCTGAAAGAACGAGACATCCCAGGGAATACGATTCTTGCAGTGTAGAGAGGGCATGGATATCCTCAAGAGGTAGTCACATCGTTTCACCATATGCAACAAAAAGGTCTCCTACCCGATCAAGTTACGTTTGCCAACGTACTCCTAGCCTGTGCTAAAATGGGAGCTTTGGAACAGGGTATGGACATCCATCAAAGCATAATGGAAGGGGGATTTTCGTCAGATATTATAGTTGGAAATTCTCTGGTAGACATGTATCCAAAATATGGAATGATAGGCAAGGCACATGAACTGTTTGACACAATACTTCAAAGAGATGTCATCTCATGGACTGCAATGATTGCAGAATATCCACAAAATGGATTTGTTGAAAAGGCTATAGAAACTTTCAAGCAAATGAAATCGGCAGGTGTCAAGCCAAATTCTACAACCTTTGTCAGCATCCTTCCTGCCTGTGCCAAAATGGGAATTTTGGAACAGGGTATGGACATCCATCAAAACATAATGGAAGGAGTACTATAGATGCCCAAAGAGCAAGAAGTGCAAAGATAGCCATCCCTTTGTGTGCCAAAGAAGAAAAGAACATGCAGGCTACTGATTATCAAATTCAAAAGGTTAACCTAAGGCACCAAACCAAAAAGGAGAAACAATCATTTCAAGTAGCAGTCTTCTCCATTTAAGGCGGATGAACAAAGATGAATAAACAAAAGAACTTGAGACCCAAGTTGGTGAACTATTTACCTATTTGGAATATCTTGTGGGGCCTGTAGAGTCAAATGCACCTGCTCCCACACTTCTTGCAGCATTGGACACAAATTTGTCGACAAGAGGAGAAATGGGAGGAGTAGTTAAGGCTTTGGAGTATGGAGAGAGATGTTGTATTACTAACAATCCTCACACACTTCATTGGCTAACGTGGTTTACCATTGATGAGAATATAAAGGATTACCTTATTGTAAAGAGTCCTCAAATCAGTGTCAACTCACCTATGCCTCGTTATAGAGGAGTACCAATTCCTAGGGAAGCCCTTCAAGGTATGTGTTAGACCCAAATGCGTGGCCAGTTTAGTTCTATGATCTATCACTCAGACAATTCCTTACACTTTAAAAATTTCAATACCGATAGCTCTTGCTATTTCAGGCAATATCAACAACTCTTTCTATTTCAGAACAAATAAGTCTAGTGTTGTTCAGCTCAGTTAATACCACTTTGCAAATCTCACATTCAAAATGTCATCAATCATTCACTTGAACCTAGAAGTACACAACCTATTCTTGAGCCAATGATGATAATTTTCACAATTTTAAAATCATTATTTCATAGATGACAATGTTGTCCAATCTAGAAGGCATAACAAGCTATCCACAGTAAATAAAGAGCTAGTCCATATTCCTTAACAATCGCTTGTCCCATACGAAAATTAAATATTTATATTTATTATTTTTGTAGTATTCAAGACTATTGACCACTCCGTCGCAAATTGATACTCTGTTTGGACCGGTTGACACTTTGGCAATCACCTGAAAAACTCAAATTTGTTGCTATTGATATATTCTGGATTTATATCATATTTGAGAAAAGTTAGATAATATAACCATTGGCCTTAAATTTATCATTTGATTAAACAGTAGATTGCCCATGGGAACTTCGAAAGAGGTGGAAAATGTCCCAACCAGTCAATTCCTGAGTCAGTTTTTCATATCAAGGTATGTGTTAGACCCAAATGCATGGCTAATTTATTCAACTCATAGGCTTTAAAATTGAAGGAAAGTGCAAAATTTAAGCCCAATATAATACCTAAATCTGAGCTCTTTAGGCTTGCTTTTGCGGAAAGAGATGAAACCCTTCCTATTAAAAGAGCACAGGACATGAGGCAACTTCTAAGACTCGCTGAGAAAGGATTTATTGAATAAAATATATAAAGAAAAATTAGTACAATCTTTTACATACATTAAAATAAATTTACATAGAAGATATATGAAGTGAGTTCTTTCAACAACATACATCGAAGTCTTTGTCAAAATACTGTTTAAAAACAACACTATACAATATCCTAGTTTTATACAATAGTTATTGTTTAAAAACAACATAAATTCTTCAATTATCTGTTTGAAGGATCCCTATTCATACTGCTAATCGTAATATATTTCTTTAATAAATGAAAAAAAGCTTGCAACTTTTGTGCAAGTCTTGTGAAAATTGTCTGCCATGCCTTTTATTTATACAATCTCTTGTTGACTACAACAACAAGCAAGGCGACATCTTCCATTTCTTCTATAATCTTTTGTGAATGCTCTCAATTGATTTTGTGAGTTTTAATGAATGTATTGGAATCAACTGAATCCTCTGTTGTTAATGCCTTGATTATAGAGTTGTCTGATTCATTTGAATTGATATACACTATTGCCGTGATTTAACAGGCCGATCACGATAATCAATATTCCAAAATTAAATCAAATACATTGATCATAAGCATGAAATAGTATGTTGATATAGCTATCTTATTAAATAAAATATGTACATCACAAAATAAATAAAATACGCCAACAAATATTTTCTATTTATTCATGTTTGTGAAGAATTGATATGGAGCAGTAAAATAAACATTTTCAAATACTTAAATACAATCATACTGTTTTGTGCATGATATAAAACAAAAATCAATAAAAATAACTTGAATATTTCTTTGATTTCTTTAGAAATAATCAAATATCAAAAGTTAAAGTTCAAGAGTCTCACCTCTGCCGACATGGCAAGATGGGTAGCTTGAGGTAATTGAGCATTGGTGCAATAATATATATTATAACCCATGCATACCTAACAAAAGTATTTGGCCTACTCATTCATACAAAAGAAATTAACAAAGCAGCTAGAGTAGAAACAAACTTTAGTCCTCAACAAAACAGTTCAAAGCAAGTCAACTATAGATATGTAAGACATAAATAAAGGCTGGGATGGATGCTCCTTAACAACTGCTTGCCCTAGATGAAAATTCAAGTTTTATATTTATTATTTCTGTATTATTCAAGACTATTTCATATAGTTGAATTGCAAGTCATATTTCTGTACCTATGTATTTAAATTCTACTAACAAATTGGCTCATGTTTGGATCATTTTCCTCTAGATTAAATCAAATGCAAGAGGCATTAAATCCGTTTAGCTCCATCTACAGTTTAGATTTCAATTTACAATTAAGATATCCATGTACAGAGTAAGTTACAATTCATTTCTTCTGCACATCTTGAACTTTAACAGTAAGCATGATATTCACACCAGTCTATTTTCTCAAAGCCCATTTGCAACCCTAATAGGCAAGTGCACTTAAGATTTGTTTTCAATGTTAATACTTAAGTTGTGGTATTCACTTTCATCTCAGATTCTTCTTTTCACATATGTATACGTTATCACTACTTGCAGCTAATAGTATAATTTCTGATGTGCAATATTCTTCCTGCTTTTGCTCTATCTCTTACTCTCGAGATGCTTAATATTGCTCTGTCTGAAACTACTACTGTAGATGCATCATTTTGATTATATAACTTTATTTCTTTCTTTAATAAGCCTAAGTTAGTTTCATACTTCAGCCTATATAAATCAGAAATGATTTGTTATTGCCACTGTGATTTTCACTATTCATGATGCTTGTTGCATTTGACATGCTAGTAATTTATGTTCGTTTTATCTATAGAGGCATAGTGGGAATAGGTGGGAATGGTGTGGCCACAAGAATGATCTCCATATTTTTGTGATATAGTGGGATCCTGTTCTAAATTATAATACTTGGTTTCGTAACCAACCAAGAATATCTTTTCAGTTGTAAGTTGGCCATGCAGTTATGGTTTAGAGGTTTCCACATTTCTTGTTATCCTGCTTATTAGAATGCAGTTGTATTTGAGAATATTTGTTTGTGTACAAGTTGTGTAGCTCCTTTGGCCTGATGTCTGTCTATCTAAAGCCACCTTGAACAGTTCTTGAAGGTATTTTAGTTTGAACAATTTTTCATACATTCTAGAGGACTTACATACAACAACAGTTGTATTGCTAAGAAAGTACTATCAAGTATAATAACCTAGATTTATAACCTAGTATTAGTATTAATTTGCACCCCAAAAATACCATGATAAACCAAAAGCCTAAAAAATTTACCATGAACCAAATCTGCTTTATATTAAGAGAAGCTCGTGACAAAAATGCATTATATGAAGAAAAATACATGAAAAGGGGACAATACCAACAATTATACATTATAATCATACAATGTTATCATTTTTCACTACTGGCAAGTGCGCAGAATAATTGAATGCTACCTCCATTTTTTCTACAATCTGAGTGTGAGATGCTACCTATGGGTTTTGAACAGGGGGCCTCCCTAACAATGTGGACCAGCATGTTACCATTACACCCCAGGCCTCAATGCTGGGAAGATTATATTTTTAACTTCTTTGCAAAATCTTCTTTAGAAGATATTGCACAGGGCTTCCTGTTGCAAATTCATAGCCGTTGTAGCCCCCTCTATGTTTCTCTCACCTTGGGCATCGAAATTTAGCCTCTTTAACGAATGTAGGAATATGCCATTGTCTTAATTTATGCAACATATGGAATTGAATAAGTATAAATCACTCAAAATGAACCCCAACATGAATGTGTCTTTCTTGGATATTTGAATCCAGGAATACCATGTAAGACCCATTTGTTTACCACCTAAGTTCATCTCGACAAGATAAAGTGTGTGTTAATGATAAAATCGATATTCATTCTACTATGAATTTAGAGAAATTTGAATGGGAAAAACAATTGAATGAAACAAGATGATAAGGAGAGAGTCTATGGGCACTGATGTCATTGATGCCGAAGGATTTGTTCGGTTTTAGTTGACAGAATTTTCAAGCAGTTCTCAAGATGGATGTCATGGATGCCTTGGTGAACATGTAAAAGTCCTGTGCAAATTTCAGTCAACATTTAGAAAAAAATTTGGTTAAAAGTTAAGAGGTAAATTTTTCAAATTCCAAATGCAATTTGGGTAGAAATATTTTGTTGATATATGATTTTCACAGACTACAATGCATTTGGGTAGAAATATTTTGTTGACATATGATTTTCACAGTCTATAATATTATAGTTTGAAATTTTTGGTTTTGACTGTGAAGGAAAAAATTCACAGTCAAAACCAGAAATTTCAAGCTATAATAGAAATATTTTATGCATTAGTGATAAAATTTGTCATAATTTTCTTTTAGGAGTTGGAAATACTCTCTTGATAATAAATATGGTTCTTAACTACACATAGACACTCAAGGGTGGTGCCTGTCTATGGCGAAAATTGCACCAAATTAATGGAGGTTTTGTCCAGCTTGTGGGAACGCATTGGTGTACTCGATATGGTGCAATTTTTTGCCCTTAGATGTTTTAACCCCACAAACAAGTGTAGACTCATTGCAAGCATGCAGGAATGGATTGACATGCTCAAAGTAGCATGTCGTTGCATCCTCTAATGTCTACATATCCACCCAAGTACATACTCACTTCAAGCATTTGAGAATGAATGGCATGTTTAGTGTGGTACACTTTTTTCAAGAGAATCTTGTGACAATAATGCATTATATGAAGATTAATCCATTGAGGGGATATCAAATCACAAACAAAGAGCTAAGCTGATGGCTTAAGATTAAACTTTTTTCATTCTGAAATGTGTTTCTTCTTTTCTTTCCTTTCTTGTTGCTTTTTAGCTAGCTTGCGCCTTTGGTTTTTTCTCTTTTGAAACCTAGTAACAAACTTCTTAAGGAAATGAATAAGCTTTAAATTCAATACAAGTAAATTGAAAAGGGATATAACAATTAAAAATGTGGAAGTTAAATAATTAAAACAAAAATTAAAGCACACAACAAAAAAATTAGTTGATACACTTCCAAGCCTTGATTGTTTTGTAATGCATTCAACCTTAAAAATAGAATGTTAACAAAAATTAACTTCTTCCATTCAATTAGATGATAAAAGAGGTGCTTAGAAAACACAAAAATGGATGTAAAGAAAATATACTTAGATGGGTTATCGTGTTTTAGGATTAATTTGATAGATAATTTTTAGAGCTATAAGACTTCGGTTAAGTTCAACATATATTTATTTTGTTTGCATGTACAGTTAAACTAATCCATACCTAAATAGTTATTCACATTTGAATGTCCATTCATCTCAAAGATTTCCCAACACTTGGGCTAAGACAGGGTCATAGATCTAAAGTACCTCATTGTCCAATCAAAATTTTGTTAAAGCTAAGCTAATATGAAAATCTACTAAACAAAATTCCCTTATTCAGGAGTAAAGTGTAAAACAAGGGATTAACCTACTTTTCACTTGAGGATCCCCACAGAGAGCAACTTCCAAGATTGTTTTTCCACTGCCCCCTCATTGCATCATTGTTATGACCAATATCTCTTTGAATATCATGAAATGGTTTATAGAGTAATAGTTTTGAGAAGCAAAATTCAAACCATTTTTTTGAGTCATGTATAGGAATAGCTAGAAATATAGGAAATACTATTATAATAGTTGTTTTTGATTTAGGTAAAAATAGATTTTGAAGGGACCCGAAACCCTTTACAATAAAAAACAAGGCTACAGAAAGAATAGCCTGTAGCCAACAAAAAACCAGCCCCCAAACAAGACCCGTCAAGATTTACATTTAGAATTGCTCTTGTGGGAACAAAGAGTCATATCAAAAGAAAGCCTAGAGGTTTTTTTCTTTCCCATAACAGTAATCCAGCCTTCTTCCACATGTGTTGCCTTATCATGCCAGGCCAGCCCACAAGTTTCTTGAAGATGGATTCCTACAGCCTTTGTCTTAGAGATTTCATCACTATTCCTTCATGTAGACATAGGCTTATCTGAAGAGCCACCAGAACTAGTCGCCATAGCACTACCACCAGAAATGGCAGCCTGAGATCCAATCTCTCGCTCAAGAGGGGAATCCTTAGCAGCCCTACCATTTGAGACATTTGGAGGGGATGCCCCAAGACCCTGAGAATCCAAAGCAACAACCTCAGAAAAACTCCTGTGTTGATCATATTTCTTCTCAACTGTATAATGTTGTTGAGAAGCACCTTTCCACCATGTAGTCATCATAGTCTTTTTCTCAAATCTGCATTGAGCAGTAGCATGACCTGTTTTAAAAAGTATTCTACACCGGAAGGGAATCCTTTCATAATCCAAAGCTTGGACCCAAGAACCCTTAGAGGACTTAAGTAAAACCTCAGCAAGCAACCCTTTTGAAACATCTATTTCAACCAATATGCAGGCAAAGGTGGAATGAAAATTGTCAAAAGATTCATCATCCACTAGCAAAAAATCACCAAGGGCCTCACGCACTTCCTCCAGAAGAGAGTTAGTCCAAAGGTGGAGGGGAAGATTAGGCAACCACACCCAAATCGAGATCTAGTTGAAATTTTCAGAAGCAGGGTTGAAATCTAAATGCCAAGGCTTAATCATCAACAAATATTTGTCCTCCTAGCTAAAAAAAATGTCACATAAAATTATATTTTTATCTTGAGCATTGTCAAAGTTAGCTACAAAAAACCACTTAGCCATGGGGAAAATATGAACTTTACCAGTAATTAAAGGCTCCCATTTGGAGGAGATCCAAGAATGTAGCTGAGGGATTAGGATTATATATCTATGGTTTGTCATAATAGTTGTTGTTTTTCTTGCATTCCATTTGTTTTCTACTTTTGGATTAGAATTGTATATCCATGGTTTCACCACATCAATTAATGGGATAGATTCCATACCAGTAGGCCTATTTTCGTATGCATCAATGAAATATATTGTTTTTTTTTCATTGTTATTTTCAATGTGTAACAATACACATTTGAAAACCTTAGTTGATACATTTAGATTGATAAATTTTCTACTACTCCCAACTAATGGAAGTTCTAATAACATATGGCTTGTGTCTTGAGCTCCAATATCTCTTTCTATTATTGTTTCAATATGTAGTTTTCTATAAGCTTTTGTAGCTAGATCATTTGGATTATCTATGTGTGCTAGATAGATTAACATTTGTTGGTATGTTTCAAAGCTTTTATTTGATTTGGCTGCATACAAGTAGCAATATATTTAATGAAAACATGTTTTGAGAGAATAGGTTTCCAATCTATATTTGATCTCCTTAGTTGCAAATGTAGCGATTGTGTGAATTAAGTCTATCATCATTTCCAACAAGGTCAAATTTTTTTCACTAGTGTCTATATCTTGATATATTTCGCTCCTTGCAAATTTAATGGCCATGAAGCATTTTACCTATAAGTTATATCATTAACATAAATTTATATTTAATTAATTTATTAGAGATGTACATTTGTTAAACAATAAATTGAATCAGGTATGTGTAGGATCATGATGGACCAAAAAGTGGCGATATGATGGGTATTTGTAGGGTATGTGACTGATGACTTTTTTTTTACCCAAAATTGATGAAATGAAAAAGGTTTTTAAAGGAGATCCTTAGCTTTCCACCAATATAGATTATTTTTTACTTTGAATTTAATAACTAATTATTATTCATTTTCTATTTGAATTATGACTAAAGTCCTAATTGATAGGCTGATTGAAAAACATCTATAGCTTTCAAATGGTATCACATTTTTTGAATCCAAGAAATGCATCATATTCTATGCTTCGCATAATATAGGATCAAAAAAAAAAAAATTGAATTTAATGAATTTTTGACCAAGTTAAGGTGGTCGACATACAATTTTTTATATTTTAAAAAGTTGTAATAAAAAATTCATAATTAATTATTTACTTGGAAAGAAATTACAAAAAAATATGCATCACATCTGTACATGATTCCTCTACTTATGTCTAAAATATTATAAAAAATATTATCATTTTATTGTGGTTAGGGTGGTCAGACACCTACTTCTTATTTTTTCCTAAAATTTAAGTACTACTGCATTGAAATTTCAAATTTTCACCAAATAGATTTAAAAAAATAAAAAATAAACCTAGTAGTTTAGAAACTACATTCAATTTGCTACAGATTCTATTCTTACATGTTTTTGAAATAATATATATAACTTATTCAAATTTTTATGTCAAGTTGTCTAACTCTAATTTTTTTTATTTTTTTGCCACTTAAGGGCCTATTTTTCCATGATGATCCTGCACATACCCAATCATGTTTGTAGAAATGATTATCTGCAAACCATTTGTCCCTTTTTTGGTAGACATGCACCCTCTCTACACATTGTATGTCTTTATACTATGTTTGTTATCTCCTCGTAGTCCTGAATATATGTTTGTTCAAGTTGTCTTATGTTTTTAAGACATGAATTCATAGTACAATTTTAAATCCCCACAATATTAATTACAATCGATTAATTTGTTGCATTTGTTGGAATGCAAAAAAAATTGTAATTGTGGTAATGGTATGCAAAATTATTTGTTTGCCTATATATTTCATTTATGTGTATCTTGTCTTGGATTCCATGCATGAACAATCAAGTTGAAATATAAATTTTCAACAACAATTTGTTGTTCTTCATTTGACTAATCAATAGTATCCATGTTTGGTACTCCATTTATCCATAAAATTCCATGTACATGAGTTGACCCTGGATGTTGCCACTCATATCTACACCAATAGTCTTGCACATTCATTCCTTTTTGAATGATTTCTTTTTTGAATTGAGAGTGTCACAAGTCCATGTATTGTGCAACTATATCTGGGTAGTCAATCACATTTTGTTTTCTCCAAAGTTGTTCTTATCTTGGAATTGTCAGCGATGTACCTAATATTAATGCATGTAATTCTAGCCAATACAAATCAACTGCACTCAATGTAAAGAAATTAGTGGGTGTACCAATCTAATGTAGCATGTTTGTCAATTATGCACAATATTTTGTCCAATATGATCTTGTAACCCTTAAAGAAGTTTTGAACCATTTCAATCTACAACAAGTTGTGATTGTGGCATATTTTTCATATGTTCACGAATCTCATTTATTGTGATAGACATCTAGTGGAGATTTATTTTCATAAAAACTATAGTTGATGTTTGTGCATGTGATGTCTCATTATCATATTTTTCAATTAATATCAAAATATAGTGAATGTTTACTAAATCTATTGTCTCTATAATGGCATAGGTTCCTCACATATTCATGTAGCTTTACTTTCCTAATTCGTAGTTGTAACCAATCACATTTACCATTTGGAAATAATGTTGGGAATGCCATATCAAGCAACCCTAATGTAACATATTAATTTATTGGAGATTCACCAATTGTTGGCTAGTCAATTAATGCCATTAAATCTATGTTTGGGTTGTTCATCCATGCACAAATCAAGTCCATCTCCTTTTTTGCACTAGGTGGCCAAGCAACCATCGATTTAGTATGTTCACGTATATTACCTTCATTATTCACTATCATTGGTCTGACATAAGCTATATCATTTGTATCTTATTGAAATTTAATACGCATAGTCCTAAGTTCAAAATTATTTTGATATAAATTTCAGGTAAAGTGTCAAGAGAATTTCCATCAATTGTGACATATGAGTAAGAAAATTATGGATGATTTTGTACTTGAGTGTTGTATAAACATGGTTCTTGTTCATTGTGAAGTGGTGACATGTGCCACGTTGATCTTTCCTTCATACTATAATGATTGGAAAATCTTTAATACAATGTGGCAATATATTTGATATTTTTTCAATATGTTGTGGAAAGCTTATCATGCATCCTCTATATTTGTATTGACCACCTTTTGCATGTGTAACTTGTAAAAACATACTTACATATGCAATCAACATTTTTTTCTACTTGTGTGAGGTTTCAGGTTTGTCAGTTCAATTGGTTGGGGTCCAGGATTCATATTATTTATAGTTAAGAATATTTTTATTCCTCTCTCTTCTTTTGATCTTTTGCAAATAGTACCTTCTAAAGTGCAAACAACTTTGGTTCCAATGTAACTTTCTTCACAAATATAAGAAATTGCTGGTGAATGGTAGGACTCTAAGTGATTATGAAATACCAGTTGCATGTTTTTTAAATCAATGACAAGTAATCCATTTGGATTTGGTGTGTACATACTTTCTTCATGTCTTCTTTCTACATCTAATTGTTCTATTGTTTCTTGTAATCTTTGTCTTGCATTTCTTTCTCTATTTGCTTCATTCCTTTTTCTTTTTTGTTCATCCCTTTCTACATTTGTCATTTTCTCCAGGTCTATCATTTATGATATTCTCTTTGGTATTATTTCCTTTGTTCCTCAAATTCAAATTTCCTCTTTAGTTGACCCATAGCTAGAAATAAAAGTAATATTGTCAAGTTTAATGAGTAAAATGTATTATCTAATTTTAGGAAATACTATTTGAGACAAAGTAAACAATTTTCTTAAATAGATATGTCAACACTATTCATAAGTGTATTATAGTAATGTGAAATGTACAATGAGGCTCCTTGTATAAGTAGGAAAAGGAGTAGGGAGGAAGGTAGGAGTAGACAACTAACTAACCCTCCAAGAATGTGACACATGTTAAGCCACTTGACAAATTTCATTGAGGGGTAAGTCTAAAATATTCATATAAAAGAACCATAAATTTATGGTTCCAAACACATATTTTAATTCTAAATTTAATAATTTATTACAGAAGTTGAAGTTTTTAAAAAATTACATTGTTTCCCACATAATCCAACTACCTTTTTAGTTGACATCGTGATTAGGAATATAATACATCAAAAGAACTATAGATCACACAAAAAATAAAAAATAATACATGAATTATAAAATATATAGACACTAACACTAGGGTCCTATAGTGGAATCTTGGTAAAGATTTGTGTATAGGATAGTGTCGATGTGTTCACATGTTTCTTAAAACAATTTGAGTGGATTTTTTTTAAAAAGATTCAAATAATAATTATTCTCCCATTACATTATGCAAATATTTATGTGTGGGAAGTTGTTTATGCATATACTTCTCTTAGAATAAAATTGAGAAGATATTTTGTCTTTGAAAGAGTTTACCGTACAAAATGTTCTCTCATTATTTGTGTAGCTTATGAGGAAATCTCTAAATAAAATTGGTGTTTCATGTTCCAACTTATTAACAATAGTAAAAACTAAAGGGGAATGAAGATTCCTTTAAGAATTTTGAGGATAGATGATATTGAGGTATATATTTATTATTTACTATATATTTACTATAATTCCTAGGTAATTTTAATGAAAAGCATTATATATTTAATTGATATTATATATTCTTGGTGTACCTCACATAATTTCAAAAATCCCTATAATGAGTATGTTTTAGGGATGTAGGGATAGCTAGAAAATGTCCCTAGAGTTGTCTCATATTCTTTTTTGAGAATCATCCTTGATACTTCATAGAAATGGTAGGGTATGACAAAGGATGGCTAGCCTTCCCTAGGATAGCTAGATGATGCCTAAATGTCCCTCAACTATCCTAGAGATGTGTTAGTTGTCCCTTATGGCTCAATGAAGAAAAAGTGTAATTTAAAAAAACACAAAAATAAGAAGGAAAAGGGTGGCAAGGAACCCACAAGGCCCCCCAAACCCCTCTACAATAATCCTAAACCTAAGATAAAGAAACTTTAAAACATAAAAATTAAAAACTCCCTCATTTTGTTAGTTTGAATTTTGTGAGACAAGGATAAGAGAGCATTAAAACTATATCATTTAAGGTAATTTTAGTAGCCATTGTTTATTTTCTAAAAAAACTTTCATGGTGTTTTTTTAATGTTTACACTTGCAACTATGTTTTCTGAAAAATAATAAAAACAACAGTGAATGTTCTCTTTGTGAAGATGTTGAGATTGAGTGAACGAACTGCAACAGGTACTAGGGGTTCTTTTGGGTGTGGGAGTGTTGTAGGTGAAATGAAAATCAACCCATTTAAATGTCATTCAGCTCTATTAAGAACTCATGCAAAGGCCTAATTCAATCCCAAAAAATTATCTTTGTAATTTTTCCCTCTACATGAGTTTTTAAGATTGAATGAGCCCTTTGCTTATGTCATATTTGCAAAAAAAATTGAAGTAAGAAGTAAGAATGATACTTATACTTCAAAAGCAAGGATGCTTTTTTATATAAAAAATTATAATATGCCTTGAACACAAAATTGAAACAAATAAGTTAAAAGAATCATTAATGACATATTATACATTGAAAAAACAATTAACAAATAAAAATAAAATATTGTCAGTGTGAATAATTAATCTATTCACTATACTTAAGTGTACTTAGGCCGATGAGGTTAAACAACATCTTGTCTAACCGAATGTGCAACCTTGTATACCTCTAGAGGTTACCAAGTTATTTTGTTAACCTCATGCACATGCCTTTTTGAGGTTGGAAGTCTTTCAATTTCACCTCAAAGGTCACTCAACACTTGGCACACAAGGCTGATGACTTGGTCATAGAGCTTGTTGGTTTGCACACTCCAAGTGTTCCTAATGTTGCCACCTATTGGACACTTCTCTATCCATTTGTGCTACATCTTGGGGCACTTGTCAATTCACATCATAGGTGGATTGCACCTTCCTTTCCTATACATGGAAGGCTTTGTACTCATTGCAATTTGGATTGTCTAAATACAATATTGCATATTGTTCATTTGTGCTTGTCTTTTATCTCCTAGATTCTCCTAGTTTCTAATAAACACAAACTTAAAAAATACTAAAATAATTTATAATATTTTAACTCAAATTAAAATATTGTAGTAATTTTGGCCTTAATGAAATATGTATTGGGTAAATCATATTTTTTGTAGAGAAGTTATTGTTGGCATTGCATGTAAGAACTAAAATCAGTTGTCCTTAAATAATAAGGGAGAATTTAATATAGTTCTCACTAAAATAACTCAAATAACAAGAAGTGTAAGGTGTGGATTCATTCCAAAGAGCTAGGAGTGTATTTTACATCCCATACAATTGGCTTGACAAGAAATTTGAGCTTGTTTAGTTAGTCAATTTTATAAAAATATAGTGCTAAGAATGTCTTGTTGGAATTCTCCAATGCTGTGACAAGTTGTCAATATTAGCAACTTTACATCCTTCTAAATACAACTGCTATTATTGTGGCTAGTTGCATGGTATGAGAGGTTTGTGTATTTTAATTTTAAATAAGAATTGATTTTTATTCCCTTTTTTTTAATTGTATGTGCAAATACATTTCTTCTTTCATCTCACCTATTATGTAACTGATTAGGTGTGTTGATAGATACTCCCTTGATAGCATGCTTTACTAGATGTAAGAAATATTCATAGCAAGGACACTAATTTGAGAGTTACATGAGAATTATATTATGCCCATTATGATTCAACAATGAAACACTATGAACAACCCACTTCATATGGTAGTCTATGCTTTAAATCTAACATGGTATGCACCAAGTGCTAGTAGAGTGCTTCCTTATAATGACGAAGCTCGGTGAAATATGGTTCATGAAGTCCCTTCAAAATATATATAGCATTGAGAATACATCTTTACTTCAAAATATGTAGTGTTGAGAAGACATTGTATGACACAATTTATTGTTTATGTAATTCTATGTGTACTTAAGGATGCTCACCATATGTGTTGATAGTGTGTTTAAGGAATTTTTGTTTGTCTTGTCTGAAAACCCTTGTTTATGCTTATAATTTTAACATTCAAACAAATATTTTCCCCAATCTAGAACTACTTATACTTCTTTATGGGATAAAAATTCATAAAACAATTATTTTAATCATATGATACCGAAATTGTCTATTTTCAATGATATGGAAAAAAGGGAAAGCTATCAATGGATCATGATGGAATACTACTTGCAAATTTCTTGATAGTTTCTTTTGTAATTTACCATATGACCTAAGAAAAAAGAACATGTTCACTCATTTGCAATAAAAAATCCTTGTTTGAATATGGACACAAATTTCAAGCTATTGGACCACTTAGCAATTTCTCATTTGCTCCATACAACATAGACCCATGTAAGCATCCATGTGCATGCTCTTAACCAATGGGGTTCAACATGCACATTTAAACAAATGTTTACATAACCTTACGAACTCTTCATTAGCCATATCAATGAACATAAAATCCAATAATTAATATCAATGGATTGACACATGATCAATGACTTGTGATAAAATGTTGATGATAAACTTCTTAATGGTTGCTCTAGTCTAAAGAGATAACAAGGAAAAATACTACTTGTAACCAATAAGTACATTCAAAAAAATGGTGCGTAATCACCTAAATTGCAAATGAAAACCTCACTTAAGCACCATGCTATGGCAATAATAGGTCACTACAAAAATAAAATAAAATACTAGATTACGATTTCTTGTCTAATGTTTATATTGTATATTAATCCTAAAATTATCTAAGGTAGAATTGAACAACAAAATAGAACCATGACCAACTTCCCTTTTGTTGTTTGTGCTCCTACCATCCAATTCTAGGCCCTTTCTACCAAGTTATTGATTCACAACAGCTTTCCCTTAAGCCTATGTGGAAACTTTCCCTTAAGGCTATGTGTTACCACATAGATCAAATGGGATCATTAAACCATGTGCATGTTATCTTGCGTGTTGAAGACCTATTCATCTAATATTAAGATTTTTCTGATTAACTACATGCAACATAATAAAAGGCTCTTAGTGACAATTAAATTGACAATCACACATATTTAAATTGGTTTAGAAAGATTTATAGGACCCAATTATTATGAGATTTGGATGATTATTTCAACTATGAGCCCATATTATTGTGAAGAACTTTGAGAATAATGAATTGAGAGCACCTCCCCACCCTTGTCAAGATTTCCTTTAATGTGTTTTACTCTTTTGATATTGACCTAAGATTGTCAATCTTGAGCTATGAAGGATTTTTTTTATGATATGAGGCTGATTTGAAAAAACTTAATATGTTTGTAGGCAGCACTTTAGGTAAACCTTTATATCCTCATTGATAGCCTAATTATGTCTTAACATCCATAATCTTGTTTGAGTTGGACACACTTCATAATATCATTCAGCTTGGCCCGACAGATGGATGAGAAACCTTCTACTTTGCTTCACACCGAACACCTCAATGCCTTAGATCTTAAATATAATAAATCTTGTGTCAAGGCATATTGTTGTCATTGATGTCAAAAGGGGATTAGGAGTGAGATGGAATTCATCCTAGAAAAGTAATTATGTCATTGATGCAAATTGAGGAGCATGACATGTTGAGGATCTGGCTCAGGGAAGATGTGCAGATTACAAAAATTGCTTAGTGTGTTGCATTGTTGTCATGAAATTATAGAACATTCTTTCAGGCATCTAAAGAGAAATCAAAGACCAAATATGATATGGGTTTTTTGAGAGCTTCTAAGAAATGTGATGAGCAAGTCCAGAGGACGTATAATGCTCTCAAAAATGAATTATGTTTCCTCTCAGTTAGAATTAGGGTTTATTGGTTAAACCCTAGGGTTGTAGTCATTGGTGCAAAAATGTTTTTCTAATTCATCGTTGAATGGTTATAGTAGGTTGCTGGTAGCTTAAGTTATGATTTAAGCCTTTGTAGTCATTTGAGGAACTGACCTTTCACCTTGCATTTATTAGCCGAGAAAATATTTGGTGTGTTTAATATTTTGTAAGTCATGAAAATATTTCCCTTCAACGAGATCAATGGTGATGGTTAAGGCGGCAAGATCGAACGGTGCTCACCAACCCATTGGGACTATGATGGGTCCTCGCTAAATCCCACGAGGAAACAAGGATTGGTGGAAAGTAATCCATGATGGACTATGATACCTACGTAGACAAAGCCTTGGGTACATGATATCATTCTGGATAGTTGGTAGAAGTGGAGCTAATCGACGACTAAGATCACATTGACATGGAAAATCTGATGGTGCCCGCTAGCCCATGGCACTTGTGGTGGGACCCATCTTTGTCTTCCAGGAAAATGGGGAACAATGCATATCAAACATTGTTGATCCAATGATGCACAACATTGGAATTTGAATCTTGGTGGGTCCTTCGACATGTGGCATCATCGTTTCACATCATCGTTGTGAAACGAAGCAGTTGTAGCAGCTAGGCAATTAATGATAAAAAAAAGTGACACTTGGCACAATCCCACCAAATCACAAAGATCTTGTGAGCCCGTTGTCAGCTCTAGCGAGACAATGAGGAACAACTTTGTGGGCATAGAAAAAGTATCCCTTCTACTTTTTCTTGTTTTGTCCCTCCTTGTGCTTAATTGGCTTGATTTTACCTTGATTTAATGTTGCAATGTGGCCCACACATTCACATTAGGTCTTGAATCTTTATGTTCAAATCATTAATACTTTATTATGTCTTGTAAAAGTGTTGTGAAGTGTTGTAACACATTTTCACACTTTTCTAGACTATTCTTATTATAATTCACCTACATACCCCATTTTTATCACTTACCAAGTCTTATTTCAAAGTGTTGAAAAGTCTTGTAACAAAATTTCATGCTTTTCTAGGCTTGTCATCAATAAATACACCTTTCTTATGCTTTATTTGGCCCCTTTTATGCACTTAGAGGCCTTAATTAAGTGTATTTTTAAATATAAATCCAACAAACATCATTTAAGACAACTTAATTCTCAACACCCATTCGCCATTAGGGGAAAATGAGTCCCTCTTGGCACAAAAATCAAAATAAATTGAAAGTGGGTTTTTATTTCTTAAGACCTAAGGTTGGCCTGTGATGTATTTTTAGGAAATTAGGGCATAATTGTGTATAAATATATAATTTTATATTCATTTTGATCCCCATTCATCAACATAATTCATTCATGCTTACAATCCATCATATCATTCAAGCATTCTAGTATCCTTAATCATTCAATCAAGCATTCAAGCATCTTAGAGCAGTGTATCTTCAAAATTCAATATCACGGGTTTGGTGAGTTTATGACATTGCGTGTTATTTATTCATCATTCTTTCTTTATTTTATTTCATTTTAAGGGTTTGATTACCAAACCAGGGTTTGACCAAGGCAAACCCCTATACTCTAACCATTAAAACCTTTTCCCCTCTTTGCATGTGTGTTTTGCAAGTCTTGTATGCAGATTTTTCAAAGAGATAGGTCTTAAAAGTGTCATCAAATTGTTGAAGATCATTCAAAGTCAAAAAAATCCTATTTGAAGCTTGGAGAACACTTTCCCATCAGATTTTCTAGATTTGGATCCAGAAACCTATCAGACAGAAAAGTGCAGATCAAGACCCATAGAGTTGACCCTTGACTTTTCAAAAATCTGTAGGTGGACTAATTTGCCATCTGTGGTCAATGATTCTCACTACTAGGTTGGCAAATGTTTTTTCTAAATTCTTATGTTCCTAACATCCTTAAACCTGTTTCGATAGTTTTCACCCTAAACAGGACTAATTCGCCATCTATGGCAAATGAGTCCCAGTAGGCCAAATTTTTAGGATCAACAACATTTCATAAGTCATTTCCAATGTCTAGCAAGTACCCAAGTGCACACTTTCTATTTCACAACATTTTGTTCAGTTTTGTTTACATTTCTAGGTGTTTTTGCATATCATGATGTGTTTTCAAACAACTTGCATTTCAATAGTTTCCATTTAATAATTTTAATATCTTTCATTAGTTTTCTACATTTAGATTAGCTTATTTAGAAAAAAATCATTCATATGGAATTTATCTTGAGTGTAGACATCACTTGGTTTTGGCCTACCTCTCTCAAAACTTGTGTCTACAAGCTCTGATTGATTGATGGCAAATCCAATGGAGATCATTGAATATCATTAAAAGATGTCCCTCCAATGGAGCGATAAGGTGAGAAACTTGTGGGATTTGATTGTGACGAAGGCTGACAGGTGGTGAAGAATGATTGCTCAATGTGCAAATTCGTATCATTGTTGTGAATTAGGTGGCAATGACATGGAAGAAAGATGGCATCTGGGCCCATGTATTCGAAGGTATTTCACATTGAAGAGAATTGTGGAATTCAATGACACTAAAATGAATGTATCTTCGACAAAGCGACATGTGATGTGCTTTGAGATAGAAACCCCAAGATCGATGATGGTGATTTAAACAACCGCTTACCCAACAGTCAGGATTTAAAGGCTTGACGATGAATAGAGGATCATAGGATCATGGCGCAAGAGTGAATATTGACAACCAAAATTCAAAAATGGAGATTTGCAATGGATCAATAGTGTGAACAAGGTTTTCAATCTAACAACTGACATAGGAATAGAATTAAAGTGTTTAGCTACTCCAACGAACAAATAAGAGAGGTGATATGATCTACAGGTCGACGACACAGAGATTCATGTTGATCAAGATCAAATCAAGTCGTATGGACAGAGAAAGTATTGAATGCATAACAAATTCTAGGGTTTGGTAAAGAGCTAATTTGAGAAAATTCTTTGAAATAGAATCTAATGGTGTATGGCTTGATGCAAGGTATGGCGATATATGATAAATCCTATCAAATTTCTTAATGGTGAGATGGAAAATGGTGTGTGGCTTGAAGTAGTGGAAACTTGCTAGAGAAGGTAGCAAGCGAAAAACCCTAACGGAGATTTCATTATGAAAGAACTAAAAAAAAAATATAGAATACAAGTGAGAGAGAGAAAATGTTAAGATAAGGGTTTTGCATGTTAAAGCAGGTTACTATAATAGAAAGTAGAAAATCTAAATATACATGAATCCGATTACAGTAGTGTGAGATTGAACAAAGAGAGAAGTGTGATGTACTGAATTGATGCATTATAGGTTTTGCAAAACCAGTTTTATGCATACTTGAATTTTTAATATTCAGAGGTTATAGCCTCATAGTAGTTGTAGCTCAAGTTAGGTGATAGTAATCTCCTTGGAGTTGTAGCTCCTAAAATAGGGTGTAGCAGCATCCTTGAAGTTGTAGCTTCTAAACAGGGATTTTTTGCTTCCTTGGGTTGTAGCCCTAAACATTGTAAGTTAACTTCATTTCCTGTGAGGTTGGATTAAGATAGTAGATCCTAACAACATTTCTCACCGTGGTTTCTCCCATATTGGGTTTTCCATGTACATATGATGTTATGTGTTGATCTATCTTGTGCTTGTGAGTGTTATATTTATTCATGCTTTGAAATGAACATTTGAGTTTTTAAGTTTAAGTCTACAAAAGGTCTCTTTGGATTAAAAGTTTTAGTATCTATTGATTCACCCCATCTTAGTAGATCATCGTGTTCTAACAATTGGTTTCAGAGCCTTAGGTTCCCTAGGAGAGGCTTAATCAGCTCGAGTAGATTTTGGATAGGTGAACACAATGGAATTTCAAGAAGGCTCAAACAAGCCACCTAGGTTTGATGAAACAAACTATGCTAAGTGGAGCTCATTAATGGAAGGATACTTAGTTTCTCTTGGAACTGAAGTTTGGGTGTCTTTTGAGACCCAATATACTATTACGGCTACTATTCCTACTGATCCCACTAGAAAGAAGAATTATGAGGACAATAAGAAAGCTTAGTTTATCATTATGAAAAATTTGTCTAATTTTTTGCATAGCAAAGTTATGCATTGTAAAATTTCCTACGATGTCTGGGAAAAATTGAAGATCTATGAAGGTGACACCAAAGTAAAGTTTCCAAAGTTACAAGTGTTGAGAGAAAAATTTGAAGGCTTGAAGATGACTAAAGAAGAGAAGATTGTAGACTATCTTCATAGAGTTGATGATGTGGTAAATGGAATTAAAGGATATGGTGTAGATTTGAAAGAAGAAGATGTTGGGCTGAAAGTTCTTAGGTCTATGACAACCAAATATGATTCCAAGATTTTTGCTATTGAAGAAGGAAGAAAAATTGATAAACTCACTCTTGACGAGGTGCATGACATAATTACTGCATATGAGATGAGAATGCTTGATGCTAAATAATCTAGGAGAGAAGTTGCATTTAAGGTTGTTAAGAAAGAAAAAGATGAAGTTGATAAGAAAGACAAAGTTGTTGTCATTGCATCTGATTATGAAGAAACTAATGAGGAAGAAGAAAACTTCATAAGAAGAGTAAGGAGAGGATCTGAAAAATATAAAGGTAAGCTCTCTTTCAAGTGTTTTAATTGTGGTAGAATAGGTCATTTTGCTTCGAAGTGTCCATATGATAAAGAGCATAGTTTTAAGCAAGAAGAAGATAACAAAAAGAAGAAAATAGTTTATCCAAAAAGGAAGAAGTTTGGAAAGAAGAAGAAGAGTTTGTACATCAATGAAGAAAGTGAAGTGTCTGATGCTAGTAATTGTTCAGAAGAAGATAAAGGCCATGCCCATGTAATGAGAGAAGATAGAAGATACTTTCTATTCATGGCTAAAGAAACTAAAGATCAAGAAAATGCACAAATTGAGGACTCATATGAAGGAGAAGAGGAGGTAGTTGTTGATCATGAAGGAGAATTAATCAGTGCTCTTGAAGATCTTGATGAACTAAGAGATAAATTTGGTGATCTTAAGAGAGAAAAGAAACTGAAAAAGAATGTTCAAAAGGAGAATGATAAGCTAACTTAAGAACTTGAGGAATCAAATAATCTTGTGGTAAATCTGAAATTGCAGGTAGAAGAGCTCAAAAGAGTTGAAGATGTTATGAAGTCTAAACTACAATCTGAGGTGGATAGGTGCACAAAGCTTGAGGAAAAAATACTTGCCTTAAGAAAATAATTGGAGAAGGCTGATTAGAAGATCATAAATGGACTGAAGTTGAAAGGTAGTGCAAATATTTTGAATGAATTGATAAGTACACAATAGCCTACAAATAGAGATAAATCTGGTTTACATTTGGAAAAAGGAAAGAGTTCATTTATTGATGCCTCTACAAAACTTTATGAAATATTTAGAGCAAGAGAGAAATCGGCCCCAAGTGATGAAAAATCTAATAAAGAGGAATCCCCTAAAGATGAACAAAAATATGATAAAGAAAAGAAATTAGTCAAAGTCAAGGAGGACAACCAGATAGTTCCTAATCAACAAAAGAAGATGTAGAACATAAAAGGATCAGACAATGATGGATTCACAAGAGTATGCTATCCAAGGAGGCCTAGAAAAAGAAGATTTCCTCATCCAATTGAAGGAAACTCCATGACCAGGTACTCATCATATTTCAATGGGTATTGCTATATATGTGTAACAATTTTGGTCAAAGGGCTAGAAAATGTAGAATCATTCCAAGGAAGAATACAAATTTTGTAAGCAAGAATCCATTTGTTCCCTTGGTTGATATGAATATAATTTGTTATAATTGTAACAACTTCAATCATATAGCTAGAAAATGTAGAGCAAGATTTACAAAACCAAATATGAAATCTAAGAAGAAGAAATCCTCACCTACTAAAGTTCAAAAAAAGGAAATAAGACTTCTGAGACAAAAGAAAACAAAATTGAGAAGAAGCCTAAGAAGGTATGGAAGGAGAAATAGTAGGATTCTTGTGCCACTCAATCTATGATTTCCCAAATGACATTACATGCAAAGGAAAAATATTTGTGGGTCATTGATAGTGGTTGCTCCAAACATATGATTGGTGATGAAAGAAAAATCATTGAACCTGAAATGAGAAAAGGGGGATCAGTAACCTTAGGTGATAACACTGTTGTCAAGATTCGTGGTAAGGGAATTTTGAGCATAGATGGGAGGAACAAAACTAAATATTTCTCTATGTTGAAGGTCTGAGACATAATCTACTTAGTGTTAGCCAGATGTGTGATAATGGATACAAAGTTGTATTTAATTTTGAAGGTTGCAAGTTAAGGAAGAATGGTAAAACAATTGCTCAAGGAGAAAGGACAGACAGTAATCTCTATAATCTGTGTGAGTTAAGAGGCCAAACATGTTTACTCAACAAAGCAGATGAGAGTTGGTTGTGGCATAAAAGACTAGGACACGTCAACTTTGACAACTTGGTAAAAATAAGCTCAAAAGGTCTAGTCAGAAATATGCCTAAGATTGTAAAGCCTAAAAAATATAATCTGCATTGGATGCCAACAAGGAAACCAAACAAAGTTCAAGTTTCCTACAAAGGATCATTCTACTATGAAACCCTTGGAGATAATTCATATTGATTTATGTGGTCCAATGAGGACAAGGGTGTTTCAAGGAGAAAGATATATCATGTTGTTGATTGATAATTATACCAGAATGGAATATGTCACATTTTTTAGGGAGAATGCTGAGGCATTTGAAGCATTTAAAGGCTATAAGAAGCTGGTAGAAAATGAGACTAGGAGAAGAATCAAATGTCTCATGTCAAACAGAGGTGGAGAATTTATGTCAAGTGAATTCATGGAATATTGTGAAGATCATGGAATCAAATGCCAGTATTCAGCTCCAAGAACACCACAACAAAATGGTGTGGTAGAGAGAAGAAACAAAATTGTGAAGGTGATGGCTAGAGCCATGTTGAATGAGGAAAACTTGGCAGATGGGTATGTGCAGGATCATGATGGGCCAAAAAGTGGCAATATAATGGGTGTGTAGGGTGTGTAGCTGATGACTTTTTTTAACCCAAAATTGATGAAATGAAAAGGGTTTTTAAAAGAGATTCTCATCTTTCCACCAATATAAATTATGATTTACTTTGAATTTAATAAATAATTATTATTGATTTTCTATTTGAATTATGACTAAAGTCCTAATTGATAGGCTAGTTGAAAAAAATCTATTGCTTTCAAATGGTATTGCATTTTTTGAATCTAAAACATGCATTACATTCTATGTTTCAGATACTATATGATTAAAAAAAGAAAAAATCAATTTCATGAAGTTTTGACCAAGTTAAGGTGGTTAGACATACGAGTTTTTATATTTTTTTAAAAGTTGTAATTTAAAAAAATCATAATTAATTATTTACTTAGAAAGAAATTATAAAAAATATGCATCATATCGACATGAGTCCTCTACTTATATATAAAATATTATAAAAAAATATTATCATTTTATTGTGGTTAGGGTTGTTAGACAGACACCTACTTCTTATTTTTTCCCTGAAATTTAAGTACTACTACATTGAAATTTCAAATTTTCACCAAATAGATTTTTCTTTTTAAATAAACCTAGTAGTTTAGAAACTATATTAAATTTTTGACATATTCTATTCTTACATATTTTTTAAATAATATAGATGCCTTATTCAAATTTTTACGTTAATTTTCCTAACTCTGATTTTTTTAAAAAAATTGCCACTAAAGGGCCTGCTTTTTCCATGATAATCCTACACATACCTGGAGATACATTTTGGAAAGAATTAATACAAACTGTTGTATACATTTAGAACAAAGCACTTATAAGATTTAACAATGGTAGAATGTCATATGAATTGTGGTTTGGCAGGCCTACACCAGTCAAGCATTTCAAAGTATTTGCCAATAAATGCTGTATTAAAATAGAAGATGAAGATTTAGGAAGTTTTGAGCCAAGATGTGATGAAGGGATATTTTTGGGGTATTCTAGCCAAAGCAAAGCTTATAAGTGTTATAATAAGAGATTGCATAGAATTGTAGAGAGTGTACATGTCAAGGTTGATGAAAGTGAAAATCAAGGTAAATCTAGCAGAAACAACCTTGAAATTGAGTTGGAAGAGGATGACATAGGTGCATGAGTTGAAGAAGAAGAACAAGAAGAATAGATTGAAGAAGTCTTTGAACGAGCACCTACAAAAAATGTGCAAAAATATCATCTTGCAGATGATATAATTGGTGATAAGAATGAAGGTGTGCAAACTAGAAGAAGATGGTAAAAGAACAAGGAACAAGTGAACTTTTCTCTCTTGTCTCAGATTGAACCAAAAATATTTGTTGAAGCCAGTAAGGATGAAAGCTAGTTAAAAGCAATGGAAGAGGAACTCAATCAGATTGAAAAGAAAAAAACTTGGGAATTCATTCCTAGACCATCAAGCAAGAATGTAATAGGCACCAAATGGGTATTTAGAAATAAGCTAAATGAAGATGGGGTAGTGGTTAGGAACAAAAAAAAGTTAACTTATGCAAAGGATATGCTCAAGTAGAAGGTATTGATTTTGAAGAAACATTTGCTCCAGTTGCAAGATTAGAAGCTATTAGGATGTTTCTTGCATTTTAGACTATGTGTAAAAGATTTAAAGTATATCAAATAGATGTCAAATATGTGTTTCTAAATGGAAACCTTGAAGAGGAAGTATATATTGAGTAGCTAGAAGGTTTTCAGCTATTAGAGGATGATGATTATGTTTGCAATTTGAGAAAAGCATTGTATGGTTTGAAGCAAGCCCCAAGGGCTTGGTATTCAAGGTTGGATCAGTATCTACAATAACAAGGATTCACTAAAGGATGTGCAGATAGCAATTTGTATTTCAAATATGAAGGTGAGCACATGATTGTTGTGGTGGTCTATGTAGATGACATTATATTTGGTGGTAGCCATGATAAAATGTGTAAGATATTTGCTACTCACATGCAATAGGAATTTGAAATGTCAATGCTAGGAGAGATGTCATTTTTCCTTGGTCTACAAATAGCACAATCAGAATAGGGGATATTTATATCTCAAACTAAGTATGCTAAGGAAATTCTCAATAAATTTGGTATGGAAGACAATAGGCCAGTTAGTACGCCCATGATTACAAGATACAAATTGAGCAAATCTGATGAGTCACCTGATGCAAATCAGACTACATACAGATTTATGATTGGAAGTCTACTATACTTAACTGCATCTAGGCCTAATATAATGCAAGTGGTTTGTATGGAAGCTAGATTCTAGGTAGCACCAAAATAATCACATGTCAATATAGGGAAAATAATCTTTAGATACATCAAAAGCACTGTTGACTATGGTTTATGGTATCCCAAAAGAAAAGATTTCATTTTAACAACATACATAGATGCAAATTGGATAGGAAGTGTGGATGACATAAATGGTACCAGTGGAGGAGCCTTCTTTTTGGGAAACGGACTAGTTTCTTGGATGAGTAAAAAGCAAGAGTTTGTCACCCTTTCTATTGCAGAAGCTGAATATGTTGCAGCAACAACAACATGTTGCACTCAAGTCCTATGGATGAAGCAGATATTAAAGGACATCAAGGTAGAGTACAATGTGTCTATCTTGATTCTTTGTGACAATTCAAGTGCCATTAATATCTCAAAGAATCTAGTGATGCAATCCAAAACCAATCATATATCAATAAAGTATCACTTCATCAGAGAAAATGTTGCAGATAAGGAAGTTAGCATGGAGTATGTTCCAACAAAGGAACAAGTGGTTGACATATTTACAAAGACTTTTCCTACAGAATAGTTTGAATACTTGAGGAAAAATTTGGAAGTAGTTTCTTCTACCACATATCACTAAACATTAGTGATAGGGAATATATCCAGGGGGGGCTTCATTGATCATTTATTTAACCCTGGTTAAGTATCATCAAGTCATGTAAAATCTTGTTTTAAAAATTTCTAATGACTTGATGGTTGCAAAAAAATTGTTAAATTGGAGCATCTCCTCAGGGGAAGTGTACCCTTTTCCATTGATGTCAAAGGGGGAGAAATGTGATGCAAAATAGAAGCTTGTTGAGAAGAGAAGAGATGTATGTCATAGGGGCAATTGTTGTGTTACTGTGTGAATAATCAAATTGGTGCAGAGCTTCAGTGCTACCTAGTTGAGCATTTAGTTTTTCCATCAATGACAAAGGGGGAGATTGTTGGCATATTGTTGTCATTGATGTCAAAATGGGTTCAAGAGTGAAATGGAAATGATCCTAGCAAAGTAATTATGTCGCTGATGCAGATTGAGGAACATGGCATGTTGAAGATCAGGGTCAAGGAAGATGTGTAGATTGCAAAAATTGCTTAGTGTGTTGCATTTTTGTCATGAAATTGTAAAGCATTCTTTCAAGCATTTGAAGAGAAAACAAAGACCAGATCTAATATGGGTTTTCTGAGAGCTTCTAAGAAACATGATGAGCAAGTCCAGAGGATGTATAATGCTCTCAAAAATGAATTATGTTTCCTCTCGATCAGAATTAGGGTTTACTAGTTAAACCCTAGGGTTGCAGTCATGGGCACAAAAAGGTTTTTCTAATTCGTTGTTGACTGGTTTTAGTAGGTTGTTGGTAGCTTAAGTTATGACTTAAGCCTTTAAAGTCGTTTGGGGAACTGACCCTTAACCTTGCATTTACTAGCTGAGCAAACATATGGTGCATTTAATATTTCATAAGTCATGCAAATATTTCCCTTCAGTGAGATCGATGATGATGGTTAAGGCAGAAAGATTGAATGGTGCCCACCAGCCCGTTGAGACTGTGGTGGGTCCTGGCTAAATCCTGTGAGGAAATATGGATTGGTGGAAAGTAATCCACAGTGGACTATGAGACCTATGGTGGTAGTAGACAAAGCCTTGGGTACATGATTTCATTATGGATAGTTGGCAAAAGTGGAGTTAATCAACGACTAAGATCACATTGAGGTGGAAAATTTGATGGAACCCACTAGCCCATGGCACTTGTGGTGGGACTTTTCTCTGTCTTCCAGTGAAACAGGGAACAGTGCAGATCAAATGTTTTTGATCCAATGATGCACGACATTGGCATTTGAATCTTCGTGGGTCCTTTGACATGTGGCATCATTGTTTCACATTGTCATTGTGAAACAAAGCAGATGTAGCAGCTGGACAATTAGTGATAAGAAAAGTGACACTTGGCACAAGCCCTCTAGCCCACGAAGATCTTGTGGGCCCATTGTCAGCTCTAGTAGGACAATGAGGAACGACTCTGATTGATTGATGGGAAATCCAACAGAGATTGTTGAATATCATTAAAAGATGTCCCTCCAATGGAGCGATAAGGCGATAATCATGTAGGACCCAATTGTGACAAAGGCTAACAGGTGGCGAAGAAAGATTGCTTGATGTGCAAATTTGCATCGCTGTTGAGAATTAGGTGGTGATGACATGGAAGAAAGATGGCATGTGGGCCCATGTATTGGAAGGTATTTCACATTGAAGAGAACTATGGAATTCGATGAGACTAAAATGAATGTATCTTTGACAAAGCGACATGTGATGTGCTTTGAGATAGAAACCCCAAGATCAAAAATGGTGATTTAAATGACCACTTACCTAATGGTCAGGATTTAAAGGCTTGACGATGAAAAAACGATCATAGGATCATGTCGTGAGAGTGAAGATCGACAGCCAAAATTCAAAAATAGAGATCTACAACGAATCAATAGTGTGAACAAGGTTTACAATTTGGCAACTGACATAGGAATAGAATTAAATCGTTCAGCTGCTCCAACGAACAAATAAGAGAGGTGATTTGATCTACACGTCAGTAGCACAAAGAGTCATGTTGATCAAGATCAAATCAGATCGTATGGATAGAGAAAGTATTGAATGCATACCAGATTCTAGGGTTTGGTAAAGAGCTAATTTAGGCAAACTCTTTGAAACAAAATCTAATGATGTATGACTCAATGCATGGTATGGAAATATCTGGTAAATCTTATTAGATGTCATAATGATGAGCTAGACAGTGGTGTGTGGCTTGATGTAGTGGAAACTTGTTGTAGAAGGTAGCAAGTGAAAAACCCTAACAAATATTTTGTTATGAAAAAGTTAAAAAGAAAAAATATAGAATAGAAATGAGAGAAAAAGTGTTAAGATAAGGGGTTTGCATGTTAAGGTAGGTTATTGTAATAAAAAGTAGAAAATCTGAATATACATGAATTTGATTACAATGGTGTGAGAGTGAACAGAGAGAAGTGTGATGTACTGAATTGATGCATTATAGGTTTTATAGAACCAGTTTTATGCATACTTGAATTTTTAATATTCAGAAGTTATAGCCTCATAGTACTGAGTTGTAGCTTAGGTTAGGTGATAGTAATCTCCTTGGAGTTGTAGCTCTTAAAATAGGGCGTAGCAGCATCCTTGAAGTTGTAGCTTCTAAACAAGGAGTTGTTGCTTCCTTGGGTTGTAGCCCTAAACATTGTAATTGAACTTCATTCCCTGCGAGGCTGGATTAGGATAGGAAATCCTAGCAGCATTTCTCACCATGGTTTTTCCCATATTGGGTTTTCCACGTACATATGGTGTTATGTGTTGATCTCTCTTGTGCTTGTGAGTGTTATATTTGTTCATGCTTTGAAATGCACATTTGAGTTTTTAAGTTTAAGTCTGCAAAAGGTCTCTTTGGATTAAAAGTTTTAGTATCTATTGATTCACCCCCCTCTCAGTAGATCATCATATTCTAACATCTTGGCCATTGAACATACCTAAGATTTAACCAAATCAAAACAATATGTTATTACTTCACAACAAGTTATTAAATGCACAACTATGAGACAACAAATCATTTAATCTAGTCATTACAATTTACATATTGAACAAACTATTGCTTGGGGACCTATGTAATTTTTAGGTTTATCTTAGTGGTATGGTGAGTGACCACCTTATGCCTTTTTCCTCACCAATGTCTTGATGTTTAATAAAATGTAATGGTTGCAATGTAAACTTTGAAATTATTTCACAATTGTAAAATAATAAGAGTTTAGCTACTAAAACAAAGTATTTAAAAAATATGATTTCAAAACATGGAAGTACATATGTCATTCTTAGGGGGAAACACAACTATTAAATGGTATAGAGTTTTTCCCTTGAGTGTTATAACCCAAGCCATATAATCATGGTAGCTTTGAATGGGCAATAAGATTGTGCTACTCTTTAATGGTATGGTTGCAAACAATGACTTATTTTAATTCATGTGAATGTTTATTTTAAGAAAAGCAAGGGAGACTTAATAGGTGTTGCAATCTTATTGGTTGAAGGAGATTAAACAACAAATGTGGCATGGAGTCACAATAACATAAGGCAATACAAGAATGATACTTATACTTCAAAGCAATGAGACTATTTTAGATAACAAATTGTAATATGCCTTAAAACAAAATTTGAAACAAATAAATTAAAAGAATCATTAATAACATACTATATAATGAAGAAAACAGAACACATAACTTTTATATTCAAATTTAGTAAACATGTAATATTAAAAAAATAAAAAATAAATAGAAAAAGTAAAAAATATTAAAATAATTTATAATACTTTAACTTGAATCAATATTGTCATAATTATAGTGGAACTAAAAAAAATTCCATGAAATATATTGATAAACAAATAACTTATATTTTTAAATTTAGTAAACATATAATATTAAACAATATAAAATTAAACACAAAACTTAAAAAATATTAAAATAATTTATAATACTTTAACTTAATCAATATTGCTATAATTCTGACGGAACTAAAAAAATGTCACAAAATATGTTAGTAAAAACTAAATTCACTTTATCATTAAAACATAATGGAGAATTTAATATATAGCGTTCGCTAAAATACGAGTGTTCACTAAAATGACTCAAGTAACATGAAGTGTAACGTACAGAAATTTGACAAGAAATTTGAGCAGCAATCAATTTTATGAAAATATACTATGAAAATTTGAGCTGCAGTTATGATAAGTTGCCAATGGTATCAGGGATGTTATTCAAGTTCCTATAATTCCATAAATTAAAGTCCTGCAGCTGTGATAAGTTGCCAATGGTATCAGGGAGGTTATTCAAGTTTTCACATCCACTTAAATTCAAGTACTGCAGCTGTGATAAGTTGCCAATGGTATCAGGGAGGTTATTCAAGTTCTCACACCAACTTAAATACAAGTGCTGCAGCTGTGATAAGTTGCCAATGGTATCAGGGAGGTTATTCAACTTCTCACACCCACTTAAATACAAGTGCTGCAGCTGTGATAAGTTGCCAATGGTATCAGGGAGGTTATTCAAGTTTCAACAGCTCCTTATAACCAAGTGTTGCAGCTGTATATTAGGAAGTGAAAATAAGGAGGAGATGGAATGGCTTTCAATGACACCGCAGCCTACTATTCGCAGAGTCTTCAATTGCCAAATGTTACCCACATATCCGGAGTGACGTGGCTTCTTCTGAACTCTATCCATCCCAGTGAAAGACTGACAACCTTCAAGATTTAACCATATTAAACTTGGAGGAAGCATGGCCAGTGTGTCTTTCGTCATGTCCACATTCTGCAAACAAAGATAGCGAAGACCGGGCCCGTACAGCAATTCGAGCCCTTGTAGATTTCCTCCCTTGAGTCGAAGGCGAGTGATGTTGTCGGATATGATGCTCGAATGGGCAGCTTCCCATATTCGAGTACCCTCTTTTTCTTTTTTAGCAATGGTGCGCCCCATATCTCTCAAATGGTCATGCATATCAAATACACCTTTATCATCAACCTTTATCAGTAACTTCATTGAAAGATTACATAAGGCAGTGTCTACCTTCTCATACAAAGATTTCCAGAAAATAGTGGGAAATTTTGTCTCTTCTCCAATGAAGAAACAAGCAATGTCAACAAATATTTCTTTTTCATCATCAGTAAGAGCACTATAACTGATGTAGAGTCTGTCGTAAATGTCTCGGTTGGAAGCAATGTTGAGAAGAGCTTCTTCCCAGCAACCTCTGTTATCCTGTTTATCATAGAGGAAGGATCCAATCACTTCCAATGAAAGAGGATGCCCCTTACAGGCTTCCACTATTCTTTTGGACAGAGCTTGGTAAGTGAGAGTTGGAGATGCTCTAAGAAAGGCATGCCAACTGAATAACTGGAGACCTTCATCTATCTCCAATCCACTCATCTCGTGGATGCAGTCAGCCTGAGCAACATTGACAATATGTTTGTCTCTGCAAGTTATAATAACTCTGCTCCGAGGGGCAACCCAATCTCCAGCCAAAGCTTTCAGTTGTACAACAGCATCCACATCATCCAAAATTAGCAGGACACGTTTTCCTCCCAGACGATCTGTGAACAAAGATATCCCATCATCAATACTGTCCACTTCTTCACCATAATTGATTAGATCTCTGAGAATTTTTTTCTGCAATTTTGGAAGGCTTCTGGGGTCTGCAGCAGTGTCACGGACATTGAATACAAAGCAAGCAGCTTCAAAATCACCACGAACTTGATTGTAGATGGCCTTGGCAACTGTGGTCTTGGCAATACCACCAATACCCCATATTGCAAGTTTAAGAACCCCATCCACTGCTTTCAGATTTAATTTCTGAATGAGAAGATTCTTCAGGCTGTCCATTCCGACTGGATGATCGGCAACTTGTAAGGGCACTCTGTCCAATGTTCTGATGAGGTCGTTCACAACTGTCTTTACCAGCTGAGCTTCGTAGCTGCAATGGCAAGAGTAGGTCAATTGAAAGTTGAAAAATAAAACTCAAAAATCAATATTATTCTGAAAAAATAAAACATATTTAAGAATTATTTTATATCTAAGAATTATTTGGGCTCAATAAATCAATTTAGAATTTTAAATTTTAAATTTTAAATTTAATTTGTTTATAAATCATTAATAGTATAATAAGTTTAATTTAAAAATTATTTGTCTCAAAAAAATTTACACATTATAAAAGTATATACTGATTTATTAATTTAAAATCAAATAATTATAATTACAAATCTAGTAAAAATTCAATTAATATCATTCATACAAATTAATTAACTAATTAATTAAAGAAAAATAAATTTTAATTTTAATATATTAATTTTAAAACAAAATTTATGTAAATATATTTAAAAATTTATTCCAAAGTCAAATAAATAACAATATAAATACTATTTTTTAGGAACTAAATAATTAATCATATATATTAAAAAATATATTCTTTTATAAAGAAAACCAACATAAATTTATAATCTATAATTTAAAATAAAAATCATACTAAAAACTTTCTTATAATTTATATAAAATAATATTTTAATGAAAATTTTAAGATAATAATGAAAAAATTTAAATAAAAATCATAAAAGTCAATATGTAAATAAATAATTTTTTAAAGATAGAATTTTGAAAATATATAAAGTGCAACTAAAAATAAAAAGTATTTAATTAAAATTTACAAAATGCAATATAAAAATCATGATTTAATATCTAAATTATATAAAGTTCCTTTTTAATTTTCTCTTTATTATGCATTTATGTTGAATGCATCCGTCTCTTCCTCCCTCTGTCGTTCGGCAGAGGCCGTACCCCCTATTTCCTCCTCGGCTGTACCTAGGGCTTCGATGGATTCTGGCTCTCCTTGTTTAGATAGTCCCAATTCCAACCCTTCGCTTTCAAGACCCAAGTCATTTTCCGAGGCGGTGGCTAATGCTGGTATCCCCATCAATGCGAGCGCAAGGTTTTCACTTTCAAATTCAAATGAAGCCGGCGAATCCGATAAGATCACTGGAGTTGCTCCGCTATCTTTTTCTGTTTCTCCTAATCCAGAAATGCTAGTGGAAATTGGTAAGGAAAAGAATAGGTTAAGAAACTCTGCCATTTTCTTTTCTGTTGTTGAAGTGGATAAATGTCCTCCTAGGAAATTTCTTGACGACTGGTTCCATAACTATTGGAACCTGAAACTTGGCTATCATATTTCATTTTTTCGACAGATACAGAAAGGTCTGTTTGTTATATTTTTTGCTAACCATGAAGCCCAAGCTGAAGTTCTTAAAAAACAATACTGGTCTGTGGGCTCTACCTCTTTTCGCGCATTGGCTTGGTCTCCCGAGGCCATACATGAGGAAGTCCTTGCGCTTTCAGCCCCTCGTTAGATTCTGGTAAAACAAATCCTGCCTTTTCTATGGCGTTTTCTCCCTCAATTGCTTGAACCACTTGGCAAGGTCATCCAAATGGACGATACTATCCGTTTGGTCCCTCATATGGATGCCAGAATTCTTATCTCGCTGAATCCGAGATTTGAAATTCCGTCTAAGATCAACATTTGCATCTCGGAAGACAATTTCTCTTGCCCCATTGATATTCTCGGGGGTCTGAATGCGTGCTTCCTGTGTAGAAGAGAAGGTCATATGAGGAAGGACTGCCCCATCATTAAGAAGAAACCCTCGCCGCCTAAACCCTCGACTACCCAAAATCTGCCAGAAAATGGCAATCCTAACATGAACTCCTCATTGAACAAAACCCCTATTGCTCTAGCTCCCGCTAATCCCTCCCCCCTGTTGACCACCATCACCCCGCCCCCTCCTCTTATCCCCTCCCCCGCTTCTCTCTCGGCTGACTCTTTACCCCTGGTGAATACTGATCATAATTTTGGGCCCCTAACCTTGACCAAAGTCTCCAACAAACGCAGATGGAAGTCTAATAAGCAATCCAATTCATCTTTAGAGAACCCCCTTTCCCTTTGCCCTCAGCCCTCCTCAGTTTCAAACTGCTTCAGCGAAGTTGCAGGCAAAGAAACCCTAAGTATCTCCCACCCCTCTTGTTTAACCCTCATGGACCACCCAGCCAGATGCTCTGACCTGCATCCTCCTCAGAGCTTCCCCCCTAAAGTCTTTTGCAAGATTGGTGATGACTGCTTGCTCGAGGTCATCCCCGCCAGCAACTACTCCTCTGTCTCTAATGTTCACACCGAAAAACATATCATGGACATGAACTTTTTGTCCCCTGATGAATCTAATAATGAAGATGAGTTTAAAGATGCCTGCCCCATATCTAAACACAGGGGAAGGCGATTAGGCTCCAAGAATAAGAACCCCTCCAAGAAATTGCTAAGGTACATTCATAACAATGTCTTGGCCCAAACTCAGGGACCCACTGAAAATTGTTCTCCCCCTCCGAATGTTTCCTCATGAATTGCATTTCATGGAATATTAGGGGTTTGGAATCCCCTAACAGAAGATGGATCATTAAACGGTTTCTTGACACCTGCAATTCCATGGATTTCCTAATGCTGCAAGAAATTAAGGCTATTGGATACACTCTGGATTCCAATCTCAATTTTCTTTGGAAAGATGCCATCAAGTTCTATACCAACCACCACAAGGGTAGGGGTGGGGTTGCCCTTCTGATCAGCTCCAGATGGGAGAAGTACATCTCTAATAATGGGGTCTCCCCCTGCAACAGAGCGGTGTGGGTTACTATGAATCTCAATAATAATGTTTTTGGCATATGCTCTATCTATTCCTCGAATGACTTCAAGGAGCGTGCGAATCTTTGGGACTGGTTAGCTGCCCTTCCTAATATCCCCTGGCTTGTGGGGGGGATTTCAACATGATTGAATCCCAAGAGGACAAACTTGGAGGCCTTCTGTTTGCTTGGAAAGACCTGGAGAAAGTGCATTGGAATAGAATGATAAATTCTAAACACCTCTTTGATCCCCTGGCTGGTACTAAGGATACGAATCCTAGAATTTGGTATACTTGGTGTAATTTCCAACAGGGTCCCTCCAGAATTTACTCCAGACTCGACCGCTTCTACATTAATAAAAACTTCTTTTCTTTTCTGCCTGATAAACTTGGACACTCTGTCCTCGTTACCCCCACCTCCCTCTCCGATCACCATCCCATCTCCACCTACATTAGAATTAACAACTCTCCTATCCACTGCAAGGGCTCCAATCCTAAGTTTTTTCTTAACACTAGCCTCCTGAAAGATGAAGACACTCTTGCTGCCATACACATCATCAAACTCATTAATAGAAATAACCTTCCCACCAGCTCTCATCTTGATAGATGGAACAGGAACATTCTTGCTTGGCAGAATCTGCTAAAGACCATTGGGCAAAAAAGAGCTAAAGATTATAGATTTGCCAAAAAATGTCTCTCCTCCGATCTCTAGATAGCTGAAATCAACATTCAAGCCAACCCTTCAAACTGTGACCTCATCTCCCATGTTGTCAAAGCCAAGGATGCCCTTAGACAACACCAACAGTTTAAAATTAATGGAGCTAAGATCAGGTCCCGTGTGCACTGGCTGCAATATGGTGATAGGGGTTCTAAATTCTTCTTTAACTTCCTTAAACACAAACAAACTAACGAAACTATAGAGAGAATTGTTGTTGACAACCATGAGATAACTGGGCTCGATAACATCAAAGAGGCCTTTGTTAATTTTTATCAAAATCTTTTTGCTTCTGAAGATTCGGAGGAGGCTTCCTCCCTTAGACAACAAGTTTGCTCCCTCATCCCTAACAGAATCTCCACTGATGAAGCCAACCAGCTGTCCAAATATTTCTCCCTGGAGGAAATTGAAAAAGCTATTAATTCTCTTAGTAATGACAAGGCCCCGGGTCCTGATGGTCTCCCGGCTGAGTTCTATAAGGCTAACATTGATTAGATCTGCCGAGATCTCCATGATCTGTACTCGGAGGCCCTTGTTAGGGGTTCCATGGGCTGCTCCATCAATAGGGGTATTATTAAGCTGATCCCCAAGGATGGAGACAAAGCGCTCATAAAAAATTGGAGACCTATTACCCTCCTCAATGTCTCATACAAAATTTTTGCCAAACTCCTGGCGCTGAGAATTGAGAATATCCTGCCCAAGTTTATTTGTTCTACCCAGACTGGTTTCATCAAAGGTAGATTTATTCTTGAAACCCTAATTACTAGTTGGGAAGCCATGAATTGGTCCAATTACTCCTAGCAAAACTCTGCCATGTTCCTTCTGGATTTTGAAAAAGCCTATGATAGGGTGGAATGGAGCTTCATCACCATGATGCTTGAGGCCTTCGGCTTTCCTAGGAAGTTTTGCAATTTTGTTAATATATTACTCAAAGATGCCTCTGCCTAGATTGATGTTAACAGATCCCTCTCTACCTCTTTCCCCCTTGGAAAATCTATCAGACAAGGCTGCCCCTTGGCCCCTGCCCTCTTTGTTATTGCTTCTGAAGCCCTGTTCTACATCCTGAGGGATAACTCTTTCTCCCCTACTGTCAAAGGCATAACTCTCCCCAACAACGAAGAGCTCCTAAATTGCCAATTTGCTGATGATACTGCTATCTTCTTTGAAGCCAGGCCTGATAACTTTGAGGCTCTAACCTCCAAACTCAACCTATTTTGTAATATCTTTGGGGCACGGTTGTCCCACTCCAAGTCTGTCTGCCTTGGTTGGGATGAGCTGCCCCCTGACTGGTTTAAAGTTTATGATTTTCAGTGGGGTGGTCCGCACAAAATTGTGCGCTACCTGGGCATACCCTTCTCTATAGATCCTTCCCTTAAAGACATGTGGTCGTGGGTCAAAGACAAGATCACTAAGAAGTTGAGTAAGTGGCACAACAGAGCTTTATCCTTGGCTGGCAGAATTCAAGTCTGTCAAAAAATTCTCTCCTCTTATAACATCTATTATTCCTCAGCCTGGATGTTCAGCAATTATCAAATCTTAGAAATTCAAAAGGCCATCAGGAATTTTCTCTGGTCTGATGGAAAAGGTAAAAAAAAAATGCACGCTGTTAAATGGGAGTGGTGCCATATAAATAAACTCCTTGGGGGCCTTGGTTTGAAGGATCTTAAGCTCCAAGGGATTGCCCTGGCTACCAAGTGGATCTTTCACTCACTTGATGGCAATGATCCTTGGAAGGTTCTTGTTAGGAGCAACATTGAAAGAGGATTCCCCAAAAATGCGAAGTCCTGAAAAAATCTTCCGCTTATTGATCTTGTTATTGGCAACTTTCCTGTTCTCGTTCAAGGATCTGCTGTCTTTAGATCCATTTGGAAAGCCTGGGACCAGGTTAAAAATTATGTTTCTAACAAGACCTTCCATGATGATAGTCATCTTTTTGGTGAAAGGTCCATTTGGTGGAACTTACGTTCCTCTAGCAAACCCCTTGCCCTCTCCCAAGGCTGCTCTGCTAGACACTGGTTGAATAAAGGCATATCCCAATTCGCTAACCTCTTTGAGCATGACGTGTTAATCAGTTGGGAGGATCTTAGGATCAAATTTGACCTCCCCATCTCCCAAAAGAAGACTTATAATATGATTCTCAAGGCCTCCAAGGACCTCCCTTCTTCAAGTCATGTGGATTCTCATAGGTTCTTAGGCTGTAAATGGTCGGATGGAACTATGTTATCCAAGATCAAAGCCAAGAACATCTACAATGTTATTGGTCATTCGGAAGCAATCATTGATCATGTCAATTCTGTTTGGTACTCCACCTTGGACGCCCGTGCTTGGAAGAAGTACTTTGATCTTCTGTGGAAAGGTCCCACTGAGCTGAAGCTTAAGTGTTTTAACTGGCTCTTGCTTCTTGATAGACTTCCTATTAGAAAAGACAACGCTGCGACTGATTACTGTAATTTCTATAGGCTCCCCGAAACTGCTAGACACATTTTTCTTGACTGTATCTTTGCGAAGGAAATTTGGCTTATGTTTGGCATTACTTATCCTATGATCTTCAATATTCTTGATATTGTTACTGGTCATATTGATGGTCTGAAGCATGATTCTAATTTGTTTTGGAAGATTCTCTCCTCTAACATTTTATGGCAAATCTGGAAGAGCAGAAACGAAGAAAGATATAAAAATAACCCCCGTGCTCTTACTGAGTCTTTTCGAAAACTCACTTTCTTTAAAAAAATTTTGCAGGTGCGAACTACCATGATAATTGAAAGGCAAAAGCTCAAGAGATTCCTGAAGAATGGATATGCCACCTTCTTCATCTATGAGATGAAGGGCGGCTACACTTGGAGGGAGACCTTAAATAACCTGCAGCTATTCGAGAACACTTGTAAGATGCTCTCTCAAGAGGTGAAAAACAACAAGAGCTCCAACAAGGACCAGATTCTTATGCTTGCGCAGATCCAGGAGATGAAATGCATTGTCTGGATGGAAGGTGCTAAAGGGTGGACTGCCTGGGTTGACAAACTTGATGGCATCCTTCATTAGTTCCTTGGTCACCTTGTACTCTGTTTTGCACTTTTTGTATCGGTTATGCAAAGTTGTAACGGTTATGTAAAGTTGTATCAGTTTTGTACAGTTGTTTTGCTCCAGATCTGAGGCTAGGCATCTCTTGAGCTGAACGTTTCGCTCTTTGGAGTTTTTTGTATTTCCTGTGACCCCCTTATACTTAATATAAAAAAAAAAAAATTAAGTGTAATGTAATTTTTGTATTTTGATGAAGTTGAATGGTTTTGAACAAGTACACTAAAAATCAAGTCTTGCTAAGTGCAATGTCTTGAAGCCAAATGAGATGAGGTGGCTACTTTGGCCAAATGAATACCCCTCAATTCTTAACTATCGTCTAAGAGATTTCAACCTAAAACTCATACTCCCTCTAATGTATTTATAGAGCAAAATTCATACTCCCTCTAACATGTTTATATAGCAAAACTTGTGCCCCTTTTCTCCCTACCATTTCAAGCCACTTTCGCATTTCAAACTTGCAACTTGGAAGTCAATAATAATGTTGTGTCCAACAACCTATGTTTATATATCAAAACAATTAGGACCACAACTACCATTTATAGGTGTTTAAACACGAATTACAATTTGAATGGTTACTAACTAACTAAGGCATGATGTTTTCTATTAAGATTTATTCATCTTTTACTCTTGTATTTTTCCTACACTATGGTCTATTGAGGAAACTAACTCAAAAAAAAATTACAAGCATTTTTTTATAGAAATATTAAGTGGAAGTAAAAAATTTAATGAGAAGTCACAAAAATTGTAATATGATTTGGTTTTGCTACTAGGGGAGAGGGTCCAGTAGTCGTGCACCCTAACTTTGCGCTTCTAATTATCCTATGTCAAAATTTCAAATCACTCCCAATTTTTTACAGCAACTTACTTGGCAAGTTCTCTGCTTATAACTAAGGTTTCAGGGCCACATCATCAAATATGATGCCACATCAGCATGCGTTTTTGTCAAGGTGTCCAAAAAGGCCCCAAAAAATAGTGAGACCAATTCTCGTGCATTACAACATGAGTAGTTGAGCGCTGATATGGTATCACATGATTGGTTGCTTTTTAGATCAAAAGCATACATTTTGTTTAATTATGGGTAGTCAAATCACAACTATTGGACATTATATAAACGACTATTGAGTATTATATTTACGATTGGGTGCGCGACTATTGGACCCCGCATGACTATTGGGCCCTCTCCCCTATTGGGACAACTTTGTAAATGTGTTAGTTTTGTTGTTGGTGCAGTTTTGTAATTGTTTTAATTTTGATGCTATTGATGCAACTATGTTGTGTAAATGGTAACTTTTCACCATCTTTCGATACAACAAAAGAAAAAAAGTTTAGGAATATATATATACACCTCATAGACATAAAAGTTTTGAATTGATATATTATTAATGCAATATTTGATTGATCATAAGTAAGGGTTTAGTCTAATTATCATACATGTTTGTAGTATATTGACTACAAATGAATCTTGTGAAAATTACAATTTCATAAATCTTAAAGAATAAACTCAAATCTAAGCTTAGGGATAAATGTTAACTTAGAATCAACAAGCTAAGACTCATACTCAAATACTGCACAATTGAGTACCAATTCATAAGAGAGGGTGTTTTTTCTTCACTTTAAGCTCTAATAGACCTAGATAATTGTTAAGTACAAGACAATTAAAAACAATGCTCAATAAGCTTAATATATTAGGCCTTCAAATAAACCAACCCTATATACAAGAAAATTCCAAAAATATGTTAATAAACCTCTAGTGTACTAGTTTATCAATGCTAATACATAATAACCTCTTTTAGACAAAAATATAAATATTGTGTACAAGCCAAGATATAAGCAAAGTTTTATCCTAAGTGTTCTTTACAACTCCAAAAACAACATACATAATTATTGTACAAAATAGTAAAACACATCCCTTTAAAGACATTTCTAACATTGACTCTCATATGATATTACAAAACATAGAGGTAATAGGCTATTCATTATCACCTAAACAATTAACACTTAAACTAATGTGAAAGAAATTGTTCTATGAATTTAAATTTATTTTGGTGGAAGAATTAATATCTGGAGGTGTTTTGATCCTATACAATGACAAAATTAAGCTTAAAATTTAAACACAAGTAAGATGTGCAAATCTCATGTTTATCATCATAATATGATTTGAGAATAAACAAAGATTAAGGTAGGTACTAAAATTTTTATAAGCTGTAGTTATATATTTATTCAAATACACTCCTTATTTATCAAAGAGCTGAACAATATTATAAATTTCATATAAAACCCTCCAACAAAAATAAACTAGCAATCGCACCTTGGTGTGCAATGGGTATGCCAAAGAGGTGTGGAAGGTCATTTTGGAAAAAAAAAAAAGTCTATTTTTTGGGTACATTTGTGTAGTACATGAGGTCAATTCTGGAGTAGAAGAAAAATATGGAGCGCTTTGACCCTTTTTTTTGTCTTAAGTGTTGTTGTGGAGAGCACATCATATAAAGTTGCCCAAGTGGAACAACACATTTTCGTTCTCTTTCTCATAGTTTCATAATCACGGATAGGAATACCTCCAATCAATTTCAATTGACCGTAGTCAACGAAGATTGATCTTGAGATATTATATATTCATCTATATCATAATGAGTACCTTATGTTAATTTGGTGTCAATTGAATCAATAGCATCAACATTACTCTATGGCCTTCTACTATTTCATCGAGCAGCTTGTTGCTCATCTTTTTTTGTAAAGTGAATGATATGTCCCATGTATCTCTTTGCTCAAGCCGGTGAAGCCCTAGATTTACAAGGCCTTTTATCATTCAAGAAATCCATATCCAGAGACCCCATGAATGCTTTGTTTGCCTATTGCAATTGGTCTAGCATAGTCTGTGATTCGCTAAACAATGTTGTTTCCATCACATTTGTCAACAAGAAGCTGGAAGGAGACATTTCCCTTGCCATTCCAAATATCTCACCAAGTTCCAATTGAGTCACCAAATGTGTGGAAGATTTCCTTCAAATCGAAAGAGGGCTTGTTTATGGTTATTGGTCATGTCCTTTGGCTTGTCTAATGCACCTATCAATTTCATGTGAATGATGAATGACATACTTTTATCTTTTAGTAATTCCTTCATTGATGTTTATTTAGCTTAATTGAACTATGTTTCCTTCTTTTTATGATTTATTTTAAACTTAGCCATCTTCATCAACCTTTAGATTAAGAATACTACTAAAAAAGTTTTATCATATTATGTTTGCTTACTCACCTTTGAATTTGACATGAATCATTTAAGTGATAGCCACTTTGGCAACGGTTTTTTCCTTGGCTTTCCCCATTCTACAATGGCAATAACTACTTACTTTTTTCTTTGTTGTGGTTTTGTTAAGATAGGGTACCATTCAAGACTATTTTATCATTACTAAATTGCAACACAACTTAACTTTGATGCATTTTTCCTGACATTGCCCTTGCCATTGTAAATATCTCAAATCTAAATTCTCTGGACTTAGATACAAATTCTTTTCATGGGACCATTCCTCTTCAACTTACGTATCATGTTCTCTTCGGCAATAATCTCACAAGAAGCATTCCTTCAAGCTTGGGGAAATTATCTGGTCTAGAGTATTTGGACTTGGGAAACAATTATTTGGAAGGTAGCCTACCTGACACCATCGTCAACTACACCAATTTATCAGTTGTCATTTTATCTGTCAATAATCTTATAGGTGAACTTCCTTCCGCTCTTGGAAATTTGGTAATCTACAATATTTCCTTGCTTATAAAAACTATTTCACTAGTAGCATACCTCCTTCCCTAGCTAAATGCATTGGTTGATAGTCTTAGATAAACATTTTCATTAAAGATCAAATATTCAACTAATTGGGTTTCAAAGTGCATTGTTAAAAATTAGGGGTTTTATTGCAATGAAAGATGATTTTTTGAAGGATTGGGATGAGGATTCTATAAACCTACCAAATAGTTTATGGAAGCCTCTTGAACTTATGGGAATTTTGATTTTTGGGAACTGTATTTTGTGTGGTGTATTTCAGGAGGAGAGTTAGAACACTAGGGATGGAACTATAGATATTTATGGAAAGCCTTCGGTTAGGCAAAATACAGGGGATGGAGGCCTTGTCCCTTTATTTTAGGTATGTCTTCATGTCCAGCTGAAATTCAAATGTATCTAGCTAGCTTTTGATAAATTATAGAATGTTCATAGCCTGAATTTTGGGAACTATGGCATTAGTTAGTACTTGATCCTTTAATTTTTTCCTTGAGGCATAATGTTATTTCACTATTTAAAACATGTTCATACATCTGTTACATAATGGAGCATATAACTTTGTACTTGTGGATATTGGCCCTTTACCAAAAGAACAAATCATAATCTTCAGCAAGGTACCTACTTTCCTTCTATAGATGGACTTTCCATAGTGTTAAAACACTGAAAATAAGTGAGAAATGGTGCTCATAAGAAAAAATACTGAAAAGTTGTCTGCCATTGGATGTAAACAGTATAGAGTGCACTCCCCTATTCAGTCAATTCTTCTGCCAACATTTTCAACTGCCTATTTTAACATTTGATTTTATTTCTAATGATTTACAGGAATTGAGTGTTGCTTGGCATACTTTGGAATCAGTATAAATTTAGTGACTTATTTGACAACAATTTTAAATCAGGGGAATGTAACTGCAGCTAAAAATGCAACTATCTGGTCAAGCACATGCTATCTGACAGCACCACTGGGAGTAGTTTTGGTTGTTGCATATTGGGGAAGATATTGGACTATTGTTGTTTTTTCATCAATTTATTTTGTGGTATGCGAACTACACATGGAATTGGACCATTGATGAATAACACAAAACTCTATTGAAACGTGAATCCACATGTGAACCAAAGACCAGTTTAAATTTTCTTTAGAAAGTTTGATTCTTTCAAATTTTAGTTTTCAAAACTTTTTGTGGCCATTTTGATCTCCTTGGTCATTTCTTATTGCTAGAACTATTGTTTAGAATAAGCCACTTATAATTGTAACATAATTTTTACAAGGAATGGCTACTTTAACTGTTCCAGCCTCTGTTTGTATAGGTGATGTATGTCCAGCAACAACTATAGTTCAATCCACTGTACTTTTACTCAATCTTTACCTGATTGCATTAGGAACAATAGGCATCAAGCCTTGTGTTTCCTCTTCTAGGGCGGACCAATTTGATGACACCAATTCAACGGAAAGAAGTAAAAAGCGGTCTTTCTTCAATTGGTTTTATTTCTCAATCAATGTTGGTGTACTTGTTTCAAGTGGCATTCTTGTGTGGGTCCAAGACAATGTTGGGTTGGGATGGGGAATTGGAATTCCTACAACATTTATGGCATTAGCCATAAGGTGTTTCTTTTTAGAGGCACCACTATATAGATTCCAAAAATATGGAGGCAGTCCATTGACACGAATATGCCAAGTTGTGGTTGCATTACTGCACAAATTGCAAAACAAAGTTCCTCAAGAAAGTTCACTCCTCTATGAGATAAAAGATAAGCATTCTGCAATTCAAGGAAGTCGAAAGGTGGAACATACTAATGAATTCCAGTATGTCTCTTGTCCATATTACCATGGTTTTTGTGTGTTATTGTCCTTTGTATTTAAAAAATAAAATAAAATTATTTCTTGATCCTTTGTATTTTTCTCATTCAACACTGCTTCAAAATGATTTAGGCAGCCAAAAAAAATAAAAATTATTTATTTTTTGTATATGTTGTTTATCAGCGCTGACAGCCTCAGCTTGTCAAACTCGTCCTCTTTGTTGAAATCATATTTTAACTTACAAATAGTATGAGTTATCAGTTGCCCTAGGGACAAACCTATTTCCCATATTTAAATCACTTTATCTCTCTAACCCACATTTCCTATCATATGTATACATCATAGTTTGCAAGAAAATTCATTAGAGAAACATGGATTTGTTTCCAAATGCCAAAATTTCTGGTGACGAAAATTCTTCCCTATTCCTACAATTTCTGACGACTATATATATAATCTTGCTACATTCATTTGTGTACCCTAACTTGTTTATGGTCTCCTCTCTATTCTTGTCCTCGTAATTTGGATGGTGTCCCTTCCCATCCTATATGATATAGACAAATGATGTTATTTTCCACCTTTGTACAACTTCTAGCATTGGCCATCCTTTAATATTAATTTTCTTTTGCCTACAAAAAAAAATTTAGTTGAAAATTCGATAGTTTACAATGCATAAAATAAATTTGACATGTCGGGAGCAATTGAAAAATATAACTTGGTTGATAATGGGCATAAAATTAAAATATTTGCAGTTTTCTTGACAAAGTGGCTACCATAACAAATGAATATGTTCAGAGTGGTGGTAGTTCAAATCCTTGGAAACTATGTACTGTGACCCAAGTGGAGGAGCTAAAGATTTTGGTTCAGTTTATTTCCCATATGGGATACTGGTATTGTATTTTATGTTGTTTATGCTCAGATTTCTACAATGTTTGTGGAACAGGGCATGACCATGGACACCAACATTGGTTCTTTCAAAATTCCTCCAGCATCATTGTCTATATTTGATATGCTGAGTGTCATGATATGGATTCTAGTTTATGATTGTCTGATTGTGCCCATTGTTCGCAAGTACAATGGAAATGAAAGGGGGTTTACCGAACTGCGCATGGGCATTGGACTGGTTGTATCAATATTGTCTATGGCAGTAGCTGCCTTGGTTGAAATCAAGCGTCTGGATATAGTCACAACTCATAACTTGGTTCCAATGAGTATCTTGTGTTAGATCCCCCAATACTTGATAGGTGTTGCAGAAGTCTTCTTCTTTATAGGACAAATAGAGTTTTTCTTCATGACACCTAATAAGCTATTTGAGGCATTCTGTCAAACAGTTCACGTGCCTTTTATTTGCTTCCACATTTTGCATACATCTCTACCAGAGCATTTGCAACTATAATATCTAAAAAAGTCATCCTCATTTCTATGCCAACAAACATTATTATGTTCACGCAAGCAAGTTTTGGGTGGTGCAGAATGTCTACTGAGGTAAAGGGGAAATTTTAAAATATTTATATGATTCAACAAAAAGACAAACAAAAGCAAAATAAACCCCAAGTTGAGCAATATATAGAACTTATTACCCATTTTACCCAATTCAGGTTTTCCCATTTTCCCAATTCAAGAAAACAAATTGTAATTTGCAACTTCCTCAATTGATATGCATACCCCTCGAAGGCCCACTCCCCCTAAACCTACTCTGTAAGAATAGGGTTACTAATAACTATATCAATATAAAAGGTTGTTGACATGCCCTAAAACTTGCACGGGAAGCAAGTTATATGGGAACAAATTATGTGTGTTACATATACAAAACGCCAAGTTAAATAAGAACAAATTTTAGAGTTGCCATCCTGAATCTCAGTTTTCAAAAACCCTTATTTGCGAGGTAAACAAATATAAGATAATAAAAATAGCTTAGATTTGCATTTGTTGAATGTGGGCATTCCCAAAATTAAAAAACTAACAAAAGGGTACCCAAATTTACCTTGCACTAGCTAGAAATAGTTTTGTGTGGCATTGCAAAGATATCCATGAAGACATCGTCACCAAAAACCAATCGGTCTTTTTTTTTTTTCACATTAGTATCTATTTGTAATTTGTGAAAGGCATTCACTGCCATTGTTGGGAAATAACGTCAAATTTTGACATTTCTATCAGAAATAGATGCTCAGAATTTCATGAACTTCTTTCCGTAATGGAAAAAGTGATGAACATATTCAATGTCTGCCGGTGACCAATAAACAATGAAATAGAAAAAAACTCGTCAAAATTCAACCGTTCATATAAATGCAAACGTCGTATATTATATTGATACGATGTATTAATGAACTAGAAAAAAATTATTTTATTATAACTCTATATATTCTCAAATCAAAAATCAAAAATCAAAATCAAAATATAATTAATATTTATACAGATTTTATATTTTCACATTAATTAAAAATATTGACCCACAACTTTTGCTCAATCATATCCACCCACACTATCAACAATATAGATCATCCATTATCAGCGGCAGCCATAAAATAATAAATCAAAAATATCGTAAAGCGAACAGAAAGTGAGGATGGTTACTTACCCCTGAGTTAGATCCATGGACCAGCCTGAGCGTTTAAAGATCTCCAAAAGGGCATTCTTCCACCCGTCAATCTCTTCTCTTGTGTATCGATCTGAATGGCCATAATATTTACGAAATGACTGGTTGTAGGGACTGGAGTCACTCAAAGGGTATCTAACATGAGTTGGATCCACATCATAAAATAGAGGAATAATCAAGGCAGGGGTGCTCAACATTGCAGCGGCCTCCTTCAGACACCAAGCTGAGCCTGCATATCCTTTGGAAAATATAGGAATGCGTACGGCACTGCTCTCGATTGCTCTTTCCAAGCTCTGATCAATTATTTCGCCCTTTTTCAATTTATCGGAGTCAATGAAGACATTGAGTCCTGCTGCAGAAAGAGCTTGAAAGAGATGATCGACCAGAGTCTTCCTCACATCTGGTCCCCTGAAACTCAGAAACACATGATACCTTTTATCGCTTTGGAAGGCAAGTCTAGGTGTCGGGGGCTGGTATCTGTCAAAGGCAGGCGTTGAAGTAGAAGTAGATGCCATTGTTGATTTTTGTAGCTAGAAAAGTGGGATATGGATTTGCTTTAAAGCAACTCAAGATAAGATTTGCTTTAAATCAATTCGAGTTGGATTTTTAGCAATAACAGGATTTTTATTCTTTAAATAGAATGTTTATGAGTTTGTGAGGATAAGATAAATCTAAGAGTGGGATTTTATTCTTTAATAGAATGTTTCCGAGTTTGTGAGGATCAGATAAATCCTAGAGTGATTTTATGTGTAAATAAAGCAAAGAAAGGCGGAAAGATTCTTCCGGTAATTTCAAGTAAAGTAGCTAGGCTCTATAAATATAAGATTGTTGTAGCAAACTCATATTGTATTTTTGAAAGAAAAGTTTGCTGTTAGGCTGAATAGAAGATCCAACATTTGCAGATTTTTCCCTGCATTGGGGTTTCCTGGGTATATCTGTGTTATTGTCTTTTTGTGTTTGGATTCATGTTATTTTTGCTTCCACTGCTATTAGTTGTTAATAAGAATCCCGCTTGCATTAATTTGTTATAAATCGTGATTTCTTCGCGGAATTTATTATTGTGCAATTAATCTGTTGCTGGGTTATAGAAATTAACATGGTATCAGAGCTCTAAACTCTGAATACGAAGCCAAGATTTGTAACGCAAATTTTTAAGAAAAAAAAGTCATCATATTTTCGTCTCCAGTTCTTTTTGTGGCTATGGCAACTAGCGTTCGATACGAGGACAGGCTCGAGGGTGCGTCAAAATTCTTGCAGTGGAAGGTTCGGATTACATCTGTTCTCAAGGAGAACAGGCTATGGACCTATGCTAGCACAGAAGTGACTCCACCAACAAATGATCCTGTTGCCTTAGATTCGCATGAAGTCACAGAGGCCAAAGCTCAGAGGATTATCCTGGATGGAGTAAGAGATCATTTAATTTGTCATTTATCTAAAGACAATCACTAAAGGAGATGCATACACTACAAAATCCCGGATGTTTAATTATCGAGTCGTGAAGATGATGCCTGGGCGACAAATTGCATAATACCAAGCATGTCCAAAGCGAGGTATCCTCCCTATTTATCCGCCGCATAATAAAGTCGTGATGAGCTTGCTGCTATTGGAGAAACGATTAAAGAAGATGAGTTGGTGCGTATAGCCTTGAATGGTTTTTCAAAGCACTGGGAAGTGTTTGTCAAGTGTGTTGTCGGCAGAGATCGGCTACCTGATTGGGCAAGACTTTGGGATGATTTTGTTCAGGAGGAGATCCGCGAAGGTGCTCATCGAGGAGATCAGACAAAGAAGGTTCAAGATGAAGAAAATCTTGCTCTTGCAAGCAAGGGTAAGAAGAAGTCCAATAAAGAGCAATCGGAAGGTTCTTCTTCCAAGAGTGGGAAGAAGAAAGATCTGAGCAAGATTAAATGTTTTTGCTGATCAGATGGGTCACTATGCCAATCAATGTTCGAATAAAAAAAATAAGGACAAGCAGAAGAAGCAATTTGTTGCTACAACAGAGGTGGACGAGTTTGCATCACGATTTGAAAATGAGTTTTCGCTCATTGCCTGTCTCTCAAGTTCAATTTCCAACAGGGTATGGTATATTGACAGTGGGGCTTCTCGCCACATGACGGGAGTCAAAGAATGTTTCACCAAGTTGGAGGAGAAGAAGCTGGATTTCTATATTGAGCTCGGAGACAATGCCAAGTACCATGCAACTGGTATTGGCATCATCAAGTTTCAGAGGGAGTCTGGCAAACCTTTGTTGGGGAAGATGTGTTGTATGTCCCTGGCATGACAAAGAATTTAATCTCAGTTTCTGCCTTGGAAGACAAGGGTTACATCGTGACCTTTGAGAGGGGAAAAGTCTATATTCGTCCCAAAGATTCCAAGATTGCAAAAGTGATTGGTGTCAGGCATGGTAGCTTGTTTCGGTTACAGTTTGAGCCAGCACATGCATTGGTTAGTGTCGGTGAAGGGATGTGAGAATTGTGGCATAGATGATGGCTCACCTTCATGGAGCACTTAATATTCTTAAGGAAGAAGTAATGGCTGCCCTCGATGAAGACGTAGTGCCATGAGGTGCAAGGGTTGTGCTCTTGGAAAATATGCCAAGACCAATTTTCCAAGCAGCGATACTAGATCTAAATGGATTTTGGATCTTGTACACTCCGATGTGTGTGGACCTATGTCAACAACATCCTTGAATGGATATGAGTATTATGTTACCTTCATTGATGATTTCTCTAGGAAGACGTGGATATACTTCATGAAGAATAAGCATGAGGTCTTCGAGGGTTCGCAAAGGAGTTTAAGGCCTTTCGTGGAGAACCAAACCGAAGAAGACCAAGATAATCGAGGGTCCTGATAAATGCGGGAGGCGAGTATACCTCTAACGCCTTCAAAGACTTTTGTGCTCGAAGGTACCGCGAAAGTTATTGATAGTTCCGGCATGTCCCCTCAAATGTAATGGAAGGTTTAACGGAAAATAGCTATAGTTGAGCAATTTCATACTATGCTTCATGATCAGGATCCGCCTTGGTTCTTATGGGCAGAAGCTTGCAACACAGCTGTGTATTTGCAGAATAGGAGCCCTCACAAAGTGTTGGGCAAATTGACTCCAGAAGAGGCGTTCACTGGTAAGAAACCAGATTTGGGGCACATTCGCATCTTTGGATGCCTTGTGTATTGTCACATTCCTATTGAGAAGAGAACCAAGTTGGAACCTACTGCAGAGAAGGGTATACTTGTTGGGTACAGTGAAACTTCTAAGGCTTATCGGGTTTATATTCCTGCTCTCAGGAAAATAGTGGTTCGCAGAGATGTGAAGTTTGAGGAAGAGAGGGCTCTTCAGAAGTCAAGTAACTTGATGAATAAGGAGGAACAAACATCCACAGTGGAGGTAGCACAAATTCCTCAAACTTCAGTCACACAAGCTGGAGAGCAGAACAAGTAGGATGATCAGATAGAGGAACGAATAATTCCTCAGCCTCAGATTCCTATTAGTGAGAAGAGGAGAAACAAGGCAGCTGAGCAAACATTAAGAGAGGCTCAAGAATATGTAGGTGATCCTCAAGATTCAGTCAGAAAAAGAAGGGCTCCCAGATGTTATTCAGATTATGTGGCACTTATGAGTGAATTAATTGAAGTAGAGCCTTCCAGCTTTCAGGAGGCATCCAAGCACCAAGTGTGGAGAGATGCGGGTAGCTATATTCCATCATGAAGAACAATGTGTGGGAGGTAGTACCAAGACCAGAAGATAAGTCTGTGGTGGGCTCGAGATGGCTATATAAGATTAAGCATGCTGCAGATGGTAGTGTGGAAAAGTTCAAAGCCCGATTTGTGGCAAAGGGGTTTTCTCAGAAGGAGGGAGTCGACTATGATGAGACTTTTGCTCCAGTAGCCAGGTACTCATCCATAAGAGCTATCATTTCTATAGCAGCTCAGATGGGTTGGAGGATTCATCAGATGGATGTAAAGACGACTTTCCTCAACGGAGTGATTGAGGAAGAGATTTACATAGAGCAACTAGAAGGGTTTGAAGCACATGAGAGGGATTCTCATGTATGCAGATTGAAAAGAGCATTGTATGGACTCAAGCAGGCTCCCAGGGCGTGGTATTCACGTATTGATAGTTATTTGCAGAGTGTGGGCTTCATTAAGAGTGAGGCAGATTCAAACTTGTACTATGTTCAGGTGAAGGGTGAACTTCTCATATTGTTGTTATATGTTGATGACCTATTTCTCACAGGGTCAGAGGAGCTCATAGCACATTGCAAGCGGGATCTTGCAGGAGAGTTTGAGATGAAGGACTTGGGGTTACTTTACTACTTCGATTGGTGCTTTCGTGGCGTAAAGAGGGAGATCTTCCTGGCCGCTACTTTAATTGATATCTTGAAGCGATTTAGGATGGAAAAATGTAAGCCTATGTCAACATCACTTGTGACGAATTGGAAGAAGATTGATGCTTATAGATTAAAGGTAGTGGACCCAACTTTATATAGACAGCTGATAGGCTCTCTTATGTATCTGGTCAACACCGGGCCGCATTACTCTGCTCTTTTGCGTGCTGAACTCACTCAGCCTAGTTTATGGTGGAACCTTAAACATGCACCGGATATCGCTGCCATGTTTTGGCGATATCTCCGGCGGGCATAGTTGACTGCGGGCTTCGAAGTATGTTCCAGGATGAGGAAGCCTACGGGTTACCATGCGCATTGGGCGATAACCCCATCGAAGCGAGTTAATTTCAAGGTGCGCTTAGCTTGGGATCAGAGCGCTTCTTGGCATGCCAGAAATGTATCGGGCCAGACCAGCTCCTCGCAGAGGTCAGTATATGGCAGCCAAGATGGCTAAGCATGTGAGGCTATCCGCTCGAAACTCTACCGGCCTTTAACCGATTGATCCTACAGTCATTTACTGTGATAATCAGAGTTGCATCAAACTCTCTGAGAATCCAATGTTTCATGACAAGTCAAAGCACATTGAGATCAAGTACCACTTCATCAGAGATTGTGTGGAGAAGGGGATAGTGAAGCTCAATTACATTCCTACGGACGAACAGATAGCAGATATCCTGACGAAGGCCTTGATGAAGAGCAAGTTTGAATTCTTCAGGGACAAGTTGGGTGTAGTGCAGAACACTTTCCTCGCTAAGAGGGAGTGTTGATTTTTGTAGCTAGAAAAGTGGGATATGGATTTGCTTTAAAGCAACTCAAGATAAGATTTGCTTTAAATCAATTCGAGTTGGATTTTTAGCAACAACAGGATTTTTATTCTTTAAATAGAATGTTTCTGAGTTTGTGAGGATAAGATAAATCTAAGAGTGGGATTTTATTCTTTAATAGAATGTTTCCGAGTTTGTGAGGATAAGATAAATCCTAGAGTGATTTTATGTGTAAATAAAGCCAAAGAAAGCAAGGAAAGATTCTTTCCTTGCACGCTAAGTAAAGCAGCTAGGCTCTATAAATACAAGATTGATGTAGCAAACTCATATTGTATTTTTGAAAGAAAAGTTTGTTGTTAGGCTGAATAGAAGATCCAACATTTGCAGGTTTTTCCCCGCATTGGGGTTTCCTGGGTATATCTGTGTTATTGTCTTTTTGTGTTTGGCTTGATGTTATTTTTGCTTCCGCTGTTATTAGTTGTTAATTAACCCAGTTGTATTAATTGTTATAAATCAGATTTCTTTCTGTGAATTTATTGTGCAATTAATCTGTTGCTGGGTTATAGAAATTAATAGCCATGAAATTGGATCGGACAGTACATAGACAGAGAAGGAGCAGAAGATAAAGAGCAATGAAAAAGGCTTGTTGAGCAGACGAGAAGGTGAAGGGCAAAGACAAAGAGGGTTTGAGTGGGTGAAAGCCTGTGTCGGAAGGCTCACCAGCGATAGAAAGAAAACACAGGACTCGGGAACCAAAAATTTCAGGTGTTGAACTCAATTACCTACGGATGTTGGAACTCCTCCCACATTCAAATTATAAACTTTCCTTCCAATAGATTGCGTGTTTGCTACGTCATTGCGAAGTATGACACGGCAGGCGTACCTACTTTGATTTAATATTTTCTTCTCTCCCGCCACGAAACTGCTCAGCATTTGCCACAGCAGGCGTGTCCAATTTTATTAATTTAGTTTTTTCTCCACTACAAGAAGTCAGTCAATGCAGCGAGCCCATTTTTATTTATTTAATTTTTCTTTACTCTTATCAATCTGTTTAATATTATTTTTTTAGCTCTTTCAAAAAGATTCCATTGTCCTGTTCTTATCATGAATTAACTTTTATTAATTTAATTTTCCTTTAATTTTATCAATTTGTTTAATATTATTTTATATAACTCTTTCAAAAAATTCCCTTTTCCTGTTAATTTAATTTTCCTTTAGTCTTATCTTTTCAATATTATTTAAAAAAAAAGATTCCATTGCCCTATCCTTATTATGAATTAACTTTTATTAATTTAATTTTCATTTAGTCTTATCAATCTGTTTAATATTATTTTATATAACTCTTTTGAAAAGATTCTATTGTCCTCTTCTTATCATGAATTAGAAAAAAAATAGAGAAATGCAAGTCATTGAGTCTATGTGAAACCCACTAGCCTTGGTGTGCAATGGGTACGCGAAGAGGTGTGGAAGGTCAATTAGGAAACACTTTGGTCCTGTTTTTTTCATATTTGTGCAGCAAACGATTTTGTTTGTGCAACAAAGGTCTTAATAGAGAATTAATAGCTTCAAATCAACTATGCATCCACTTATAGATTCAAACATGATTGCAACAAAACATATGAATTGGGAAGATAATTAGGCTTCATTATTAACAAGCTCGTGTTATGTTTGCAATAGGGAGAGAGGGAGAGAGAGGAATAGAAAGGAGAGATAGAGGGGGGAAGAGCAAGAGAGAGAGAGGAGATAGGAGATAGAGATGGAGAGGAAGACATAGATAGAGATAGAGATGGAGAGGGGGAAGGAGGGATAAAGAGATAAAGAAAGAGGAGATATGGATAGATAGAGATGGAAGAGATAAATATAGAGAGGGAGAGAGAAGGAGAGATAAAAATATAAATATACAAATAGGAAGTGATATATAGAGAGAGGTAGAGAGGGAGAGATATAGGGGTAGAGAGATGGAGAGATAACAAGATAGAGATAAGGGGAGAGATGAAAGAAATATGAATAGAGAGACAAAAAGGCTAAGAGATATAAATATAGAAGTCTAAGAAGAGGGAGAGGGAGAGAGGGAGAGAGATAAATGGATAGAGAGAGGGAGAGATGTCTAGAGATAGAGGGGGGAGAGGAAGATAGAGGTAGAGATGAAGATAGAGAGAGAGAGAGGGAAAGGGGGAGAATTAAATAGAGATAGAAAGAGATATGGCGATAGAGAGGGAGAGATGGAGAAGAAGAGAATCTAGAGAGATATTGATGAAGAGAGATGGAAAGATAGAGATATATATAGTGAGATAGAGAGAGATATATAAGGAAATATAGATAGAGGAGGAGGGTGAAGCCACAATAGTGGTTTACAATTTGATGGAGGAAGGAAAATTGAGAAAAAATGACCCCATGGCAATTTTTTTGATTCTAGGGGTTCGTACGAACTTGAAGGTTCGCACAAACCAAAAATAGGGTTCGAGTGAACCCATTCAGTGCTTTTGCCACCCAAAAAGCAATCAAAATACATGTAATCAAGGTGGTTCGCTCGAACTAGGGTTCACTCAAACCTTGGTTCAGTCGAACCCCTAGGGGTTCAGTCGAACCCCTAAGGGTTCATTCGAACACCCCTAAACCCTTATTCTCCTCCTTAGACATAAACAAAACCTAATTTTTTACACTTCAAAGGTTGGTTTGAGGATCAAAATGGAGGATTCTTCAAAAACCCAACTAGAATCAGGTAGTCCTTAGAATGAGTTATCCAACAAATATAATTTTAATATGTTTTGGTTTCATTATATATTTGTTTTTTAGTTTTATTAAATATAGGCTTTTCATTGAAAATGAAGGTCTATGTTTTGCACATGTGGAAAAATAGCAGATTATCAAAAAAAAATGAAAAATATGAGTGCACCAGTTATTGAAGTCCTTGATCCAACAAAAAAAAGAAAATTGAATTTTGATATATACAAAAAAGGTTACGCGTTATATGGTCGTGCTATGTCTGAATTGTAATTGGTTTGAGTTTGAAACTTGATTAAAGAAAAAATATTCAATAAAAAATTATCTAACCAAGTGGAAGCACTACATATCGCAGTTACAAATCTAAATTCAAAAGAATTATATTTTTATCCTTCATGGAAAAAAATTTATGCATTATACAGTGTGTGTCACTTTTTTAAAATGTTGTTTTCTAAAAAAAATAGTTTTAGTGGGAGATGGAAAAAGAAGTGTAATCTGATTCCAAAAATTTTGAAAAAAATATTTTTAGAATCTAAAGACAAAATGTGACAAGACTCTAGTTTGCATCATCTTCAAATTCCTCATGGTTTAGCCGCTATAGGTCCCCGAATGTGAAGATTTAGTTAAAAATAATAATTTAAGTGTCCAGTTTGGCCAAAAATTGTAAACCACTATTGTGGGATCACCCAAGAGAGAGAGAGAGAGAGATAGAGACAGACAAACAAAGAGAAGGGGATACAGAGAAATAGAGATGGAGAGAGAAATGGGGAGAGATAGATATGGAGAGAGAAATAGGGAGAGAGAGGTAGAGATAGAGAGATAGATAGGGATAGGGACGAAGTGAGGGAGGGAGCAAGTGAGAGATGGGGAGAGATAAAGAGAGGGGGGGATAGAGATGGAGGGAGAGAAGAGGGAAGAGGGAAGGGAGGGAGAGAAGAAGAGGGGGGAGAGGGAGAGATAGTTCAATAAATAGAGAGGGAGAGGGAGAGGGAGAGGGAGAGGGAGATATAGATAGATGATGATACATAGAGATAGAGAGGAATAGCGAAAGAGATAGAGATATGGAGAGAGATAGAGAGATAAGGAGATAGAGAAAGGTGTGGATAGAAAGAGATGCTTAATGTGGTATTAGTGAGATTTTTTTTAAAGATACAAATAAACAGAGAGATAGGGAGGGAGAAATGGGGAGTGTGTGTATATATATAAAGAGAGGGATAGAGAGAGATAGATATACAAATAGATAGAGAGGGAGGGAGAGATCATAAAGGAGAAGTAGAGATATAGAAAGATGGAGTGGTAGGGAGAGAGGGAGAGAGAGGAAGAGATATGGATAGAAAGAGGGAGATATAGGGATAGAAAGAAGGAGATAAAGTGTCTTCAAAAGGACATGACATAAACTAGAATAGACCTAATCTTAAAATGATGGGGAAGGGAAAATTACCCTAGCCCCTCCTCACACACAACCATTAAAATTAAAGATTAAACTACTTGTTTCCTTATTTTTGTCTAGAGTATCTAAGGTGGTCAAGGTAAATTATGTAATACTTAACACATCCCTATCATATTTTTTCATTTATTACATTTGGAAAAAAATGGGGGAGGAAGGATTTCCATTGGATCCTCCTCCTTCACCTCCTGATATTGATGGGTATCTACAACTAAGGAATTGAGAGATAATTCAAATTTTATTGTCCTAGCAATTTTATCTATCTCTTTATGAATTTTATTTTACTTTTCTTGAGGCAATAAAATTTCTACAAATAATAGTAAAAACAAGTTTGGTCAAGTTCATGACATCTTCAACATTGTCATGGAGAAGATAAGTACCTATAGTCAAGGATAACATTGTTACACAAGTGAGAGATATGGAAACAAATACATTTTAGCACCCAAGAGATTGACCAAGGTTAAGGAGAAAGTTGGACATGACCTCCCTAACCCTAAAATAGGGAGCACCATTCATGTACTTGACTAAATTTTCCATATTTGGTTGGCAATTTTCTTCTTAATGTATACTATAAAATTTTCTAGCAATCCTTCTCCACCCAATAGTAGCTTTATGAGCTATTTTTCTCTAGCTTCCTAGCCAAGTTGCCCACCAAAACCATTTTTTCCTTTCTCCACCCTAAATAATATTACATCCTAAGCATAATGCATTAGTCCATATATATTCTTAATGAATCCATGCCTGGATAGAGAACTAATTCTTAGAATAAAGCTAGATGATTAACCATATCGACCCATTTCCACCAAAAGGATAAATGATTTTAACTTGCATGCCAAGTGAACTACATAAAATCTAATAAATGGAGCCCTATTTTATCATTATTATGTAAACCTAGAAGATTAAGGATTAACAATTTTGTGTACCTTAACAACTATCATTCTATTGGCTTATCAAATTTATTATCTATACCTTATTAAGATTTATTATTAATGGAAGATCTCACTCTTAAGAGTGCTTGAGATTTAGATAGGAAATATTTCATCCAATATTCTTGAGATACTCTACTAAAGGTCTTAAGATTGACATCATGATTAGTTGCTTAATTAGAAATTAAACTGTCAATTAAATAAGTATTACTATAAATAATTAGTTTTTTGGCCCGGATAATTAAGGGCCTCTTAATAACTTTCTATGAACCCATCATATTTTAAGTGATGGATTTTATTTCAAATTTTCAAAATTTCTTGAAAAGCTAAATTATTGTTTTAAGCTCAGTATCTAATTTTTTGAGATCTAATCATGGAAAGTGCATGGTAATGATTTAATCATGGAAACACCAGTCGTTGCTATCATCCACATAAAAAATCATCTAATTTTAACTAGCAAGGGCACCTTGGTGTGCAATGGGTACTAGTTGGCAAAAATTGCACTTTATTCTTTGGTAAATGTCCAAGCCCTATTCCAACACTCCCACTTTTACACATACAGGTAGAATGCTAGAAAATTCTATGAGATTTGGCTTTACACCTACCAATCTCGTTTTCTTGGAAGCTTGTAGAACTTTAATTACAAATTCATATTGTGCAATGATGGCATGTCATGAGGCAAATTTTGTTCGAGGCAATCTATCGAATATTTCTCTCCCTAGATTTCTTTTCAAATTTTCATTTCTATGGTCCTACCTGTTGGTGATGCATTCTATGAGAACTATGGTTCGATGAAGTTGATTTTGTCTGCGAGTTCAAACACTTATACATCATGTTCCATGAAAACAAACAAATCTCGCTACATGTGATGGCTTGTATAATATGTGGGAATACATTTGTGGTTTGTTAATAGAAATCGATGGAAGTTGGGTTATAGGTTTGAAAATTTTGCCAACAGTCAAAGGGCACAGAGGTTCTACAAAGCTTTCCATTTAAAAGTCTGGGAATGCTCAAAATCAAGCAAAATTTGTGAGATAAATTATGACTCATTTGCAAGTGTATTAAGTTGATTGTGATACTCATTTGCAAGTGCATTAAGTTGAAGATTGTGATACTCATTTGCAAGTGCTTAAAAGTTTCTAAAGATTTTTAAAAAACCCATTTTATGCATATCCTGCAATCATTGCATTCCATGAGATAACGTCTCTTTGAGGCATTTTGTCAAACAGTTCACGTGCCTTTTCTATGCTTCCACATTTTGTGCACATGTATACAAGAGCATTTCCAACTACAATAACTGAAAAAAATCCTCCTTCCATGATGCTTTGATGGATGTCCATACCTTGTTTCAAAGCTCCCATTTTGGCATAAGGAGGGAAGATAACTGGCAAAGGTTGTGGAATTTGGCTTCACACCTGCCAATTGCATTTGCTTGAAAGTTTCTAAAGCCTTTTCAACAAATCCATTTTGTACACATCCTGCAAGCATTACAGTCCATGAGATGACATCTTTTTCAGGTATTATGTCAAACAGTTCGCGTGCCTTGTTAATACTTCCACTTTTTGCATGCATGTCTACTAGTTCAGTTGCGACTAAAATATCTGACAGAGTTCCTCTATCCTTTATGCTTTGGTGGATATCCATACTATTCCAAAGATCACATTTTTGTGTGGGCAGGAGGATGCTAGCAAAGGTTGCGAAATTTGTCTTTAAATCTGACAATTGCATTTGATTCGAAAAATTTCATCGACAAATTTCATTAACCCACATTCCATTCTATATTATTCTATTGATGGAAGTGTGCCTTTTCATTTTCATTTTCTCTCTAGCTACTTGGACCAATTCTCAGTCATAATCTTGCTTCCTTTTCCAGTAAAGAAAAGTAGTTCAAAAGAAACTGCTATTATTAGAAAAGGAGTCCCCTCCAATTTCTCCACTAGAATAACAATAAAAGCAGAGACATTTAGTGAGTCATTGCTTCGGTGGTGCATCATTCACCCCATGTTTTAACATTTTTGATGCAAAACCTGAGGGGGTGGCCCAACTGAATACACAACCAACCTGGGCAGCCTTGAATAAATATTCAATGCTACAGTTTCAAACAAACAAGGACAACAAAACCCAACTATAATGCCATTATTCACATACATTTGTTATAATCCTGATGATAAGAACAGTTCTTAATTAATTGCTGGGAGATACATTAGTATAAGAGGACTACAAACTTTATGCTGTATGCTGGAACTTTACAATAGTAGCAGATTTATAACTGATAAATGGGTAGCTTTGAATAGAGCTAAACATTTGTTCTACATATCTTGTGATTGGAAATTATGAAATTGGTATTGAAATGTACATAATTTAACTCCTAAAAAAATCGATCACAAAAAGGGATATTAAGCTTCCCCTATTTTCAACCCTGTTGTTTGTCTTCATCTTGTTGCTTTCTTCCTATGCAGTCCCTTGTATTCCCCTCGAATATAACTAGTAATTCTCACAGTTGCTTCCACATGGGGAAGTCACATTCTTTTGTCTTCTTTCAGTCTACACAGTCCTCCTTGCTCTCCTGTTACGCCCAGAAAAATCAAGAAAAGCATGTCTTCTTTTTCAGCATTGTATTTCCAATCAACCCCAAAGAAAAACCCCCTTGCTCTAACTTTCAGCGCTCTTTTTTCTTGACTTCTGATGCAGTATCACAGAAACCTTTTGGAGATTGCCCTCTCATTTCTCCCCAACATGTATGATCTTTGTCTGTCTATCCCTTGTTATGCACATCAGTTATATGTGGGAACTAAACAAAAGTCCTGGAATCATGAGGTGAGGGATAACCATATGAGAATGGTCAAAAGGACAAAGTCTGGGTAGTTTTTCTTTCAGTTATTTATGTTTCCATTTTTATTTTTCTTTCTGGTGATAAGAATTGTTGTCTACCGAGGATGCCTCTACACTAGACACCTTAGGTAGGAAAAGGGATGAGCTCTAACTCAAATTTAGAATGAGTTCATCCAAGGACCAGCCATTACGACTAATCTCAGAGGGACTCATCCAAGTAGCCTCTTCAGTGGGTTTGTTCTTAAACTTGACTAGATACTCTTTGCACTCTTTACCTTGTGTTTGTTTGACGACTTTGGAGTTGTGATTGTTTTGACTTATTTTCTTTCCTTTTCAAGCAGCTACTACCTCCAACTTGGAAGTTGCATATCTGAGCCATTATTTCCTCCACTTGGTTGGCCCTCATGATAAATGTACAAGTCTGAGCCATTATTTCCTCTCCATCTGTAGTCCTTTTTCATATGCATTCACAAAAAATGCTTTAGCAACTTGTTTGACCCAATCTTTTTCCACTTAAGGTTGTTGTAGGTCCCTCCCGGAAACCTCTCTTTCCTTAAATGAGTAGGCACTAGGTCACCAACCTGATAATTCATTGTCTTGCTCTTTAAATCTGCATGTTGCTTATATTAGACAGTGCTTTTCTTGAGTTCATGCACTTCTTTTATGTATTCAGCAAAATATTCTCCTTCATCAATACATTGGCTGACACCCACTATCTCCCACAACTCACTCACACTCTTGAAACATGGACATACACAATTTGAAAGGGTGTCTTTTCAGTGATCCAATTGACTGATTTATAGCCTTTAGGCAAATTCAGCTTGTGCTAGGTCTAAATCCTAGATCCTATTTTGTCTCCTACAAGACATATCAATAGCTTTCCAAGGCTTATGTTCACCACTTCAGTTTGGTCATCACATTGTGGATGATAGGATGAACTGAATTGCAGTCATGTGTTCAATTTCTTCCACAAGGTTCTCTAGAAATGGCAACAAATTGTGTCTCTATCTAACACGATGCTCTTTAAAAACCCATAAAATCAAACTAATTCCTTGGAAAACAAATTTTCTATATTTGTAGTATCATTAGTCTTCTTAAATGCAACAAAATAAGCCATATTTGAGAATCTATCAACAATTAGAAAAAAGGAGTCATTCCCCTTTTGAGTCCTAGAAAATCCTAGACAAAGTTCATACTTATATGCTCCGACAGTCTCTCAGAATGGATAATATCTTATACAAACGGCTTGGCTCTTGCCTTTTGCAAGATAGAATATTCTACAACACTCTACAAACTTCTTTACATCCACTGTCATTTTGGGCCAATAATACCTTTGATTCAATTGTGCAAAGGTCTTATCATTTCCAAGTGTCTTTCCAATCAACCATTATGCACCTCTCTGATCGCATTCTCTCTCATAGAACTTGCAGGTGCACACAACTCTTCTCCCCTAAACAATAAACCTTATTGAAGTAAACAATCCAGTATTTGATTGTTATCTTGTTTATGGCTTGAAGTTGGTACACATTCTCTAGTCATTGTTTTTCTTTGGTGCCAAAAATTAGTAAAACACATGGACTATGGCTCTTCCTTATTAGATCCTTTTCAAGAAGCTCTTTCACTTTTTGGTTTACTTCTTCATTTTCCATTGGGGTCTTTGTTTAGAAGACTCAATCCTGGTATCAAGTCCATGTGATGGCTAATACTTTGAATTGGTGGCAAGCCTTTTGGAAGGTCATTGGAGATGATCTTTGTATTCCTTTAGTAACTCCTTTACTTCAGCTGGTATGTCACTTTTTTTGTTGTACCAACTTAGAGTGCCAAGAGTATGATGGCTAATCATTCTTCCTCCCCTCTTTACTATATTCAAAAATTGTTTGCCATAGATTAATTGAGTATTGTTGATGTTGTCCACTTATTCTTAAAGTTCCTTCAAAGGAACTAACATGAACTTCCTCCCATTTTGCTCAAGCATGTATCTATTGGCTTTCCCATCATGTATGGCTTTCATATCAAATTGTCAAGGTCTACCCAATAAAACATGATACACATCTATAGACATCACTTCACACCAAATTTTGTCCTTATAAGAACCAATATGAAAATCAACTAGGCATTGTTTATTTAATAAGTTACCTATTTTGGTGTTGGTTCGAGTTCAGATTCCTTTGTTCAATTTGTGAATTTGACCAAAAACAAATTTGGGGGTTGAGATCATTTTAAATTTGTTAATATGAAAACATATAAAAATCATAAATATATACATATTTAAAATTTAAAATCAATAATACTACACAAATATACATATTTTTAATATATAATAATATTTATAATCTCATATAGTATTGATAAAATTCATATATAATATTATAAAATAATAATAAAATTATAACGAAATTTAATATTAATATATATTATTAAATTTAAAAATTAATTAATTACTACTAATCTTAGCAACTTATTTAATTTATTTAAAATACCTATTCTTTAACTATATACATATATGAAATTCCAAACCTATAGTCTCCTACTAGTGGTATAGATAGTGATTTCATGTCAATTCAAAACCATAAATGATATATGTAGACGCTGCAATATTTCTAGAACCACATTATGAAACTTAACAATTAGACGCAATAAAATATTTTATAGTGATTCACAATTTTATTGTGACTATTCAATACTTATTGTTCATTTATGCAATATTCCTAGTGTTACCAAAAGATTGTAATTTATCGAAACTTAAGGCTATTTCTTCACCAAAAACTTGCTACAAAAATCATGGCAACAGATTTTTTCTGAAAAAATTTTATTTTTTACACATGTCACAATATTTCCAAACCCGCGAAAATAGAAAGAAAAAACATGGGGTGGACAAGCACGAAAAATAAAAAGAGATTTTCAAATATTTAAAATGTGATTCACAAAGGAAAAGTGGTGGATTCATTGAGGAAAACATCATGAAATTTGTGGCTTGTTTTCCTAAGTTCATCCCTAATGAACCCACACTTCCTTTCCAAAACCCTAGATGGACCCCCTTGCGAACCCAACCTGGATCCATGTCCAAGTCAAATTGGACACAAATCTACAAGTCTAGGGAATCAATCTGGTAACATAGTTTATTTACTAGTATTTGATGACTTTTTTTTTAAGCCAATATACCTTATAAAGATTTGGATGTGTTATCCCCTTCAAACCTAGTTTTTCAACCATCTGATTCAACACTAGATTGTATGTGCTACCACTATCAATGATAACTTTACAACATTTGCCTTTTGACTTGTAAATAATTTTGAAATGACTCTTTTGCTGCACTGATTTGTCATTCTTTGAAGATTTCAGCAGCACTCTCTTCATCATAAGAGTTTCTTGATACTCCAATTCTTCAATGTGATTAGGGAATTTAGATAAATCTTCATAAGCTTGTACAACATGAGTGCTACCCTTATTCCTCCTCTTATTCATCTTGGAGCAAAAATCTTAGCCTGTCGAGACATCTAGTAGCTACTTTCTCCTCTTTGTCTTGCATATTTGACTTGATTTCTAAGCATTTTTTCCATGTACTCTTGTATAGAAAACTCATTCTATTTCAAGTTTGAAATTATTTGAACAATTTTTTTTGGTGGTTTAAGGGCAATAACTTTGCCTTAAGGTGCTTCACATCTTAGGCCATAACCTTACTTTCTCCTTCCCTTGTCTTCTCCATGATTATTGAATGTTGTCCCACCATAGGGCAACATGTGACTTCATTTTAGTTATAGTAAAACTGACCCCCCTAGGATCATCTTCCCACAAATTTTTCATATCAAAGTACCTCTCAAGCTCTTTCACCCAACCTATAAAGAGGTCTAGATTTAATTCCCCTATAAAATTTGATATATCTAGTGTGACCTTTGTTCTTGCTTGCTTATATCTTGCATTAATTTCTCCATAGGGTATTGAGTGGACCAATTGGAGTTCCCCATACCTCTACATCCTTAAATTCTTCATGTGGAAGTCTAGCCTTCAAAGCCTCCAATCTCCTCAACAATTCTTCATTCCCATCTATCCTTCATCCCCTTTTGCATCTTTTTGATCCCAACAAAATTAAACCTCCTATTAACCATATTTTTCTCACTCCTTTTTCTCTTAGACCCCCTTTAACATCTACACTGATGAGTCAAAGGAGTTTCTTCGACAATATACTCATATGGATGATGGTTTCATTTTACATGAGGTGGTTATTGTCATTCTACTTTTTGTTGATGATGTTATTCTTATCTCTCATTTGGACAAAGAACTACAATGGAAACTTGATGCCATTGCTTGCTTCTTTGAAATTCGTCAACTTGTGGTCAACCTTAGTAAAACTAATGTCATGACTTTCATCATCTCCAACAATATTCTTTCCAAATTCCAATTCTTTTACAATGGGACAACTTTGGAAATCACATCTACTTACACATAATTGAAGATCCGTTTTTTTGGTTCCTCCTTCAACATGAAGGCTACCTCACATTCACATCTTTACAAGGGATATGCCTTTCTCTATCTTGAAGTGTTAATGTTCCTAAATCCACTTCCAAGATATTCCTTCAAAGATACATCTTTTGATACCATCATAAAGCTTTCATTGTATGGCTCTAAGGTTGGGTGGTCTAGCTTGGGATCCATTCATTGCATATTGAGAGGGTCGAAAATATCATGCTACAACATATTATCAAGTTCAAGTGAATTGTTCATCAATGCATTGTTTAGGTTAAGTTTGTTGCCCAACCATTGCATCTTGGGACTATCTTTTGGCTTACTTTCTACATACATAGACTCAAATCCATGGGAGATTTTTCTTCTCATCATGTCAAATATTTGTACTTTTCTCTTCATTATTCTAAGAGGATTACTTAATTGAGCTCAAATTTATGCTCTCAATGTTGGTACTCTAAGACTAGCTCTCTCCTTTCCATCTCTATTGATAGAGTACTTGCTTTCATGTATTCCTTGGATGATTTTCCTTGGCTCCTTTCTTTGAAGAAAGCCATCACCAATGCCCCTAGAATAGACATCTACAAGCAATACATCCAAATCACTTGGACCTCCCATCTTGTGCCTTTCAACATAAAGATTTCCTTCTACATTGAGCACTTTTATAGGTGGATTATGGTACATTATACCATCCACATTATATCCAACGTCATTGGTCATATGGCTTGAGATTTCTTTTGACCAAGGAGGGTGTGTTCCCACTAGCTACAAGTCAAGGAAAACCACCATATTCCTTTCCTTAACTAGATCTACCATATTTTCTCCCTCTAGGAAGTGGAAATGAGGAGCATTTCATCCTTAGATGCCCCATTTACTATGAGATCTAGAGAGATATTAGTGCCTCTACAAGGACTTACGCAACAATCTCTCTCCTTTGTTTAACAATCTAGACTAGCAGTGTTTTGTTTTGTATATTTAAGAGGAAATCACCCTTTGGCATAGATCCTTACATGAGGTCTCTTGAGAATCTAGGGCCCCCTTGTTGATCACATCCTCCTTCCAAAACATCCACAAGACTAGCAGCTCTAAATGGTCTTTAGATATTGCTACTTATATTGTAGATGTAGATAGACCTATGAGACAGTGTTTCTCATAGTTTTTTCCTCAAAATATTCCTCCTTAGCATCATGGTTTTGTTACTTCTTGATAGTGTAGTTCAAATTCTTCTTGTCAGAATGGATCTACTCCTCTCTAGCCACCCTCCAACCATAGGGGAAAATGCATATATACAAAAAATTTCACTAATATAAGGGTTGTTTCAGCCTTGAATGTTAAATTGATCCTAAGGGGAGTACCTTTTTTGACCCTCCTGGCCCTCAACACTCCTTAATCAGCATTATTAAATCTTGTATTGGTCCCTTCACAATGATGATGGCACCAAAGACATCACTATTTCTAGTCTAGACATTGATACTTGATGATCTCCAAATTCCCTCAATGTTTTCTCTTTGTGGTTCTTGTCCCCCCCTTCTTAGCTATATGTACTAATTTCTTGACCAATTTTGTTGGTGTTCCCTTATTGTTTAATATTTGTTTTGTTTTTTTCTTACCATTTGTGGGGGCCTCTTTAGGTTTCTCTTCCTAGAACTTTCTATTGTAAATTGTTGTCCTCTTGAGTCCCATTGAACTTCATTGGTCATCCATGGACACTAATATAATTTATTTCTTTCTATCCATCTATACAAGATGATGAATAAATCACTATATCCTCTACCCAATGTTTTCTTAATGGAGATAAGGTTGGCCTCTATATGGACCTTCAATTGTCTACCCATCTATCTTGTTGGAGAACTAATTTCTCTTTCTTCTCTCTTCTACTTCCCAGTACTGCAACTTGGCTCTAATAACATCTGATGCAAAACTTGGGGGAGTGGCCCAACTAAAAAGGTAACCAACCCTGGTAGCCTTGGACAAATATTCAGTGTTATAGTTCCAAACAAATAACAAGAACAAGAAAACCCAACTATAAAGCCATTATTCACATACACTTCTTCTAAGCTTCGTGATAAGAATAGTTCTTAAATAATTGTTGAAAAATACATTAGTATAGCACTATAAAATTCATGCACATGCAACAAAAACTAGTATTTGACCTTTACAGTAGTAGCAGATTTATTAGTGATAAATGATCAGCTATGAATAGGACTAACATCTATTCTACAAACCTTCTGATTGAAGATTATGAAAATTGTATTGAAACTTACTAACTTCTACTCCTAACAAAATCAATACAAGAAAAAAGGAAAGTAAGCTTCCCTTATTTTCAACCCCGTCTTTTGTCTTCATGTTGTTACTTCTTCATACATAGTCCCCTATATTCCCTTCCTTGAATATGATTTATCAATTAGTAATTCTCACAGCTACTCCTAGTCACCCCCTTATTGTAATCAAGTTTTTTATGTGACAAGTGGTGCAAGTTGGATTTCACAAATACCAAATCCTCAACTTCTTTTGCACCCAATTGACTACACTTAACTAAGGGAAGCAAGGGCCTAGATTTGGGGATGGCAACTACTAGGAGCAAGGAATGGAAATCCCAATGCGGTTGAGGGGTAGCACCCGTCATGGGGATCTAGGGGCAATGCTTCTCATGGGAGTTTGGAGCCAATGCCAATGCCCCCAATGGGATCAAGGGGTAGAGCCCCTACTACTAAGCCCAAATTAAGGCCTTTGAAACCACACAAACCTTCATAGCGCACATCATTTTCAAAATTTTATCACTTAAGGGAAAAATTAGGTATTTGGCACTTTTTGTTTATATAAATATTTTGAAAAATATTTTTTTGTTTTTCTTGCGGGCAACCCCTAGGTCAGCTTTGATTCACCTAGTGTCCCACAACTTGGGTACCCCAACAGGACCTTGGGTAAACCTAGTGTGAAGGATCCACAAGGAAACTAGGGTGCTTGGGTAAGACCCTAGGAAAACCCAATGGCGTACATGTCAAACCCAATTCGAACTAGACCCATACAGGTAGTAAGGGGGTTCTAGGAGAACCCAAAAAATTATTTTTTTTCTTTTAGTCTACACAGTCCTCCTCTATAGTACCAAAATCGAGGAAGATAAATAAATATTTTTAACCTTCCATTTCCATTTGAGCACTAAGAAAACCAGCACCCCTTGCTCTAACTGTTGATGCTCTTTTTTCTTGGCTTTCAATGCAATCTCCTATTAAAATACGAGGAAAATGGGTTGCAATTGAATATTGTCCTCTCCTTTCTCCCCAACATATGGTGTTTGCCTCTCTATCCCATGTTATGCATGCCAATTAGATGTAGAAACTAAACAACACTCTTGGAAACATGAGATGAGAGATAATCATACAAGAATGGTCAACAAGATCATTTTTGGGCAGTTATTGATTCAATTATTTATGTTTTCTTTCCTTTTTTTGTTTTGGTGATGAGGATTGTTGTCTACGAAGGATGATCCTCTGTCAATTTTGAACCTCTTGGAAAGCTAGTTTATTCAAAATCAATCTCCAAGAAAACCAAAATTCCAAGAAAACTCAAGAACTTAACTACTATCAAATTTGGGTTGGATAGTAGAACCATTCTTTTGACTTGAAGAATCAGGCCACAACATTCCCTTCAACCATGTTAGGTACTCCCAAATTTTTGCACACAATTTATTCCTCTATTTCCAGCTACTTGTTAGACCATAAACCGTCCTCCTCTACCTTGTTTTGATTACTTTTCTCTTTTCCTTGTCCATCACTTGGGCACCATTCACCCCTGCTCTTTTTATTTTTCTAACTCCTTGTGAGCTTAGACCCATTTCCACTCCTCTTCTACCAAAATTCATTCATGCCCTGCTCATCACTTGTCCAACATGTCATTGGACTTCTAAACCAGCCATTTAAGCCTAACTGCAGCTCTATAACCAACCAAAGCACGTACTGAATCCATATATATATATATCAGTATATGCTCCTCCATATATATCAGTATATGCTCCTCCATATCCCCCTTGTTAATCCATATTTCAAATTCCCAACTCCACAACCAATGCTTCATCCTGCAAAGCTTTTTGCACTAAGTGCATTGGTACCATAACCATCTCGTACATCTTAGCAACATTGTAATGATGCCCCATCAAAGAAGGAACTAACCAATTTCTCTTCTCATATTGTTAGCCTAGTGGAGAAATTGGAGGGAATTGTTTTTCTAATAATAACAATTTGTTTTGAACTACCCTATTCTTTAGGGGAAAAGGGAAAAACTTTCATATTTAGTATAATCTAATTGTTAAATGAGTAGAGTTTATTAGAATCTAATGCTAGTATGATGCCTTTGTATGGTTGTATAACTTTTTGAATTAGTATTGATGGGAGTTAGAGGATATGTAAAGTTGTTTTTCTTGAAAGTGAACAAGAAATTCATTGTATTTCATTTTGGTTGGATGTGATTACCATGATTTTCCTCTTTATGTTATGTTGTATTTGTTTCAATATCTAATTTTAAGTGTTAAATTGTAGTAATAGGGTATTGGAAAATAGTTTGTAGAAGCAGAGGCTTTCCTACATCAGAATCACAAGTCCCCTAATCTAATCAAGGATTTCATGTTATAGAAAAGTTGAAACATTACCAAAACATCAGAATCAAAAGAAACTAAACCTAAAATATCTCCTTCTAAAATAGATAAGTTTGTGGGTATTATTGATGTTTTAAAACCGACCTTTATCCTGCAGAGTAATACAATATCTTCTCTAGCTGGAATACTTAACTTTTGAATTTTCCTTAGTAGCCAATCCTAGAGATTTCCCAACACTTGGGCTAAGAAAGGATAGATCTAAAGTACCTCATTGTCCAATCAAATTTCTATTAAAGCTAAGCCAAGATGAAAATCTACTAAACAAAATTCCCTAATTTGGGAATAAAATGTAAAATATGGGGTTAACATGTTTTTCACTTGAGGATCCCTATAGAGAGCAACTGCCAAGGTTGTTTTGCCACTGCCCCCTCATTACATCATTGTTATGACTAATATCTCTTTGAATATCACTAAATAGTTTATAGAGTAACAGTTCTAAGAAGCAAAATTCAAACCATTTTTTTGAGTCACATGTAAGAATAGCTAGAAATCTAGGAAATACTCTCACAACAGTTGTTTTTCTTGCATTCCATTTGTTTTCTACTTTTTGTTTAGGATTATTATCCATGGTTTTTCCACATCAATTAATGAGATAGATTCCATACTAGTACCTAGCCTATTTCTATATGCATCAATGAAATATATTGTTTATTATTCATTGTTATGTTTAGCGTGCAACAATACACATTTGAAAACCTCAGTTGATACTGTGTACCTTAAAATTTTAACCTACTCTAATGTGCAAAATAACTTAAAAAATGCTAATGATAAAAGACTAAGGACACTTCAAGATTAGCCTAAAGAGTGATAAAACAAGAAGGAAAATGGATAAAACAAGATGCAAACGATTTCACCTTCCTTGCTATTGAAGACTCATTGGTTGGCCCTTGCTTGGAATGATTTGTGTGCTCCTTAGATGACTTATTGAATGACTAAATGCAAGATCAATTTATGCAAGATGATTAGAATGGATGACTAAATGATGATAAATGGGTGAGAATGCAAATTGGCAGCATGTAGTTATCAAATGGCTAAGTGTTCCTTTTTTCCTTAGAGGAAGGGGTATTTATAGAGGAACTTGAATTCTCTAGAGAATTCAATGGTTGAGATTTATCCAACAAGGTCAAGATGAAGGGCTAAGGTGAGTTGAGGACTCACAAGCCCTCACATCTTGACATGTGGAATGTGAGATGGCTAAGGGTGAGATGATGTGTAGGTGATGTGGAAGAAAGGTACATGATGTGGAGGAAGGACAAGTACCTTCCAAGTTCTTTAGGAGATGAGAAGATTCCTTGGAGGAATAAATGTGAATTAAAAATTCACATGCTTGGGAGAATCTAGTGGATAAGAAAAAGTTTCCAAAAAGGTGGGAGTCTGTCACATGTGACTTGATGTGACAAGTCAAAGGTTCTAGAAGATGCATGGGAAAAGGGGATTCTAGGAGGAATAAAAGTGAATTAAAAATTCACATGGGGAAGAGAGGAGCCTAGGGTGAATAAAAAGGAATTAAAAATTCCTTGGGGGATGGGGAGAGTTTACCAAGGTACTAATTAGGTTTGACTAATCAGTAATTAGAGGATAATTAGGGGTTAATGAGGATTAGAAGTCAACTTGCAAAAGTTGGAGGATGTGACACATCCTAATCAAGGATTAGGCATGTGCACATCCTTAATGGAGAGATTAGGAGATGGATTAGGATTAGATGAAAATGACATGTGAGGAATTAAATAAATGTAATATTTATTTAATTCATTTGATGAAAAGAGGATTAAGGAGAGTAAGGTATTTAATTACTTAATTATTAATTAAATACCTTAGGGATTTGGTAGAATTAAGAATATTAATTAAATAACAGTAATATTACTTAATTAACTTGGATAAGAGGTTGTTTAGATGAAAAGTGATAAATTTGGATAAATTAAGTGTCCAAATTTGGATGTCTACATTTTGCCCCTCTTTGAGATGGTGTTACAAAGTAGCATCATTTCAAAGAATATTAAAATATAGAACCCAGAAGGAGATGGTTAGATTGAGAAGGATGCCCCAGTCATCAAACAGATGACTAGGAAGAAATACGATGGAGGTGAAGATGAAAATTAGGGATTGAGGATGCCCCCTCGAGAGGACATGCGGGTTCAAGAGAACACGGATGTGCTCTCGAATTGGATGAGATGGTGAAATGGGAGATGAGGAAGAGGACGCAAAGGGATGGATATGAAAGGATGAAAAGGCGACAGGAGCTTGGGAAACAAAAATGGATGCAAAGATGAAGACGATGTTGCCCCAGTCAAGGTACAAGCCAAAAGGGGTTGAGGATGGATGGAGTGTTGTCAATGAGGATAGGGGAGGATACATCCCAATGAGTGGTATTGATGAGGGAAGGATACATCCCAAAACACCACTAAAGGATAGGGAAGAGTACCTCCCGATGAGGATGATGAAAGTGTTGTTGACGAGGGAAGGATACATCCCAAACAACACTGAAGGGATATGGATGAATAAAATGGGATGATGAGAATGATGAGGATGATGAGGATGATTGGATCAAGGCTTGTAACAAGACTAGGAACAAGACCAAGGATATGATTAGGTGATTTAGGCTAAAGGGAATGGATGGGGATTGGATAGAGATGTGAGATAAGGATGAAGGATGAATGGATGGAGTATTTGTGATATATAAGAGGATGGGGGATATATGCAAGATGATGGAATGGAGAATGAAATGCAATCCCAATGCAATTTGCCATCTTCGGAGCACTGATTTTTGCTATAGCATAAGACACCAAGTGCCAAGGTATGTGGAACCAAGGTGTAATAGTGTCTAATGCATGAAATAAACACAACAGATAAGAAGGCTATCCCAACACCCCAAGGTCACAAAGACCTTGGTCGGGCCAGGTATTGAGATAACCACAAGCACAAAAGGATGCCCCAGCGTAACACAAGACCTCGGGGATCTTGGTAGGTACTACGTGGGACAACCAAGAAGACAAAAAAAATAGACATAAAAAGATCAAGATATGCCCCTATGTTGACTAGTCAAAGCACACCATGATATGATGGATCAAGGTGAACATGACAAGTGATGATAGGGAGCTTAAATGATAAACAAAATTCAAAAGCATCAAAAGATCGCAATCAATTTCAAATGTCCTTTGCCATAGGATCAAAGGGATGGATGGGATTGATGAGGTCTGTTAAGAAGGATGCATCCTGTTGAGACCGATGATGGATACTAAGCTAAAAGATTGATATTTTGCGGGATGTTCAAAATTGATTGGATCTCATGATACAAGTGGGTCTCATTTGTGGAGAACTGGATAGATAAGGGCATAGCTTGATGACATGACACAAGGGAGACAAGACATGAGACTGACACACCCTAAAGACCTAGGGGCCCGGGGGCCGATCAAAGATTAGCCTTGCCTACGTGAAAGCACAGAGCCCTCGTAGTTCGATAAAAGGCTGACGACTAACCATGGATAAAAATAGAAAGAGGATGATGAATGATGATGACAGATGACAAGGAACGAAGAGACAAAAGCCAAGACTAATGATAGATGATATAGGAGTGGACAGAGAAAGCAGAAAGACCGACGCTAGATGATAGAGGAGCGGAGTGGACAATGAAGATCGATGATGGAACCCCGGGGGTGGATCAAATGATCGACCTTGCCTACGTGAAAGCACAGGGGCAACGTATTTCGACAAGAGACTGATGACGAACCATGATGAAAACTTCGATGGATGACAGGATGGAAAAAGAAGAAAGACCGATGATAGATGATAAAGGATCCCCAAGGGGCAAATCGAATGATCAACCTTGCCTACATGAAAGCGCAGGGGAAATGTAGCTCGACAAGACCAAAGGAAAACAATAGATAAAGGATGATAAGATGATAGGATAAGTGGATAAAAAGATGGGACCGATACGACAAGATAGGATATACTTTTTGGATTGGATAGGATGATGACGATCACATAAAGCTCAGGGATGGGGTAGTTATCAAAGCATTAAAATGACTTGGGAGGATGATATGATAGATAGATGAGTGATGAAAAGTGATAGGGGATTGGAAAGATGTGCAAGAAAGTAGTAGGATGAGGACACGAGAGAAATGGCATTGGGTTGTATGGGGGGACGCTTATAGCTTTATTACCAATGACAAGGGATTGTGAGATCGTATGAGGATAAAGATGAAAGAATAGATAGGGTTATAGGGATGGGGGATGGGAGGGATTGTTTGGATGGATGGGAATATAAGGATTGGGAGATGAAGATAAGGATGGGGAGATGGAAGGGATGTTGTGATAGATGGATAGGGATAGAAGGATTAGGAGATGAAAGGGATGCTAGGATAGATGATGTCTCCAAGGATTATGTCACAAAGGAAGTAGATTCCCCCACTCTAGATATGTCATATATGAGGAGGCATGAGGATAAAAAAGACAAGTGGATGGAAGATAAAGGAGATAACTAGATGAGGATAGGATGGGTGTTGGGCAAGGAATATGATAGAGCATGGATGAAGGGAATGTATACCAATAGGTGTCCAAAGCATGCATAGATAGGTGCCCGGCCTTTGATCAAGATCACAAGAAGGATGGAGGGAATGGGGAGATAAATGGGATATGATGGTAGGATGTAAGATAGGTGGGATGGGGCGATTTATGAAGAGTATGATAATGTGAAGACGGGCATAGCTAGAATAGCATAGCGGAGGAGGGAATGGATAGGAAGTTGCCCCGGCAGAGTGGGATTTATGTACCAGACGCCTGCTTGCTGTGTTTTTCATCATGGTATCTATCCAAGGCGCTTTGTTTGCCAAGTTTTCACCATTAGACTAATTATTTCTTTTACTATTTTTTTATTATTATTTTTCTTGATTTTTTTTTGACCTGCGACTTTTGGACTTTTGAATTTTTGGACAGGGATGAAAATGGATAAGGATAGGGATGTGGATAAGGGAATTTAGAAGATACATGATAAGGATATGGATGAAGGACTCAAGCATCAAGTTCTATATGAGGTAGTAAGAGCCCATGTTCAAACCAACTATTGGATGTTGGTACAACCATATGAGGATAAATGGATTATGCAAGAGGATGAATTAGGGGGATTTGAGAGGGGAGATACACGGGATAATGGATGGGATGCTGCAAAGGGTATGGATGGAATGATGGGGTGGATATGTGATGGGGAGATGTGTTCAGGACCAACATTGGCACATGTGGTGGATGATGTAAAAAGATAAGAGGATTAAGGGATGGAGAATGTGGGGATAATGGAGGAGATGGAATGGTGAATTTCAGGACATAGGGACCCAAAACAGACTTAGGAGATGAAAGGGGCGTATGATTAGCTTTTGGATTAGTGACTTTGGATGTTCTTACTAATTTTCCATGTGATGGCATTGCATCTTTTTTCTTTGGGATCCATATGGTTTTGATCTTTGCTTTGGTGGGTCTTTGTGGCCTACAGATTTGATGTAGATTTAGATTTTTCTTCTCTTCACCATGTCTTTTAGAGGGGACATGGGGAACCGTAGATTCATGTGGATGCTTGGATTTATGCATTTTTTCTTTAACAACTAAAGTGCTTTTAGTAGCAATGGCATGGGTGTGAGGAGATGGATGATGTGGAGTGATGGAGGTAGGAGTATGGGGATTATGTGTAGATGGAGGATGTTTAGGTAAGTGCCTTTGTTGATCCTGACCATGGGGTATGTGAGAGGGATGTTTATGATGGATGAGATGGATAGGTGATGAATGGATGAAGGGATGGATAGGATGAGATGGAGGAGGTGATTTTAGGATATAGGAGCCCAAAATAGATGTAGGACCTGGAGGAAACATGGGCACGGTAGATGGAGGATTGGAGATGGTAGATGGAGGGATGTAAGGACCCAAAATGGATGGAGTAGATGAAGGAGGAATATGGATGGTGGTTTTGAGGCGATACAATAGAGGAGGAGGGATGGCAACATATGATTTGGTGGAGCGATGGAAAGAGCCTATATTTATTTTAGAAGAGGCTTGTTGAGGACGTCTAGAGGTTGTACCAACATTTTTAGATTGCGAGTCATGAGTAGTACATCCAAGACCTTGTGGATACAAATGTTCTTTAGCTTGGATGGGCTCTATAATACCTTGCTCATGAAGGCCTAAACCTTTTCCTTGATAGTTCATTCTCTTGAGCATTTGATCTAGGACAGGATTTTTGTTATTCTAGAAGAATGATGCGAGTTCATTATTAGGTGGAAGAGGAGGGTTGGTGTATATGCTTTGTTTTTCTTCTACAAGGATACCACCATGGAGGAATGTGAGAGGACCAAGGGGATATGAAAACGGTGTGGGGATAGCATTTTTAGGTGATGATGGGGACTGAGAAGGGAGATGATGGATAGTAACATCGTAGGAGAAGCCATCATAGGATCCGGATTTGTGGTAGTAGGCTCATGCAATGTAGATGGAGATGGAGATGGAGCAATGGAAGCTTGAATGACAAGGGGATCATGAGATGTAATGGATGGGTGATTGTGATCTTGAGGTGGACTAGATGGGATGGTAGGATCTTGATCTGGAGAAGGGATATGTTGGCATGCTTTGGATTAGACTCTTGGCATGACTCATCGTGTGCGAGAGGCATGGTAACGGAGTCTTGTTGGGAATCTTCAAGTGGGGAAGATGGAGGGATGAAAGATTCATGAGGTTCATTGGAATGGGTTTTGGTGCTACTAGGAGTGGGAGGAGTGGATTGGATTTGGGTGGATCTAGGAGTAGAGGGAGTGGGTTGGAATTGGGTGTCTTCAATGGATTCGGTGGTTCTTGGAGTAGGAGGTGGGGGTTCAATGGATTTAGTGGGTTCAATGGTTTCAATGGTTTGAGCAGTACTAGGGGTGGTAACGTCAATAATAGGTGTGGTATGGAGAAGGGTCTCATCACTAGTGACCGGGATGATGGATCTAGATGGCATGGTTCCATGACTTCAAGATGTGGAGTTGGGATGGCTTCTTTGTAATGAGTCCTTGGAGAACTTCTGAAATGAGAAACTTGCATATGGTTGGCTTGGCTAGGGTGGTAGAAATGGATGAGGGATTATGGATTGGTGGACTAGGGTTAGATGGAGGAATGAGATTGAATGTAGGACTATGAGTAGATGGGGGATTAGGAGTGGATGGAGGACTAGGAGTAGATGGATGAATGGGATTGGATGGAGGACTAGGAGTAGATGTATGAATGGGATTGGATGGAGGGTTAAGGTAAGGATATTGGAGTGGTGAATTAAGATAGGGGGACATGGATTGTGGATTAGGATAAGAGGATATAGGTGGTGTAGTGGAACAAGAGGGTGTGGGGGATGGATTATAATAAGGGTATTGGGATGATGGATTAGGATGAGGAGACATGGATGTAGGATTAAGGTAAAGGGGTGTGGATGTAGGATTAGTATGGGAAGATTGGGAAAGAGGATTACGATAGGGGGACATGGATGGGGAATTGTAATAGGAATATTGGGATGGAAAATTAGGATAAGAGGATGTAGATGTTGGATTAGGATAGGAAGGTACGAATGTAGGATTAGAGTGAGTAGATTGGCATGGAAGATTAGGGTAGTGGGTATATGCAGATGAAGGATTTAGATAGGAGGATGTGGATGGGGGATTAGGCTAGGGGTATTGAGATGGTAGACTAGGATAAGAGGATGCGGGTGTTGGATAAGAGGATGATGTAAATGAAGGGTATGATGGATATGACGGATATCCCTTGTCAAAGGTAGCAGAAGCAACGTGATTAGGCATGGATGAAGACATAACAGGATAACTCGAGGGGGTGATTGGATTTTGGAAAGTGGGTGGAGAAAGCTTACTAGCAATGATAGTGTCAAGGGAATCTATGTCATATTCCTCTTGATTGACAAGACTTTCATTATCATTGTCAATGTAATTAGGGTTTCCCTTGACCACTATTGATGGAGGATAAGGATTCATGATGATGAAAGGATAAAGAAGATGGATCAAAGATTTTGGATGGGAATGGACTAAAGCTCAACTCAGGATTTAGGTTAAGCTCAGATTTGGATTGGATTAAAGCTTAGATTAGGATGATTAGATGATGTGATGGGATTGATTTGGACAATCAACACCGAATCTGCTTTGAGATGGAAGTAGATTGATTAGGTCGAAGGTGATGTGATTGGATTGGATCGATTGATGATTGATAAGATTGACTGATGGATAGGATAAGATGACGAAAGAGGCTGCAAATCTTGTTTAGATATTATCTTAGATGACTTAGGATACTGATTGATCAGATAAAAGGATAAATGGATGATTGTAGCACTGAATCCACCTTGAGATTAAAGGTGAATTGATTGGGCCAACAATGATGGTTAACTTAGGACGGATGACAATCCTAAGCAAATGTTGATGAGAACGATCAGATCAGACACTTAGGTCAATTTGGATAATAACTCGAGATGAAGTTTAAGGGATTTGGATGGGGGAAATGATTGATTGGATTGAGTAGATGAATGGTTGGATTAGGTAGATGATTTGATGAATTTGATTAAAGTACTAGATTGGTTTGATTGGATAGGATTAGATGATTGGATGATGTTGATTGTATAGTTGTGATGGGATGAACCTAATAGGATTGGTATGCTTGGATTGATTAGATGATTAGATGAATTTGATAGGATTGGTGTGATTGGATTAATTAGATGATTGGATGAATTAGATTAGAGGAATAGATTGGTTTGATTATATAGGGAGAAATAAAAGGTACCACTAGATAGAGCTCAAAAAATAAGCAATTTTGGTTTCTGAATGAAGTTGATCCGATGCATGGTTTGTAAATGACAGCCCCGGGAAGTTAGGGGCGTATCCACCCCGCGATGTGGGGTGTGGTCGCCCTGGGATGGTAAAATTATTGATAGAAGGAAATGGAAGGTACCAATGGATAGAGCTTGAAAAATTAAGCAACTTTGGTTTTTGAACGAAGTTGATCCGATACACGGTTTGTAAATGACAGCCCCGAGAAGTTAGGGGTGTATCCACCCCGCGATGCAGGGTGTGGCTGCCCTAGGATAGTCAAATTCTTGATAGGAGGAAATGGAAGGTACCACTAGATAGAGCTTGAAAAATTAAGCAACTTTTGTTTTTGAACGAAGTTGATCTGATGCACAGTTTGTAAATGACGGCCCCGGGAAGTTAGGGGTGTATTCACCCCGTGATGCAGGGCGTGGCCGCCCTGGGATGGTCAAATTCTTGATAGGTGGAAATGGAAGGAACCAATAGATAGAGCTTGAAAAACTAAGCAACTTTAGTTTTTGGACGAAGTCAATTCAACGTACGGTTTGTAAATGATGGCCCCGGGAAGTTAGAGGGGCGTAGTCAGCTTTCTGCGGTAAAACAGAGGGCGCTACGTAAAACAGGGGTGTTGCATAAAACGGGGGCGCTGTGTAAAAATTGGGTGCTGCGTAAAAAGAGGGCGCTGCGTAAAAATAGGGTGCTACGTAAAAATAGGGCGCTACATAAAAGCGGGGCGCTGCATAAAAGCGGGGCACTACGTAAAAAGAGGGCGCTGCGTAAAAATGGGGCGCTACGTAAAAAGAGGGCGCTGCGTAAAAATGGGGCGCTGCGTAAAAAGAGGGTGCTACGTAAAAATGGGACGCTATGTAAAAACGGGGCACTGCGTAAAAAGAGGGCGCTACGTAAAAATGGGGCACTGCGTAAAAAGGGGGCACTACATAAAAACAAGGCGCTATGTAAAAACAGGGCGCTTCCGCTTTTCTACGTTGATTAGGAGTGGTGTTTGGTGATGTAAATGGTAAAAAATTGTGGTGGATTAGGGAGAAATTAAAATGAACAGGTGGATTAAAGATAATTGTGGAGAATGAATGGGGATTTAGAATGGTTAACAAAAGTTTGGAATGATGAGATGGTTTAAAATGGTCAAATGGAGGTTTTTGGAAGTTTAGAGTGACAAAAAGAAGGCTTAGGATGATGAGATAATGGTTGGGAATGGTTAAATGATGGTTTAGAGGCTAAAAGGATCCAAATGGGGCAATTTCAGGTGTTCAGGAGGGAAAATTCGCCCCTCTGCAACAAACCAGGGGCGTAATCGCCTCACTGCGGTAAAAATAGGGGCGTAATCACCCCACTGCGGTAAAAAAGGGGCGTAATCACCTCACTACAGTAAAAAAAAGGGGCGTAATTGCCCCACTGTGGTAAAACAGAGGCTTGGTTTGATGCAAATGACTATGGCAAAGACTTTAAAATGACAATGATAAGGCCAAATTGTCAAGATTTCACTGGTTTCTCACAAGAAAACACTCTCAAGCAAACACAACCCTATGATTAGTGTTAAGGGTATGGCCAAAGAGATCTTAATCTAGGATGCACAAGGTGTCTAAGGAGTCCTCGATATACTCTCGGTACGTGAGGCACAACCGGGAACACCAGCCCGTCACAAGCGTGAGTCGGGAACCCCAGCGAGATATTGAAGGGCTCAGACCAACTCTTCACGTCTATCTAGGTATCACCCTAGCTTCGACACTCCGCCAATTACGACGTGACTGGATTGAGGTACAACTTTCGCTCTCCCCCTTTTATATACCTTGCCGGTACGCGTGGTTGGAATCATCCCTTGGGGTGATGAAATCCCCAAGCAGGTTCCACTATAAAGAAAACACTAACCGTCTCCAACTACTCCCCAGGCTCACACGAAGTGGAAGGAGAAAGTGAAAACAAGCTAATGCCCCCTTTGGGTAACACAAAAAGACAAGCATAGCAAGCAATGAATATTACTCCCTCTAATTAAACTATGTTCTTAGATTAATGCAAACAACAAGGATAATTTAAAAAGTTTGAGCAAATGGATAGCCCTACAAGCAAATGTTAGATGTTTTATCCCACTTTCTCCATCAACTTCACAAGAATATGCTACAAAAAGTTAGCAAAAAATACATGTATCCTTGCAAGAACAATGTTAGGGAGAAAATAGCAAAGAAAATTGAAGCCAAGATAATAGTTTTACCATCCAGGGGGTGCAGTTGCCCTTCTGCAGCAAATCAGGGGCGTAATCGCCTCATTGCGGTAAAAACAGGGGCGTAATCACCTCACTGCAGCAAATTAGGGGCGTAATCACCTCACTGTGGTAAAAAAAGAGGCGTAATTGTCCCACTGCGGTAAAAATAGGGGCGTAGTCGCCCCACTATGAAAAAGTGTTAGCACAAATTTCAGCCCAGGGGGCGTAATCACCTCATTGCAGTAAATGTTAGCACAAAAAACAATTTTCAGCCAAGAGGGTGTAATCGCCCGACTGCAGAAAAGTATTAGCACAAAAAATAATTTTCAACCAAGAGGGCGTAATTGCCCCACTGCAAAAAAGTATTAGCACAAAAATAATTTTCAGCCAAAGAGGGCGCAGTCACTCCACTATAGTAAAGTGTTAGAACAAAAATAATTTTCAGCCAAGAGGGTGTGATCGCCCCACTGCAGAGAAAGTGTTAGCACAAAAAATAGTTTTTAGCCAAGAGGGCGTAATCACCCCACTGTAGAAAAGTATTAGCACAGAAAGTAGTTTTCAGCCAAGAGGGTGTAATCGCCCCACTGCAGAAAAGTATTAGCACAAACAATTTTCAGCCAAGAGGGCGTAATCACCCCACTGCAGTAAAATATTAGCACGAAAAACAATTTTCAGCCAAGATAGCATAATTGCCCCACTGCAATAAAATATTAGCATGAAAAATAGTTTTCAGCCCAAGAGGGCGTAGTCGCCCCACTGCAGTAAAGTGTTAGCACAAAAACAATTTTCAGCCAAGAGGGCACAGTCGCCCTTCTGCAGTAAAATATTAGCACGAAAAACAATTTTCAGCCAAGAGGGCGTAATTGCCCCACTGCAGTAAAGACAGGGGCGTAATCGCCCCACTGTGGTAAAACAGGGGCGTAATCGCCCCACTGCAGTAAAAATAGGGGCGTAATCGCCCCACTGCGACGTGTTCCTACAAAAATCTCAACAATAGCAAACGTGAAGTATAGGAACTCGTTTGTGGGTCCCACCGGGTGTGCCAGAAATGTGTACCTTAAAATTTTAACCTACTCTAATGTGCAAAATAACTTAAAAAATGCAAATGATAAAAGACTAAGGACACTTCAAGATTAGCCTAAAGAGTGATAAAACAAGAAGGAAAATGGATAAAACAAGATGCAAACGATTTCACCTTCCTTGCTATTGAAGACTCCTTGGTTGGCCCTTGCTTGGAATGATTTGTGTGCTCCTTAGATGACTTATTGAATGACTAAATACAAGATCAATTTATGCAAGATGATTAGAATGGATGACTAAATGATGATAAATGGGTGAGAATGTAAATTGGCAGCATGTAGTTATCAAATGGCTAAGTGTTCCTTTTTGCCTTAGAGGAAGGGGTATTTATAGAGGAATTTGAATTCTCTAGAGAATTCAATGGTTGAAATTTATCCAACAAGGTCAAGATGAAGGGCTAAGGTGAGTTGAGGACTCACAAGCCCTCACATCTTGACATGTGGAATGTGAGATGGCTAAGGGTGAGATGATGTGTAGGTGATGTGGAAGAAAGGTACATGATGTGGAGGAAGGACAAGTACCTTCCAAGTTCTTTGGGAGATGAGAAGATTCCTTGGAGGAATAAATGTGAATTAAAAATTCACATGCTTGGAAGAATCTAGTGGATAAGAGAAAGTTTCCAAAAAGGTGGGAGTCTGTCACATGTGACTTGATGTGACAAGTCAAAGGTTCTAGAAGATGCATGGGAAAAGGGGATTCTAGGAGGAATAAAAGTGAATTAAAAATTCACATGGGGAAGAGAGGAGCCTAGGGTGAATAAAAAGGAATTAAAAATTCCTTGGGGGATGGGGAGAGTTGACCAAAGTACTAATTAGGTTTGACTAATCAGTAATTGGAGGATAATTAGGGGTTAATGAGGATTAGAAGCCAACTTGCAAAAGTTGGAGGATGTGACACATCCTAATCAAGGATTAGGCATGTGCACATCCTTAATGAAGAGATTAGGAGATGGATTAGGATTAGATGAAAATGACATGTGAGGAATTAAATAAATGTAATATTTATTTAATTCATTTGATGAAAAAAGGATTAAGGAGAGTAAGGTATTTAATTACTTAATTATTAATTAAATACCTTAGAGATTTGGCAGAATTAAGGATATTAATTAAATAATAGTAATATTACTTAATTAACTTGGATAAGAGGTTGTTTAGATGAAAAGTGATAAATTTGGATAAATTAAGTGTCCAAATTTGGATGTCTACAGATACATTTAGACTTATAAATCTTATACTACTTTCAATCAACTAGATCATTTGGATTTTCTATGTCTATTGGACGTATTAACATTTGTTGGTATATTTTAGAGCTTTTCTATGATTTTGCTACATACTTAGCAATATATTTAATAACAACATGTTTTGATAGAACATGTTTCCAATTTATATTTTCTCTCCAAAGTTGCAAAATGTAGCGATTGTGTGAATTAAGTCTATAATTGTTTCTAGCAGGGTCATTTTTTTCATTAGTGTCTATATCTTCATATATTTCGCTCCTTGGAAATTTAGTGGCAATGGAGCATTGTACCTATAAGTTATATCATTAACATAAATTTATATTTAATTAATGCATTAGAGAAGTACATTTGCTAAACAATAAGAAGTTCATTTGTTAAACAATACATTGAATCATTTTTGTAGAAATGATTACCAACAAACCATTTGTCCTCCCTTTTTTGTAGTCATGCACCCTCTCTACACATTGTATGTCTTTGTACTATGTTTGTTATCTCCTCTTAGTCCTTCTAAACATCTGTTTGTTTAAGTTGTCTTGTGTTTTTAAGACATGGATTCATAGTACAATTTTGGAATGCCTACAATATTAATTACAATTAATTAATTTGTTATATTTGTTGGAATACAAAAACATCTATAATTGTGGTATTGATATGCAAACTTATTTTTCTACCTGTAGGTTTCGTTCATGGGTATCATGTCTTGGATTCCATAGATGAACAATCAAGTTGAAATATCTTTCAACAACAATTTGTTGTTCTTCATTTGACTAATCAATAGTATCCATGTTTGGCACTCCATTTATCCATAAAAATCCATGTACATGTGTTGACCCTCGATGTTGCCACTCATATCTATACCAATAGTATTTTTCATGTACACCAATTTTTGGCCAGTCAATTAATTTCATTAGATCTATGTTTGGGTTGTTCATCAATGCATGGATCAATTCCATCTCTTTTTGTGCACTAAGAGGTCAAGCAACCATCGACGTAGTATGTTCAAGGATATTACCTTCATTATTCTCTACCATTGGTCCAACATAAGATATATCATTTGTATCTAATTGAAATTCTATATGCATAGTCTTAAGTTAAAAAATATTTTGATATGAATTTTTCAGGTAAAGTGTCAAGAGAATTTCCATTGATTGTGACATCTGAGTACAATTTTTTGTGGATAGTTTTGTACTTGAGTGTTGTATAAACACGGTCCTTGTTCACTGTGAAGTGGTAACATGTGCTACATTGATATTTCCTTCAAACTATATTGATTGGAAAATCTTCAATACAATGTGGTAATATATTTGATATTTGTTTAATAAATTGTGGAAAGCTTATCATGTGTCCTCTATATTTGTATTGACTACCTCTTACATGTGTAACTTGTAAAATTGGACTTACACGTGAAATCAACACTTTTTATATTTGTGTGAGGCTTGTCAGTTCAACTGGTTGGGGTCTAGGATTCATATATTTATAGTTGAGAATCTATTTATTCCTCTCTCTCGATTACATCTTGTGCATATAATACCTTTTGAAATGCAAACAACTTTGATTCCATTGTAACTTTCTTCGTAAATGTAACAAACTGTTGGTGAATGGTAGTAATCTAAGTGATTACAAACTACCAGTTACATTTTTTTGAAATTAGTGACAATTAATCCATCTGGATTTGGAGTGTGTATTTTCTTCTTGTCTACTTTCTACATATAATTGTTCTATTGTTGTTTGTAATATTCATCTTGCATTTCTTGCTCTAAATGTTGCATTCCTTTTTCTTCGTTTTCCATCCCTTTCTACATCTATCATTTTCTCCCTCTGTCATTTTTAATATTCTCTTCAATATTATTTTCTTTGGTAAGTAGCAAATATAGCCTTCCCCCCTCTAACTAGAGAACATACTCCATACTTAGAGGAGGCTATGAGGTGCTTCAACTACCTAAAGTTTGCAATGAAGAAAAAGACTGTTTTAAACTGTTCAAATGGAATGATGGTACATTTATTCATAGGGTAAATTCAAGAATAATTTATAAATCTCTAAGCAACAATAATGCTATGATTGATTTTCTTAACCAGAAATGGAATATCTTTTTATCTAATAGAAAGTGGAAAAATGTATTCATGAAAAACTAGTATAATTGCATTGAGCCAAAAAGAGCTTGCTTCAAATGGTTATTAATTCTTCAAAAGTTACCTTATAAAATTAATCATTCTGATATTGACTTGTGCAACTCTTGTATACAACCTAAGATTGCTAAGCATGTTTTCTTTGAATGTCTTTATGCAAAAGAGGCTTGGAACTTATTTTGTTTTAATCTCAAAGGTAGGAAAGGTAACATAAAATGGATTGAAATTTTACTTGGTAATGTGAAGGGTCTAGATAAAGAATGCAATCTATTCTGGCTAATACTTACCAATGAAACTTTATGGAAAATTTGGATTAAAACCTGAATGAGGAAAAAATGTAGGGTGTCAAGAGATCGCTTGCTAAGTTTCACAAAAAAACTCATTTTTCACAATGTTGTTGTGCAAGTAACTATAACATTGGAAATTTCAAGGCACAAAATCCTAAGGCTGTTAAAAGATAGCTTGGTTTGAGTGAACAATGAAGAAATTAGATATGGGAACACTTGGTACTTCAATGAGGAAAGCATTCCCCTTCTAAAATGAATGATAGAACTCTTGAAGAACCACAATAAAGAAAATGAGAATAAAAATAAGAAGGAAAAACAAAACAATAGATTCCATATCAATGAAGGCTCTAAGTTTGTTGTTGAAGCTATCCATTCTAATGAAGACCTCTCAAACAATGACCCCCCAATTGGATGGGCAGAATGGGAAACTTATGTTGAAAGCAGGGTTGAATGCTAATTTTGAGAATGTTATTCAAATATTTTACTATTAGTAGTGTTCCATAGGCTATAGAAGAATCTAGTCTATTTTTGAAGGATGTAAAAAACTGAATTTTGTAATCAACAATTGGAAAAGTTTATAGAACATAGGTTATATTATGCTACTAGATAGAAGTAATTTGATGAACAATGTAATCAATAGATGGTGTCTCTCATATGATGCATAATGCATCAAAAAATAGTGTATAAAGTTTTTTTCTCTATCTTTAATACAAAAAAAGTATATATGTGTATGTTGTACAAAAAATAATTATTTATATGTTATTAAGTTCTTTTAAACGAAAGATAATTTGATATTGCTAATTATTATTTAAATTATATATAAGTGATGGTTGTTTACTTTATTTAATACTTGTTTAATCATAAATAAATAGTATACCCTTTTTATATTTCATTACCTTCATAATAGTGTGTTATGAGGCTTGTTACATGTATAATATTTAATTATTTGATTGATTTGTTCAACACAAAACATAACATTAGAAATTAGATTTTGTTTTAGAGAAATATATAATAAGTTAACTCCTTGACAATCAATAAAATTTCATATGGTCTATTCAACAATTATAAACCCTAGTTACTTCAAAATTTACTTTATACCATAAAAACTAAATTATTAAGCAAGAAAACACTTAAACACACACACACAGAGACATATAACTTTTTTGGTCTTTTCCACTTGCAACCTAGTGGGGTTGTAACAATTTGGCTCTTCATGTCACATGCGATCTAGACACTTAAATCAAAAGATCTCAATATCAAAAAGGATAAAATTAAACATGAATTTAAATATAAAATTCTACATGTTGGATTAAATCAAATTATTCAAATATTTATGAATTGTTAGCTAAGTTTTGAACACACACTTATATTCACACTCCTAACATTCAACATTTAAAAGTCATAAACAACCTTAGAAATCATATGTAACAATCCTAGTTTAAGTCACTCGCACAAGTATTTAGTTTAGATTGAATACACAATCAAAATTAGATAAAGATATTGACTGAGATCATTGAATACTTAATTCATAGTTTGATAAATACATTAATCATAGGGAATTTTAAAGTTCCATGAACCAAACAATTCTCAAGCCTTCCTATCAAAGTACTATGAGAAATGGGTGTTGGGCTTTGGCTTGCTAAATAAACTAAAGGATAAAATATAAAGAATACAAAATACATTAAATTGGACCAACCATTCTTTATTCTAGCTTGATATCATCTTAAAAGTCAAACTTCTCCATTTTTTGAAGACAACTTATTGCCATACATACATGTTTTGAAAAATAAATTTTATATTAATTAGAGGAAAGTAGAAATATTATTATTTTACTAATTTTTCCTATTATAAGTTCTTGTTTTAGGTTGAAAGACTATAATGTGATTTCATATGTTTATTTACAATTTCAACGTCAAACATCCAAGATGGCCATAGAGGCTTAACACTTCTAGATATCTAGACCTACTCAAATGCTAGGGCCAAGTGTTACACCTCATTTCTGAATTACCATATTACTTTTACTTTTATGAGTAAATATGATTCTAAATGCAAGATTATGACTTTAATATGTTCAATGGATGAATGAAATGTATGAACATGCATTACAATGATATTAATTTTCAAATACTTTAATGATGCAAATGATATATGATGAATATGATTTTCAAGTTATCAGCTAACTACATTTATGATGCACTGTTGGTTGGCAGATTTGTCCTAATGCAAAAAATGACTCAAATTGCCCGAATAGAAGAACACACATCACCAACAATTGAGTCACTTGCAATGGTATTTCCAAAAGCTCTCTGCTTATTTTACAAGGCCCAACTACCTCCAAATGATATACAATGAATAAGAAAAATGGGTATGCTTTTAACTAGAAAGTAAATGGTTCACAAACATTTACCACAAAGCAAAAATGGTTCACAAACATTTACCCATATCCATGAAAGTAAATGTGATAAGCCAATTCAGAAAGAGATTAATGTAAACAAACGATACAATACTCATTTTTCTTAAATCCACAATGAGAAATAAGAAAAGAAAGGTTAGTAAATTTCTTTCAACAGATGAATTATCCTAGACTCAAATTCCTAGAAATAATCACATACTCAACTTGATATGATAGATAAACATTAAAGAAATTAAAATGAAGCACAATTTGGTTGCAATTAAAGAAAATATAGTTAATAAACACAAAGATTCAAAATATTTCCTTATTTCTTTAATATTTCTAAGCTCAAAGTCTCCCCTTCTGTAACAATAAAACTATGTTAAAACCCAAAATTGCTACCTTCCCTTTTTTCCTTTCTTTGCCCCCCATTTTCATGAATTTGGAGGTCTATATATAGGCACACCAAAACTGTTACATTACAAAAGTAATGGTGTTGAAAATGATCGGAAGGTAAAAAAGACTTCTAGAAAAAAAAGGTTCTGGAAAAGATGTTATCATTATGTGTCATGAAAATCCATGCATGATACTAAACCGCTGGAGGGGCCAGAACCTTGAACAATTCCAACTACATCTCCATGACCAAATTATGAAAGTCAACACGTTATTCTTCTTTGTCTAAAATGAAGATCATCTGATTATACTTGGCATAGCTAGTCTTCTCTTTCCAGGCTAGTGAACGTAGTTCATAAATGATGCCGAACTGTTCTTCCTCTGGCCAATTCAAATCAGGTTGCATGATAGGAACAAGTTCATCTTCCCATTCTATAACCTCACCAGGAAGTACCATCTTGAGAAAATTCTGGAACTGAAAAATGTTGTTACCTTTCCTTGCATGCAGGCTTGTTTAATTTTGGCGGCGAGAAGTGACCATTTGTTGGCCAAGAGAAATGTGCCAACCTACTACGAAATATGTTTCACCAACTTCCTTATGTAAGAGTTGTCCTTTTAGAGGATTTTAAAGATCACATTACATTTCAAATTGACATTCCAAAGCATTTGAGAAGACATTCCTTAAAGGCACCATGCAACTTATTTAATGAATTGACACCTTAAAAGTTGTGTATCCTAATGAAATCATCCGGTCGTTGAGAAGTAGAACTTAATAACCATCAGTCGGGAGTTTTAGAGTTTTACAAACTCCCAATATCCCGACTACATAGCATATCACCCCGAAGGTTATGGTTGGGTGATTCTAGAATTTTAGAACCTCATGGCCTAGTTAAGGAACTCGGTAGGGCCGTGATTAGTTACAAATTTTGTCAGAATAATGATTTGAATACACATGGGATTTAATGGAGGCACAAATCAAAGGATTTTTATATGGGCCTTAGGATTTAATATTTAAAATTTCATAAGTAACATTGGCTCTAATTGGGGACTATATTTTTGTAGAAAATGTAGAGGACTCTAGAAGCTTTGGGGAAGACTAGTCAAAGTCCATTGGGTGTAGAGTAAAAAAAATCAGAAGGATGAGAAACTACTTGCAGATGGGCAGAGGGGAACTGGGAACAATCCCAAAACGAGCAAACCAAAACAAGATAGAGCAAAAAAAAAAAACTAACATAACCAAAACTTCTACTATGTAAATGGTCCAAGGACTCTATCTCCATATAACCCATTAATTAAGCAAAGCCATTCATGGGTTCAGAGAAATAACAACTTGTACAAAATAAGATTGGAAAGGTGAGGAGCACGTATACATCTAATTGTTGAATGATGACTAACTTGATTAAACCAAAAATAGAGAGCTTGTGGAAAAATCTTCTATCAATAATCTGGTCTTCAAGAAGCCAATCTTCATTGTGCACCTATTCTATTTGGAAACTCATACCAATATCACCCAACATAGGGTGAAGCCACAATAGTGGTTTACAATTGAAGTGAGGAAGGAAAAATCAAAGAAAATGAATGCATGGCAAAAATATTGATTATAGGGGTTCATACGAACATACTGGTTCAACCGAACCCATTAGGGGTTCGCTAGAATCTGGGTTTAGGCGAACCCTTTTAATGCTTTCCTGCCAAAAATTCCAACAAAAACCCTTATAAAAGGGGGGTTCGAATGAACCCTGGTTCAAGCGAACCCCCCTTATTTCTCATCCCTCCTCTGAGACACAAAAAAACCATGAATTTTGGCACTTCGGAGCTCGGGTTGATGATGAAAATGGAGGAATATTCACAAACCCAACTGGAATCAAGTAGTCCTTGGAACAAGCTATCCAACGAATATAATCTTAATATGTTTTAGTTTTATTATGTATTTGTTTTTTTAGTTTTATTAAACATAGGTTTTTCATCAAAAATGAAGGTCTATGTTCTGCACATGTGGAAAAATACCAGGTTATCAAAACAAAAATTTGAAAAATATGAGTGCACTAGATATTGAAGTCCTTGATCCAACAAAAAAAATAAAATTGAATTTTGATATATACAAAAAAAGTTGTGTTATACAGTTGCGCTATGTCTGAATTGTAATTGGTTTGACTTCGAAACTTGATTAAAGAAAAAATATTCAATAAAAAACTATCTAAACAAGTGGAAGCACTAGATATTGGAGTTACGAATCTAAATTCGAAAGAATTAGAATTTTATCCTTCATGGAAAAAAAGTTATGCATTATATGGTCTGCGTCACTTTTTAAAAATGCTATTTTTTGAAAAAAAATAGTTTTCATGGGAGATGGAAAAAGAAGTGTAAACTGATTCCAAAAATTTTGAAAAAATATTTTTAGAATCTATAAAAAAATGTGATGAGACTCTAGTTTTCATTATCTTCAAATTCTTCACGGTTTAGCCACTGTAGCTATCCGAATGTGAAGATTTAGTTAAAAATAATAATTTCAGTGTCCAGTTTGGCCAAAAATTGTAAACCATTATTGTGGGATCACCCCATAAGATCTTTGATGTTTTCCTTGATGACCTTAGGTATAACCTGATGAAATACTCATTATAACCAATCCAAAGAAAGCAAACCTCATATCGAACAGCCCACACACAAACCATCAGATGAAACCCTCCTCTTGGTACCATAAATATAAGTGATTACATCATTCTGAAATCCTGAATTCTAACCTGCAACACACATTCCATTGTGTTCAGGAATATGCTCTATTTTTTTGTCAACAAATATAGAATCATGTAAATCAAAAAATTGGTTATCAAATTCCTATGAAACTGGAAATGTACTAAACTGGGAATTTTCATCCTTTCCAATGAAACTATTCCCAACTAAAACGTTTCCTTCTTTCTTCCTCAAATTTGATTTAACAACTTTATGATTTACCTCACCACCTACGCTCATGTCTTGTGATACAATCACAACAACTTCTTCTTTACACCAAAATTCATTCTCACACTCATAGAGACATTGATTAGGGTGATGAACAATATGAAACCCAACACATCCATTTTCCTGATCATTTTCAATACTATATCTAGCAAAATCTTCGGTATCAAAATATTTAAAAAGGAAAGATTCAAGAAAAATACCATTTCTGACTTCTTGTAGGTTCATTTTAGTATCAGCTTGCTTTGAAAATTTGAAAGTTTCATACTCAACCTGCATATGATTAGAAGATAAGATGTTGATAATTTTATTTTCATGTTGAGTGCTTCCAAATGATTCTTCATCCGTTATAAAAATGAATGAATGCATCTCTATTGCAAACAAGGAGGCTAAAACAATTTCACTTGTACTACCAATCTCAAGATTATCAATTTGGTTGAACTGTTCATTTTCTTTGTCATTTGATTGGTCTATAGATTCATCGTGTTCATACTAGAAATAATAGGCTTCATTTCTCCCATCACCATAAGAATTAATTTCTTCTCTGATTACTCTTTCCTAATTAAAATGTTGAGGGTCAAAAATAGAAAGATTGCAATATTCAACAATAGGAGGTTGTGTGTATTGGAGCTCTATAGGTTGAGGAATTGTTTTCGGTAAGATGGGTTTTCTTATAATTTCGTCGCTCGACCCAACCAAATTTTTCTTCCATAGACCACTTTGAATCATAGTATCCTCAATTTTGACAACCTCTTCTTGCACAATTTCAATATCATTTATTTTACACCTTTTCAAACAAAATTGAACATCTGGGTGTAAAGAAGAAATGGAAGTGCAAAGTTGTAATTGTTTATTTGGTCAAATGGAGATAGCATCTTTCTAAGAAACCTATTGAACATGTCTACAAAATATCTGATTTTTTCATCTTTTTGCTTGTGAATATTTAAAGATTGACCTAACAAGGTTGTTTCATCCGTAGGGCTCTTATATCTTCCCAAAAACTTATCTTTTAATGAATTCCAATCAATTATGCAATCATCTTCTAAATAACAAAACCAATCAGTGGTAGGTCCAATAAGAGATTCAATAAATAGCCTGACAAAACCATCTTCTTGACTTACCCCCAAAATACTACAAGCAACTGGGTATGTCCAGGATCATCATGGAAAAAACAAGCCCTTAAGTGGCAAAAAAATCAAAAAAATCAAAGTTAGGAAACTTGACATAAAAATTTGAATAAGTTATCTATATTATTTCAAAAATATGTAAGAATAAAATTTCTAGAAAATTGAATGTAGTTTCTAAACTACTAGGTTTTTTTATTTTTTTTAAATCTATTTGGTGAAAATTTGAAATTTCAATTCAATAGTACTTAAATTTCGGGAAAAAATAAGAAGTAGGTGTTTGTCTTACCACCCTAACCATAATAAAATGATAATATTTTTTTATAAGATTTTAGATATAAGTAGAGGACTCATGTCTCGATGTGATGCATATTTTTTTGTAATTTTTTTCCAAGTAAATAATTAATTATGATTTTTTTATTACAACTTTTAAAAAATAAAAAAAATCGTATGTCTAACCACCTTAACTTGGTCAAAATTTCATGACATTCATTTCTTCTTCTTTTGATCCTATAGTATGTGAAGCATAGAATGTGATGCATATTTTGGATTCAAAAAATGTGATACCGTTTGAAAGCTATACTTGTTTTTCAATCATCCTATCAATCAGGACTTTAGTTGTAATTTAAATAGAAAATAAATAAAAATTATTTATTAAATTCAAAGTAAAGCATAATTTATATTGGTGGAAAGCTGAGAATCTCCTTTTAAAACCTTTTTCATTTCATCAATTTTGCGTATAAAAAAAGTCGTCAGCCCCATACCCTACAAAAACTCATCATATCGCCACTTTTTGGCCCATCATGATCCTGCACATACCCAACTGTGAAAGAAAAAATGTGCTTTTCAACATCCTGAGAACCTCCTCCATCAAATTTTGAAAAATACTTCCTTGATCCTTTTGTATTACCCCTCATGCCCACTATTTGGACTTGCTATTTTTCTATGCTTCGGTTTGATACTTTGAGACCATGATAGTACTATTTATTGTTTGGTTTGGTGGTTTGGATAGTTAGACTGTTTGGTGATTATGCTATTTCATTTGAGAATATGGATACTTCATATGACATTATGGTTTGGTGATGTTAATTTGATTTCAGTAATATATTATGATGTAGTGGATTAATAATTTATTTTATGATGTGATTAGTTAGTTAGAAATGTTATTTCATCGTTGATATTATAATTGTTAGAATAGTTTTAGTGAGAGGATAGTGTAGCACCACTCGTTCGTGAGTGCCCTGCTACGCTGCAATTCCTTCTCACAGTGTGATGTTTTGATTTTATATATCTATATCTATATATATATATACATGTACATGACCTTGTTTGTATGCAGGGATTGCAGGTACAGAGTCTCAATTCCACCTGCTTCGGCAGGATAGGGCAAGCATAAAATTTACCCAACAAACATGATGTTGAAATAGAAATGACAAGGAAGTCACCCCGTCCCATGTCTGTCAAACCGTCATGATTGAGTGGTATTGTGCATCTTTTTTTTTGTCATTGTTGCAATTTATGGTAGTAATTTGTGTGAGTGTATTTTGTATGATGTGATTTATTTAATTAAATGATGTTACTAAATGTTTATATTAGTGTTGGATTAATTTGTATTAAAATATTTAAAAGTCTTATTTTAAAAGTCATGTGTGTTATTTAAAATGTTAATTAAATATTAAATTTGTATCTTGTTAATTTAATTAAATTAGATTGTTGAGGATAATTATGAAATAAATAAGTTAAATAAATTGAATTTTGTGAATTGCAAGTAAAGCTTGCAAAATCAAAATTAAAGCAAAAAGTATTGTTAAATAGAAAAAAAATCAATAAAAGAAAAGAAAAGATAAAAAGGACGAATGAGTATTGATTTTGGTTGAAAAGCTGGAATTAAAATTAGAAAATTTCTTTTAATGTGGATTTTTAGAACTTTAGAAAAAGAAGAGTTATATTTTTATTTAATTGCAAATTTGAGAGACTTTTCATTGACGGGAAAATTACAGAAGTTACAAAAAATATGGAGGTATTGGAAATGGGATTTTCCCTTGTTCTTCTTCTGCAGTAAATTATTTTAGTTTTCTTTGTTTGGAAAGAGAGGATATTCTGGATTAAGTTTAGATTAGAGAATCTATCAAGGAAAGCTAGAGATGAAGTTCTGAAGGAAGGAACGAAAGTTATTCGAAGGGCTATCTAGATCAAGCAAAGCTTCATCAGATTTCCAACAGCACAAGACTCTAGGTTCCATAAATTCTCTTTCTCTATTCGTTAAAATTACAATGGAAATCATATTGTTTTGGGAAAAGAAAATAATACGGGTTTTTGGGAAAACTTATGGGTTTTCAAGTAATTGGGGAAAAATCTATTGTTTGAAATTCTATTAATGTTCTGAAATTTTCTTTAAATCGTGGTTATGAGAAAATCAGTTTCTCTCTTTGAAGCCAATAGATGCCCATATTTAAATTGAGTTTCAAAAGATTAGGGATTCAATATAATATTTTTTCTCACTTTTTTTTAGAAGGGATTTTAGCCTATAAGAGCAAAATAGTATTTGATTAAACTATCTGTATTTCTTTATGTTTGTTGAGAAAATTTTATTCCTGTTCTGAAAGCTTTAATTTATTTGGATGCATCTGTGTGTGTATATATATATATATCTCTTTTGAAGGATATACATAAACATATATATATATTATACCTAGATTGGCACATGATTTAAACAAAGTTTTTTGAGTTTTTTAAATTATTTATTTATGGGTCGAATCGAAAAAAAATTATTATAATTTTTTTTTTATGAGGAGTGTTGGGGAAGGACGGCGCTGGGCCGTACCCCCCCATACCCCCTCTGCGCGGTCAAAAGGACTGCGCACAATAGTCATTATGACTGTTGCGCACAACAGTTATAATGACTGTTGTGTGTAGTACTGTGAAGGCCAAACGGCCTTTGTTCATGCCCCAAGTTTGTTTTTTTATTTATTATATATATATATATATAGAGTGTGTATTTTTTTTATTAATTAAATATAGATATACAAATATATAAATATATATATATTTTTTATGAAATATTTTTTTTTGGAATTTTGATTTATATATATATATAAATATATTTAAAATATATATATATATTAATTTCATTTTTAGTATGAAAAATTATAATTGTGATTATTATGAAAAAGGAAATTTTTTGTTGAGAATTAGAAATTTTATTGAAATTTTATTTCAAATTTATATAAAGGAAAAAGAGGTTTTGTAATGTAATTAAAAGAATTATATGAACTTGGTGTGAAAGTATTACGTTATGTTAGTTTCTAATTCTGATTGATTGCTTTTTTTCCTTGAGTTATCATGTTGACTTTTGTAATGAGGGAACCCTGTCGATCTTATGAACCCAATTTTTTTGGAGTTTGTGAACCCTAGTTTTCCAAAGGCATGTTCTTATCATTGGATGTTTACCCTCGTATTATGTGCTCGGGATGTTGCATGATTTTAGCATTATTATTTTAGAAGGGTTGTACGAGTTGTGTGTGTGACTTTGTGTATGTGTTTAGCGAGATGGATAATGCCTCGTAGGTCTTTGGTGGTGATATATGCTATGTTTCTTATGGTACAACCCTTTCCTTGTTTTGGTTTATGTTTCGGGGTCTTCTAGGAGAGTGGCTCTTCGTGGGGCCGATCCCTCAAAAGGAGGAAGAGCTCAGGATAACCCACGTAAGAGTAGTTTAACAAGTGAAAACCTAATAATAGAACTTAGGGGGATGGGTAGTAAAAACACATAAGATAATATTGGATACCTCGTCTATGCATTAGGGCTATCACAAAGTAATGATAGACTGAGAAGGTCGTGGTCAGAAAATTCATAACCTCATCCTCATGAGCGGTTAACAGCTCCGCATGAGCTACCCTATGGGGCCGACGCCTCAAGTAGGAGGAAGGGCCAGGATAACCATAGATGGGGGTCGGCGCCTTAGGTTGGAGGAAGGGCCATGATAACCCATGTAAGTTATGCGATGACACTCTCCACTAGACACCCTTATGCCTTATTTCTTGGTGGCCTCTGGAATTGTATTCTGATTGTTGTTTCAGTTTCATTTCGAAATGTTTCATGATTTTTCTTTGGTTACTTGGTTAATGTTTATTGCCTTGTTTTGTTGTGATGAGTTATTGTACTATGTTGTCTTTTATTGGGATTGGTTTATGGCATTCATGGTCGTGATTACTTCCTTGTCACCTCTGAGCATGGAGAGTGGGTTGTTTATAACCCACGTGGTTGGGTGGAACGTGCTCCGCACCCTTTGGGTTCCCCATCAACATTCTTTCTTCTCAGCATTCTTCAGTTGGAGCTTGTACCAGTTGTTCACTTTGTACTTCATACATTATTGTACTATGTATTTATCCCACATGTATGGGAGGTTTCATTGCATTCTTTATTGATCATGTAATGTATAAAAGATGATGTATTGTATATGAACATTTGTAAACATTATTGTATGAGACTCATTATAGTTGTATCACATGTTGTTATTATACTTTTATTTTTGGTTCATGGATGTACTTCTATAAATGGTTATTGTAATGTTATGATGAATGTGAATTTTGATAAGTTATTTAGTTTTATCTTTTATCTTTTCGTTATGTGATTGTTATGTGATGTGACCTCGCGTGCCCCAGAGGACTAGATGTTATAATGTTAATATGCAATGTAAATATGTTTTAATGTATGGTTGCATGTTTAATTTATATTAAAAAAAAAATTGTTTGCAATGTTTATTCTATAGGGTTTGCACGATAGGTGTTACACCTTCGAGCAACGATGAGTATACAGGTAAAGAGAGAGGATTGAAATGAATTCCCCATGGCTGAGAGGAAGTTAATTCCATAATGTGAATTTGGAAATGAAATTAGCATAGGTCTTGGAATAGAATATTTCTGAGTTCATTAATTTTTGCAGTCGCCAACCTCCATCCTCAGAGAGGTACCTTAAAAATTTTTGAAGAAAAGGACATCGATTATTTATTGCATTTAATTGTTTTCCCAGCAGAGTCGCCAAAAATTTGTTGGTTGACATATTTGTCCTAATGTAGAAAATGACTCAAATTGCTCGAATAGAAGAACAAACATCACCAACAGTTGAGTCACTTGCAATGGTATTTGCAAATTCTCTTTACTTATTTACCAGGCGCAACTACCTTCAAATGATATACAATGAATAAGAAAACATGGTATGATTTTAACCAAAAAGCATAAAAGGTTCACAAACATTTACCCATATCCATGAAAGTAAATGCGATAAGCCAATTCGGAAAGATATTAATGTAAACAAATGATACAAGGCTTGTTTATCTTAAATCCACAATGAGAAATAAGAAAATAAAGGTCAGAAAATTTCTTTCAACAGACGAATTATCTTGGACTCAAATTCCTAGAAATAATCACATACTTAGCTTGATATGATAGATAAACATTAAAGAAATTACAACGAAGCACAAATCGGTTGCAATTAAAGAAAATACTGATAAACACAAAGATTAAAAATATTTCCTTATTTCTTTAATATTTCTAAGTAAGCTCAAAGTCTCCCCTTTTGTAACAATAAAACTGTGTTAAAACCCAAAATTACGACCTTCCCTTTTTTCCTTTCTTCCCCCCCATTTTCATTAATTTGGAGGTCTATATATAGGCACACCAAAACTGTTACATTATAAAAGTATCAGTCTTGAAAATGACCAAAAGGTAAAAAGACTTATAGGAAAAAAAGGTTTTGAAAAAGATGTTATCATTACATGTGAAAATCCATGCATGCTACTAAACCGCTAGAGGGGCCGGAACCTTGAACAATTCCAACTGCATCTCCATGAACAAATTGCAAAATTTAGCACGTTCTTCTTCATCTAAAACAAAGATCACCTGATTATACTCGGCATAACTGGTCTTCTCTTTTTGGGCTAGTGAACATAGTTCAGAAATGTTGTCGAACTATTCTTCCTCTGACCAATTCAAATTAGGTTGCATGAAAAGAACAAGTTCACCTTCCCATTCTATAACCTCACTAGGAAGTACCATCTAGAGAAAATTCTGGAACTGAAAAGTGTTGTTACCTTTCCTTGCATTCAGGCTTGTTTAATTTTGGTGGCGAGAAGTGACCATTTATTGCCCAAGAGAAACGTGCCAACTTGCTACGAAATCTATTTCACCAAATTCCTTTTTAAGAGCTATCCTTTCAGAGGATTTTAAAGATCATGTTACATTTCAAATTAATGTTCCAAAGCATTTGAGAAGACATTCCTTAAAGGCACCATGCAACTTATTTAATGAACTGTCACCTTAAAAATTGTGTATCCCGATGAAATCATCCGGTCAATGAGAAGTAGAACTTAATAACCATCAGTTGAAAGTTTTAGAGTTTTGCGAACTCCTGATATCCTAACTACATAACATATCACCTTGAAGGTTATGGTCAAGTGATTCTAGAATTTTAGAACCTCACAATCTAGTTAAGGAACTTGGTAGGGCCACGATTAGTTACAAAATTTGTTGAAACCTCGATTTGAATACACATGGGATTTAACAAAGGCACAAATCAAAGGATTTTTATATGGGCCTTATGATTTAATATTTAAATTTTCATAAGTAACATGAACTAAGTTGGATGTAGGAAAGAATCAAGCCCTACAATGAGGAGAGGGAGAGTATCACCTAGGAGATGAGTTTGGTATGGCAACCACTAATGTATCTACTTGAGCTATCACACACTCACGTCCTAGGTTAGATAAGTTAAGTCAAGTCAGTCTAAGATATGTGTCAGCAAGTAAACCCTTGGTCATAGCTTTTGGGATGATTGGAATGTTTGAGTAATTATCTTGATTTCCTTTGGTTGTTTCTTCAATTTGTATTAAAGGGACTAAATTTCTGTATTGGGTATATGTTCTCCTTCATGTATTTAATATATATATGAGTGGATAAGTATATACATTAAATGTATATATGTATATGTATGATAACTCATGTATATGAGCATATACGAGTGTGCACATATGCAAGTAGAAATACCTACATGTACTCATACATGGATACATCATACATATGGGAAATTGATTGGACATATATATACATTTTGTATGTATACTTATCGAGAAATATATATACTTATTATAAGATGTTAAAATAATAATATATATGTATATATTAATATAAAAGTATATATGTAGGTATTAAATAATATGTACATACATAAATACATATATATGATTGGAAATTAAATGGTTTTTTAATATATATGTTTGTAGATATATATATTATAATGGTAGATCATTATAATATATATATATATATATATATATATATATAATGAATGATATGATATGATAAGATATCAACCCATATATAATGCGAGTAAAGTAAACAACGTTTAAACTAAATGCTACAAATATGTGATGTGACACTATGAACAAAGTGTAAAGTTGAATATAACACATAAGCTATGTGCATATACTAAACTAAAGTTAGCACATCTAATATAGTGCAATAGTGAGTCGATGATAATGCATGAGTTTGTAAAATAAAGATGAGTTAGTATGCCACATATGAACAACAATTAGAAAGTGTTGAATGGGTCAAAATGCCATGAGTTGGTAGGGAAAACAATTAGAGTTTTCTTTGTTTTGAAAACCAGCCTCTATTGTCAACACCATGAGTAGAAACCTAGCATAACAAGAGCCATGATGGGAAGTAGAAAGCAAGTCAAAAACCATAGCAAGTGTTTGACCTGGTAAAATAACCACGAGCTAGCTAAAATAAGGTGACTCAGCCATGTGTTTGAAATTGATTTTACTTAGGACTATAAATGTGTTAAGTTATTAATTATTTTTACTGCCATGTTTCACCCAATTTACCTAGTCGACTAGCTTAGGAAGAAGTGGTTTTGAGTTTTTGATTTCAATTTTAGAGGTGGCAATTGAGGGAACTGATCTATAACATTATTTTTCTCAATATCTCTTATAAATAAAGGGCAACCTCTTAATTTTTTGGTATTCGATTGGAATTCATTTGTTGTCCATTGTTATTGTTCAACAATAGTTTTCTTTGTGCAAAGCAATTCTTTTGAGCGCAAATTGTGAGAAGAGTGATTACATTTAGTGTTTGAGAGCTATTTGTTTGTGAGATCTGAGTGTTTGGAGAGAGGTTAGAATTGGAGATAAGTTGAAAGTGGAAAGAGTAGCATATATATTTTTTGGTATTAAGCCTTAAGAGTCAATCCTTCATTGGAAGCTAAATTTTAAGGCATGCCAGTCTTTCTTATCCATTATCTTTTCTATTTGATATTGTGTTTGTTAATGTTTGCAAGTGCTTGTGAAAATGATGATTGCATATTATGTAGAGCTTGCATGCATGTTGATTGAAGAAATATTATTATTTGGATATGCATAGAACTACTACATGATAGAAGCATGTGGTTGTACTTTTTAAACAAAGAGAACTAGAAGGTATTATCATATCATAAGCTAAGTGTATGCTTGCATGAATTATGATATTACGAATGGTATTACATAGAAGTACTATGTTGTCATTGTCAAATTATGATGTTATGCAAATCTATGATGGTAGATTAACCATGAGTGAAGAACCTACGTTCTCAAATGCTCATATTTCCTTGGAAGTAGGAAGACAACTTATTTCCTAGGGTTAGGGTGTACACTTGATTGTGTTTATGTTGACATGCAACAATAGGGTTGTAAAACGTATTGGTGATATATATATTTTCTAATTATGCTATTATCTTACACTTGACTAAGAGTCTATACCTATTCACAGTGTTCTAGTCTTAAAGAAGAGAACATTACATCTCAGCAACCCAAAGTCCTAATGTGAGGAGACTTTAAGGTGTAGAAGCACAAACTCCTCTCTTGAGCTAAAAATATCTTCCAGATTAGATATGAACTTAGTGTACATTATAAACATGTGAATATATGAGTCATATTAAAAAAAAAGGATTTATGATTGTTTATGAACATGAAAACATAGAAACCTTATATAATCAATGCAAGGGATAACTTGGAAGGAACCATGAGGAAAATGGAGAATAATCGAAAGGATCTTAGTTGAATTTACTAGAGGTTGAATAGCTTATTATGCTGATTTACTAATATTAGACATTACCATGAACTTGAGGTCTTAAATGAAATCTAATGTCAAGAATTACCAGAATGGTTATGGCATCTGAGAAGGATGGAGCCATAATAGATATGACAAAAAAGAGTCTGAAACCCATTATGAGGAAGTAAACTTTAAATCACGTTTAATTTTGGATTATTATATTTATTGACAAAACTTTAGATTGAGTCCAAATGTGACCAGTCGATGACATGGTGTCATCAAAGCTATCTAGTTATGTATGAATTGGGAAAGTCATTAATTAAAGAAAGAACCTGAATAGAAGGTTGTTGCCAATTTTATTTATGTTACAAATGTGTAAACAAGGTATTTAAGAGGTTGAGTTAAACCTAATTGGTTAATCAATATAAAATTTATATCATTTTTTGGAATGGAATCTTGTTATATTATTATGTGGTCAAACGTGGTCAAGAGTAATTTATGGTCATTATAGTTTTCAAGTCGAGCGAGGGGTTGGGTGAACATACAACTATGCTCGAAGTACTAAGCAATTATATATATATGTGTGTGTGTGTGTGTGTGTGTGTGTGAAATCTTTGGCCAAAGTAAGTGTAAGTTGTCATTGCGTACACTTGTCAATTCACTGTGAGTTAGTATTGCATAGCTATCAGGGAGTGTCATGCATGTAGGCAAGTATCCACTGTATGGAAACATTAGTTATGTAGGAAAAAACACCATGCTCAGATATGCTTATGTCAGAGGGTTACCATACTAATCTCTTCGTTGAAGGGTAGAGCCATCTTACTGGTTGGGAAGATGTGCAAGAGACTACAGTAAGTCTATGGTTGCTGAAAAAGCACTTGGGTGATGGTCTCCCTCATGCAATTGGTGGTTGAGACTTGAGGATGTATGCTCCAACAACGGAAATTTTGACCAATTGTACTCTTGATCCGTTCAACTCTTGGAATCCATGTAAGCTCTTGTAAGCTATGTTTTGTAATTATGATCATGCATCTATATGTAAATTGTATTTGAAAGATGAATTCATTACATGGGATTATGCAATGTTAATTTATTCATGCAATGTAATTTGGAATGGGTTTATTTCAAATATGCATCTATGTTATTGAATTGGAAAATTTTATTTCTATGTGTTGGTAAATTTGATATTTTCACATATATGGGTTAAAAATTGGGTGAAAACAATAGGGTAAACTTTGGGCATGTTACACCAAGTACATGAACTGTGACCAAGGTACCTCCTTATTGCCTTCTTCAAGATATGCTAATAGAGGCAAGCATAATAGGTCCAAAATCCATCATCATCATATAGGATGGCTTCCCTTTAAATTGCCCCCCCTTGTTCCAATAAGCAAAGTAGTGCAATGTCCAAGGTCAATCATCAATACCAAATTCCCATATTCATTGGTCAAGTTTCATATTAGGTTACTTAGCCTAAGCGAAAATATTAGAGGCACTAGGCACACATGACATTGGACATGATTAGTCTCCAAATGCTCTTCTTATTAGGTGTCAAGTAAAAGATGTAAACCACAATCTCCCATTTTGAGCTTCTTAAGAAACTTCTAGTTAAGCTTTGTGAGATTTATGTGACTCATATGTTTGTGATTTACAATGTGAGAGCTTAGTAGTTATTTCCACATATTTGCAACACTAACATTTTTTATGACCTGAATATTAACCTATTATGTAGCCTAGAATTTTGATGATTTTCTTAATAATTTGAATTTTGTTAGTTGTGGCATATACATCCCATGATTTAGAGAATCACTACCATATTGTCCACTTTTGTAATGTAATCTATGAGATTTATTTATATATTTATTTATATTAATGACAAAGAAATTGAATTTATATATTTATTTTTATTAATGACAAAGGAATTGCTTCTATGCAAATGTTCAATACTAGATTGCATACATTAAAATATACCTTTATAAATTTGGATGTACCTTGGGCACTCAGTGTGATAATATTAGTTCATAGTTGCAAAGTGATATAGATTTTATAAGAATGAAAGTTACTTCATAATAAATTCCCTTCTTCTAGTGTAAATATTGAATACACTCATTATAAAGACTTATAGTGACCTATAATGTATGTTTCCTCACAACCATAGAGTTGCCAAATGCAGTTTCATGAGATGAAGAATTAAAATTCATCATTCTAAATTGTTTCCATCTCTTTCTACTTCATTGTATACAAACATGTACACTTATGATATTCCAACATTTTAAAATGAATAAACAAAAATTGTTAGTCATACGACTCATAGGTCTTTGAACATTATGAGTTGAACCTATTATAAAAAATTCATATAGAGCAAATATAAAAATTCAAGATTTTGAATATAGTTGTATTAAGGATTCTATACAAACCTTAGATGTGACAGATGGAGTTAGTATTCACTAGCATTTAGTAGGTATGCATCTAATGCAAAATTATTCAATTGCTATTGTATCAAACAAAAATTAACTTTTACCACCGTTTGATAGGTTTGTCACATGTGAATAAAGTTGTCAATTTGATCATATCATGAATATGATTTAATATTTTTCTAAAATTCTATGGCCATCTCTCATTGTGTCTTTGAAATTATTATAGCTTTGATCCTTTTGAGTTCCTCTTGTTTTAAATCTATTGCCACTCCAAATTGAAATGCCCTATTTAGCTCTCTCCCAATCACCTTCAAACCCTCCTCATAAATATCAATTTATAAATCTTTGTATGCACAATTTTGTTATACCATGAAAGTGCAATTAAAATGCAATATAAATAGTGATTTTATTTTACATATACAAATGTTATTCTCTTCTCTCTAAAATCAATCTATAAATATTATTATGTGAAGTTTTTCAACTATAATGCATATCTACAAATTACAAAACAAGCACAATTGTAATTTTTTTAATTTCTTCATATAAATCGCAATAGTTTATTTCTAATTAAAACAAACAGATTGAAATCAAATTAATTTAAAAAGTATTTGTGAATTCACAAATCTGTTAAATATCTCACGAAGCAAAAGGATGTGAAGCAACATTAGAAAAATCTAACCATAAATAAAATAAAGTTTACATGTACTTATATAAAATTACCTCCTGTATGTGTAACTTATCTCAAATGGTAGACATGGGATAGGCAAAAGATAATACAATTAATCAAAACAAAAGAACTATATATGTAATTTTCCACCTCTTTCTCCAGCTTTTTGTTTCATAAATATGCAAGTTTCCTGAAAACAATTCAATGAAACATCCATTTTATCATAAAACAGGTCTTTGTAGACACCCCAACAGTGTATATAAGCAGTGATCAGCACCCTATGTATCTAATTTTATGAAGCCAACAGCATCACCTAGATTGCTCAAAACAATAAAAAACAGAACTCCCCACAAAATAAAATCTAGAAACTGAAAATAAAACCTTGTCCCTTTCATTATTACTGCAGATCTGACACGCTGCACATAATTGTAGTCCAAGCCTATTTTTCAGATTGCTTCATTTATCACCACCAATAATCTCTGCAAGAACATTTTCCCTGTTTAAAATGATGGAAACGGTTCACATCTCTAACAACAATTTCACTTCCAACAATCTTGGAGATAAATTTCATTGCAGTGTGGCAATCAACAAAAACTCAAAGGTTCTTCACAATTCTAATAGTTGTGCTGGGAGGCGTGTTTAACAAACCAAATGCAATTGCCAACTTTTCACTATGGTGGCAGAGAAATAATTCTTTTTCCTCCTCTTCCACATCATTAAGTAAATGTCTTGAATCTGGAAAATACCCCGCTGCTTTCATCTACCAAGACAATTTCTCCAACTTTGCATAGATCTCCTTTGTCGTTTGTGATCTGTCTCCTACACAAAAAGCATGTACCATTTCATGGGCTTCAATCCAACTACATCCAGGGATCTTTTTAATTCCTCTATCTTTCAACAATCTCCTTACCATTTGAGCCTCACCCCACCTGCCCACTTCCCACTTCTGCATAGGTGTTTGAGAGAAGAACATAAGTTCCAGCATTTTCAGGATCCAAATCAAAAAGCAGCATTGCTGTAAATACTCCTAAGCCTATATTTATATGTGATCTACAGGCACCAAGAAACCACGTCCACACAACCACCGGAGGTTTAACTGGCATCTTAATGTTAAAGTTTAGGGTGGCCTCAAGATAGCCAGCACGGGCAAGAAGGTCAACCATGCAAACATAATGATCAACTGTAGGTGTAATGCAGTACGAGTTACTAATGTGATTGAAATATATACAGCCCTCGTCCACCAAACCTGCATGGCTGCATGCACGTAGAACACAAACAAAGCTTACAATGTCAGGATATATTCCAGAGTGCTTCATTGACTCAACGATTTTCAGAGTATTCTTGCAAAATCCATTTTGTGCATATCCTACAATCATGGCATTCCATGAAACCACATATCTTTGGGGTATGCTGTCAAACAGTTCACGTGATTTGTCTATGCTTCCACATTTTGCATACATGTCTAACAGGGCAGTTGCAACTATAATATCTGACAAAAACCCCCCTTCCATTATGCTTTGATGGATGTCCATACCCTGTTCCAAAGCTCCCATTTTAGCACAAGCAGGGAGGATGCTGGCAAAGGTTGTAGAGTCCGGCTTTACACCTGCCAATTGCATTTGCTTGAAGTTTTTAAAGCCGCTTCAACAAATCCATTTTGTGCATATCCTGCAATCATCGCATTCCATAAAACCACATCTCTTTGGGGTTTGCTGTCAAACAGTTCACGTGCTTTCTCTATGCTTCCACATTTTGCATACATGTCTACCAGAGCATTTCCAATAATAATATCTGATAAAAAAACCTCTTCCATAATGCTTTGATAGATATCCATATCCTGTTACCAAAATGCAGGGAGTATGCTAGAAAAGGTTGTAGAATTTGGCTTTACACCTGCTAATTGCATTTGCTTGAAAGTTTCTATAGCCTTTTCAACAAATCCATTTTGTGCTTATCCTGCAATCATGGAATTCCATGAAACCACATTTCTTTCAGGCATGCTGTCAAACAGTTCACGCACCTTGTCTATGCTTCCACATTTTGCGTACATGTCTACCAGAGCATTTCCAACAATAATATCTGATAAAAAACCCCCTTCCATTATGCCTTGATGGATGTCCATGCCCTGTTCCAAAGCTCCCATTTTAGCACAAGCAGGGACGATGCTGGCAAAGGTTGTAGAGTTCGGCTTTACACCTGCCAATTGCATTTGCTTGAAAGTTTCTTTAGCCTTTTCAACAAATCCATTTTGTGCATATCCTGCAATCATGGCATTCCATGAAACCACATTTCTTTCAGGCATGCTGTCAAACAGTTCACGTGCCTTGTCTATGCTTCCACATTTTGCATACATGTCTACCAGAGCATTTCCAACAATAATATCTGATAAAAAACCCCCTTCCATTATGCCTTGATGGATACCCATACCCTGTTCCAAAGCTCCCATTTTAGCACAAGCAGAGAAGATGCTGGCAAAGGTTGTAGAGTTCGGCTTTACACCTGCCAATTGCATTTGCTTGAAAGTTCCTATAGCCTTTTCAACAAATCCATTTTGTGTATATCCTGCAATCATGGCATTCCATGAAACCATATTTCTTTCAGGCATGCTGTCAAACAGATCACGTGCCTTGTCTATGCTTCCACATTTTGCATACATGTCTAACAGGGCAGTTGCAACTATAATATCTGACAAAGACCCCCCTTCCATTCTAGCAACTATAATATCTGACAAAGACCCCCCTTCCATTATGCTAGAAAAGGTTGTAGAATCTGGCTTTGCACCTGCTAATTGCATTTGCTTGAAAGTTTCTATAGTCTTTTCAACAAATCCATTTTGTGCATATCCTGCAATCATGGCACTCCATGAGACCACATTTCTTTTAGGCATTTTGTCAAACAATTCAAGTGCCTTGTCTATGCTTCCACATTTTGCATACATGTCAACCAAGGCAGTTGCAACTACAACGTTTGACAAATTCCTCTATTCACTATGCTTTGATAGATCTCCATACCCTGCTCCAAAGCTCCAATTTTCCCACAGGCTGGTAGCAAGCTGGCAAATGTGAACTGATCCGGTTGGAGGCCTGTTCGTTGCATTTGGTGAAACAGTGCGATTACCTCGTTAGGACACCCATGTCTTCTGTACGCTGCAATAATCGTATTCCATGAGGCCCTGTCTCGTTCTTTCATGTTGTCAAATACTTCACGAGCATCCACCAAACCCCCGCACTTGCATACAGGCAAATGAGCTTATTATGAAAAGCTGTGCGTGTATCAAATGCAAGTCGCCTGTGAGCGATGAACGAGTGGAACTTAGTTCCCTGTGAAAGCGACATTCTCGAGAATGAAGGTCTGCAATAATCGAAGATAAAACGGAGTCTTTAGGGGGGTTGTGTACAGTAAGCAGAATGGGCAGCGCCTCCTTCAACTGACCCTCTCTACAGTGAATGGTAATGGCATTTTATGATTGTGGAAAATGTGCAGTGTTATTCAGTATATGTGCACCACAATGACATTGCCAGAGGTAAGCCTCGAAGCCTGCAATGAAACATAGTTCCACAGTTGCCATTGTCGACTCCTCGATGTTGGTATACATCACTATTAACCAAAACTAAGGGTTGATATACTGAAATGTTATATTTTAGAAATTAAATGGGGAAAGATATAAATGACTTTGAGAATAAGATTTCGCCATCAAACTAAAAAAAAATAATATTTTCAGTATGAAAGAATGTTTTAGGTTTTGTACAGTGTCAAAATATTTGTAATTTGATTTTTTCAAAATTGAATTCAAATGTAGTGGCACTTATTTAACGTACAAGAATGAATTTTATTATGTGAAAATGATTTAATAGAAAGTGTATGTGAAAATGATTTAATAGAAAGTTTTCTTAGGTCAGCCCTCTAAAGACATTCTCAAGCATGCACGTGTTCCTTATCTCTTATAAAATTAAACTATGTTCTAATGATTTAGAATTGATAGTAGAATTGTTGCAAGACATTGTGTATTTTTCCAATACAATCAATTGTTGCAAGATGAATTGTAAATTGATAATGTGATTATTTGTACCTAAGGTGTGTGTGGCCAAATATATGTGAGAAAATTGTTTGCCTATCCACTCCATAATAGATAATAGACAAGTGTAGATCTTTATTAGAAACATCTTCTTTTTCATCCTTCATGAAACACACTTGCAAGGACTTTCATTTAGACATTTTATCAAATAATCTTTTGAAATGAAGGTTCTTTAATCCTTCAAATAGTAAATGAATTAGCTCATGTAGAAGAAAATAAATAAATAGTATCATTCATAAAGGCATTTCCTTTTTGAATGGTTTTGTAATAGAAGGCTCATACACCAAATTAGTGTCTTATTGCTAACTTTACCTATACCTTTTATGAAATTAAGATGGAAACTAGTGTGTTGAGGCTAGATGACAACTCACCAGTTCAGATTGAGTATTTATTCTACTCTATAAATATTTATTCTACTAACTTGACATTATACTTAAAAATAATAATTATAAGGCTTGATGACTTTATGAGTATTATACTAAATTGAAAATTTATATTTCAACTAATAATCATACATCAAGACAACTCACTTAACAATTGGATTTGTAATACTTTTCCATTGACTTAACTATGTATGTAATTATGCATTTAGGTATGTTTAAGTTGCATTTCTAGTTTAATTCATAAAAAATATTAAACAAGAGATTATATACATAACTAAATTTAAATATAACACTTAATAATTTATGTTCTTTCTTTGGGATAATACTTAAACATGTGTTTATGTTTATCTTAGCTCATACATTGCAATATAACACAAAGTTCACTCATAAATTTAATTGATATTATAAAAATGGTAAAAGAATAATTTATAACTTGCTATTACACAAAAGATAAATTGTTTCCAACTTACAATTTTTTGATAAACTCACATCACTGAGTTTGTTTCTATAAGAAACACTGACATCTCAATTGATATTGATGGTATATAAAGATTCAACACATAACAAAACTAATTATAGTAACAAAATAATAAATCATAATATGTTGCTAGAGAGTTACAAATGTTATTAAAAAAAGTAGCTTAATGATGGGAATTTATTTCAATATTTACTTTCCATATTTGTATTGCATGCATTGGTTAGTGTTGTTTGGTTAAGATCAAAATAAAAAGGGTAATAAAAAATTGATTATTTTATTGATCATCTAAAATTGATTATTTTGTTGGTCGTCTAAAGCTCTATCCTCACCCTGTCACCACCCATGTTGCCACACTTCACTCTGAGATATCGAAAAAATTCGAGATGAAAAAATTAAAATATCTTTCAATGTGAAAGGTCACCCAAAAATCATTGTTTTTAAGCCAACCAGGATGATTTCAAGTGATTAAAGCAATTTGCAGGTTACACGTGCCAGATGTTATTTCCAAAGAGGATATCTTCGCAGGACCATAATTGAAAATCTTACGATACCAATGGCTTAGGTTGCGAAAAATGATGACATTGATAAGTTTACCCTTCAAGTTGCATATGCACAAGTACCGTGATCCCACAATAGTGGTTTACAATTTTTGGCCAAACTGGACACTAAAATAATTTTTTTTAACTAAATCTTCACTTTTGGGCACCTATAGCGGCTAAACCGTGAAGAATTTGAAGATAATGCAAACTAAAGTTTTATGAAATTTTGTCTGTAGATTCTAAAAAAATTTCAAAATATTTGGAATCAAATTGCACTTCTTTTTCCATCTCCCTCGAAAACTATTTCTTTTTAGAAAACAACATTTTTGAAAAGTGACGCTCACCGTATAACACATAACTCTTTTTACATGAAGGATAAAATTCTAATCCTTTTGAATTTATATTTCTAACTCCGATATCTAGTGCTTCCATTTGGTTAGATAGCTTTTTATTGAACATTTTTTCTTTAATCAAGTTTTGAAGTCAAACCAATTACAATTAGACATAGTGCGACCGTATAATGCATAACTTTTTTTGTATGTATCGAAATTCAATTTTATTTTTTTGTTGGATCAAGGACTTCAATATCTGGTGCACTCATATTTTTCAAAAAAAAATTGACAATATTCTATTTTTTCACATGTGCAGAACAAAGAGTTTGATTTTCGGTGAAAAACCTACATTCACAAGAAATAAAAAATAAATATAATAATAAAATTAAATTTATTTAAAATTATACTTGTTGGGAAGCTTATAATAAGGCCTACATAGTTACAATAAATAATTTTTAAATGAATTAATTTGATCCCCCAAAAGGTAAATCAAAAGTTGTTTTTATCAGCATTTTGATAGGTGTAAAGGAGACTTTGTTATAGGTATGGTTTAAAACTAGCGGGGTTCTATCCAAGGGGGTTTGATCTAAGGTAGTTTGATCAAACCATCTTCAATTAGAATGCTTTAAATGGAAATTTTAAAGGCTTAAATCATTATATTTTCTAAAAATATGTGATTTCAGCAAAAATCAGAATCTCCCAGAAATTGTAAACCAACTTTGTGGGATCACCTACCAATGCCAAGTGGTCATGGGGCCAAATGCAAAAATCCCTAAGTATCTATCCTTTATTCTATGAATTTTTTTAGCAATGTTGAGAGGACTCAACATGAACTCCACACGACATGAAGAAGTCACATCAAATTTGAAATTGAAAGTCCGTATAGGTATGCCAAGGTTATGACGAGACCACAAATTAAATTTGTGCATGGCCCAACCAATCCTAGCTATTAACCCGCGGTACTCCCCATCACCTCTCATAATTAGCTCCGTAATCACTTCCTTTGCCCAATTTTTCAAATGTTGCCACCTATTTAACACCTCATCATCTTTCTTCATTTTATTAAAAAGGGAAAAGTGATTATAAAAAATATAATCTAATATTTTAATTATATGTGTGAAGATACATTTACCAATTAAAGATACCATCCTCAAATTGCATTGCATCCATTTTTGTTGTTCGGTTTAGATCAATAGAGAAGTACAATTGGCATCGTGAAGTGTTTGGTTGATCATCTAAAGATGCAATGGCTTATGCTTAACATATTAGTTTAGGAAAAGTGTTAAATATTTGTTGAGTAGTCAAATATTTTTGACTAAAGAATTTATCATTGTACAATAAGAGCACTTTGTGCTTGTGTTGCTATGCTTGAACAATGCAAGACTTTTTTCTTTTGATTACAACATGTAGAGGGGAAATTGAATTCTTGATATTCATATGCTCTTTCATTTGATCCTTGACCAATGGTGTTGCCCCTTGGATGATTAGAATGATGTTTGTCTATTTTGGTTAGATAGAACCATGGTGATATATGTCTTAAATATGTGTCCTTTATAAGGGATTGATTTCAATTTGAGAGGGAAAATGGTAGATTCATGAAGATATTTTTTAAATCTTTCAACACACTCACTAAAGGAAAGTATTTTATACATGATGTAGTTAATAAACTTTGGAGTAGCAAATTAAAAAAATTATTGAATTTTTTAGGACATGACCACAATCATCAAATACTTCAATGCCATCTAAAATAAAAAAAAGAATAATTTAATAGTCATTAAAAAAATATAACCAACCCTTAATATGTCATTATGAAATGATGATATCAAAATATACCAAATTGAAGAGTGAAACATTATTCTATATCTCGATCTTCTAATGGAATATAATAATTGATAATTATATCAATAATGATTTAGCTTCAAAAACCATAAGAATCAATAAAAATTTAATTCTAAAAATGACATGATGACATTACCAATACTATTAAATTTTCAAGATGGAACAATAATATCTATAACTAGTTAATTCTATGAAAAAATGTATAACAATTGTTGACTATATTAATATGAAATTAATATCTCAAAATTTACTAGAAAAATATTATTTCTCATCTAGTTAATTTATCTTCACTAAATCCAAAACCTTTAACACATACTTGCATGATTTTAGCCTATTTACACATTGGCAATCACATTGGGTCCAACATTTCTAACAAGATACCATTTCATTGCATTAGTTTGACTTCTTAGAAGGAGATCATAGGAGAACAAAAATCTATCTACTATTAATTTTGACCTTTCTAATGCAATAATGTGATATCTTTTTAAATTAGTTAGAAAACCAAATAACTACAACACCTTTTATTTTATAGAATGACTCTACCATGTGAAGAATTGCATGGATAAACCAGTCCATTTTATTTGTTCATTTCTTAGCATGATTACTTAAATAATGAATTTTAATATGGAAGTGGTATGAAGCTATGGATGCATTAGTTTCTTTAAATTTTGATGGGACAAGTTTGAAAGTTTGTATCCACATTGCTACAAACAAAAATTGACATTTTAGAAAACATAAAAATTAACTTAAAGGATATAAAGACAAGGAAACCATAAGGAAAGATTTGATAATATGACTAATACAACCAGATCATCATGAAACCAAGTTTATTTTAAGTGATCTATAAAATCCTTCTCTTTTTAGAATTCCTAATTTGTCAATTAGTTAAGAAGTGATGTCTCCATTCCCTCTCATTGAATAAATGATATCAACCAATCTATCAAATATATTTGATCCCGCATCCTTTTCATTGGCATGCCTAGATCATGAAGCACAATATCAAGTTATAGAGTTGAAACATTTAAATTCATTCCACTTTGTACACAATTTTCAACCATGCCCTGTGTACATTCCAAGTGTGTAAGAGTATCTAACAATCCAAGGACAATATATGAACATTATCAAAATTGGTTTAAGAAAACTTCTTAAAAAGGTTAATTTTAAACTAAATCCTTTCTAAATGTAAATTGTGAAACTTGTATGCTTATTCAAATCAAATATTAAGCAACTATAGTGAGCTAACTTTAATTTTAAACAAAGAAACCAATATGAATGAAAATGTGATGGCTTTGATTTAAGCACCAAGATCATTTCTCATGAATGCATTGATATTGAATTTTTATTTACATTATTTTCCTCATCTATAGACTTCTACAAGCCATTAATTAATATCAAAAAATTTATTTCTTAACAGATGAGCAAAGCGTATAATTGGTACTACATTCATGGACAAATGATTAACAAATTAATATTTTAAAATAAAATAAAAAATTAAATAAATTAAGTGGAAAAGTATATGTAAATAGGGGATAAATAGGGGGTCAAAAGTGACCACTTTTTTTCTCTTAAATTAGCTAAGTTGAAATTTTGATGAGTAATTTGAGATGCTACACTCAAAATTTAAATATGTGATAAGAACAAGATTTTTAGTACTCTAAGTCTAGTTTCTAATTTACTAGAGTTTTTTAAAATGATTACAATTAAGAGGGTCAAATGCCAAGCACTCACAAAAATGTTTCCAACTTTATTAATGAGATATAACATAAAGTTTAATTTGTAGCCGACCAATCCTTTTGCTACATTAAGTACTTTTGAAAACTAATACGTGGAGATGTAACTAAGAGTTAGTACTATAAGCTATATATTTTTATTTAATATTTTTTATAATTTTTGAAGTGGATGCATCCTAAAAATAATATCGCTAAGTGTGCACATTGCATAACTTCTACAAAAGTAATAAAAAATATAAGTTTTTTTTTTTATTAGTGAAAATTGTTTGTATTTTATTAGAAATAAGTAAATCAGAATACATTTGTTCCCATGCATAACCAAAAAAGAAAGACAATTTTTTAACTAGCACAAAAGTTGAGGACAACTCCTAGCACCAAATTTTTTTCGCTAAGCTACCACCCTTCTTGAATGTTCCAAGCCCCATCCCAATTATACAAATTATATCATTTCATGTTTTTGCAGGCTTCATTTAAAAAAACCGACACAAAAATAACATTTTAAAAACTTTTAACAACACCTACACCAGCTCGTTCCTCGCCGAAGGTTCGCCCAACTCCAATGGAATGATTTCCAGATCAACGACTTCACTTTCTTACATGGACGCAAACCCTTCCCCGTACACAGCTCCTCTTTGGCTATCTCCTTCAAGTCTACAATTTTTGACTCTAATTCAGCTAATTTTGTGCATATTTTCAACACTTTCCATCCACACATAGCACCATTTCGCCATCAGTCCTTTGTTTGACCTTTCGGTCACCTGATGAACAGGTGGTTTATGTCTACCATCTTCAAGCCTCCACCATCCTGACCTTCAATTTTTACCAGCCCTGCCCCTAGAATTGCCCGTGCTAGAATTTAATCCATGCCAATTAAACACTCTTTTGGTACCAGAGTGCACATTACATGCCTAACTATCTAAACGGACTCACCTAAATCTAACCCCCACGCCATCACCAATGAATAAATATCCAAGTTCGTTCACAACCTGTGGGTCAATTTCTCAAACCCATCACCCAACATTAACTCCACTAGTGTCTGCACCACCTACACTTCCTTAAAGAGGAATAGTCCTAGCAACCATTTCATGGATGCCTTCCCTGCAAATGTGTCCAGTTCTTTCATGAAGATAGCATGAAACTAGCTTCCATTGCCGCATAGTTCACCAATACCACCTTCACCACTCCGCCAAAATATACACAACCATTCATCCACTTTCCAAGAAGCATTTAAGGTGGTGGGGTGATTATAGCACCCCGCTTTGCTAGCCAACTCCATAAATGTCGAATGTACGTTCAGTGTCAGCAAAACACCTACATTAATCCTCCGCTGCAAACTTCAAACTTCAGCCAACTTGTGAAGTACGCATACCTACCTCATTCCCTACACCAAGTCCTTCGCATTTATTGCACTGAAATCTTCAAAAAATAATGCATCAACCCTTGTTAAAGAAAGATCCCACTTCAAAATGACATCTGCCTCCACATTTCCCGATTGCCTAATATGGCTTACCTTAAAATCATCAAAAACAACTAAATCTTCTATTATTTTCCTTATCATTCCTTGCAAATTCCAAGCTTTGATTTTGTCTTTTATAATTACTTGGATAATTATTTGAGAGTCCCCTTCCAAGTGTATCCTTGCTATGCTTAACTTCTTAGCAAGTTTGACCGCCATAAGGGTTGTTGCTTCTTCTGTGATGTTATTTGTCATGTCTTTCAATCTCATTGCTCCTAATGCTAAAACATTTCCATTCCAATCCTGGATAATGCACCCAACACCAGATGGCCCCAGATTCCCCTTTGACGCTCCATCAAAATTGACCTTCCACCACCCTTCCTTTGGTTTTTCCCATTTGTCAGCTTCAGGAGAAGAATGAGTTGGATTAACCCAACTAGGCCCCTTAATGGGCCTAATGCGAATTCTTGGCCATATAGACTGAATTCTTTTATCCTCTTGAGTAAAGGGTGTTTTAGGATTGAAGTAGTTTGAGGCCGCTGCTCCTACTATCTCCTCCAAAGAGTGATTAATTCTATACTATACTAATCTATCCATAGACTCCCCTTTGTCCTAGAAAACCCTTCTATTCCTCTCTTTCCAGACTTCCCAAACTACAAATGAAGGACTTACCTTCCATATAGAAGCTAAGGTAGTTTTCTCCTTTCAAATCATCCACCCTTCAAAAACACCGCTTAAAGTCTTAGGTAATGGACCATGCCATTCTAGAGATTTTAATAGCATATCCCAATAAGAGGCTGCCATATTGAAATGTAGCAGGAGATGATCTATTGTTTCCTCTGCTTTTTCACACATTACACATCTTGAGGGTCCACACAAACCAAAATGCCTTCTTTCCCTAGTTAAAATTCACCCTCTGACTGCCAACCAGGCAAAGGTCCCTGCTTTCAGTAGACATTTCTTCCCCCTAAAGAGATCTACCGGCCAAGCTACATTTCTAGCTCTAGCATCTAGAAGATAATAACCCAACTTAACTGAATATTTTCCATCTGTTGCTCCACACCAAATGACTCTATCTTCACAATTCACTCGTAAAACTCTACGCGAATTAAAAATCTCCTGCATAATCACTCTCTGCCTTTCTGATAACCCCACATTCTAGATAGATTTCCAATCCCATTCACCACCAAAATCATCCCCCCTCAATTCCAAATAATCACTTACCTTTTCTCCCCACCATTCTTTAAACCAGTTCTTGAGCTCTAAAAGATCACCATTATCCTGTAGAACTGGGTATACCACCCACGAATCCTCCCAAAACTTCACTCTATGACCATTCCCAATCTACCATGAAACATGCTCCACTACCACTTGCCTACAAGAGAATGAAATTCCATATAGTTGAGCCAGCTAGTGGATTGTACATTGTTAAAATCCTACTATCCTCCATTGAGTCAAGATCATTCATAAGATTCCAATCCCTCGAACTAGCTCCACCTACTCCTTTTGATTTGCAGATTTCATCCCATGCCAAGAGGGGAATCTTATCCTGTTCTTGTGAACCATTCCAAAAGAACTTCCGCATCCTTTGCCCAATAACACTTATAACCTTCTTTGGAATTCATAGGCACATCATCGAAAAGATTGGGATTGCAAAAATTACCGATTTCAACATCAAGATTCTACGAGTTGAAGTTAGCCACCTGCTTTTCCACCCATCCATGCATTTAAGACAACAATCCACTAAATCTTTCTAGATCACTAACTTACTGGCTCCTCCAAAAAGAGGGATACCTAAGTATCTTCCAGGAAGCATGCCAGTCTTCATCCCAAAAATGGAACAAATCTCCCTCTACTTCTATTCTTTGGTATTGAAGAAGAAAATTTTAGATTTTCTCCAGTTTATGCATTGACCTGAGACTGCATTATATTTATCTAGACTACTCTTAATCACCCTTGCTTCCATGAAAGAGGCCTCCCCCATCAACAAAGTATCATTCACAAACTGTAAATGAGACAAAGGGTCCACTCCTTCCACCACCTTAACTCCTTTCCACACTCCATCACACCTCTTTTGATATCAACCTACCCAAAGCCTCAACGATTATTATGAACAAGAAACTTGAGATCGGATCACCTTGTCTCAAGCCTTTTTTAGTCTCAAAAAAACACTGAGGACTACCATTAACCAAAATTGATAGTTGTGTAGAACTGATGCAACTTGCAATACAACTTACCCACTCCTTAGAAAAACCAAACTTCAGAAGAACTTTCAGCAAAAAATCCCTATTCACTTCATCATAGGCTTTTCTAATATCAAGTTTAATCAACATTTTTTCTAAATGATTACTCCTAATGGAATGCATCACTTCATGAGCCATAATAATTCCTTCATAAATAGATCGATTTGAAGAAAAGTCACTTTTCTTTGGGGAAATAACAGTCTCAAGAACTTCCTTCAATTTATTCGCCATGACCTTAGAAATTATCTTATAGATTGTGTTACATAAAGAAACGGGGTGGAAGTCACTGAAAGAGATTGTTTCCTCTTTCTTTGGTATCAGAGCAATAAAGGTGTTGTTAAAATCTTTTAACACAAACTTACCTTCCCTTGACTCCTCCACCACTTCCCAAATATCTTTTGCTAAAAAACCCCAGCATTTCTAAAAAAATAAAGCTGGAAAGCCATTTGGTCCCAACACCTTATCACTCCCTAGACTGAACAAGGTAGATTTAACTTCTTCCATAGACACCACTTTAAACAAAGCTGCATTCTGAATATTTGAGACACATCGAGGGATAACATCTCAAATGTCCTCTCCTGAAGATAGGTCCCTCTGCAAGGCCTTAAAGGCACCCAAGAAAAAATGAATTGCCTCCTTGCAAATATCTTCCTTGTTCGTTAGAGTATTACCATGGCAATCCTGAATCGACTGAATTTTATTTAAAGATCTTCTTACCTTTGTTGTGTTATGGAAGAACTTCGTATTTCAATCACCCTCCTTGAGCCAATTTTCCCTTGATTTTTGCTTGCAAAAGATTTCTTCTCAAGCCAAAATCTCCACATACTGCTTGTTGAGCTCTTTCTCTCTTCTAAATTCTTCTTCTGCTATGCCACCTTCTATGAATTTAGCATGCAACTCCCCCAGATCTTGTTCTAAGATGAGCTTCTCTGAGAAAATATTTTTGAAAACCTCTCAATTCCATTGCTTTAATTGTTCCTTTACAAATTGAAGTTTTTTGGAGAAAATAAAAGCTTTATTTCCATCCCTTAGGGGAGCATTTGACCACCATCTAGCCACCAGGTCCAAAAAACCATCCGCTCTAAGCCACATTTTTTCAAACTTAAAAGGGCATCTATCTGGAACAACATCTTGCATACAAACACTTATGGGGTAATGATTTGATCCTGTGATAGAAAGGATCTCTACCTGCGCAGTCCACTGAACATTGTCCCAATTTCTAGCCATAAAAAATCTATCAAGTTTCTCAACTATATTCAGGAAGCCACTTCTCCAGTATGTCCAAGTAAAATTTCCAGACTTGAATTGAATATCCAAAAGCCCATTCTCTGTAACAAAATTATAGAAATCTTTTTGTTTCTAAGACACCCAACCAGCCCTGCCATTCTTTTCTGACAGGTGTAAAATAGCATTAAAATCATCACCCAGGAGAAACAATAGATTGCCATTGTTTTGAAGAACATTTGAGATCTCCCTCCACACATTCTTCAAATCCACAATACTATTAGGTCCATAAACATTTATGATGTTTATGTTAGTTGCTAATTGATTAGAGAACACATTAATCCATTGCCAAGACTTGCTAGAACTAACCTCATGAGCCAACATCACCGCTTCTCTTGAGAGAATTCCAATTCCCCTAGAAGCACCTTCAACTACTACACAAAAAAAAATTCCACATACCAAAGCACCTCTTAAAGGAACTTAAATCCTCCCCACTAAGTTTTAATTTTGGCAACAACACTAAATTAGGTTTCATTTGATCAAGACACCTTTTGATCAAACGAACTTTGTCAATGTCATTGCAACCCCGAACATTACATGAAAGGACCTTCATGGATCTCGCCTTTTCTTGATCTCAGCTTTTTCTAGCCTGAAGCACATTTGACCATTTCCAATTTTTCCTTAGCATATTTTGGACCTCTTTTCTTCTTCTCCCTAATTTTCACTTTTACCTGCTTTGCCATTGATTGGGCCAACGTTCTCTTCTCAATAATACCCAGCTCTGATTTATTGCCTAATTCATCTCCACAATCCCCTACTTCTTCAATATGGGATTCAAACTCAAGATCATCATACAAGCTACCCTCCTCTCCCACTTCTTCAAATGAGTTTTCCAAATTGCGAATTAGAGAGATTTCAATGTCTTTAAACATAGGTTCTTCCAATTCACAGTTATCTATCTCGTGAAAAGATTTTCCATCTATGCTAACTTTGTTTTGATATTGACTACATATTGGGTCAGATTTAGGGCTCAAACCCCTTTGCTCCCAAGAATAGTTCCTTCTTACAAATATCAGAGTTTTTAGAGCCTGGCCCTCTATTTGACCTTGCTCTTGAGTGAGGTTAGGTCTTGAATGAAAATTGGCAGTGTCAACAAAACCTTCCATCCTCTAATTGTGGTCAAAGCCTTTAGCCTCCTTATCGGTGCTAACCTCTATTTCCTTTAGCAGAGGCACCATGGTAATATTTTCCTGAGTATCCCTTGTGTTCCTTATCTTGTCTAGCTCACTTTCAATAGATTATATAACATCTTTGGTCAGAGTCACCTCCTTTTGCGATTCCTTAGGGATCAATCTCACCATTTTTTGAACTCCATCCAGTCATGTATTTTCATTCTCTCTCCTTGCATCCCACAGATTCAAGAATACATCTAGTTTTTGCGCGTTCTATACGACCTCTTTTTGGAGATCCCATATATTCATCATGACGTCCAAAAAATCCTCATTTTCTCCTTGATGTTGGTTTTCTTTCAACACTAAAAGGTTAGTTAAAGCATTTTTCCCTAAACCTTTCCCTTTTTCTAGATGTGTACACTCGCCAACAAGATGCCCTAAACCTTTACACGTCATCTGCTTTAACGAAAGTTCCCAACTTATTTCCTATCAACCTTAGGGTTTCCTCATCCCAATACTCATGAGGAAGATTGTATAGTCTAATCCATACTGGCACCTCCGTGATGGGTTCCATTTTGGGGTTAAAGTTCGGGGTCCAATCTTTCAAAAAGAAACCCTTCCCCCCCATTAAGAAAGGTCCACTGTTGAAGATCAATTCCTTACCCCTGGCTTGTGGACAAACAACCAAATAAAAACCATTTGGGAGGGTTATTGCACCATGGATTTTCCCCAATGGGCATCACACCAATTTCTAACCATTTTAAAGGCTGGCCACGACCCACTCCACTTCATAAAAAAAACTCTTTCTTTATAATGGCTCACCGATTCATTCCAGGCCTTTCCATCCACCAGTAAAGAGACTACTATAGTATGTACAATGTTAGGGTTTACCTGTTTTGACGGCTGAAGCACATGGTTTTTTGGCCTCCAAAATTTCTTTTCTAGCTTTCTCATATCCATGGAACCAATCAACCGTATTCTAGCATAATCCTGTCTATTCCTTCCATCTCAATCCATGGACATAGGGTTATCCTTTTCTGGTCTAGACAAACCCTGATCATTTTTTTCCAGAGCCTTCCATGCTTGTTGCGGTGCTCTCCACTTTGGGTTCTGTGATCTACCCCCATTTTTCCAGTTGAAAGGCCACCTGCTAGGATCTCTTCCATGATACTCCTATGTTCGACTCAACCCCGGGTCTCTCTTGCGCTCTGCCATCTCCAACAATAAAAAATATAAATTATTTTCAATGCATGTAGAACAATCCTTTATATGTTTTTTTTCAAATTTAAATAAATAAATAAAATTATGAAGAAAAACAAATACATATATATCTGAGGAATAAGAAGACATTGTTGAAAGAAAATAAAAATAAAAATTTATTTTAATCAAAATTTAAAAAGAATTATATGGCTTGAAAGTTAAGGAGCTTGACATTTTGGTAATGATTTCATATAGTTTTATCGTAAAATGTGTAAATTTGACAATGATGAATCTTGAATATTCTACTTTATGTTAAAACATGAGTTTGGTAGCCAAAAAGGAGATCCAACCTTTAGGCTTAGAAATTCAAGCATAATGGGTAGGATTTGAATAAATTTGAACTATAGAATAAATAACACACTTGAGTTATAACACATACACATTATTGAAAATATAAAAAAGAAGGAAAAATGATTAATATATCACATACATATTAATATTGTGTATGTGTTATGCCTCTATGCATTTTGTAAAATGTATGTATTTACTCCAAAATTATACATTTGGCCACTTTTGTGTCCCCCATTTTAGTGCACTTATAGAAAAATACAAATATAATTATTATGGTTTTACTTAAATCATATTTATTCATAGAGAATATAAAATTCATTGAAATAATTAAATTGTGTGAATGTTTCATCATCATTTCTTGCATCCATGACCATTGTATGCTATTAACGTGTAAAAAATCATCTTGATATTTGGCCTTTAGTAAAAGAAATTTTATTTTTCCTCTGCATGCCACAAGTTGGCACATACTACAACATCTTAATTTTTGGGATCAAATCTAGAGTGATTTTTATCATGCATTCAATACATATTTTCTCAAAACACATGCATTCCTCTTGTTTCTCATTTTAGTTAAAAACCATGTTCAAAATGATGCTTCTTACATATTGTGTCAATCTTCACACCCATTGGAAATAAGGACTCAATATATGATTTACACCCATATATCAACCTCAATACAAAAGCACTCCATGGATCCCCAAAAGGGACATCCCTTCCATATAATTTTTCTCTTAGAATCACAATGAATCTATTCATTATATTCGGTAAACACAGTGTGTGGTATACCATACATGACTCTAACCAAAAATTGAATTTGACAATCACTTTTCTTTGAAAACCTACATATCATCTACATATTTTGAGGTTTATTTTTGTTATCATCAAGGCCAAAAACACACTAATAGCTACTTATAAATATATGCCAAAAATAATATGTATTACGAAATATGAAATAAATTTGACTAAAAATGTGATGTGTTTGAGTTGATTATGTTCGATAGGAAAACATTGTCTATCTTGGTAGTGTGCTTGATATGGTTTCCAAGGTTGTCCTCTCTATGTAATTTATGTATAAAATTTGTCTCTATGTTATCCAATAAACTTCTACCTTTCATAAAATTAGTTAGCCTTTCAAGAGAGAAATTACAACAAATAAATCCACCTCACCATTTTCTTCTTCTCCCATAGGTATCCATTCAAGGTCATCTCTTTATAACTAATTTATGTATTTAACAATGTCTTGCACATATATTTCAATGAGTAATTACCATGTGTTCTTTCTACCTATCTTTCATAGCATTAATATGGTTATTAATACCCGATAGAATTATATTACCAAATTGTAATTACATAAGCAACATTTTTTTAATATTATATTTTTATTTGTGCATATTGAGAGTTTTGTAGTAGCGTCATTGGGAGATCAAATAAAAATAATTTGGAAATCGAATGAAAAGTGCTCCAAATAAAGATGTTTCTCTAATTGATCATAATAAACTTAGATGCATACATGTTGGATAACCACACTAACTATTAATCTTTTGCATAATAGATCAAGAGGTAAAAGAGGATGTAATAATAAATATTTTAATTGAGTATGAGAAAAGGTCTTATAAATGCTATATTTTTGAAGCACTAAAAAAGGTGTTTCTTCAACCATACATTAAAGTTGGTTAAAGGGTGTTTTGATAGTGAATTTCAAAACCTTAATATCTTATCTCCCACACATATTCTTGTATGTATTATACTGTGGTTCTCAACACTCACTTGTTACCCTTCATTATTTCACCTTAGATGTACTAATCCACAAGATAGATTAAGTAGAAAAGAGAGTGGATAATAAACCAAATGGGAAAGATAGTGAAGAATTCAAGGATGTTAGACATACACCATGATCATATAAGATTGTTATGAATCCTTTTCCCATGGCCTTTATGGAACCTTGACTTTCAAAAAGGTGAAGATACATATATTTGAGACAGTCTTTGTGAAGATGTATAAACTTCCTAAATGAGGATAAGATCTTAACTAAGTTATTTCCAGGAAATTGAAATATGATAATAATTAATGGTTTTTCATTTTCTCAAGAATCTATCCACACATTTGATTATTTGACTACGGTGTACCTAAAGCAATTCAAAGTTAACATGGGCCTTGTAGTGACATTGATTAATATATTTGAGTGTGCTTGAGCATAAAATAAATACATTAATGATTATTTCATATGAGATTTAATTACTCCTATAGACACCTAAAAATGACTAACACATTTTATCTCATCACCTCATCATTTCACATCAATTCCTTTGTCAATATTAATTAAATAATTTTAATTATTTAATAAAGCTAACACACCATTCACATCAATTTTTCTCATCCTGTAACATGCCCATTGTTCTACCTTGTAATTTTACCATGTTTTAATCACATGTTAATAGTTTATGATACTAACAATTAGTCAATAATTTTTTTTCTAATCAAATAAAAAAATGCACATTTGATACAAACTCATTTCAAATTTCTCATTGCATTACAAGAGACACTACTAAATTCCAAGTAACGAATCCATATTACATAATTCCATGATAGCATTTTTCATATACAAATTTCTCAATAAGAATAGAGATTTCATGATTACATACGTAACTTTCCACAAGCTTAGTCAAACAGAGATACAAATGGTCCAGATGTCCTTCCTCAAATCTTGGTTGTTAACTACATGAGGGGAAGCATCACTCAAGTACTTTTTCACCAACCATGGACTTACGGTAGTCCCCCACACATCTACCAAACTGGTAAGATGGCCCTACCCTTTGACGAAGATATTGGTTTGATAACCTCACAATCTTAGCCTTCCCGGAGCATGGTGTTGTGTCCTACATATCTAGAGCTACCATATAGTGGCTACAACCTACATGTATGACAATCCTTGTCTAGTATGAAAACCTGGATCACAGTGACCTGACAGTGTAAACAGTGGCTACTTACACTACTATGGCCAAAGTATTCACTGCTTAGTATCCACATGAGTTTGAAGTGCAAATACACTACTTATAGTTTGAATTGCCTTTTAAATACCTTAGTATCCACTTCACTACTTCCCAATGAGTCTTGCCTGGATTGCTCATAATTTTGCTCACTACTCCCACTACATGGGCAATGTTTAGACGAGTGCACACCATTGCATACATAAGATTCCCAACCACTAAAGAATAGAGAATACCTTTCATATTTTCTTGATCTTGAGGTGTTTTGGGGCACATTTTGGATGGCAAACGAAAGTGATCAGCAAGGGGAGTGCTCACAGGCTTAGCACCCTTCATATAAATCTATCCAACACCTTGTCAATATACTTTTCTTGTGACAATCTGATTTCCCTCTTACGCCTGTCCCGTATTATAGTCAAGCCAAGTATCCTCTTTGCTGCCCCTAAGTCTTTCATTGCAAACTTTTGAGCTAAATTTTGTTTCAAATCACAAACAACTCTCATACTAGTACCGGTAACAAGCATGTCATCAACATAGAGCAGTAGTAAAACAAACTCACCATTATCCAAAAACTTATAATACACACATGGATCAAATTTGCAGTGCGTAAAGTGTTGCTCAGCCATAAACGAATCAAACTTCAAGTACCACTACCGTGGGGCTTGCTTGAGCCCATACAAATTCCTCCTCAACCTACAAACTAAATCCTCTTTACCTTTTTACTCATAACCTTTTGGCTGATGCATATATAACTCTTCATTTATGTCACCATGTAAGAACGTTGCCTTCACATCGAGTTGCTCTAACTCAAGATCATATACTGTTGCCAAACCCAAAACTGCTCTAATGGTAGTCATCTTAACAACTGATGAAAAAATCTCATTAAAATTAATACCTTTTTGCTGGTCATACCCCTTGACAACCAAACATGCTCAATATCTTTTCCTGCCTCCTTCTTCCTCTTTCAATCTGTATACCCATCGATTTTTCAAAGCTTTCCGATTGGGTGGAAGCTTCACCAAATCCCAATTGTGGTTTGCCATCAACGAATCCATCTCCTCTTGCATCACATCCAACCATTTTTCCCGATTGATATCTTTGCTAGCGTTTTTGAAAGTTGCAGGTTCTAACTAATCTGAGATTAACAACTGGTAATCATCAAACCTTACCGGAGGTCGACGCTCATGGGTAGACCTCCACACTGGAGGAACCACTGTTTGTAAATTGCCCTATTCTGATAAATTATTTCCAACATTTTGGCTCTGCAATGGTTGAACAAAGGTTTCATAATCCACATATTGTGTTCGATTTTCACTTTGAAAGTTTTGCACATCTGTATTAATCTTTGGCTACATATTATTATAAAGAGTGTTTGGCACATAATCCCTAATCGTACTGTTGGCAGGGACAAATGAAGAGACAATTTGCATCCCAAAATCTTCAGATGGACGTAATTCGTTCGATGAACTATGCTCAGTTCCATCACGGGCAAGAAGGGATAAAGCAGGCTGCACTGTGACTGATGTAGGGGTATGGGCATGAGAGATATGCCTTAGTTCATTTGTTTGCTGCATAGAATTTGCTCTTTCCAAAACAGGCCGCATGGGGATTCCATAAGACAACGATGACAAATTAGAAGGTTGTGCTGAATTTTCCATATGTCTCAGACTTGAGAGAGGCGGCAAAACATCATGCGTAGGAATTAAGTTTCCAACATCATTCAATGATAAAGGAACAGTGAAAGAGGCGCTAGTAGATCAAATGGACTGTGAATGAGGCAGTGCAAGATTTGAAGAGGCATAGGCGGGTGCCTGTGAAGGATGTGTGGGCACCAATCCTGGCATAGGCCGCATGGGAATTGAATTTCCCAAAGATGATTGCGCTGAATTATGCAACGAGGCATTTGATGGACACTGTGTGGGAACTAAATTCCCCATGCAAACTTGCGGGGAATATTTTCATTTTGAAAACCAAAATCAGAATCAATACATACCGATTTTTCATATGTTGGAGCAGAATTAGGTTCACAGAGTGCTGGCGCCTCATTTGACATGGGAAAATTCCTACTAGTTGTTGTTGGCTATGCAGAACATTGATTTGAATTTAAACCATGATGAGCAAAGCTAGGTGCAAATTTTGGATGTGAAAACTGCAAATTGCTCCCACTGGCAATATCATCAACAGATACATACTCTTTTGCTGACCCCTATTTTTGCAAGCCTGGAAACACTTTTTCATTGAAAACCACATCCTGACTATGAACCAACTTATTTGTCACCGGATTCCATAACCTGAAACCATAATGATCCCTGACAAATAGGCACTGCTCAGACTTGAAATCTAACTTTTGTTCATTTCTCTTTCAGAACATGAACGAACGCTTCGCAGCCAAACACCCTAAGATGTTTATACAAAATTTTCCTTCCAATCCATCTTTCCTCCAAAGAATAAACATCCAATCTTGAAGAGGGGCTGCGATTAATCAAATATACTTTTGTGTTAACTGCCTCCGCCCAAAACTCTTTGCTTAAACCTGCATTAGAGATCATGCTCCGAGCTCTCTCAAGAATTGTGCGATTCAACCTCTTAACTACGTCATTTTCTTAAGGCATGAATATGACAACTTTAATACGCTGAATATCATTATCTGCACAAAACCTATCAAACTCCGAAGAAAAAAATTTGTCCCCATTATCTGTTTTTAGACATTTAATTTTGTTCTCCGTTTAATTTTCAACAATAGCTTAAAAAATCTTGAATTTGGTAAAAACTTCTGATTTCCTATTGAGCATGTAAATCCATACCTTTCATGTGCAATCATCAATAAATGTAAAAAAATAATTAGCTCCTCTATATGAGGTTACCTTTGTGGGACTGAACACGTTGGAGTGCACAAGCTCCAAAGGCCTTGTCTTTTTGTCATGTTTGGTCTTCAAGAAGTTGATCCGCCTTTGTTTTCCATATAGACAATGCTCACATAGGTCCAAATCCACAGATTTTAAACACGGAAAATGATCCCTTTTGAGCAAGATTTCAAGCCCCATTGTGCTCATGTGCTCGAGCCTTCTATGCTATAGTTCCATTTCGCTGTCCGCAAGTGTTATTGCTGCTCCCACTTCAGCTAGACTATCTAGCACATATAATGTGCCCAATTTGCTGCCACTTGCAACCACCAATGCTCCTTTGGTCACCTTCCATTTGTTTGACTCAAAGGCGACTCTACACCCTTGAGCATCTAGCTGTCCCACTGAAATCAGATTTTTTTTTAGCTCTGGAACATGTCTTACATCGCGTAACAACCACTTGTTTCCATTTTTCAACTTTAACATTACATCACCTTTGCCAACAATTGTACATACCTTATTATTACCAAGATACACCTTACCGAATTTACCTTCTTGATAGTTTTGAAAAGCATCTCGACATGAGGTTGCATGAAAAGATGCACTGGAATCCAACACCCATGAATCCATCGTAGTTTCACTTGTTGACAAAACTAGAACACCATCATCTTTTTTATACGTGGTGTTCACCTCGCTGCCCTTTGATTGATTTTGCACCTTTTTGTATGACCAACAATTCTTCTTCTTATGGCCTTCTTTTCCACAAAACCAACAACCTCCACTTCTACCCCTTGACATTGATCTCCTTGTTGATTTTGATATTCTTCTATTGTTATTTCTTCCCCTTTCTTGGTTTCTACTTCTATTGCCAAAAATCAAGGCATCACCGGATGTAGTTCCTTGATTTTTCCTTCGCATATCTTTGCCGAGTAGAGTAGTAGCAACGTCATCAAACTTTAATATTGCTTTCCCAGACACGGAGGTGTTTATTGCCATCACAACACCTTCCCAACTATTCAGAAGAGAACATAGCAGCAAGATGGCTTTGATTTTGTCATCCAAAATAATGTTTACTGAAGCCAATTGGGTGATTAACGTGTTGAATTCATTCAAGTGGTTTGATACAACTCCACCTTCCTTCATTTTCAAATTGTATAATTTTTTCATAAGATAAACTTTATTTGAAGCCAAATCTATCTCGTACATATCTATTAATTTGTCGCACAATTCTTTTGAAGTCTTCTCTGCTGTGACATTAAAAAGAACATTGCTGGACAACGATAAGATAATTGCCACTCTTGCTTTCTTATCTAATTTTTCCCATTCTTCATCTGACATCGCAGTTGGCTTATTTTCTCTTCCTTCCAACGCAAGTGAAAGATCGCCTCTAATCAACAAAGACTCCATCTGCACTTTCCACAATCCGAAGTTCTACCCCATGAACTTCTCTATCTTCCATTTATCTGCTTCCTCCATTCCCATAAATTATCACAATTCCTGAACAACAATTATGCCTTGCTCTGATACCAATTGTTGATAAACTAATAGCAGATACAAGAAAAGATTGCAAAAAACAAACTTAGAAAATTCAAGAACACATAAACACCGAACGCGAATTTATAGTGGTTCGCCATAAAATGGCTACGTCCACTTTTGAAGCAAGGGAATCACTTTAATTATCTCTGTTGTTTGAATACATTTACATCAGCATCATAATCAGCTAATACAACTCAATTACATTATCCAAAAGTGGATAAGAGTTTGAAAAAGAATGGAATTTAACACCCAACATAGGGATTTATTTTCATGCTGAGATTAATATTTATCTAGGAAATTTATCCTAAAATGTTTAGACGAGGTATGTCCCTCATGTTCTTAAAGGCTTCATAAGTGCATCCCTCCACTTTGCCCTAAGCTTTTTGATAATCTGAAGACTTTAATCTTGCTTACTTTGTTGGGATAATCTCCTCTTGTCCCCCAAAATTGTCATTCACTCCTAGGTTAGGGAGGTTTGGAAGTTAGTGGAATCATAATTCATTGTATCCATAACTTAACAAAAGGACTTTTAATTTCTTTTTCTTCTAATTTGAAAAGTTTGAACATGCCTTGACTGTCCTGCAAAAAAAGCCATGAATTTGCCAATATTGCTTTTTTGATAGTTGAAATAGTTGAGCTTTGTTGCTCATTACATACTGAATTTCCTCACTTACTAATTGCTTTCGAAAGGCTTCTTTCTAGATTGGTTTAGCCTATTGGACTCTATCTTGCATGGGCCAAACATACCATTTGCTCAATGTCCTACCACTTGTACTTCGCTTATTTGTGATATCTGGCTTTTAGATTCTTGGATGGTGGACGAACCTGTTCCTCACATGCATTAATAACACACACTTTTAGAGTTTAGACTATGTTTAGCCTAGTTGACTGTGTGGAGTATGACTTTCTCATTTCTCCACCATGGTGTCTATATTATCTGTCTCATTACTTGAAGTAAAGATATGGTTATAACACAACAAGCCATGATTGTCACTTTGATCTTCACAAAACTCTTCAGACCACTATTTAATCTTGGCAACTGACACTATTCAAATGATGTAATGAGGTACAAAATTGCAAGAAAAATGAACACTTAAAATGCAACTGCCAAATGCCAATAAATTTAAATATCTAGGGTTGCAGAGCTGGGAAAGAAGATTCAAACTGTAATTTTTGTTAGATGAATCCTTTGTTTATGCAAGCTTAAGTAATTTTGTAGCAATTGAGGGCTTGCCCTGAGTTGTGAGAGAACTTTTTTTATTTGGTTTTAGACCTGGTAAGCCAGTGTCATGCTAGAAAGAGCCTCTATTTCTCAGAGGCCTTCAATATGCTCATGGAATTTGTAGTCCTTTGTGAGAAAGATTGGGATTTCACAACCTCTGACTTAACTAATCCAAAGACTTTCATTTGTTTAGTGTTTTTGCATTGTAGTCATTTTAGTGTCACTACCACCATATGACCTACCGATAGTTATTGCAAAACTGTTCAATGTCTATATTTTCCGAGTGTGTTTTTAGAGCAATGATATTTCACAACACCAATGCTATTTACAATGATAATTAAAATTGATTTACTTGGAGTTTGCAATTATTACAACATTATGTAAGAATCCTTGAAATTCTTATTTTTCACTAAACTTATTTACATGTATTTCAGGATGATCATAAACAAACAAGTCTCCAACCGGAAAAGTTCACATTTTCTAACATACTTATAGCTTGTGGCAAATGAGAGCTTTGGAATAGGGTATGGAAAGGGTAAAGGGATTTTGTTCGATATTGCAGTTGCAATTGTCTTGGTAGACATGTATGAAATATGTGAAAGCATATGAACAATTTGAAAAAATGCTTCAATGTGGTCTCATGGAATGTCATGATAGCAAGATTATAAAATGAATTTGTTAAAAAGGATTTAAATTTTTTTAAGCAAATGGAATTGACTGGTGTAAAGTCAAATTCCACATAGGGTATGGATATTTATAAAAGCATAAATGATATAGAAATTTTCTTAGACAATATAGTTGCAACTATATTATTAGATATGTATGTAAAATGTGGAAGCATAGACAAAGCACATGAACTATTTGGTTGAACACCTCAAAGAAATGTGGTCTCATGGACTACAATAATTGCATGATCTATACAAAATAGATTTGTTGAAAAGGATTTAGAAATTTTCAAGCAAACATAATTACTAGGTGTACAAACACAGAAAGAATAATGAGATGACAAATGGAAGAAGAGGAAATGATAATTGAAGATTTTCCTTCTGGGATGAGATATACACACTTAAGTTATATGAATAGCCGATTTACATAGGAAAAAATCAGAACTTTCCCATGGAGTAGACACCATGTTAATGAAAAATGAATGCGTATACCTTTTAAGGAGCACTCTACACATCCTTTTAGTAAAGATTCCTTTCATGAGAGATTAGTTAGATGGGAAGCAATGCAACACAAAGAAGTAAAGAGAAGGAAGCAAATGAAGCATTTGAAGGGCCTCATAGATGATGAAATCACTTGCAAACTAGAGGTGCTCATTTGTCAAGGTGTCATGTCCCCTTTCTCGAATTAGCTTCATAGAGGAGACCTATATAGCCCACTGTTTCTTTCTCGTAGGATAAAGGTTGAGTAAGGGAAAGTATTATAATATATATTTTAGTTGCACTTGTCAATCTTTCATCTAAGGGGCAATTAGTATTATTAATATAATAAAAAATAATAAAAGAATAAAAGAATAAAATAAAATTCGAATAAAAAGTATTTTTAAATACTTGGAAGGAAATTTTGGATCCTAGGGCTTGAATTGAAAAAAGGTATTTAAAGATGGTGATTATCTTCATTTGGACCATCTGATTTCATTTGAGTAATTCTTCATTTTGAGTTGAGTTCAATTTTTTCAATCATGGATGGAAGCTCTTGGCTACACACATTGAGAGGTTAGGATGAAATCCCTTGCTTCTCACTTGGAAAGTCTACACAAGGATTGCAAGGTGGAATGAAACCAAAGTTTGTGCAACCTGTAGGTATAGAAAATCAAGATTTGCAAGCAAATAGAAGAAGTGATTGGTTCATCAATTGGACAATTGTTCAAGGGCTCCACCATACATACTGTCGTTGCTTGGAAAATTGCATCATTCCTTGGCTGGTCACAACTAATGTTCATCATCAAAGAGATTTGGTGGAAATTGTGGAGGGGGTTTTAGGTGGAATTCAACGTTGTGTCCTTGCATCATTCCAAGGCTATCACTCCTTAATTCAGTGGTAAGTTTCTGATTTATATCTTTGTTGTTTTGCTGAAGGAGCTGGTCAGTGTAGTTTTTTTTCATTTAATTTTAATATTTTCTATTGAATATACTTATGTGAATACTTATTCTTACATTTATGGTTAAATTTGTTCATAGTAAGATTATATTCATTTGAAACAAATTGTAATGGAGTATCAATTGCCATTGACGTGAATATTCACTACACATAGTTATGATATCATAATTATAGAAACAAAGATTTTATGGATGATAAAAATTGGCTCTAGAGAGATATATGATCTGGTAATATCTGGACTATGTAAAAGATAGGACATGCCTATTCATTATTTTGAATGTACATGTTGTGTGGCACCAAACTTTTTCCTAAGATTGGCATCTATCTTGCGGTTGTCATGGGGGAAGCTATTCTTATGTAGTGTGAGGTGGTACATGTAAAAGGCCTTATATGAATTCTTAGTTATTTCATTCCTATAAGAATATAAGTCAAAAAGTAAATTGATTCCTTTTTTGACTCCTTGGGAGAAATTAAGTAAGATGATGCACCAAGAGGTTCACTTGAAGGAAGCAACTAATATATTCATAGTTAAATCATTCCTATAAGCATATAAGTCAGAAAGTAAATTGATTCCTTTTTTGACTTCTTGGGAGAAATTAAGTCAAATGATGCATCAAGTGGCTCACTTGAGGGAAGCAACTACTAGTCATCCAAAAATACCAATAATTAGAAGTTTCTCTAGTTAAATAGATTTGGGGATCTCCGAGATAATGACAAAAAAGTTTACTTTTGAATTGGATGTAGTGGTACCATGGATTCCTATCGTACACATAGGCTTATAATGGTCAACTATTGTTGTGTACATAGTCTAATCAGAATGATTGCAAGTAATTTAATGGGTGATAAAAACTTGTATTCATGGTTCTACTATATTTTAGTTTGTTTACATAAATATGTTTTTAAATTTTTATAGAAGGGTTAACCAAATTTTAACCAATTTAGATGTGAAGATATTTTAAAACAAGGAAACTGTCCTACATGTGATTCTTTTGTTATAAGAAATGAATACAAATATTTTTTCTATGATAATGTGTTATTTCAAAAGGTTCTTGCATTCGAATGCTTCACATTTTCTATAGCATTCGATGCAATCTAAATTTAAATGTGAATTCCAACACATGGATTTTGTCAAAAGTGTAGAATACCATCAACCAAATTCATGTAATAGACCACATCTCGATAATAATTGAAATATTGAACTATTTTATCTTTGATGTTATTGCTATGTGCATGTTTTGTTGCTATGGAGAAGGAAGCACACATGAAAGATTGCTCCTTTGCATACCTTGCTCTCTTTTTTAACTCCTCAAATCATTTCCATGGGGTGTAAGTTCTTGTGGGACAGTATCGTCCACTAGAAGATAATTTACACTCACCTTGAATGCCTTTCGTCTTTTCCCTTTTCAAAAGGTTGTCCACTCCTAACGCCTTCTTGATTTTACCTAAATTGTCATGGAACCTTATGTAATTTTTGCCAACTTGAAGTAGTTGTTCCATCTTCTTTGGAGCCTCTTATAATATATGTTACAATATCGTTCCCTAGAAGATAATTTGCACTCACCTTGAATTCCTTTTGTCTTTTCCCTTTTCAATAGGTTGTCCACTCCTAATGCCTTCTTGATTTTACCTAAATTGTCATGGAACCTTATGCAATTTTTGCCACCTCAAAGTTGTTGTTCCATCTTCTTTGGAGCCTCTTATAATATATGTTACAATATATGGTAGTGTTATAGACTTGCAACAATATCGGTTACAATGATAAGATGACTACAACCACCTTAAGATCAAGAGATGAGATCATACCCACCTACTCCAATGCATGGACTTCAAAATCACCATAAACTAAGACTTAACTCCATACAAGGTTGATTACAGATTTTTTCAATACCAAGACGACACCCAAGAGCTCAAATATCAACTGGACAACTCCAAAATACACCTACAACTACTCTCACAATGACTAAACTAGCTGCAAGACACTAGGAAGAGTCAAAGGGAGGCCTAAAACCACCTTACAATGATGGCTACTCACACTCCAATAGTGGAGAAGCATTATATGATCTTACATGAGTCTCCCATATATGGTCAAAGTCAAACCAATCGATGAATTACTATATGTATATTTGGTTTTCCATTTCATAAACACAACAATAAATTAGATCCTTGGGAATATTGACTAGTTGTTAGATCTAATTTAATAATATAATATAATAAATAACACATACCATAATTATTATGAATAATAAATAATGCAAGAATGTAACATTATATAAGTATAATGTAAGAATATTCAACCTTATTATAGTTAAGTGAAATTATAATATTAATAATATAATGATATTATACTATAATCATAAAATATATAATAATTAATAATAAAATAATATAAAACTTATTATTAATAATATCAAATTATATAAATATACTACAATATTATAAATAGTTGTGTAATTGAATATAGTTTGATCTCTTAATGTACATTATAGGTTTAGTTAATGAATGTTTACAAATTGATATATCTCGACGTTTTCTATATAGATTATACAATAAGATATATAAACTAGTATTTAAATTGTATTTAAACTTTTTTTTAAGTGTTAATGGATTTTTTGTATTTGATGAAGTTGAATGGTTTTGAATAAATACACTAAAGTTCAAGTCTTGCTAACTACAAGGTCTTCAAACCGTAAGAGATGAGGTGACTACTTTAGCCAAATGAATACCCCTCGGATGCAGAAGCATCACTCTGGTGATGTTTTTATGACTCATTTTGATGTTGAGAGTCCTAGTTGATTTGGTAAAGGTCTTAGGGGGGCCATTGGGATCATTTCCAATGGTCTAGGTTGTGTAAATAGGCCTAGAAATTCAAATTTTGATTTTCCTACCAAAAGGAAAATTTGAATTTTCTAGGTGATTTTGGCTTGTTGAAGGGTTGGGGTTTGTTCCTCAGCCTTATTTTTGGGGTTTTTGAGCCCAATAGGGTCTTACAAGACCATGAAGACCATGTAGGGTCTCTTTACATGTTTTGTTTCAATTCTAGGTTGTAAAAAAAGGGCATATTTTCAAGTTTGAAGCAAAAGACATTAGGTTTTAATGGAAAAGACACTTACATTCAATTTGTAACTATTCTTGATGATCATTCACGTGGAAGCAATGAGAAGTAATGCTTCAAGAAGCTATGGGAGCAGTTTTCCATGAATATATCTTGGTTTTCTTCAAATTTATGACAATTTTCTACAAAAATAATTAAAAAATAGTCTTATATGACCTTATATGGAGCAATGACAAGTACGTGAATGGATGGAATGTTAGTGTTTTTTTGGATATTCCAATGCTCTTGGTTTGGATTAATTTCATGATATTTTGATTAAGAAACAAGGAAAACACTGCCAGCTGCCCTGTCACATAGCTAGGGTTTCCAACAAGTAAAGAAAATTCATAACTTTTGTTTGGGCTAGTAAAAATTGTTGAAACTTGGTGAAAGCCTTCTTGAGGTTGTTATGTTGGAAAAACAAGGACATACAACTGAGGGGGGGGGGGTGTTGAATCAATTGTCACAGAATATTTAGACTTCTTCAAACTTTATTTAACTTAATCTCAGATCTGATGAATAAACAGTAAACCATGAACAAACAACACATCAGAAACATAAAGAACACCAAGGTTTTTTATGTGGAAACCCTGTTAGGGGAAAAACCACGGTGGATGTTAGTACACAATATTATACCTTGTTAAAAGTATAAGAAAAATAATGGGAATGCACATGCATTCAAGCACATTGCCTAGAGCTCACTGCTCAAATACAAGAGGGCTCAATGCCCAACAATACAAAACAATATAGATTAGATCTATAGGGTATGAACTATGGAAATAACTTCTTCACAAGCCTAATTACAGTTCCAGTTAAGCATAGAAAACCTTCTTCACACTTCACTCAACCTTCTTCTCACTCTGTTCCACAATCGAATGATTTGGACACTATTCGGACATCTACACTTTCTCTAGCATACATTCGCTCTTATGCACACACCAAATTCACTCAAACAATCGATCTTATATATCCACAACATGGAATTACATCAACAACCTTGTCGACCAAAATATAAGACATATTTTCAATGTCAGCCCAAATTTACAAACAAACTTTCAATGTAGATCAACTACCGTCAGCTAGTATCATATCCTTGAGTATGCCAATCATTCAAATCTAATCTACAAGGATCCACAACATGCCACAACCATCATGTCTGCCAAGAACATGAAAACCTGAACATACCGAGAAAAATCTTCAACCGTGAGCACACCAATCAACATGGACATGCAACAAAGATAGTGCATGATCTAGAAGCATCCACAAGCACCAAGAAACAATAGAGAAACATCTGCAACAACTAGAATTACCAGAATCACACCAAATTTAATCAAGAACATTGACAGAGACCACAAAAACACTGTCAGAACACAAATATTCATAACTCAAACAAATCTTCCTGCATACCTCTGAAACTTCTGGTGGATGGACTAGATACGCTCAGTAATAAACCCTTTAGTCCAAAACAACTGATCTTCAATGTGAAGAACAAGACACCTTAATGACCTTCATAATTCCAATGGGAACCTAGAACTCTTTCTTTAACAATTTTCTCAATATCCTCGACATATACAACTTTCAATACAATAATGCTAATTGTGTTGACATCAATGATAACCACATATCAACAACACAACCACAACATCCAACAATCTCCCCCTTTGGCATTGATGGCAACACATGATGTGAAAAACACCATCAACCCTGTTAGGACTCAAAAACATAGGTTTAAACCATGAGAGGTTGCCAAGCTCTCACGACATTTTTGGCTAACATATAAGGCCAAATAATGACTTTGAACCTTCTACTCTTTAGGTTCTGCCAGACCTAGGTGGGTAAACCTATATGGATGAAGTAGATTTGAACTGTGTGTTTATTCCCTAAGCAGTCTATCCACTATGGAAATTTAAGTGAAAAGACAAAATCCTAATTTGGTATAGATTGTATAAGTTATCTGAATGTAAAGATCAATATGTTTAGTTAACAAATGTAAAAAATGAATGAAGCTAAATGGTGGAGTGTATGAGACTAGTGTCTTGTTGGGTGTAACAGAGTCAAATGAAAATTTGAAATGAATGACTTCTTTCTGGCACAAATTCTAATCATTTGGCATATAAATATAGGTTTATAGCTTGTATAAACATCCAAGAATGTGATTACCAATTTCTTCTTAACAATCCAAATGATATTTCCTAATTACTATGATTGACTAAAAGGATTTAATCTCTTCTTGAAAGAACCAATTAATCAAACCATACATATACAACAAATGTGTACTGATAAACTGAATATATGCTTGATATATCAATTTAAATAACAAGAAAACATCAACCTTGGAGACAACTTTAGTAATACTTTTAGTTAACTCAACAAACAACTAATACCGAAAATACACCACAAAATCATATGATTTCCATTGATATCTCCATAATTTTAAACATGCATCATAGTCTCATAGTTGTAAACATCATTGAAAATTATCTACAGTATACTTTTCCTATTCCTCTATATCTGTTTTGTCACTACAAAACAAATATAAATACAACAAAATTGTGAAAGGACACGACCCTTTAGAATTTTTTTTCTTAACAACAATAACAAACTAGAACTCATGCTCTATTTAGCCATTAATGGACTTTTTACAGATTACTTAAGTAATCCTTCTGCTCATGTGTATCAACATCTCCTAGTGCATTCCTTATTGCTATCTCCATTTTGACCATCTTCTCATTTTGTTCACATGCCTCGTCCATTGTTGAATCTTTTCCTATGGCTATCTCCAGAATTGATTGCAACATCGATTCACATTCTTTGATCCATTTGTCCTTGCACTTCAATTCCCCTTCATCTTCAAACAACATTGGTATTCCCTTTGTTGTGGCATTGATCATCCCCTATTCATCACCCTACAACTCTTCATGGAAGTCCTAATTTTTTGTTATGAAATGGTTGGTAGTATCAATAGCCATATTATCTAGAACATCTCTTCTATTAATCTCTTGGAATTTCTCTTGAATTCTTTCATCAACTCTCTTGTGTTCTTGCTTTGCAGCATAATTTTTTGAATGTGTCCCCCAAATTCTACTCAACCAAGTCATTAAACTAGTTTTCCTCTTCCTTATTATTGCAATGAGTGCATCATATTTACCCTATGATTATGCATTTGATCCTTCCCATTGATCTCTTATCTAGGAACTTTCACCATGAGTCAACTGCTTTATTGATCCTAGTGTGATTCTCATCATGTCCTTCAAACGATCATTTTCTCCGAGTAGTCTCTCATTGTTCATCTTATACATTTCTTTCTCCTTAATTAGCATCTAGATCTAGGCTTTATTTAACTTGGTTACATTAATGCCAATATCTGTTGTAGCTATGAGATCAAATTCACCAAATTTTAATGTCATTACATGTCCAAAATCCTTTTCAGCATCAATCACAATGGATTTCTTGTGTGGAGGATACATGGCCCATATCATAAGTGATCCCTCATCCAGATTATACTTAGATCTTGCATAAATCTTCGTTACCCCTTTAGGGCTGAGCTTATGTGTGGCATTACTATTCTTCAAAAAACCATCAAAAACTAAAGAAAAATTTAAATCCAACCCAGGAAGAATCATAACACCTGCATCTTCCAATAATTTCCTTCCTTTCTCAAGGGTCACGCTCTTCATTTCTTCCTCCACACTTGATTTTAAATTATTCAACAATTTTTCCTCATTAGTTAGTGTTATATTATCCACTAATTCCCTTATTTATTTTCCTTTTAGCTTGTATAAGAAGGCTTTAAACTCTAGAGTTTTAACAAATTCATCATCAGCTACAAATGACCTATATGCAATCTTCCTTGCATCTATATTTGAATTCTCTTCAACATCTGTTTCCCTAGGACATGTATAATCTTGGGTTCTTAGCCTATCATCATTAGATACTTCTTCCCCAGAGGACAACAATCCTGTATCTGGAAATCCTCTATCATATTCATCAACAACTCTTTCGGCTTCCTCCTCCTCCAAATTCCTGATTAGATCATCATATGGATAGGGTATATGATCATACCCACCCAAATTCATTTTATTTTTAGCAAAATTGATGTATCCCTCTCGATCAAATCCATTCCGTGGTGGACCTTTCTTCATATTGTATTGCAACAACTTATTGAGGACCATATCATACCCATCCCTAGATAACACAGTGAAGTCACCAAAACACAGTGTACTAGGCATAAATGCCTATTTTCCAAAAGAACTTAGATTCATCACATCTGAGTAGTCCGATTTCCTAATAATCTCCAAATACGCAATCCTATTAGGTGTTATTTTGGGCAGAATAAAAGGTGCATCTTCAAATCCATATACTCTTATATGGTTGCATCTTCTAAACAATACCAGTCTCCCCAATTGTTGGTTGACAAGTCCATTGAAATCCTTAGGCCTAAGAAACCTTTTTATCTCATCAGACAATGAATATTCACAAGGGTGATTGTATAATATGTATAATGGTTTCACCAAAAACTCTTCAACATATACATAACAAGAATTAGAAAATTTGCAATCCCAAATGGTAGTCCAGAGTTGTACTAGTAATAATCTTCCTTCCTTATCAAATTGTGCAACCCTCAATTTTTCAGGCCACGTCTTCAATCCTTGTCCATAATAGAGTATCATATGCATTAGGATTGAATAATCATTCAAGTGTAAAATGAGAGCTCCATTTTTTATTGCTATCAATCCTAAATCAAGCAATTTAAAGATGTGTGAAGCATAATAAAAAAATCTTGAGTTATGACATTGGACCTCTGCTGCAATTACCATGGGTGCAATTGACATGTACTCAGGGGCCTCCATTCCCAACACTTGACATACTGAAAAATATGTGTACTTCATGTAGGGTTCAAACAAATCAACATGGAACAGGGGACCATCATTGTTGTCCAATGGACCTAAAACACTAACCTTCTTAGACTTGTGTAATGGTAACCTCCAACCCTTGTATAAAGTATCCATCCTCCACAATTCCTTTTCCAGTTGTTCAGGTATAATTTTTTCATCACACTCCTAAGTTAAAAACCTTACAGATGGCTGCCTCAAATATACGTATAAATGGTTTTCCCAATGGATCACAAATAGCTTTACACTTTGGATTATAATGAGTAGCTAGAATCTATACCAATTCTACATTTACAAACACATTAGGGAAAACTAGTTTTCCTAAGTTAAACTTCCAAGGACTGCACACTAGTTCATATTGGCTCCTTCAATTGTAATGAAAAATAAACAGCTCATATCCCCTGATTGGGGTCCATATATCTCTTATGTGCTTGCATTTATCCTCTAACTTTTCTACTTCTGCCCTAAGTTTTGCAGAAAGCCTAGCCTTAGGTCTTGAGCTAGGCAATTGATCAAATAAGTATTGGTTTAACTTCCTCTCAACTACCCTCAGCTCCTTCACTGTTTCAATCTTTTGTTTTTTTCCTCAAGGGTTACTACTCTCACTCGTCTTTCTTCCTTTTTCTTTTCCTGAGCTAGTGCTTTCCATTTTATTAATCACAAAACCAGAAATTTAATTAAAAGGAACTTACAAATTTATTTGACAATATTTGACTACAACATCCTTTGGCCCTTCATTTGTTCTTCTACTGCCAACTCTACAAATTTCACCTTCAATTACTCTTCTTCAATTCTAGGAACTATCAACTCATTTGGTATTAGTGTTGTCATTAATGTCCTAGCTTTGAACACAAGTGTAGCTGATCTTCAAATTTATCTAGTATCACATCAAATTTTTTTATCAGCAAGACAATTCAAACTCTAGGCGATCCTTTTATTTGGGCTTGATCAACATTCATTAAACACCCTTTTGGTTGGGTATACATTACACTTCTTAAGAGATATCACATAATCTATCCATCTAATCCATATAAATGTCACCAAGAGTCACCCCGATGAACACTTTGATCTACTTGTGTCTTTATTGGCAAGATCATGTATTACTAATATATTCAATAGTTTTCCCTGATGTTATGAGTCTCCCTAATGATCACTTCCTTTGATCTTAAGCATGTCGCCAATACTCTTACTAATGTAATCCTATCAACGTGACATGGAGAGTCAGGGGAACATCTTGAGATCATTCTGATAGAATTGATCTTGGCAATAGTATCCTCCTTTGTTTTTTCAACAATACAAGATGAGTGTTTCACTGATGACATTTCATCGGTGAGACAAATGCACGTGGGGTGACTTAGGAATCTTACCCTGATGGTGCTTGTCTTGCTGATAGAACTTCTTCATCGGTGAGACTGTGAACTGTCTCTTCTCATTGTGCATCTTCTTATGAAATTTGATTGGTGTGACATTCTTGACCTCTTATTGATATGCTTGAAAATATGTATGCGAATATAATGGTTTATGAATCAGAGAGACCTGCACCATCTCTTGCTGATATGGCTTATATACTCAAATGCTTGGGATTAGATGGATTTTATGGTATCAAATGATTAAGACTGATGTGATCACGAGTGAATACATTATACAAAGAAAATTATATATATTTTATACTCAGGATATGGACTTCTTTGGGAAACTTATGAGTGAAAACAATTATAAAATTTCAAAATTTTACAGTTCCAACAAACCCAATTGTCAATCAACACTGACTCCTTAGATTTTGACTCTTCTTCCTTGACTTCTTCTACATGATCTTCTCCCCAAAACACTCTTTTCTCTAGATAATTAGTAGTTTTTCACATGAATCTTCTCCCCCCTTGACATCAATGGAAAAGATAAGCATTATCTTCCCACATACAAGCTCTGAACCACATATTTTCATATCTGACTACTCCCCCTAAGTAGCAGCCACAAAAACATCAATCCAAATTAGGAAATATCCATGAAGCACATGGATTGATACAAGTAAATGCATCTTTAGTTCAAATTAGGAGGGGTAATCATCCCTAACATCCCTTTGAGATAATCATAAGTATCCTTTGGTAATGGCTTAGTGAAAATTTCTGCAATCTGTTCTTTGGATTGATATATGCTTGGTCTTAGAGTGTAGCACTGGATTCTTTGATATGTTAATTGGACTTGAGTTGTCACAACATATGAAAATAGGTTCATCATTTACTACTCTAATATCTTCGAGCATTTGTTTCATCCACATCACTTGAGTACAGTTATTTGCAGCAACAATATACTCTGCCTCAACAGTAGATAGAGAAATGGAATTCTACTTTTTTCTCAACCAGGACACCAGCTTCTTCCCTAGAAAGGAGGCACCACCACTAGTACTCTTCGTGTCATCTACATCTCTCACCCAATCTGCATTAGTATATGCATTCAAAGTAAGATCATCATCCTTAGGATACCAAAGCCCAAAATCAACTATTCCTTTAAGATACCTAAAGATTCTCTTAATAGTAGTCACATGAGACTCTTTTGGATCAACCTAAAATCTAGCAACCATATATACAACACTCATAATGTCTGGTCTGGTCTGAGTTAAATTGAGCAATCCACCAATTATTGACCTATATCTTGTTTGATTTTCCTTAAGAGCTTCATCATTTTGTGTTGACTTACATCCAGCTACCATGGGAGTACCAATAGGTTTTGAATCATCCATGCCAAAATTATTCAGCAGTTATGTCACATATTTGGACTGAGATATGAAGATCCCCTTGTCTAATTGAGTAACTTGCAATCCCAGAAAGAACTTCATCTCTCCAATCATACTCATCTCAAATTCACTCTTCATTTCATCAGCAAACCTCATACATAGATTGTCATCTCCTCCAAAAATAATGTCATCAACAAAGACTCCAATTTGAAATATAAGTTGTTGTCAGTAGTACCTTTATTGAATCCAAGCTTAGTAAGTATTTTTCCCGTCTAGCATAACGGGCTCTAGGGGCTTGCTTAAGTCCATATAGAGCTTTCTTCAATCAACAAACCATGTTTTCCTTATCAGTTAGTTGAAATCCATCTAGCTGTTCAATGTATACTTCTTCTAACTCACCATTCAAAAAATTTGACTTCGCATCCATTTGATAGACTTTGCAATTTTTATATGCAACATAATCAAGAAATAACCTTACAACTTCAATTCTAGCAACAGGGGCAAAAGTTTCTTCAAAATCAATACCTTCCATTTGTGAATACCCTTTACATACCAGTCTTGCTTTATTCTAGACCACTTCACCTTGTTCATTCAGCTTATTTCGAAAGACCCATTTAGTACCAATCTCATTCTTATCTTTAGGCTTGGGAACAAGTATCCATGTATCATTCTTTTCAATCTACATCAGTTCTTCCTTCATAGCTTCCATCCAGTGTTCATCATTGCAAGCTTCATTGAAATCTTTAGGCTCAATCTTGGAAATCAAGCAATAATCTTTTGCAATCCTTCTTCTAGTCTGCACTCCTTTATTCTTGTCTCCTATAATTTGATTTTTAGAATGATTTATCTTTACATACCTTGGAATTTTAGGACTTTCTTGGGCTTTTGGTTATTCTGTTCTTTCTTCTGCACTTACACTTATTTATTCTTCCTGAATTACTTGATTTACCAGAACATACGACACAATTTTCAATTGATTTTGTGTTTGAACATTCTTCCCTTTGTTTGTATTGTCTTTATCTAAATCATATCCACAATATTTGGATGATCTAGCTGATTCCTCATCAACTTTGAAATTTTCACTCTCAACCATATTTCTCAATCTTCTATTATAGAACAGGTAGGCCTTGCTTCTAGTAAAGTAACCTAGAAAGATTCCTTCATTGCTTCTTGCATCAAACTTGCCTATATCATCATCTCTCTTGTTGTAACACTTACTTCCAAAGATCTTGAAGTACTTAATAGTAGGCTTATAACCAAACCATAGTTCAAAAGGAGTCTTACCAGAATTACCATTTACATTTACCTGGTTCAAAGTGTACACAATAGTGCTTACAACTTCACTCCAATAGATGTGAGGAACATTTCCTTCAATCATCATTGTTCTAGCAACATCTAGAATTGTTTTTTCCTTCCTCTCTACAACTCCATTCTATTGAGGGGTTCAGGGAGTAGATATCCGTCTTCCGATTCCATGCTCTTCACATAAAGAATTAAACTCCCTGGAGGTGAATTCACCACCTCTGTCTAACCTTAGGCATTTTATTTTTAGACCTTTCTCATTTTCTGCCATAACTTTGAAACTTTTGAAATTTTCTAACGCTTCACATTTTTCTCTTAAGAAAGCAACCCATATCATTCTAGAATAATCATTAATAAATAGCATAAAGTACCTTTCACCATGGAGCCTTTTGACTCTAGAGGGACCACATAGATCAGTATGCACCAACTCTAGTAATCCATTTGAATGATGTTGTTTGCTCTAAAAAGAGATTCTAGTCTATTTTCCCATCTAACACTCCTTGCAAATTGTGTTAGCAGGCTTTACTAGCTTAGGTAGATCTCTTACTGCTTGAGTGGAATTTACTTTGACTATGTTATCAAAATTCACATGACATAGCCTTCTATGCCATAACCAGGTTTCATCTACTTGAGCAATTAAACAACTTTCACTAGCAACATTTAGGAGAAAAACATTACCTTTTGTGTGTTTACCTAAAGCAATTATATTTCCATAACTTCCATATATCTTGCATCTTCCATCTTTGAACTAAAGATCATAACCCTTGTCCACCATATGTCCAAAAATCAACAAGTTGTGCTTCAATCCTTCAACATAAAGAACATCATCAGTGTTATGCTTACCACCAAGACAAATAGATCCTCTACCATGAATCACACAAGCATTGTTATCTCCAAATCTTACAATCCCCCTGTCATACTTCTCTAGACTTACAAATTTTCTTTTTTCACTAGTCACATGATGTGAGCATCCATTGTCAATGACCCACTCATCCTTTTCTTCAATTCAGGCTGCAAGAGCTTTCTTAGCTTTAGCAGATCTAGTAGCCATAGGACTATTTTCCTTGATAGTAATGAAAACCCAATCATTTTCATTTCCATTTTCTTTATTAGACTCTTGATCAGTCACACCTTCTTCAAGAAAATATCATTTCTTTTGGAATCTAGATTTGTAAGGCTTAGATCTAGGAACTCTTTCAAGACACCTTGATGCAAAATGACCTATTTTACTACAAGAAAAACATTTGATAGGAAACTTTCCTTTATACTTACCTTGTCCTCTACCTTCTTTCTTCACAATCAGTGCTTCCAACTCTTCTACATCTCTTTCTTCATCTTCAAGCTGTTTCATTTCTTCCTCATACTTGAATGTGTTTCTAGAACTCTCTCCTAGATCATATCTTTGCTTGTTTCTTTCAGATATAGTAGCCTTGAATGTAGTTTCAGTCTTAGGAGTAGATTCACCAAATTCACTTAGCTCAAAGGTAGAAAGTTTACCAATTAGTGTATCTCTTGTCACATTCGTCAATGATCTAGTTTCTTCAATAGCATGAGCCTTCACTTTGTAGGAGGGAGGTAATGATCTAAGCACTTTAGCCACAATTTCTTCCTCTTCCAGCTTACCACCGACACATCTAATACCCATCACTATTTCATTTACTCTTTGCATAAAAGAACAAATATTTTCATCTTCACCCATCTTCAAATTTTCATATTTTCCTTTCAAACTCTGTAGCTTAGCCATCTTTACATGTACATCTCCTTCATACAAAGTTTCCAGCTTTATCCACATCTTGAGCTGTCTTCAGACCTATCACATTTGTCATTTTTGAATCTATTAGAGCACTCAACAAATATCCCATAGCCTTGACATTATTCTTAGCCTCTTTAATCTCATCAGCAGTGGAAGGACCATTCTAATGAATAACATATGTATTCTTAGTAATCTTCTAGTAGGGTTCACCAATAAACCTCAAATCAAACTCCATCCTAGTTTTCCATAATGAGTAGTTTTTTCCATTGAATCTAGGGTTTTCCTTCTTGTATGATTCCATCTTGAATCACCTCAATCTTTTAAACTTCTTTAAAGGAACCTGCTTTGATAGCAATTGTTGGAAAAACAAGGACAAACAACTAAGAGGGGGAGGGGGTGAATTAGTTGTCACAAAATATTTAAACGTCTCCAAACTTTACTTAACTTAATCTTAGATCTGATGAATGAATAGTAAACCATGAACAAATAACACATTAGAAACATAGAGAACACCAAGATTTTTTACGTGGAAACCCTATTAGGGGAAAAACCATGGTGGATGTTAGGCCACAATATTATACCCTGTTAAAAGTATAAGAAAAATAATGGGAATGCACATCTATTCATGTAGACTACCTAGAGCTCACTACTCAACAATACACAACAATACAGACTAGATCCGCAGGGTATGAACTAAGGAAATAGCTTCTTCACAAGCCTTATTACAGTTCCAGTTAAGCACAAAAAACCTTCTTCACACTTCGCTCAAACATCTTCTCACTTTGCTCTGCAGTGAAATGATTTGGACACTATTCACACATCTACACTTTCTCTGGCATACATTCACTCTTATGCACACACCAACTTCACTCAAACAATTGATCTTATATATCCACAACATGGAATTACATCAACAACCTTGTCGTCCAAAATATAAGACATTTTCAATGTTGGCCCAATTTTACAAACAAACTTTCAATGTGGATCAACCACCATTGGCTAATATCATGATGTGACCCAAAACAATATCCTCGAGGATGCCAATCATTCAAAATTAAATCTACAAGGATCCACAACACGTCACAACCATCAGGTCAGCCAAGAACATGAAAACCTGAACATACCAAGAAAAATCTTCAACCGTGAGCACACAGATCAACACGTACATGTAAAAAAGATAGAGCATGATCTAGAAGCATCCACGAGCACCAAGAAACAATAGAGAAACATCCACAACAAATAGAATGACCATAATCACACCAACTTTAATCAAGAACACTGAAAAATACCATAAAAACATTGTTAGAACATAGGTCTTCATAACTCGAACAAATATTTGCACGAACGTCTGAAGCTTTCAGTGGATGGAATAGATATGCTCAACAATAAACCCTTTATTCCACAACAACTGATCTTCAATGTGCAGAACAAGACACCTTCATGACCTTCACATTTCCACTAGGAACCTAGAACTCTTTCTTTAACAATTTTCTCAATATCCCTGACATATACAACCTTCAATACAATAATGCTAATAGTGTTGACATCAATGAAAACCACATATTAGCAACACAACCACAACATACAACATGTTGGTCAAGTTTCCACCAAGGGAAAATTCACTAATCAAAAATATGTGTGAGTTACGCAGGTCTATGGGTGTTCACTGTCCTAAAAGACTATCAAAACCCTAGGCCTTTGAGGGTTTAATGAAAAATACATTTTTTTGAGTTCACCTTAGCAAAGTGGGGTTTGATGAGACCATATGGAGTGTGTTGAAGGTTCAAGAAGCCTAAGAAGGCATAAGAGTGAGTGTGGATACAATAACACTTCAATTAGGTCTTTCTTGAGGTTTTGAGCCTAGTGAGAAAGGTTTGTAGGAAAACTTGCAAGGCAGGTTTAAAGACACCTTCAGAAGAGGCAGAAGAGTCTAAAACACATTGTTCTTGTCTTTGTTTATCCTCTACATCATCCTCAATTCTTGATTCTCGTCTAAGAGATTTCAACCTAAAACTCATACTCCCTCTAATGTATTTATAGAGCAAAATTCATACTCCCTCTAGCATGTTTATATAGAAAAACTCGTGCCCATTTTATCCATACCATTTCAAGCCACTCTAGCAATTCAAACTTGCAACTTGGAAGTCAATAATAATATTGTTCCCAACACCCTGTGTTTTTATATCAAAACAATTAGGATGGCAATTACCCTTTGTAGGTGTTTAAACATGGATTACAATTTAAATGGTTACTAACTAACTAAGGTGTGTTGTTTTTTATTATTATTTACTCATCTTTTACTCTTGTTTTCTTCCTACACTATGGTCTATTGAGGAAACTAACTCAAAAACAAGTTACAAGTGTTTTTTATAGAAATATTAAGTGGAAGTAAAAAAATAATGAGAAGTCACAAAAATTGTTATATGATTTGGATTTTCTATTGTTGGGACAACTTTGTAAATGTGTTAGTTTTGTTGTTGGTGCAACTTTGTAATTGTTTTAATTTTGTTGCTATTGATGCAATTGTGTTGTGTAAATGGTATTTTTTTAGTTTTTTCAATACAAAAAAAAAAAGTTTGGGTACACACACACACACCTCATAGACATAAAAGTTTTGAATTGCTATATTATTAATGCAATATTCGATTGGCCATAAATAAGGGTCTAGTCTAATTATCATATATGTTTGTAGTATATTGACTACAAATGAATCTTGTTGGTTGTGAAAATTGTAATTCCATAAATCTTAAAGAATAAACTCAAATCTAAGCTTAGGGATACATGTTAACTTAGAATCAACAAGCTAATACTCAGTCAAATAGTGGACAATTGAGTACCAATTCATAAGAGATGGTGATTCTCCTGCACTTTAGGCTCTAATAGACATAGATAGTTGTTAAGTACAAGACAATTAAAAACAATGCTCAATAAGCTTAATACATTAGGCGTTCAAATAAACCATACCCTACATACAAGAAAATTCCAAAAATATGGTTTTGATAAGGAAAATCAGGTTTTGAAGGGACCCCAAAACCCTTTACATAGACGAAAAGCTATAAAAATAAATTAAGCACTAAACCTAGTAGCCTGAAAATCCAAAAAGCTAACAAAAGATTTAACAATAGCAACCCATTAGCAATCCCAACAACAAAAAACAACAACAAACCTGTTCAACCAAAAAAGGAAGCACGAGCTACAACAACTTATCTAAGACATCAGTCGAGGCCATGTTCTCCTTAATGAACTCCTCATGCATACTGATAACGTCCTCCAGCTCTTCAATAGCCATAGCCACCCTCTTTTTTGTCTTACTTCTCGTCCTAATGCACTGACTAATCTACAAGTCTTTATCCAACACAGGAGTAGAAGCCTCCACTTTCTCCACCAGAGAAGAGTCATGAACCTCTTCAATCATATTCTCCATATCTCCCATGTCAAGAGGTTTACCCATCCACTTCAACGCTTTCTCATTCAGAGTAGAAAGACCCATTGAAGTAGTCTTCAAAGAATTATTATTGATATTGACCATTGTTTTTAAGTCCTTAGACATCTTACCAATTTTATCCTCTAGGCTAGCAACTCTGTTTTCCTACATTTTATTAAAAATACCTTCCAAAGATTTCACCCAAATGACCAACATCCATCAGAAGGTTATAGAGCTTAACATGCATTGATTTTACTTTTCCTTCTATTTCACACTCCTTTTGGTTGCTTCTAAGAATAACAACAAAAGCATCCTACCAATTTTTCATTTGAAGATTGAGATCCTTGACCTCAATAAATAACCACTTAACCAAAGACAGCAGAATTCTAGTCCCATCTTCAGCCATCATGCAAAAAATATTCATATCAAATTCATCCCAGTTAACTGAAGGCTGCTCATTTTGCTCCAAATCATCAGGGGCTTCAACACAATCCCTATTGTGGCTATCCTCTTCTTCAACTAGGGAATCCTTGATCTCCACAACATCCACCTTGATCCTTTCCTTGTCTGTCAAGTTTTCCAAATCAATTAACACTTCCAAACACTCCTTTACTTCCCTCTTAGCTAAAGAAACAACCTAAGAACAATTAACCACTTCAATCCCCTGTATTTCTATAGGACTAGTATCAACTGACTTCTTCTCCATTATAGTTTTTGGAACCTTATGCCCTAACACAAGGGATCTATCCATACAACCAGTCTCAGCAGGAACAAGGTTTGCCACAAAGGAATTTTGACCACTAACAACATTCGAAGGAGCCACTTCACCCTCAGGAGGACATCCCTTCAAACCCTTATCACCTGAAGACAACACATGATTCACATTCAGACCCAAGGCTTTCTCTTCATCATCAGTCACAAGCTTCCTTTTGGTCAAAGCTTTGATTTTCTTTGAGCCTTTGGTTTTCCCCTTCAAATAATTTCTGACTTATCCTCAAATTCTGACTCTTCCTCCTTAGAACTACCAACCCATTCACCAGAAGAATCCCCAGTATCATAACCATCATTTTTAACCCCCTTTTTACTAGGAGTTTTAGGGGAGACCAGAATCAATTTCAATTTGATATGAGAAAATAACAAACTCATAAGCCCTTCATGAAAAACCATCTTCTTATGGTTCTTCCTGTGGTCTTCAATACTCTTCTCCATAAAGAGTAACATATAAAAAGGAAATGAGATAGAAACCTTATGCCTAAAATGGTTCAAAATCACAAAGTGGTAAGCATAAACCACATATAATCTACCTTCAAGGGTGAAGTAGTACATAATTTCCTTCACGAGGTCCCTCCAAAGTAGCTTTAGGGACTTCCTAGCATAACCGCTACTTCCAATTTCCCTAAGCTGATTCCTCTCATCATGCTTGAAAAAGTTCGCAAATGCCTTCTTGACCACACCCCTATCTCTGAAAAACTTCCTACTAGTAACTGAAAGACCAGATACCTGCACAATGAAATCCTCATCAATATGAAATTGAACACCCTTGTACCACAAAGACCTTGCATTCCAACCTTTCACAAAGAAATTGGTGGCTTTAGGGTCTGGGCCTTGAATTTTTTGCATAAATTGTGAAACCCCCACCCCCCCAATTCTAAATGCTTCCACATAGTAGCATTCTTCTAGAATTATTCATAGAAACTCGACTCAATTCTGCAATGGTCGCCACCAATAGTAACAAGTAGCAACCCAGAACATGTCAAAGCTTGGAAGAAAAGTAACAAAAAAAAGAACCAAGCACTATTCAAAATGATACAACAAACACCCATAATACATGTGGGCTTATCATTCCAAGTACTACCCTACCAGAATTGCAAGTCCCTCCTCCTACAAAAACCAAGGAAAAAAAAATAATAGATAGGGCAAAGGTTCAAAGTTCCAAAACCAACTCAAAATCATGATGAAAAATATGTTAATAAACCTCCAGTGTACTAGTTTATCAATGCTAATCCCTAATAACCTCTTTTAGACAAAAATATAAATATTGTGTACAAATTAAAATATAAGCAAAGTTTTATCCTAAGTGTTCTTTGCAACTCCAAAAACAACATACATAATTATGGTACAAAATAGTAATACACATCCCTTTAAAGATACTTCTAAGTTCTAACATTGGATCTCATATGATATTACAAAACATAAAGGTAATACGCTATTCACTATCACCTAAACAACTAACAGTTCAACTAATGTGTAAGAAATTGTTTATGAAATTAAATTTATTTTGATAGAAGAATTAGTATCTGAAATATTAGTGTTTTGATCCTATTTGATGAAAAAATTAAGCTTAAAATTTAAACACAAGTAAAATGTGCAAATCTCATTCTTGTCATCATAATATGATTGGAGAATAACCAAAGATCAAAATAAGTATTAAAACTCTTACAAACTTTAGTTATATACTTATTCAAACACACTCCTTATTTATCAAAGAACTTAACAGAATTATAAATTTCATATAAAACCCTGTAATGGATCATCCATTATCAGCAACAACCAAAAAATAATAAATCAAAAATATCAAAAAGTGAACAGAAATTGAGGGTGGTTACTTACCCTTGAGTTAGATCCATGGACCATCCTGAGCATTTATAGATCTCCAAAAGGGCATTCTTCCACCAATCAATCTCTTGTCTTGTGTATCAATTTGAATGGGCATAATGTTTGTGAAATGATTGGTTGTAGGGACTAGGCTCACTCAAAGGGCATCTAACATGAGTTGTATCCACATCATAAAAGAGAGGAATAATCAAGGCAGGGGTGCTCAACATTGTAGCGGCCTCCTTAAGACACCAAATTGAGCCTGCATATCCTCTCAAAAGTATATGAATACCTATGTCACTGCTCTTGATTGCTCTTTCCAAGCTTGACTCAATTATTTCACCCTTTTTCAAATTTTTAGAGTCAATGAAGACATTTAGACCTACTATAGAGAGAGCTTGAAAGAGATGATTGACCAAAGTCTTCCTCACATCTGGTCCCCTAAGACTCAGAAACACATGATACCTCTTATCACTTTGGAAGGAAAGCCTAGGTGTGGGAGGGTGGTATCTATCAAAGGCAGGTGTTGAAGTAGAAGTAGATGCCATGAAATTGGATTGGACTAGACACAAACAAAGTAGGAACAAAAGATAAATAGCAATGAAAAGGGCTTGATAAGAAGATGAGAAGGTGAAGGGAAAAGAATATAAAATACAAGAGGGTCCAAGTGGGTGAAATCCTGTGTTGGAAGGCTCACCAACAATAGAAAGAAAACACAAGACTTGGGAACCAAAAATTCCAGGTGTTGAACTCAGATGTTAGAAATCCTACCACACATTAAACATATAAATTGCAAATGATAGTATGTGAAGTCAATATAGAGGGACTCTTTTTTACTTACACTTTCCTTCCAATAAAATGCTTATATGCTACAACATTTCCAAGTATGGGACATGACAGGTGTACCCACTTGATTTAATATTTTCTTCTCTCTTGCCACGAAACTACTAAGCATTTGCCATAATAGACGTGCCCAATTTTATTAATTTAGTTTTTTCTCTACTAGAAGAAGTCAAAAAATGAAAACCTAGTTTTATTAATTTATTTTTTCTTTAGTCTTATCAATTTGTTTAATATTATTTTATGTAACTCTTTCAATAAGATTTTGTTGTCCTGCTCTTATCATGAATTAGAAAAAAAATAGAGAAATGCAATTCATTGAGTCAACTTGAAACCCACTAGCCTTGGTGTGTAATGGGTATGTCAAAGAGTTGTAGAAGGTCAATTAGGAAACATTTTTCTCTTTATTTTTTCATATTTACGTACATCGGGTCAATTGATAGGCAATTTAGTAAATGATTTTGTTTGTGCAACAAAGTTTTCAATGGAGAATTAATAGCTTCAAATAAATTATGCATCCACTTATAAAGATCCAAACATGATTGAAACAAAACATTTGAATTAGGAAGACAATTAGGATTCATTATTAACTATCTCATGTTATGTTTGCAATAGGGAGAGAGGGAGAGAGAGAAGGAGAGATAAGAGGGGGGAAAGCAAGAGAAGGAGAGAGGATTAAGGAGATAGAGATAGAGAGGAAGATAGAGATAGAGATAGAGATGGAGAGGGAAAAGGAGAGATAAAGAGAGAGAGGAGAGATGGATATGTTGAACAGGAACAAGACAACTGAGAGGGGGGTTGAATCGGTTGTCACAAAAATTCAAACTTAAAACTTCAATATGTATCAATTCCACAACCACACTATTCTGTTATTAAATATGAGCATGAAACACAAATAATAGAAAGTAAATAAACTCAAAGAACACTAGATTTTTACGTGGAAAACCCAATAAGGGAAAAACCATGGTGAGGTTTAACTCACACTATATAGTATTTTCAAAGAGGCTCACTGCCAAAAGAAGGACTCATTGTCCAACAAGGAAGCTCACTACCTACACAAGAATATACAAAATAGAGTAAGGCTTTATGGCAAAAAATGAACTAGAAAGATGCACCTATCAAGTGTTGATATAGTTCTGGTGATGCTCAATATTTAGACTTTACACACTTCATCCTTCACTTACTTTCACATTTGTTGTTTCCTTACTGATCACACCTTCGCATTCATTACTCACTGTCTATATCTTTGTCATCTCGGCGTCTTTTAAAAAATTTCAACACACACACACACATATACCCTATCTCCGTCACAAGCATCAATTAGGTCAGCCTAATTAGATGATTTTATCATTTATAAAAGATATCAACTGTTAGCTCCAATAGTTCACAAAATATTTCCAAAATGCAATTCAACCTTTAGCATGTTACACTATGTTAGCTTAGACCAAGAAATAGATCTCACATAAGTTTTCATATCATATCAAAATTAAGTCAGCTAGAAATAGACTTCAACACGATTAACAAAATAATTTCACTTCATTGTACGAGCCCCAGAGTACAAAATAATCTGACCATGCATGCCTTTAACACTCATAAGAAATTTCCCAAAAATGCAAACAAAAACTATCAATTGCGGAGAGATGTAGACAAGAATACCAAAGAGTGCTCCAAAAATACTAGATTCACCACTAGAGAAGATAAGTCATTTATACACACCAATTTAGAGTACAAAACCAAGCTACCAACATGGTGACATCAATGAAAACATATAGATAAACCTCCCATTCTTCCAACAATCTCCCCCTTTTTCATTGATGGCAACATGTAAATAAAATTCTCCTTCTCCTATTATTTCAATTCTCTCCTCAAAAATCTTCTTAACTTTCTCCAACTCTCTCCCACTATATCCAACTCTCTCCCCCTTTGACATCAATGGAAAAGGGCACCAAAAAATGAGTATAAATATGGTGACATCAAAATTTAAAAAAAACTTGCAAATATTCAAAAACTTCCAACCATCTATAACTTTCAAGCATACAAAAATTAAGTGAAGATGACATTCTTCACCTGCAATACCTTCTTGTACCTTTCTTTGAGAATTGGAAACAACTTCTTCCAGTTGAATAGAACAAACTCCATTCTTGTGCATGTACTTTCCAATAAAGCCAACAAAGTGAAAGAGGATGACCAATTTGTAATAGACCACTATTTCTCAAGATCTTCTACATTAGTAAGAATTCTGGAAAGATGTTCTAACCGGACTTCAACAATTTCTTTAAGAAGCCAAAAGGTCTTCATCACATCATCTCTCTATCTTTGTACAATTATTAGTTCAACTTGTAATTCACCAACTCTTATTCTCTGCTTTCCTTCTTTATCTTCAAATATATCAAAATTCTTTCCAATGTTGTTCACTTTAGCTTTAATCACTTCAATTCCGCTTATGAAATTATCTACTGTTGTAGGCCATCAGAGACAATATTTGTAAACACCTAATATTTCTTTAACACACTTCTTAGTTTCCACAATCAGTTCAAATAATATTTTATTAGCTTTACCACATCTTTTGCCAACCAAAGCTTCCATCTTACGTCCTTTTGGACCTTCAAGCAACATCCTTTCTTCAATAATCTCAACTAAATTTTCCAGCAAGAAATTAAAAAAAACAAATACTTTAATACCTTTCTGAAGTAGATATTCTACGAGAGCATTAACAATCTTCAATCTGTTAATAAGTGAGGCAAAAATCCATAGTTCACCAATCTTCTTCATTTTTCCTTTAACCATCTTAGATTGGATGTCATCAAGATCCAGGGATTCAGGTCCAAGCAAGGATTATTTCTCCTTTTCTTCCAAAATGACAATGTTATCTTCAACTATATCTTTTATCCTTTGATTCCAAAGGGGAATCATTGATAACAACCTCCAATTCTCTTTTCCTAGAGGAAGAGCCCACTTCAAATTGACTAGATGCAGATATACCAAAGCAAAGGTTTGTTTTCAACGATGATAAGTATGATTTGCACATTCTTACATTGTCTGCCAAGGACTCCAAATTTTTGAAAACTTGCTTTCCAATAGGGATACCGGATTCCCACATCACATTATCTTTTCTCGGTAGAGAATTCAAGAAATAAAACACTAAATGTACCAGCAAGGATCCGAAACAAAAGGATAGCCCTCAACCACAGACATTCAAGCATTTTCAAGCAAATTCTCAAGTAACAAATTGCACAAATAAAATTGTCTATTCTCCTTAACCATCATATGAGCTATGTGTACAACAATAGCTGAAGTTGAACTTTCACAGTTTCTAAAATGATTTTTTTAAGAAATATTGTACATAACATACCTAATGGCCAAATCAGTGAGTGTATCAATCAACAGTGCTCGAGGATCTTTACTAATAACTATCAGCTCCTCCACGTCTTTGTATTTCACTATTTTCTTTCCAAGGAGATCTCCAACGATGCACAATCCAATGATTGCTTTGATTGCTTCCTTCAAGATCAAGTAGGGTTTGTCCAATGCAATACTTCCGTCCTTGAAATGATTCAACAAGAACAAGATAAACTCTTTATTTGTAATCCATGAAAATTTTCTCCACAAATCCATGCCTAGGGTTTTTATGTTTGTAATTCATCTTTGCTCAACCCTAGTTTAACTCTTTTCATCGTTATATGATTGTACTCTTCTAATTTAATATTTTTTAGTTTCAAAGGGATAACATCATTCGATCCTTCATCCATTGCTATGATTTCTTGAAATTTTAATGAAACCTTTTCAAATTTCTTCTTCCCTTTTTGTAAATAGAAAAAGTTTCTAGATTACCTGATATAATCTCTTCAAATTCCTTTCAGAAATGCTTCAAGCTCACTTCAAGATCACTCCAAGCCACCACACAAGTTCTTCAAAAGAATAAATAACCAAAATTACTTGTAATCTTCAACTTATACATCATCGAATTTACCCTAAAATGCATTAAATGCAATAAACTTCAAAAAGCTGCTAAAAAGAAATCTTCTTAACACAAAAAACCCTAATTCAATCCACAAATCATCATGCCAGCATATTTTCCTCTGGTTCTTTTTCCAAAACCTCTAAATATCCATTCTTCACATTCCAGCTTCGTGTCATCCTCTGACACACCATTCTTCCAGGGGTTTTTATAATCTTCTGATAATGCCTCCCCTAAGACCATGCTAGGTCTAAATTCTAAATAAGTCATTTGTACTGGATGAGGGTACAAACAAATCAATAGTTTCAGGTTTCTCTTCTTCTTTCTTCTTCCATATCTTATCCATCTCCTGCTTCAACTCTTCTTTGTCAATCTTCTTTACTGGTTCACTCTTCTCTTTCAGAGCAGACTTATTTCCTTTCTTATTTTTGTAGACTTTAGAAACATGTCTAGGCTTATTACAGGTATAGCAGACAACACTTTTCTAATTAATCTTTCCTCCATTATTCCTTGATCTACACTGATTTTCTCTATGTCCAAATTTATTATAGGTGTAGTAGTAGCCATTAAAGAATTGATTTATTCTACCTTCATTAAATTTGTTCCTCATTACCTGACTGATCATTCTTACCTTAGATCTACATTTTGTAGCCTTATGCCCAATCTTCCCACATTGAAAACATTTTCTCGAAGGGGGACCAAAAAACTAGTTCATCTTGTTCCCACATTTAGTTGAGCTCTATGATCATATTTGTTACAGGAAAAATAAACACCATCAAAAGAGGGTAACCTTTGTGCATTAGGCTATCTCACATGCAGTCTTCTTGCAAAATTCCTTCTTTTCTTCCTCTTGTATTGATTCTTCTGATTGTTTATTGTATTCTTCACATCTTTAGATCTTTCACCAGTATCAACTCCTAAGCCATCTTTGTCTTTACATGGCTTCTACCCTGCAATAAATTCTTCAAGTTTATGGAGCTAGATCTGAAATTATTTCATAGAGTTTATCCTTCTCAAGTTCCACTCTTAAGTTTATTATTTCCTGCTTAAGTCTAGAACATTCATCAGACTTGTTCTGCACCATTGTATTTAGGCATTCTTCAATCCTCTTCTTCTCTTCTACTGTCACTTTCAATCCAATTATCTCTTGTTTCAATTGTTCACTTACTTCTCTATGTCTTTCCTTAAATTTCTTCAACTATTCCTATAGTTTTCGAACACATTCATTTGCTTCATCAATATTTTCTTTCAGATCTATGTTTTCTCTTTCCACTTTTACAAGATCTTCAAGAGCAGTCTAGATTTGTCCTTTATTATCCATTCAACTAGCATTTAGGATCCTCCTCAAGCGGTTAAGCTCTTCACCAAGGAACCAGTGCTTTGATACCAATTGTTAAACGGGTGTAGGACACCTGAGAGGGGGGTGAATCAGTTGTCACACAAATTCAAACTTAAAGCTAAACAATACTTATCAATTCCATAGCCACACTATTCTATTATTAAATATAAGCATGAAACACAAATAACATAAAGTAAATCAACTCAAAGAACACTAGATTTTTATGTGGAAAACCCAATAAGGGAAAAACCATAGTGAGGGTTAACTCACACTATATAGTATTTTAAAAGAGGCTCACTGCCAAAAGAAGGATTCACTGTCCAAGTACAAAAGATCACTGCCTGCAAAAAGGACTCACTATCCAATAGGAAGGCTCACTTCCTACACAAGAATATACAAAATAGAATAAGGCTTTACAACCAAAAATGAACTTGAAAGATGCACCTATCAAGCATTGAAACGGTTCTAGTGATGCTCAATATTCAAACTTTACACACTTCATCCTTCGCTTACTTTCACATTTAATGTTGCCTTACTGATCACACCTTCACATTCATTACTCGCTCTATATATCTTCATCATCTCTATGTATTTTAAAAAATTTCAACAAACACACACACACATACCTGATCTCCATTGCAAGCATAAATTAGGTCGGCCTAATTAGATGCAATTCTCATTTATAAAAGATATCAACTGTTGGCTCCAATAGTTCACAAAATATTTTCAAAATGAAATTCAACCTTTAGCACGTTATACTATTTTGTCTTAGAACAAGAAATAGATTGCACATAAGTTTTCATATCATATCAATATTAAGTCAGCTAGAAATAGACTTCATCACTATTAACAAAATAATGTCACTTCATTGTATGAGCACCAGAGCACAAAATAATCTGATCATGCATGCCTTTAACACTCATAAGAAATTTCCCAAAACCACAAATAGAAACTATCAACTATGGAGAGATGTAGACAAGAATACCAGAGAGTGCTCTAAAAATACCAGATTCACCACCAGAGAAGATAAGTCAATTATACACACTAGTTTAGAGTACCAGACCAAGCTACCAACATGGTGACATTAATGACAACATATAGATAAACTTCTCATTCTTCCAATAGGATAGATATGGAAGAGATAAATATAGAGAGGGAGAGAGAAGGAGAGATAAAAATATAAATATAGAGATAGGAAATGATATATAGAGAGAGGTAGAGAAGGAGAGATATAGGGGTAGAGAGATGGAGAGATAACGAGATAGAGATAAAGGGAGAGATGAAAGAAATATGAATAGAGAGATAGAGAGGCAAAGAGATATAGATGTAGAGGTCTAGGAAGAGGGAAAGGGAGACAATTAAATAGAGAGATAGAGAGATAAAGAAGAGAGAGATATGGAAATGGAGAGGGAGAGATGGACAAGAAGAGATAGAGAGATATCAAGGAAGAGGGATATATATATATGGTGAGAGATATAAGGATATAGAGAGAGGGGGGAGAGGGAGAGAGAGATAGAGAGACAACGAAACAAAGATAAGTTGATATAGAGAAATAGAGAGGGAGAGATGGAGAGAGAAATAGGGAGAGATAGAGGAAGAGAGAAAGGGGGAGATATATATATATATATATATAGGAAGAGGAAGGTAGAGATCAAGATTTATGGGAAGAGAAAGGGAGAGAGAGGTAGAGATAGAGATATATATAGGGGATAGTGATGAAGTGAGGGAGGAAGCGAGTGATAGATGGGGAGAGATAGAGAGGGGGGGAGATAGAGAGGGAGGGAGAGAAGAGAGAGGGAGAGAGGGAGAGAGAGAGAGGGAGAGAGGAGGTTGGAGAGACATATGGAGAGGAGGGATAGGAAGAAGAGGGGGGAGGGAGAGACAAATGAGAGGGAGAGGGAGGGAGGGAGATATATATGGATGATGATATAGAGAAGGGTATGGTAGGATATGGATGGAAGTGACTTTTGGAACCAAAATTCATGAAACAAAAAGGGTTTTTAAAGGAGATTCTCAAGTTTCCACCAATATAAATTATACTTTACTTTGAATTTAATAAATACTTATTATTCATTTTCTATTTGAATTGCAACTAAAGTCCTGATTGATAGGCTGATTGAAATAAATCTATAGCTTTCAAATAGTATCACATTTTTTGAATCTAAAACATGTGTCACATTCTATGCTTCACATACTATAGGATTAAAAAAATGAATTTAATGAAGTTTTGACCAAGTTAAGGTGGTCAAACATACGAGTTTTTATATTTTTTAAAAGTTGTAATAAAAAAATCATAATTAATTATTTACATGGATAAAAAATTACAAAAAAAAATTCATCACATCAGGACATGAGTCCTCTACTTATATCTAAAATATTATAAAAAAATATTATCATTTTATTATGGCTAGGGTGGTCAGATAGACACCTACTTTTATTTTCCTTGAAATTTAAGTACTATTGCATTGAAATATCAAATTTTCACCAATTATATTTGAAAAAATAAAAATAAACCTAGTAGTTTAGAAACTAAATTCAATTTGCTACAAACTCTATTCTTACATATTTTTGAAATAATATTAATAAATTATTCAATTTTTTACATAAAGTTGTCTAAATTTGATTTTTTTTTTTAATTTTTCACCACTTAAGGGCCTATTTTTTCCATGATGATCTTGCACATACTCATAAAGAGGGATAGGGAAAGAGATAGAGATAAGGAGAGAGAAATAGAGATAAGGAGATAGAGGTAGAGAAAGATGTGGATAGAAAGAGATGCTTAACGTGGCATTAGTGAGATTTTTTTAAAGATACAAATAGAGATAGAGATAGGAAGGGAGAAATGGGGAGAGTGTGTATATGATATATATATAGAGAGAGAGAGAGAGGGAGAGAGAGAAGGATAGAGAGAGATAGATAAATAAATAGAGGGGGAGGGAGAGAGAGGAAGAGATATGGATAGAAAGAAGGAGAGATAGGCATAGAGAGGAGATAAAGTGTCCTCAAAAGGACATGACATAAATTATAATAGACCTAATCTTAAAATTATGGGGAGGGGAAAATTACCTTGGCCCCTCCTCACACAAAATCATTAACCATTAAAGATTAAACTACTTGTTTGCTTATTTTTGTCTAGAGTGTCTAAGGTGGTCAAGGTAAATTATGCAAGACCTAACATATCCCTATCATATTTTTTTATTTATTGAATTTGGAAAAAAATGGGGGAGGAAAGATTTCCATTGATCCTCCTCCTTCACCTCCCGATACTAATGGGTATCTACATCTAATGAATTGAGAGACAACTCAAATTTTATTATCCTAACACTTTTATCTATCTCTTTATGAATTATATTTTACTTTTCTTGAGGCAATAAAAGTTCTACAAATAATAGTAAAAACAAGTTTGGTCAAGTTCATGAAATCTTCAACATCATCATGGAGAAGATAAGTACCTATAGTCAAGGATAACATTGTTCCAAAAGTGAGAGATAAGTACCTATAGTCAAGTTGTTATCCAAGTTTCCCACCAAAACCATTTTTTCCTTTCTTCACCCTAAATCCTAAGCATAACAACTTGGTTCGTATTCTTAATGAATCCATGCATGGATAGAGAAGAAATAATTCTTAGAATTAAGCTAGATGATTAGCCATATCAACCCATTTCCACCAAAAGGATAAATGATTTTAACTTGCATGCCAAGTGAACCACATAAAATCTAATAAATGAGGCCTTATTTTATCATTATTATGTAAATCTAGAAGATTAAGGATTAACATTTGTTTGTGTCTTAAGTAACAATTATCATTCTACCAGCTTGTCAAATTTATTGTCTATACCTTATTAAGATTTATTATTAATGGAAGATTTCACTTTTAGGAGTGCTTGAGATTTAGATAGGAAATGTTTCATCCAATATTCTTGAGATAATCTACTAAAGGGATTAAGATTGAAATAATGATTAGTTGCTTAATTAGAAATTAAACTGTCAATTAAATAAGTATTACTATTGTAAGAGAGGGGGGCCGCCGCGTGCAAGACCCCAAGTCACGAAGGGTCAAGATGTGAGAGGTTGTCCTAACTTATCTCAGCTAAGTGCAATGTGTAGGGTATGAGGATGAGAATGATGAGGACTATGAGGTCCTACAATCACTTTGCAATCTTGAGTTTTAAGGTTGGGGCTAGGCGAGTCAATTTTTAGGTTCAACTATGTGCCTCAGGGAGCTCTTTGCTTGAAGATGTTAGCGCGGTCTCTGAATGACAACACAACACGCTAGCATCTATAAAGTGCATTGTAGTCCATACGGTTAGACAATAATAGAGACAAGGTTGAAATCACCAAAATGACTAAAAGGATAGAATGAAACAAGTAAATAAACAAAGTATTCTCTAATGTTATAAAGAAGAAAAGCAAGTGTAAGGAGAATAAGGATCTCACCGAGGAATTAGTTTTCCAGATGATGTTCCTTGCAACACGCACACCTACACACAACAAGAGGGAAAATTTTGGGTGGATGAATAGGGGCCTGCCTTAGTCACACCCCCATTTAGGTGTTTCCACCTCCACGGACAACAAAGGAAACACAATAAAGAAATAGTGTAATAAAGAGAACACAAACACTACAAAGCAATATTGTGCTACTCACCCAAGTGATAGAGGAGAGGAGAGGGAAGCTTACCACCTCAACCAAGAGAACTCAAGGCTACTCGGGGGATAAATGAGGGGAACTCAAGCCTTTGCTGCAATGGTGTGGTCCCAAACATGCTCTACTAAAGTGATGAAGTGAAGCTTTGGTTGCAATGGAATGCTTGAAGTGGTCAAGACTAAGCTCAATGCTTGGAAGAAGATGAAATGCATGTTCAAGAGATGAATTTGAAGAAGGAATGAAGGAAAATGGCCATATTCAAGTTGGTCAGCTGAAGGGGGTGTTACAACTTCACTGCTAATGAGAAGTGTAATGCCTCTACATGTTTAGCCATAGGAATCTACTAATGAGGTAAGTATGCAACGTGGATGTTTGTGTGCTGCGTGGGTGTCCTTGATAGAAACACTCCCACTAACGCTCAAAATAGGTGCCAAGTGGACTGGCAACAATGGGCTTAAGTGGAATTAAGCCTCTTAACTTGGTTTTCTAAAGTGGATAAGGGAAAAAAGGTTATTTGCATAGGGGTTGCAAATTCACTCTTATACATTTTCCCCCCACTTTAGCGAGTACGAGTATTGATGAGTGCTTGGTAAAGTAGATCAAGAAGAGAGAAAAGTTAGAAAAGTATATCTAAACCATCGAGGAAGCAGTACTCAGTCTAGCATACCCGAAGGTGCAAGAAAAGAAAATGACTCCATAGCTACTTAGAACTATGAAGTTGGAAAAAACAAAGCGTCTTATAGGCCCACATACCTATAAGGAGGAAACCCCCCAGGATCTCTCATATGAAGGAATCCCTAAGGAAGTTCCCTACAGGTTCTCGGTCAAGTAGGGAAGGTATTCTCCATGAATTCAAACATGAAGAATGCTAAAGGAAGTGCCCTATAGGTTCTTGGTCTTATAGGAAAGGTATTCTCCACATACTCAAGCATAAATAATATTGAAGGAAGCAACCTATAGGCTCTCAGTCTTATAGAGAAGGTATTCTCCATGAACTCAGGCATGAAAAACACTTAAGAAGCACTCTACAGGTTCTTGGTCCTATAGGGGAGCCACCCCCAACATCTCTCACATGGAGGAAGCTCAAAGGAAAGCACCCTACAAGTTCTTGGTCTTGCAAGGAGGTATCCCCCAAGATCTCTCACATGGAGGAACCTAAGAAAGTGGACTTCGCAGAGTCAAGAATTGGTGACACATCTACCTGTAGATAGGACATGTCAACAACGGTTGATCACATAGACCGTCAATAAGTAAAAATTCAAAGGGGTCCCTCAGGAACCCTTCAAAAGGAGAGGGCTCCACTCAATGGATGTGGTGTTTGAAAAGTAAGGTCTAGTTAGGCTACCCCCAAGCTAGATGTGAAAGAGAAAATGGAATGAGTCTAGTCAGGCTACCCCCAGGCTAGATGTGAAAGGATTCCATTTGGAATAGAGGCTCTGAAAGAAGGGTCCCTTGGGAACCCACCATGAGGAAGAAGTGGGGTCCACTCAAAGGACACACAATTCAAAGAACCTATTCATCTTAAAGTGATTCGTCATCAAGGAATCCTTTCGAAAGATGTTCACTTCATCAAGGAATTCGAAAGGAAGGATATGCCCCCATGCGAGGGGAAATAAAAGTTCTTCCCACTTTGGAGGAAGGTCTTCAAGTCCTTTCTTTACAAACCCGTGATAAAGGAAACACATTCCACTAGGGTTCCAAGTTAAGAATATGATTCTAAGGAAAAAATTGTGAAGACTGTCAAGAAAAAATTCATTTGAAATGAATTCATTTTATAAAAATCAAAGTGTTGAAGAAGAGCATCATCACACATAGAAGGGACAACTCAAGCAAAGAAGAGAGAAAGATAAAGACAAAGCAAAAGGGAAAAGAAAAATACAAACAAAGAGCATAGGGGGATCTAGTTTAGCAGGGTCAGATCTATCCGAGCTCATAATAATAGGTAACTACAATGCAAGGAAAAAGATAATCAATCCCCAACCAGATGAGGAAGAATGCAAGGAAAAAAAGTAAAAATAAAAAAATTGGGTCAACTTGGAGGGGAGTAAATGCCCCAAATGCTTTGCATCATCCCCAATTTATTGAAAATTAAGCACAAACATGGAAGAATGATGATAGAAATAGAAGAAGGTTTACGAAACAAAAACCATGCATGTATCCATGCACCAACGGGGGTGATAAGGATCATCTAGACACACATAGCTCAAGCACAAGGGAACACATCACAAAACACACACACAAGATTAAGAAAGGGCCTCCCCCTAACATTGATTGGCCAAGAGGTCATCTGCTTCCCAATCTAAATCCTCATAAGGGGAAGGAGGGTGAGCCTGCATTGGTGAGATGCTAAGAGGAGGAGCATCTGGCCCTCCTGCAACAAGGGCCAAGGAAGAAGGCCTTTCAAGGTCCTCTCCACCAAGCTCCTATGGAGTCAAAGTTAGTGATTTCGCAAAGATCATCAACAGGGCCAGAACCTCATCCATAGAGTTAAACATGCACCCCACATGAGCGCCATGTCTTACTTCAATGGATGGGATAGGTTGTGCCTGAGATTCACCACTAAGCTCGCCAAATGACTTGGGAACAGTGACAAACTTAGGAGAAGCTAGGATTGGTTCTGTTACAAGGACAAAACAAGTCAACATAGGACCACCTTGGGAGGAAGGTGTGCTCCTCTTATACCCTTCGTTACTAGAAGGACTGACCTTCTCCTCTTTCTTCATTGGGGGAGATGAAATCCCCACAGAGGAAGCTAGGGGTGCAAAGGAAGAGGAAGGAAGAACTGCAACATATACGATTAAGGTATTGGCCATATCCACAAGCTTTAGGAAGGGATGAATATCTGGAACGAAGATTAGCAAAGGGGGCTCCGCTGAAGGAGCAATGAACAGCTACACTCATTTAGGGTTAGGCACATTCGTACTCACAATGGAAGATGGGAGCAGACTAGATTGGAGAGAAACAAAAGGGAGGAAGAAGACACTACAGGAGGTCTTGAAGTAGGAGCAGCCATTCCTTCCTCCTTTTGTTGCGAGGTGGCTTGCTTGGCTAAGAGAGCCTTTTTCTAGTGCTTGTGTTCATGTGCAAGGAAATTTATATGGCTCTTGGAGTTAGAGCCCAAAGTTTGTGAAAGGATAAGAGGTTCTTTCTCAACAATAGGAACTTACACTACGGTCATTTCAGGTGGAGGAATAGGTTCTTGTATGAGAATAGGGGGAACAGGTTGAGGAGCAACAGGAGGAGTTGACTCGAGAGCCTCGATAGCAAGCCTCTTTCTACTCATTTCCTTAGGAGTAGGAGTAGTAGGAGGCTATAGAGGTCAAGACGAGGAGGAATCTCCTTGGGAGACCTTCCTATCATACCTAATGGGTCTAGGTTTCATTAGTAGAACAAGAAGCTCGAATGTGGGATGCTTAGGCTTTTGCTACGTGGGCACCAAAGGGTTCTCTTGCAAACAAGGAGGAGAACCTGATGGTACCACAACTGAGTGAGAAGAAGTGTCAAACTGGGTAGTAGAAGAGGAAGGAGGATCACATGACCACTTCTCTTCTTTCCTCTTTCGATCCTTAGTGGCATCGTTGTCATTCTTCAAGCAAGCCCTATGTGAGATAGCATAAGGTGAGGGAGGGTATCTCACTTTCAGCCTCAAACATTCTTTCTTATAGTTCTAATATGTCTTGTGCAAAGGATCCATCCTAGGTGGAAGAGGACCCACAGATGCAAGCTATGGGTGATCCAAGGAGTAGCTACCACATGCAATCGACGGTCTATAACCAGTGTCATGGATTATGTGTACAAAGCCTCCATGGATAAATTTTAAACATTTATGTACAATAGAGGGTACCGCTTTCATCACCACAAACCAAGGGATACCCAATTTCACTCTAAAGAGTTCTGATCTAGGAATGATATCAAACAGGAGATTCACAAACTTAGGTCCAACTAAGACTAATAGGAAAATACTGCCCAAAGGGGGTACAGAAAGCCTGTCATGTGTGCGGATGAAACTCACAAGAGCATCGTATCCATCCTTATGTAAAAGTTTTATTAGCATAATATCCTCCATTATTATATTCACTTGTGATGTCGGGTTAATGAGAACACCAACTATGATGTTTCCATTGATCTATGTAGGAATGTAAAGAGGAGACAGTTCTTTGTTAAAGCCCATTGGCACGTCCTGCGAAGTAAAGGTTATGCCAACACTGCTATCCTCAGGTTGCATAGAGGGGATGGGTTGATGCAGAAAGGAGTCCATTATGCACACTAGACAATGCTTTCAAAGAATCCCCAAAGGTTAACAGATAGGATAGTGACCCAATTAAGGTTTTGTCATGATACCTTTGGAACCTTCCAACTATGCCAACTAAGGGTTGTAAGTTGGGTTGCTAGGTGATGGCCTTACAAAACTCACACCTACAACACTCCTAGAGTACGAGGAAAGGGACTGTTAGTATTTCCAAAATGAAACCAAAATGGTTCATGTCAGGTTCACCAAAAATGTAAGAAGGGGGACCACCGCGTGCAAGACCCCATGTCACGAAGGGTCAAGATGCAAGAGGCTGCCCTAACTTACCTCAACTAAGTGCAACATGTAGGGTATGAGGATGAGAATGATGAAGACTATGAGGTCCTACAATCACTCTATAAACTTGATTTTTAAGGTTGGGGTTAGGCGAGTCAGTTTTTAGGTTCAACTCTGTGCCTTAGGGAGCTCTCTACCCGAGGACATCAGTGCAGTCTCTGGACGATAGTGCAGCACACTCACGTCTCTAAAGTGCACTATAGTCTGTACGGTTAGATAATAGCAGAGACAAGGTTGAACTCACCAAAGAAACTAATAGCCTAGCTACTCAACTAAAAGGATAGAATGAAAAAAGTAAATAAACGAAGTATTCTCTAATGTTATAAAGCAAAAAAGCAAGTGTAAGGAGAATAAGAAGGATCTCACCGAGGAATTCATTTTCCAATTGATCTTCCTTGCAATAGCTGCACCTACACATAGTAATTGGGAAAATTTTGGGTGATTGAATAGGGGCCTACCTCAGTCAAACCCCCGTTTAGGTGTTTCCACCTCCATGGATAGCTAAGGAAATGAGATAAAGAAATAGTTTAATAAAGATAAGACAAACACTACAAAGCAGTACTATGCTACTCAACCAAGTGATAGAGGAGAGGAGAGGGAAGCATACCACCTCCACCAAGAGAACTCAAGGCTGCTTGGGGGAGATATGAGAGAAACTCGAGCCTCTACTATAATGGCGTGGTCCCAAATGTGCTCTACCGAAGTGACAGAGTGAAGCTTTGGTTACAATGGAATGCTTGAATGTTACTAAAGGTGTTGGATTGAATGCTTGAAGTGATCAAGAGTGAGCTCAATACTTGGAAGAAGATGAAATGCTTGTTCAAGAGATGAATTTGAAGAAGGAATGAAGGAAAATGACCATATTTGGGTTGGTCGGCCGAAGGGGGCATTACAACTTCACTACCAATGAGAAGTGTAATGCCTATGCAAGTTTAGCCGCAGGAATCTGTTAGGGACGTAAGCACATTGTGAGGATTCCTACACACCATGTGAGTGTCCTCGACAAAAACACCCCCACCGACACTCAAAACATGTGCCAAGTGGACCGCCAACAGTGGGCTTAAGTGGAATTAAGCCTCTAAGTTTTGTTTTCTAAAGTGGATAAGGGCAAAAAAGGGATTTGCATAGGGGATGCAAATTCACTCTTATACAACTTTAAATAATTAGCTTTTTGACCTAGATAATTAAGGGCCTCCTAATAACTTTCTAAGAACCCATCGTATTTTAAGTGACAGGATTTTACTTCAATTTTTCAAAATTTCTTGAAAAGCTAAATTATCGTTTTAAGCTTAATATCTAATTTTTTGAGACCTAATCATGGAAAGTGCATGGTAATTATTTCATCATAGAAATGTGAATCATTGTTATCATCCACATAAATAATCGTCTAATTTTAACTAGCAATTATACCTTGGTGTGCTATGGGTACCAACTATCGAAAATTGCACTTTATTCTTTTGTAAATGTCCAAACCCTATTCCAATGCTCCCACTTTTGCACACATGGGTAGAATGCTAGAAAATTCAATGAGATTTGGCTTTATACCTGCCAATATCATTTTCTTGGAAGTTTGTAGAACTTTTATTACAAATTCATATTGTGCAATTATGGCATGTCATGAGGAAAATTTGTTCAAGAGGAGGGTGCAAAAAGATGGGTAGCCACAAATCCAATTTACTTTTTCATCCCAAAATAGTTCAAACGTGAGTGAGTTATTGTAAAATGCGCTCACGTTATAACGCACTCGATTTTTGGTTTAAATTTCAAAAATACACACATTTTAAGTTCAAAAAATGTGCATTTTTTGAAATTAAAGAAAAAACATTTTCAAAATGCAAGCGCATTATACATTATTTTTTTTCTTCTCTTTTTCTTGTCTCTTTCTTCTTGTTATCTTTTAGGGGAACTATAAACATGAAATAAACATTTGAGTATAAGTTGACATTTACATATGGACATTTACTTTCTTATAGGATCAGTGCAGTATCATGGGGGTCCAAACTAGGCCTCTAAGTGGCAATGAAAATTCAGAAAATTAGAGCTAAGCAACTTGACATAAAGATTTGAATAGGTTATTAACATAATTTGAAAAATATGTAAGAACAAAAGTTGTAGCAAATTGAATTTAGTTTCTAGGCCACTAGTCCTTTTTCGAAAAAAACTAAATTTGTTTTGAGAAAATTTGAAATTTCAATGCAGTGGTACTAAATTTTCAAGAAAAAGATAAGAAGTAGGTTTATGTTTGACCACCCTAAGTACAAGAAAAACATAATATTTTTTTCTGAATTTTTTAATATAAGTAGAGGACACATGCTCGGATGTGCCAGATTTTTTTTTGTAATTTTTTTCCATGTAAATAATTAGTTATGATTTTTTTATTAGAGCTTTTTAGAATTATTAAAACACCTATCTGACCACCATAACTTGGTAAAAAAATTATGAAATTCATTTTTTTTATCCTATAGTATGTGAAGCATAGAATGTGGTGCATCTTGTAGATTCGAAAAATGTAAAGTAGTTTGAAAGTTATAGAAGTTTTTCAATCAACCTATCAATCAGGACTTCAGACATAATGTAGGTAGAAAAACAATAATAATTATGTATTAAATTTAAAATAAGGAAAAAGTTATATTGGTGGAAAGCTAACAATTTTTTCTATAAACCCTTTTCGTTTCATGAAATTCGGGTTAAAAAAAAAGTTGTCAGCCACAAGGGTGAACTTTAGAAAACTATACAAATTTTCTAAAACACATTTTTTGGGTTGACTTTCCAAGTTAGGCAATCCCAAACCAAATCCCAAGCCAATATTTGTTGTGGTTTGGTAATACCAAACCAAAACGGATATCCGTTAGTTATACTTTTGTTATATTATTTATAATACATAATATTATATAATATTATGTATTATTATATTATTATATTATATATATTAATATATATAATAATATAATTTATAATATATATTATTATATTATATTATTATAATATATAATATATATAATATATTTAATACATAGAATATATTATATATTTATTGATGTGTGGCCAATTCACAAGAAAGAGAGAGAGGGAGTGGGAGGGATTTGAGAGAGAGGGAGAGAGAAAGACCTAAGTGGGTGTGAGAGGCCTGAGACAGATGGGGAGAGAGAATTGAGAGGGAGAGAGTGAGAGAGAAAGACTTGAGAGGGAGAGAGGGAGAGAGAGAGAGAGAGGGAGTTGAGAGGGAAAGCAGGAGGTAAAGAGGGAGAGAGAGAGACTTGAGAGGGAGAGAGAGGGGGAGAGAGAGGGAGAGAGAGAAGGAGAGAAATAGGGAGAGTCTTGATAGAGAGAGGCCCGAGAGGGAGGGAGAGAGAGAGACTTGTTCTAGGGAGAGATAGAGACTTGAGAGGGAGAGAGGGAGGAGAGAGGAAGCTCTGAGAGATTTGAGAGGGGGGAGGGACTTGGGAGTGAGAGGGAGAGACAGACAGAGAGTTGAGATAGAGAGAGGGAGGGAGAGACAGAGAGAGAGGGGGAGAGAGAGGGAGAGAGGGGGAGAGAGGGAGAGATCTGAGAGAGAGGGAGAGAGAGAGAGAGTTGAGAGGAAGAGTGTTTTCCTATGTTGGGACCCTCTACAATAAGAACTAATACAACCATCAAACAAAACCATTACAACTCAATTGAACATTCATGCCATTAAAAAATTCAAGTTTAATAACATGTCATTAGATCATTCATGTAAAAGACCATAAAATCATCATGAGTAAGAAACACTATGTTCCAATCATGATACATAAACAAGAAAATTATGTACACCAAAGGGGTTTAATGCAACTTTCAAACAAAATCCTTAGAAGACATCAAGATACATGTTAATTAGATTGTTCATGTGAAATCTACATAATGATTATGATCAATAAATAAGTCATCAGTCAACCATGATGCATGAACAAACACTATATATGAACAAACACTAAATTAATAGATTGTTTAATATTTATTACTAAATTTTGGTCTTATCATTATACTATTAAATATTGATAAATTCAACACTAAAAATATCCATCCAACCAAATTCTTTATAAAATATCCATCCAACAAAATTCTTTACAAAATATCCATCCAAGATCATTTTTTTTATAAATATAAGATCATTGTCTTAATAAAGTTGTGCGGCTCTCAATTGCATCTATTCATTTCTTTGTGTTTTCCTCTTTAGATTGGGATTGTCTCCTTTCCTCTAGCCATTGTTGATGCTCATCTAAGTCCACTTCCATGGACCTAACCTCATCAACAACAATTTGCAATTTTGATGCAAAATTCCTCAATAATGGGTGAATGCATTCTTCATTTTGAATAGCATTAACTTGATCCTTAATGGTTCTAACATTCACATCGACTTGTTCTCAAAAGTGAGCACCATCAGGTGTGGGTGGTGGAGGTGGGGAGTTATGAGGTGGGTGGGTGGAGCTGGAGTGGTTGGAGCTAGAGGGTGTGGATCCATGATTTAGATATAAGTGAACCTACATTAAATTTGTAATTTAAAAATGTAAGATACATGTTTAAAATACCCTTAAGCCATTCAATATAAATGACTTAATTGAATACAAATGAAAAAATGGGTAAAGCTCATTCATGACTAAGGCATGTAAATGGAAAATAAATAATTGTTAAAGTGATGTGAAATCTCATTTAAAACTAAATTAAATTTTTACCTTGCTGCAATGTGGAAGTGTTAAGCTCCAAATTTCCAATACTAAGTGAATTTGTAAACATAGTAGTGGTTAAAAAATCTTGTCCCTATAGCCATAGGGAAATGGGAAAAGTTAAAGGGAAATAATTGATGGGCTGTGTGGGAGGCTATCATTTGTATATGATACAATATGATAGCATCCTGCATAGCCCATCGATTATTACCCATTCACTTCACCCATTTCCCTATGGTTATAGGCACAAGTTTTGTCTGGTCAGTACTAAAAATGGATCTAGATTCACCAAGTATTAGAAATTTAGAGCACTTCCAACAAGGATCCTTTCTATTTTGAGAGCTGAGGAGTGTCAAAACAATTATTTATTTTAAAAAAAAAATTGTTTAGCAAAGAAATACTAACTTAAAAATAAGAAACAAAGCAATAATTTAAGAAACATGAAAATAAGTGATAAAGAAAAAGGAAAAATATACAAGAATGTAAAACAGTTTAAAAAAAATGTAGAAAGGGGGTAATCAAAATTCTATTTTATGTTTGTTTAGTATGCTAGGTTCAATTTTATGGATTTTTTCTAGTAATGAAGGTTCCATTTTTTTGTTTGATTTTTTTTTTGTAAGTTTAGATAAAAATGGAAAAAGTCAATAAATCTACAAAGAATGCAAAAAAAAACTTAAATTTATCACTAATTAGCGAAAAAAATTGAAAAAATGCAAAAACAACATACCTAGAGGTCGCTGCTTGACTCAAAATGAGGCAGGGTTCTTGAAAATGAGGAAGAATTCACATTATAAAGTCCTCAAAGAGACAAATATCTGTTTTGTAAAACTCTATTGTACTCCCATGTGGCTCAAATTAAATGGAGTAAAAAATGGATATCTGTTCATAATGGATATTCGTTTATTATATAATAAATTTATTGTATATAAATATATAATAGTATATTTTGCATATAAGTTTTATATTATATATTATATAATATATATTATGTAATATATATTAAATATACTATATATTATATATTAAATATATTATAGTATATATTATATATAATATATACTATAATATATATTATATATCAAATATATTATAATATATATTATATATAATATATACTATAATATAATTATTTATATTCTAGATATATTGTATATATATTAAATATCTTATATAATATATTCAATATGTAGTATCCATCTCCCTCTTAGATATATTGTTTAGGGTTTAGAGAGAGAGAGAGTGGGGGAGAGGGAGAGAGTGGGTATAGGGTTTAGGGAGAGAGGGAGAGTGGGAGAGAGTGGAAGAAAGAGAGAGTGGAAGAGAGGGAGAGAGGGAGGGAGATGGAGAGAGGGAGAGAGGGAGAGAGAGAGGAGAGAGGGAGAGGGAGGGAGGGAGGGAGAGGGAGAGAGGGAGAGGGAGGGAGAGGAGGTGGAAGTGGAGAGAGTTGGAGAGTGGGTGTGGGTGTGAAAGAGAGGAGGTGGGGGAGGGTGGGAGAGGGAGGGGAGTGGGAGAGAGAGGGAGAGGCTGAGAGGGAAGTGGGAGAGAGAGAGGGAGGGAGAGAGGGAGAGTGGGTATAGGAGTTGAGGAGGAGAGGAGAGTGGGAGAGGAGACAGGAGAGAAGGGGGAGAGAGAGTGGGAGATGAGTGAATTTATAGGAGGTTTTAGGTTTTAGGAGAGAGACAAAGGGAGAGAGGGAGAGAGAGTGGGAGAAAGGGAGGGAGTGGGAGAACAGGAGAGAGAGAGGGAGGAGAGGAGAATAGAGTGGGTTTAGGGTTTAGGGAGAGAGGAGAGTAGGGGGAGAGGGAGAAGGGGTAGAAATTGGGTATAGGGTTTAGGGTTTAGGAGAGAGTGGGGAGAGGGAGAGAGTGGGAGAGAGTGGATATAGAGTTTAGGGATTAGGGAGAGAGGGAGAGTGGGAGAGAGGGAGGGAGAGGGAGAGTGGGAGAGAGGGAGAGAGTGTGAGAGAGTGGTATAGGGTATAGGGTTTAGGGAGAGAGGGAGAGTGGGAGAGAGTGGGAGAGAGGAGAGTGGGAGGAGAGAGAGTGAGGGAGAGGGAGAGAGTGGGAGAGAGGGAGGGAGAGGGAGAGAGTGGGAGAGAGTGGGTATAGGGTTTAGGGTTTCAAGAGAGAGGGAGAGAGGGAGGGAGATGAGGGAGCAGGAGAGAGGGAGGGAGTGGGAGAGAGTGGGAGAGAGGGAGGGAGTGGGAGAGAGGGAGGGAGAGGGAGATAGAGTGGGTCTAGGGTTTAGGGAGAGAGGGAGAGTGGGGGAGAGGGAGAGAGTGGGAGAGAGTGGATTATTAATATTTACAATCTCTTTTCTTTCTTTAGGTGGGATCTAGTAAACCCAAATAAAGTTATAAAGTATATTCCAAATCCAAGACTAGCAGATGGTACTAAATTATTCATTTGAAGTTAATGTCATGTCATGACCACCTATGGTGTAGTCATTATAAAAGTGTGTGTGAAGCTTAGTGAGGGAATTTGAAGTTATTAATTTGAAGTTAAACTCATCATGAGCACCTATGATGTAGACATTATAAGAGAATCTCGAATGTATGAGTGACATTGTAAAAGATATATGAGAATGGAGTACCTAAGGCATCCAAACATAAGAATTAGGACTGCCAAATAAATCTCATTTTATTGTAAATATCATATTATTAATATAGTGAGTGTAATAACCATTGATGGTTACCAATCATTCTTTTTCTTCTTTTATTCTCTCCCTATTATAAATAACACCAATTGACTAACTTATTATAAAAAAAAATAATTTATTAAAACAAATCAACCTAATTATTATATATCAAATCAATATAACATAGCATCTATTCGTATAAACATTTGTAATGATATTTACTCAAACTTTGAAATTTATTGCTACCATCAAACATTTGTAATTCATGTAGTGTAATCCCTTAAAATTCCAAATTGCAAAAGGGCAACAATATTTGATGGCCTATTACATGGAGACCATGTTAGTTATGGGTATTATATCTAAGGCATTAGAATTATGTAGGGAACCTTTACAATAACCTCTCTCAGTTTTTGTTATCTTCGAGTCATTTTTTTGTGGTGACCACTTTTCACTTGATGGAAAAAGTGTCAAATGCAAGCAGTGTAAAGTTGCAAAGTGGTGAAAATTTCATTCTGCAACTCATGTGACCAAACAAAATATTCTGACACATTCAGATGGGAACATTTACACTATGCATGGTCCTCTTTCACACCCAAACATGTTGAATCACTCTCAGCTACATTCAATCGACTTGATCCCTTAAGAGTTTAAAGTGTAAAATGGCTACAATATTTGATAGGCTATTACTCAAAAATCATGATGCTTATGACCTCTCCATCTGAACCTACGAGATTGAGTTGGGCCCCTCTACAATAACCTCTCTTGGTTTTTGTTATCTCATAGTTTTTTTCCTGTGGTGTCTAGTTTTTACTTGATGGAAAAAGTGTCAAATGCAAATAGTGTAAAGTTGCAAAGTGGTACAACTTTTGTTCTGCAACAAGTGCAACCAAATAGACTATTCCAACACATACAGATGGGTACATTTACACTAGGAATGGTCCTCTTTCACACCCAAACATGTTGAATCACTTCGAGCTACGTTCAACCAACTTGATCCCTTAAGGGTCCAAAGTGAAAAATGGATGCAATCTTTTCCGGTCTATTACTCAGAAACTGTGACACTTACAAACTCTCAATATGATCCTATGAGATCACGTTGGACCCCTCTACAATAACTGAGCTCTTAGTTTTGTTATCTTGGAGCCATTTTCCTGTGGTGTCTAGTTTTCACTTGATGGAAAAAGTGTCAAATGAAAGCAGTTTGAAGTTGCGAAATGGTGCAACTTTTGTTCTACAACTTGTGTAACCAAACAAACTATTCCAACACATCTACATGGGTACGTTTACACTATGAATGGTATTATTTTACACCCAAACATGACAAATCACTTTGAGCTATCTTAAATCAACTCAATCCCGTAAGGGTCCAAAGTGAAAAATGGTTGCAATATTTGATGGGCTATTAATTAGAAATCATGATGCTTATAAACTCTTCATCTAAGGCTATGGGATTGAATTGGGCTCCTCTATAATAACCTCTCTCAATTTTTTTTTATCTTGAAGTCATTTTGCCATGGTGTCCAATTTTCACTTGATGGAAAAGGTGTCAAATGCAAGCAATGTGAACTTGCAAAGTGGTGCAACTTTTGTTTTGCAACTTGTGTGACCAAATGAACTATTCCAATGCATCTAGATGGGTATTTTTACACTAGGCATGGTCCTCTTTTGTACCCAAACATGTCAAGCTACGTTCAACTGACTCAATCCCTTAAGGGTCCAAAGTGCAAAATGGTTGCAATATTTGATGAGCTATTATTCAAAAAATTTGATGCTTATGAGCTCTCCATCTGAGCCTATGGGATTGCATTGGGCCCCTCTACAATAACCTTTCCCAATTTTTTTTATCTCAGTCATTTTTCTCATGTTGTCTAGTTTTCATTTGATGAAAAAAGTGTCAAATGCAAGCAGTGTGAAGTTGCAAAGTGTTGCAACTTTCATTCTATAGCTTGTGTGACCAAACAAACTATTCCAACATGTCTGGATAGGTACGTTTACACTAGGCATATCCCTCTTTCACACCCAAACATGTTGAATCACTTTGAGCTATGTTCAATTAGCTCGATCCCTTAAGGGTCCAAAGTGGAAAATGGCTGCAATCTTTGATAGGCTATTACTCATAAATCATGATTCTTACGATCTCTCCTTCTGAACCTACGAGATCATGTTGGCCCTCTCTAGAATGACCTCTCTCAATTTTTGTTATGTCAGTCATTTTCCTATGGTGTCCAGTTTTCACTTGATGGAAAAAGTGTCAAATGCAAGTAGTGTAAAGTTGCAAAGTGGTGCAAATTTTGTTCTACAACTCATGCGACCAAATGAACTATTGCAATGCATTTGGATAGGTATCCTTATGCTATGCACAGTCCTCTTTCACCCCCAAACACATCTAATCACTCTGAGCTATGTTCAACCAGCTTCATCCCTTATGGTGGCATGCAAAACAATCAAAAAGGGAAACATTCACATGAAATTTGAGAAGTCTAAGTTTTCCACACCAAAATCATATGATCATCCTCAAGTCTAGCAAGGGAAATAATTTTTTTAATTATCCTCCTTACCCTTACAACAATATACAACCAAGTGAAAATGCGTATAATGGTGGAACTTGGAAACATTTTTTTTCCTCAATTAATAAATTTGGTTGTAGAATAGGGGGATTCGCTACTCATGAGTTCTCTTCACTTAGAGAGCCTCATAGGGATAAATTTTGTAAATTACCTCAGGAAACAATGGGGAGAGTTCTAGAATCTGAAAGAGAAAGTCACAGATATTTTCTAGACAAACTAACAAGCTCTCGACCAAAAGACCTCAGCATAGGATACATATGATAGTGTAGCGCGATGGTGTCCCCGAGGCATGCTATTGTCTCGCAGGGACGGAAAAGCAAGAATATCATAGAAAATGCCTAAGCAACAACTAGCAATCTGATTATTGAGAACTAACAGGATGTAGGAAAATGACAATGTGATAAAGTGATAGAAATGAAATGAAGAGAAGTAGAAACATGACAAAGATAAGGAGAAGAAAGGAAATACTTACAATCGTGCAAGTGATGAAGCTTTCAACTCATGAATGTCTTCAATACCTGCACACAAGAGGGAGAGAGAAATTGTTGGCTGGTTGTATAGGGGCTTGCCTCAATCAAACCTTGTTTTGGTGTTCCCACCTCCACGAACTGCCAAATAGATAGAGAGAAAAGTAGAAATGAAGTAAAGAGCACTAAAGTACTACAAAATAGTGTTATGCTACTCAACTAGTAATAGAGGAGAGAAGTGAAATCTTACCACCTCCACCAAGAGCACTCAAGGATGATGGGGGAGAAAATGAGATGAACTCAAGCCTCTGTTGTAATGGTTTTTTGTTCCACACTTGCTCTACTGTAGTGGTGGAGTGTTGATGTTGCTACTATGAAGTGTAAGTGTTTGGAGATTGAAGTGATGGTGAATAAGTTGCTTAGATCTTGTGAAGAGATTGTAGGAGAGATTGTGAAGCTTGTGAATAAAGTGAAGAAGTTCTTAGAAGATCAAATGCATATGGAAGGAGTGAATTTGAAGGGGAGATGAAGAAAAACAACCATATTTGGGTCAGTTGGCTAAAGGGGGAGTTACAGCTTGACTCCCAATGAGAAGTGTAACACCTCTGCAGGTTTAGCTGCAAGAATCCACCAGGGACATAAGCACATCGTGTCGGCGTCCTCGATAGAAATGCCTCCATTGATGCTCAAAACATGCGCCAAGAATGATGAAAGAAATGGGCTTAGGTGGAATTAAACCTCTAAACTTGGTTTTCTAAGGTGGATAAAGGAAAAAAGGGGATTTGGACATGAAGTGCAAATTCACTCTTCTACATTTTTCCCCCACTTTAGTGAGCACAAATACTAATGAGTGTTTCGGTAAAGTAGACCAAAGAAGTAGTAGGGTTAGAAATGTATGCCTAAACCATCAAGGAAGCAAACCGTAATCTTGCAAACCCAAGAGTGCAGGGTCAAAAGAGGACTTCATAGTTCCACAGAACTATGAAGCTAAAGAGAGAGCATATACTGAGGATGATGAAGATGTTGATCTTTGATCTAGTATATACAATTGAGAAGAGAAAAATAGAAATAAATGTAAGAGTGATAAAAGTAATCCCTGCTTGAGGAGGAAAACCTGTATCGCTGAGTAAATGTGATAAAAGCAATCCCTACTCAAGGAGGAAAACCCATATCATAGAGTAATAGTGATAAAAGCAATCCCTGCTTGAGGAGGAAAGCCTGTATCATAAAGTAAAAGTGATAAAATCAATCACCACTTGAAGAAGAAAACCCATATCATAGAGTAAAAGTGATAAAAGAAATCCTTGCTTGAGGAAAACCCATATCACAAAATAAGGTGATAAAAGAAAACCCTGCTCAAGGAGAACCTATATCACCAAAGAGGTGATCAAAGCAAACCCTATTCAAGGAGGAGAAATAGTATCACCAAAGAGGTGATAAAAGAAAACCTCACTCAAGGAGAACTCGTATCATAAAATAAGGTGATAAAAGCAAACCCAGCTCAAGGAGGAGAACCTGTATCACCAAATATGTGATAAAAGAAAACCCCGCTCGAAAAGGAGAACCTATATCACCAATCCCTGTTCGAGGAGGAGAACCCATATAACCAAGTATGTCTTGTAGAGAAAGTAAGCAGATAGTCACGTAGAACATCGTCAAATTGGAAGACTTTCAAAGGGGTCCCTTGGGAACCCTTCAAAAGGAAGAGGGGTCCACTCAAGGGACACACTATTTGAAAAGCAAGGACTAGTCAGGATGCCCCGAAGCTAGACTCAAAGACATGAAGTAGGTCTAGCTGGGCTACCTCTGAGCTACAATATTTTCAACAGGACAAGGTTGAGGAGAATTCATTTCACTCAACGATTGCTTCCATTTAGATCATTCCTTTGAGAAACCGGGTCCCAAAGTATTCTTACAGGATGTGAATTATATAGGGACCTAAATTCCTTGTTCGTTATTCCCACAACCTTTATGCTCGTAGCCATATTTAGAAACAAGCTTAAAGTCGGGGCCATAACGTGTTTTCAAATCTTGAAAAGAAGGGGGGTCCTCATAAAGAGCATCGTCCCAACAATGGGGATTACACTCCTCTATGGGATCACCATCATCCTTACTAACAGGACTACCGACACTATCTTCTTTAGCAGAAGCATAATCGTCTTCCTCAAAAGGAGGATCAACACTAAGGACATTCAAATTTATGCTCATGCTACTCCACGATACAAGAGAATAACCATCTCTGATATTGGGGGTGGATGATGTTGTTGGAAGGTCTAAGCGGAATGAGTCAACTTTGTATTCCTAGATGAAGGAATTTGTAAAGTCTAAAGAACCCCAATCATCACCAAGACATGCATTCTTTTGAGAAGAGGTAGGAGAAAACTTAAGACTCCTTGCTTTAGAAGGATCTTCTTCAGGGACATTTATCTCAAGAGTAGCCTTTGTAGTAGGTAGTGCTAGAGTAAACATCGACACATTGGAAGACACTTAAGGGATAAGAGTAGGCACAACTGAAGCTTGACCAATAACTGCCATCTCACATAAGTGCATAGCATCAAGGTCAACCTTAATTGTGATTAATCAATTGTTAGCAATGAACTTAATAGATTTGTGTAAGGTAGACGGGACTGCACTCATAGCATGAATCCACGGTCTACGAAGAAGAAGGTTATACAATAACTTTTATGCCATAACATATACTAGAGTGGGTATAGTAATGGGTCCAAGTTGCAAAGGTAATATTATCATGCGTAGGGTTTGTTGACAAACATTATCAAACCCACAAATGACAAGTGAAGAAGCATTAACAGAAGATGAGTCAATATTAATCTTAGGAAATAGATCAATACTACACACATTGAGCGTCGAACCAACATCAATGAGAGTACATCTAATACCAATTTTATTAATGTTGACTATGATCATTAAAGGGTTTTCTTGCTTCTATACTTCCATAGGCAAGAGCTCTTGTGGATAGAATGTAATATTTGGTGAATCCGTACAAATATATACCATCAACACATTAACATCCTTCGTCCTAGTGGAAGAAGGCAAGAGGATCTTTTGCAATGCTTCCTAAGCCATATCTTGACAAACTGGAGTAGACTGAAGCAAGTTCCATAGTGAGATCTTAGCTGGAATAACCCAAAGTTGCTCAATAAGATTGTAATCACCAGATGTTTTAGTTGTAGGTACAGGTGCACGAGGAAGGCTTGTTTGTTTATTCATTCTATTCTCATAAGCATGAGCTACTTCTCTATAAGAGGGAGCCTTATAAAGATCAAGGGAATTACTATCAAATGGAAGACCATTAATAGAACAAACCCTTTTAGGAGAAGGACTAGCTGGAGTTACATCAATGATTGGTCTCTTAGACCTTTAAGGAGCAACAAAGACAGATTGCATTCATAGAATCATCACATCTAGTAGAATAATTATTTGAAGATATATTCTCAACGTCAATCCAAATAGGATCAAATGTGGAATAATTATTTGAAGAAACATTCTCATCATCGATCCAAGGAGAATCAGATGTGGAAGGAGGTTCATCATTCGCTAATGTGTCATCTTTGGAAGAGAGTGCATCAAAACAAAGATGAGATTCATCATTCAAAAATGCAACGTCTCTAGAAGAGAGTGCATTGGAAGGTATAAGAGATTCATCAATCACGAATTCATCATCTCTAGAAGAAATTGCATCAGAATGAAGAGTAGATTCATCATTCAAAAATGCATCATCTCTAGAAGAGAGTGCATTGGAATGAAGAGAAGATAGAGTAATATTAAGAAAGGTATCAATGATTTCATCTTCTTGTGCCAAAATATCCTCTGAAGAAAGAGGAATTTCGTGAGAAGGATCAAAGATACCAAGTGACATGGGCAAAGCCAAGTCACCATGAAATGAAATATCATTAACATTTTGAACAAAATTAGATACTAAACTAATAATTTAAGAAGATATTAAATTCACTATATTTTTTCAATATTTTCTATGTTCTAGTAAATTATGTTTTCAGAGGTCTCCAGAGTGAAATTTATGGTCGCAACTTGTGTCAGTCCCTAAATTTTGATTTTCAAAATAACTTGTATTTTACGGACTAAAGTAGTTCTCTAGGAGATCTTTCCAATGGTGCAAACGGTTATGAATTCCAAGCACCGAGTCAAAAGTTATGACCCCACGAAGTAAGGGTAAATAAATTCCTAGTTTTAGGAAGATTTTATCTTCATGTCGAGTTCACCAAAATGTAGAATAGGGGGATTTGCTACTCATGACTTCTCTTCATTTAGAGAGACTCACGGGTAAAATTTCCCTAAACTAGCTCAGGAAATAGTGGGGAGAGTTCTAGAATCTGAAAGAGCAAATCACAGAGATTTTCTGGACAGAGTGACAAGCTCTTAGCTAGAGGACATCAGTGCAGGATATGGATGACAGCGTGGTGCACTGGCATCCCAGAGGTGCACTAGTGTCTCGTAAGGACTAGAAAGTGATAATGTCAAAGAAAATGCCTAAGCAAAAACTAGCAATCCAATTATTGAGAATTGACATAATGTAGGAAAATGACAGAATGCGATAAAGTGATAGAAATGAAATGAAGAGAAGTAGAAATGACAAAGATAAGGAGAAGAAAGGAAATACTTACAACTGCATGAGTGATGAGGCTTCCAACTTGTGAATGTCTTCAATACCTACACACAAGAGGGAGAGATAAATTGTTGGGTGGTTGTATAGGGGCAGGTGCCTTAGTCAAACCCTGTTTTGGTTTTCCCACCTCCATGGATAGCTAGATAGATAGAGAGAAAAGTAGAAATGAAGTAAAGAACACTAAAGCACTACAAAATAGTGTTATGCTACTCAACCAAGTAATAGAGGAAAGGAGTGAAAGCTTACCACCTCCACCAAGAGTGCTTAAGGCTAATGGGGGAGAAAATGAGAGGAACTCAAGCCTCTATTACAATTGTGTTTTGTTCCACACTTGCTCTATTGAAGTGTCAAAGTGTTGATGTTGTTGTTGTGAAGTGTAAATTTTCTGGAGATTGAAGAGATGGTGAAGAAGTTGCTTGTGAAGATATTGTAGGAGATATTGTGAAGATTGTGAATGAAGTGAAGAAGTTCTTAGAAGATCAAATGCATATGGAAGGAGTGAATTTGAAGGGGAGATGAAGAAAAATGACCATATTCGAGTCAGTCGGTCGAAGGGGGCATTACAACTTGACTCCCAATGAGAAGTGTAATGCCTTTGCAGGTTCAACCACAAGAATCTGCTAGGGTGGTAAGTGTGCCACATAGACATTTGTGCACCACACAGGGGTCCCCAATAGAAACGTCTCCACCAATGCTCAAAATAGGCACCAAGTGTGATGCAAACAATGAGCTTAGATCAAATTAAGCCTCTGAACTTGGTTTTCTAAGGTGGATAAAGGAAAAAAGGGGAATTTCACATGAGGTGCAAATTCACTCTTATACATTTTTACCCCACTTTAGCGAGCATGAATACTGATGAGTTCTTTAGTAAAGTAGATCAGAGAAGTAGTAGGGTTAGAGAATGTATACTTGAACTATTGAGGAAGCAGACCGCGATCTAGCAAACCTGAGAGTGCAGGGTCAAAAGAGGACTTCATAGTTCTGTAGAACTATGAAGTTGAAGAAAGATCATATACTCAAGATGAAGAAGATGTTGATCCTTGATCTAATATATACAATTGAGAAGAGAAACATAGAAATGAATGCAAGAGTGATAAAAGCAATCCTCTCTCGAGGAAAACCCATATCATCGAGTAAAAGTGATAAAAACAATCCCCACTCAAGGAGGAAAACCCATATCATAGAGTAAAAGTGATAAAAGAAATCCCCACTCGAGGAGAGAAACCTGTATCACAAAGTAAAAGTGATAAAAGCAATCCCCACTTGAGGAGGAAAATCCATATCATAGAGTAAAAGTGATACAAGTAATTCCCGCTCGAGGAGGAAAACCCATATCACAAAATAAGGTGATAAAAGCAAACCCCATGCAAGGAGGAGAACCCGTATCACCAAAGAGGTGGTAAAAGAAAACCCCGCTCGAGGAGGAAAACCAGTATCAACAAAATGGTGATAAAAGAAAACCTTGCTCGAGGAGGAGAACCCGTATCAAAAAATAAGGTGATAAAAGCAAACCCTGCTCAAGGAGGAGAACTTGTATCACCAAAGAAGTGATAAAAGAAAACCCCGCTTGAGGAGGAGAACTAGTATCACCTAAGAGGCAATAAAAGAAAACCCCGCTTGAGGAGGAGAACCAGTATCACCAAAGAGGCAATAAAAGAAAAATTCGCTTGAGGAGGAGAACCTATATCACAAAGTAAAAGTGATAAAATAAATCCCCACTCGAGGAGGAGAACCTGTATCACCAAGTAAAAGTGATAAAAGAAATCCTCACTCGAGGAGGAGAACCCATATCACCAAGTAAGTATGTAAAGGAGCTCTTTAGGTTCTTGGTCTTGTAGCCTAACTAAGCAAATAGTCACATAGACCATTGTCAAGTTGGAAGACTTTCAAAAGGGTCCCTTGAGAACCCTTAAAAAGGAAGAGGTGTCCACTCAAGGGGTGTGCCATTTGAAAAGAAAGGTTTAGTCGAGTTGCCCCCTTGAAGCTAGACTCAAAGACATGAAATAGGTGTAGTCGAGCTGCCCCTGAGCTAGATTCCAATGAATTTTTTGAGAGAAATTTTTTCAAAGAGGTCCCTCGGGAACCCTTCAAAAGAGAAAAGGGGTCCACTCAAGAGATGCTTGATTTGAAGGACATAAAGAAGAGAGGGGGTCCTTAAGAAGGAAACACATCTCCAAGATGAGTTATCACTACCCCCATCATACAAGGGAGAAGAACCATGCATATATATAGGATAGAGCTAAACCTCAGTATCACTTGTCATGCAAAGTAAAGGTAGGTGCATCAATCGAATGGGAGTTTGATGGCACATGAATCATGAAGTTGTATTTTATCCTTCAAGGCCTTACATTCACTAGTGGAATGGCCAGGCACTTGATGGTATGTACAAAAAGAATTATATTTTATTTTATTATGTTTGTGAAGTTTATTACATGTAGGAGAAGGAAGAGTGATTAAGCAAGCTTTTAGAAGCCACAAAAAATTATGCTCTTGCTCAGATAAAGGATGAGGAGTAGGAAGCAACCCTTTCTCTTGTGAAGAAAAGTTTGACTTCTTACAAGAAGAAGAAGGCACGGAGATAGAAGACAATGGAGGAAGAATCTTTTCAATAGGATGAGGTTGAGAAGAATTCATGTCACTCAACCATGGCTTCCGTTTAGATCATTTCTTCAAGCAACCAAGTCCAAAGTATGCTTATGGGGTGTGAATTCTATAGGGACCTGAATGCCTTGTTTGTTACACCCACAACCTTTATGCTCCTAGCCATATTTAGAGACAAGCTTAAAGCTAGGGCCATAACGTGTTTTCAAATCTTGAAAAGAAGGGGGGCCTCATAAAGAGCATCGTCCCAACAATGGGGATCACACTCCATGGGATCACTATCATCCTTACTAATAGGACTGCCAACACTATCCTCTTTAGCAGAAGTGTAATCCTCTTCCTCAGAAGGAGGATCAACACTAAGGACATTACAATTTATGCTAATGCTACCTCGTGATACAGGAGAATAACCATCTCTCAGAGCGAGGGTGGATGATGTTGTCAGAAGGTCTAAGCAGATCGAGTCGACTTTATATTCTTGGATGAAGGAATCTGTAAAGTCTAAAGAACCCCAATCATCATTGAAACATGCATTCTTTTGATAAGAGGTAGAAGGAGCACACGTAGGGCTCCTTGCTTCAAAAGTATATTCTTCAGGGACATTTATTTCAAGAGTACCCTTTGTAGTAGGTACCGTTGGAGTAAACATCAACAGATTAGAAGACATTGAAGGGATACGAGTAGGCACAACCAAAGCTTGACCAATAGTTGTCATCTCAAATAAGTGCATAGCATTAGGTTCAGCCTTAACTATGATTGCTCGATTGTTAGCAATGAACTTAATAGATTTGTGTAAGGTAGACGAGACTGCACCCATAATATGAATCCATGGTCTACTAGGAAGAAGGTTATATGGTAACTTTTCTGCCATAACATATACTAGAGTGGGTATAGTAATGGGTCCAAGCTGCAAAGGTAATATTATTGTGCCTAGGGCTTGTTGACCAACATTATCAAACCCGTGAATAACAACCAAAGAATCATTAAGAGAATATGAGTCAATATTGATCTTAGGAAATAGATTGATACTACACACATTGAGCACCGAACCAATGTCAACAAGAGTATGTCTAATACCAATTTATTAATGTTGACTATGATCATTAGAGGGTCCACTTGCTTCTATAGTTCTGGAGGCGATAGCTCTTGTAGATACAATGTAATATTCGATGAATCCACGTGAATATATGCCATCAATGCATTATCATCCATCGGCCTAGCAGAAGAAGGCAAGAGGATCTTTTGCAACACTTTCTGAAGCATATCTTGACAAACTAGAGTAGACTGAAGCAAGTCCCATAGTGAGATCTTAGCTAGAGTAACCTGATGTTTCTCAACAAGATTGTAATCACCAGATGTTTTAGTTGTAGGTCTAGGTGCTTGAGGAAGGCTTTTTTTTTTTTTCATTCTATTCTCATAAGTATGGGCTACCGCTCTATAAGAGGGAGCCTTAGAAAGATCAAGGGAATTACTATCAAATGGAAGACCATCAGTAGAAAAAACCATTTTAGGAGAAGGACTAGCTGAAGTCACGTAAATGATCAGTCTCTTAGGCCTTTGAGGGGTAGCAGAGACATAGATTGCATTCATAGAATTATCACAACTAGTAGAATAATTATTTGAAGACATATTCTCAACATCAATCCAAACAGGATCACATGTGGAATAATTATTTGAAGAAACATTCTCAACATCAATCCAAAGAGAATCAAATGTGGAAGGAGGTTCATCATTCACTAATACCTCATCTTTGGAAGAGAGTGCATCAAAACAAAGATGAGATTCATCATTCAAAAATGCCACGTCTCTAAAAAAGAGTGCATTGGAAGGTATAAGAGATTCACCATTTACGAATGCATCATCTCTAGAAGAGTGCATTCGAATGAAGAGTAGATTCATCATTCAAAAATGCATCATATTTAGAAGAGAGTGAATTGGAATGAAGAGAAGGTAGAGTAATATTAAGAAAAGTATCAATGATTTCATCTTCTTGTGTCAAAATATCCTCTAAAGAAAGAGGAATTTCGTGAGAAGGATCAAAGATACCAAGTGACATGGGCAAAGCCAAGTCACCATGAAATGAAATGTCATTAACATTTTGAACAAAATTAGATACTAAACTAATAAAAGAAGATATTAAATTCTCCTGAGTCACCAGTGTAGCTCTCTCTCTCTCTGTCTTTTCAGACTCATCTATTTCTAACAGATCAACTCTTGGATTTAATCATTTGTACCACATAGTCGATATGCTTCGAATCCCTTGATCTAAAGGAAATTGCATTAAAATAAAAATATTCGGGGATTTCATTGTTGGTTTGTAGATAACATTAAGTCGCGACTGGGTACATTGAAAATTATCCATGTATAAGAATCCCTTCCATCTCGTTGGAATGTACACTCCCGATGGTGGCTGCATAAAATGGAACCATGATGCCAACAACATTTTTATTTCGTATTGTGGATTAGTAGTTATCTGTCGGGAATGTTCCTGAATGCATATCGAATGCCACACTGTAGTTATAGATGCATTCCAAGTCAAACTATCATATTACTAATCGGCATAGTTGAATGCTTGAAACCCTGATGATGAATGAAGTTTACTCATGCCGCATTCACTATTATTGCGCCGAGCCTTGGATATAGGCATGCATATTTCTTCATGATGATCTTGTTAAGTATGTCCTTCGCCACTTCAAGTAACCGCAACCTGGGCAGCACCATGAAGAGAATGTGTTTGTTTCAATTTGTTTCACACGAGGTTGGCGCTAACATATTTTTCAGATACAACACTTGAACATAGAAGGTTGTAGAGGTTTAAAATACCTTTCTGATTCCTTTGGCAACTTGTCACATCTGCAGCACTTGAAAATAGAAAGTTGTAGAGGTTTAAATCTCCTCCCTGATTCCATTGTCAACCTGTCATAACTGAAGCACTTGAACAAAATAGAAAATTTAAAGGTTTAAATAATCCCTTTGATCCATTGACAATCAATGTAGCCGCAACATTAAGTTAAAGTCTTGAGTCTGGAAATATCATGTTGTTTTCATTTTCTCCTGCATACACTCAGTACTGCATGGTCATTGCTATGACTTAACCATTATTTTAGCTATTATTGGCTGTCGTTCCCATTTGGTCTGATGCTTATGCTTGCCACTGAGTCCTAAAATAGCTCTGTGAGCCTTAGAATTCCATTAAACTTAGTATTGATTTAAAGAGCTATCCATTTAAGGCTTGTTTGTTTTATAGGAATTAGTGCTCACAACAGTGAATAGATATTCCTTATAGTTATTTGATACCTACAAATCATACGATGGCATTAAATGGACATTTTAATGAAATGAAATCTCTTATGACGAAGTACTCTTTATTGAGATAACGTCATAGTGGAAGGAAGCTTAAATTATAGTTGTACTCTTTGCATAGTTAGAAAATTGGATATATTCAGTAGGTTTTGGATCTTCCCTTTTTCCCCATTCAGAGCTAGTGAATATTTGGGCGTGGCTTAGGGACTTGTTTTTGTTTGAGTTTTGATATCCAAAAAATGAAACCTTGAAGCTAAAGATTTATTTGGAAAAATCTAAACTTTAGTATGAAGTTCATAGCATTAAAACTGAAACCAATTCAATTGAAATATAACTTGTCTTTATATGTCTAAGGGATGTCCACCTATCAATTATTGTGCTTTATGAACCATCATACTTTAAAATACTAGGAAAAATACTTACAAATTACAAGGTATTCTATATTGGATCCTTGTCACTGCCACATTCGGATTTGAAAAGTTCTTGCATCTCTTTTAATTTTATCAATATAGAATCTACTCTGGATCCATTAATGACTCCGTTAATTTATCTTAGACTATGGTGAGATACTGTGGAGGAAGGAGTTTATACTTCCTCTAGTTAGCATGCCTTAAGATACTTTAATGAATGATATCTTGGTAATCAAAAGTAATGTTTGGATACTATAATGAAACTTGTTAGAATAATTAGTATTTGAGGATCATTTTTCATCAATAAGAAATTAGAGTGATGCTCATCAACAAGAAACATTTTTAGCTAATGAGTAGGTATTCACTTACCAATATTGTGTATTATAATAGGGCTTGGAAATATATGGTCTTAATTTGGAGTCATCATTTTATTCTATTGAAAGGCCATAATTTTCCTATCTTTCTTTAACTTATATTTGTGTATTATGTTCCTTCTATAAAGTTTTCAAGACATTTAAATTATTAAAATTGCATATGTTATTTTCACATAAGTATTGGAGTGAAATTTAATTGGCACTTAAATTGTCTATAAAGTGTAATTAATTGGAAATAGATTATTTTGATGATAGGATGATTGAAAATAGATTATTTAGATAATAGAATGAATATAGAAAAAAAAAACATGAATAAATATTTATATATATATGAATATTTATATTTATATATGTACATATATGTATGTATATGAATATATATATATATATATAGATGTATGCGTTGGTGCATTATAAGGATATTAGTAAAAGTTTTATTCTTCTCTTAGGAAAAATTGAATGCTCGTATTGGCTATTTTAAACATACTAGATAAGGAATTAAGTAGGTAATTAGTGAGTTGAATTTGTTTGATTATATAGATAATTGAATGAATTGTAGGTTCGATAAATTAGTTTGATTAATTGTCTTAAGATGAATGAAGGCTTATGTAAATGTATGAAATTAGATGATTGTTTGGATGTCAATCTCTTTTATACTCATTTAATGGATGATTGTAAGTTCCCTATATGGATAGTTTTATAGAACACTTGTGTGGGTTGATTGTTTGTTGTCGTGACATTATTTTCATGTAAGTCATTTACTAGCCGAATTATATGTTGAGCAAGTTATTGATGGTTGGGTATCTTGAGAGGAGAAAATAGAGGTCTCCCTTGGATGTCCAGTTGACCTTGTATCAAAATTGATTATGTTAGCTTTGGTTGAGTCTGAGGATTTCGTAGAAATGTTGCCACTCACTATTTTTATACTTGTTGACTCGTTAATTGTGGTTTGACTATAGTCTTTGAGATCTTGTTGATGTTGTCATTTCAATGGAGGAAACTACTATGTTAGTGTTTGAGTCTTCTAGAGGTCAGAGGGGTATGGTTATACTAGAAAGATTTGGTATGGTGGTCGGCGATCTAGGAGGATCCACCTTGGACAACCCATAACAAGCTTGGAGTATTTATTTGAATTTTGTGTTGTTTCACCTAAAAGTGGGTGGTTCCATGATCTATTTATTCTGATGATAGTTGACCTTACTCTTGGATTATGTTTATGTGGGTTTGAGCCTTTCACTTGAATATGGTTTTTGTTACTCTGAAGCTCTAGTGTGAGATGGTGCATGCCTCACTTGGTGCAGTTATTTTGTTGGTATTTGGTATCTTGTGCAAGTTGGCTTACCTGTTTGTGATTTTGAGATTTATTGTTAGTTGTGGGAGTGGCTCTCAGTGGGGGCAAGTTCCCAAAGTGGCTAGTCCAAGATAACTCATTGTGAGTTTAAATCAAGTGATAACTTAATTAATTAACTAGGGGTTTTGGGTAGTTTGCACATATTAATTCAAATAATATAGCCTCACTCATGGTACCAAGTGCTTGTTTAGGCTTGGGATGAGTGGGAAGGCCTAGAATGGAAAGATCAATTTCCTTTCCTCTGCATACTAATTTTGAAAGGTATGTTGATCCCACATAGCGAGCATGGGGGGCCAACGGTCAGTAGAGGTTACCAGGAAAACCCGGGATGGGGGCCAGCAACCTAGGAAGGTTACACTAGGATAAGCCGTGACTACCTATGTCATGACACTCCACCCTTTAGCAACCTTGTATGCTTTTGGTTCCCTCTTGTTGTTCTTGAGCCTCTGGAAGCGGATGTTGTCATGTAACCCCAAGGGACTTGTTATATGTTGTACATGTATTGTACACCATTTCAAGTAATGAATGTTAATAATATGTTGCATGTTTGTTTTAAAAATAAATTGTGCCATAAATGTTTGATGTATTTATTTCCTTTGGGGTTGCGTAGCGGGGCATTAGAGAAAGAACTTTTATTTTAGGGATTGAACTAGTTCTCCAAGAGACCTTTCCAATGGTGCAAATGGTTCTGAATTCTGAGCACCAAGTCAAAAGTTATGACCCCACAAAGTAGGGGTAAATAAATTTCTAGTTTTTTAGAAGATTTTCTCTTCACATTAGGTTTACCAAAATGTAGAATAGGAGGATTCACTACTCATGAGTTCTCTTCATTTAGAGAGACTCACAGGGTGAACTACCCTAAACTAGCTCATGAAACAACAGGGAGAGTTCTCGAACCCGAAAGAGTAGGTCACAAAGATTTTCTAGATAGACTGACAAGCTCTTAGCCAAAGGAGGTTAGTGTAGGATATAGACGACAAGGAGGCGCACTAGCGTGCCCAAGGGGCGTTGGTGTCTCGTAGGGACCAAAAAGTGAGAATGTCACAAAAAATGCCTAAGCAACAACTAGCAATCTAATTACTAAGAACTGACATAATGTAGGAAAATGACATAATGCAATAAAGTGATAGAAATGAAATGAAGAGAAGTAGAAATGACAAAGATAAGGAGAAGAAAGGAAATACTTACAACTGTGTGAGTGATGAAGCTTCCAACTCATGAATGTCTTCAATACTTTCACACAAGAGGGAGAGAGAAATTGTTGGGTGGCTGTATAGGGCCCTGCCTTAGTCAAACCCTATTTTGGTGTTCCCACCTCCCTGGAAAGCCAAATAGATATAGAGAAATGTAGAAATGAAGTGAAGAGCACTAAAGCACTACAAAACAGTGTTATGCTACTCAACCAAGTAATAGAGGAGAGGAGTGAAAGCTTACCACCTCCACCAAGAGCACTCAAGGCTAATGGGGGAGAAAATGAGAGGAACTCAAGCCTCTGTTGTAATGGTGTTTTGTTCCATACTTTCTCTCCTGAAGTGGAGTGTTGATGTTGCTGCTGTGAAGTGTAAAGTGTTTGGAGATTGAAGAGATGGTGAAGAAGTTGCTTAGTGCTTGTGAAGAGATTGTAGGAGAGATTGTGAAGCTTGTGAATGAAGTGAAGAAGTTCTTAGAACATCAAATGCATATGGAAGGAGTGAATTTGAAGGGGAGATGAAGAAAAACGACCATATTCGGGTTGGTCGGCGAAGGGGGCATTAGAACCTAACTCCCAATGAGAAGTGTAATGCCTCTATAGGTCCAACCACATGAATCTGCAAGGGATGTAAGTGCATTGCATAGATGTCTGTGTGCTATGTGGGCATCCCTGACAAAAACACCTCCATATACAATCGAAACAGGTGCCAAGTGTGATGCAAGCAACTGGTTTAGATGGAATTAAGTCTCTGAAATTGGTTTTCTAAGGTGGATAAAGGCAAAAAGGGGATTTGTACATGGGGTGCAAATTCACTCTTATACAGTTGTGAATCATTTTGTCATTTTCATTTGAAATGATTTATTATGCTTGAAAATTGGAGTCTAAGAGAAACAAGTGATGCTCTCACGTACATTTATTATTTGGTGTGATAAATAAAGTTTTCACCCAAGTCTATTTCTTATTTGTATTATAAACTATAAATCTTCCACCTAAGTCTATTTCTTATTTGTATTATAAACTATAAAGCTTTCTCCCAAGTCCATTTCCTATACATGAAATAATATTGCAAAAATTTGACATATACATCTTTCAACATGTTTATATGGTGATGAATCAAGAACATAACAATTCATTCTATACTATGAAGATTATGTTGTGAAAATGTTTAAAGACTATTCAAGATAAATGTTTGTATGATAATGTGTCAATAAGTTAACTACTCATTATCTACTATGAATATTATATTTTGCAAGTGTTGTGAAGATTATGTATCCTTTACTTAATTGAGTTGTTCCAATCAAAAGATTAAATATAATGGAATCTTTTTATGAAACATCTCATGGAATACCAATTGAAAACGTGGTTTTTTCTTTTAGATAAAGCATTTGATGGAACTCTTTGAATTGAACTGAATTGAGATATGTAAGAACAAGGGAGCATTAGGAAATACATTGCTTAAGGATCTTAAATAAGCCTTCTTACCAAATTTGAAAAAGCACGATAAGCCCATGGTTGAAAATTTTGTAATCATCAAAGTAGGTACTAATTCTATATTATATAGATCATAATTCTTCTTTATGTTTAAGATCTAAGTTTGGAAATGGTTTCACCAAGTTGTGAAGGTTGAACTGTTCTTTATCTAGTTATGCCTATGTGGGTTCATTTTCCTTATCTCCCGTTGCAATTTTGGGTGGAACATTGATTTGAAAGTATTGGGAATTTTTTGGTTAGATTTATATCCATTGATCTGATGGACATAGAAATATATCAAAGGAGTTTCTTGAAAAAAATTGGTTGACAATAGGGGAGCGAGCATGGAAACAAGCCATTGATTATGAAAATGTTAGTGTAGAATATATTATGCCTAAAATATTCCTTTAGATAAGTTTTCTAGTTGTTAAATTTTTATTATAATGATTGTTTAATTGTGTAATCTTGCATGGAGTTGCATGCCTATTTTCTGGTTGGCAGATGTCATTCTAGAAGACTCATCTCTTGATATATATTATACTCATTCTAAATTAATTATCAAGTTAATAATTAGTGCATTTATTTATAATTAATCTTTTCTTTTCAATTTGTGTAATTTTGTAATTTGTAACTCTACTAGTATTCCTAGAAATATTGAATTTGTTTAGCATCAACTAATAAAGTTGCTTAGCATCATTTAAGTAAATATTCAAGACAAACCATGACAGATAGCAATGATCAATGCTAGGCCTAATCAATTAATAAGTATACACAAGAATAAGTCAAGCATACATGTGAATAAGGGAAGCACAAGTACTCAAATACACATAAGCCTTGAAGTATACACATGAATACATAGTATATGCAAATTAATAAAAATTATATGCATGAATACAAGGTATACGCATGAAAACACGTAAGTCACAAATTATACATTAGAATGCACATAAGTCAAAAATTATACACATAAGTTGTAAAGTATACACTTGAATACACATAACTCATATCTATTGAACCATGGATTTATAATGCAAATATGGACACCATCGATAAAAAATGATTTGTATTAACCAAATAGCCATGTAGGTATACATAAATATATGTCAATATAAGTATAAAATATATACAAAATAGCCATATAGGCTTATGAGAATACCATATAGGCATACAATTTCAAATATATCCAATACAAAATATCTACAAAATGGCCATATAAGCATACAACAAAGGGTTTTGGAATCAAAAGTCACTGCTCTCCATGCTCTCAAAACAAATTCTTGCCCTTTGTTGATCGACCGAATGGTGATAAGTCTATCACATGTTTAATTTGAGGTTGAGGAGTGCTCCTAATACTCCTCATAAGGTTTAGTTCTTGATCAAGCCTTATTTCTTAAAATAACAAGTAAATACATTAATATATACAAATTACAATATAAAAAATGATATATTGAACAAAGTAATTGTTGGCATATGCATTTGATAAGGTCGGTTTTGGCTACTTGTGTTGTCATTGATGGAAACTTGAGTCTACAGTTTGATCCACAGTATCAATTGTGTTTATATTGGAAAAGAATCTAAGTCTATGTATTCTATCGGCATAAAAAGTAAAGAAAAACACATACGGTTGGTATGTTGATCTAACTACTTCACTAGATCACTATTTTGAAGTGTGGATCTCCAAGTAAGTTTTCTTAGCTCATACACTATTCTACTGAAGAAGTTTTATGGTATTGTATTAATCATAGCTCTAGTTAAGAGGTTTGGTGGCATGTTTCATGATCTATTTTTCATTGTGGTCGACATGCTTAATGTGGCAGATCGTGGATGTATGTGGAATAATTACTTTTCTATTTCTTATGTTTAAAACCATGGTGTGGGTCCCTTCTATAAGTCTAGTTGACTTATGAAGGTACACTTCATTTCTAATTAAAGATTTAAGGACAACATGGCAGATATAAGCAAAGAATATTATATTGAAAGGCTAACATATATTGAATTTTTGGGTTAGTGGATATATAAGGAAGATCGGTAATTCACTTTGTTTGTGTGTGGTATGTGTGATGTGAAGAGAGATGTATATGTGTGTGAAAAAGAGTAGAGTAGTTAATTGATCGAATATTAGTTATACTACTAAAGGGTTTTCAATAGGAGAATAGAGCAGAGCATAATAGATTTGAGTAGAAGGTTCAAAGACAAACTATGCACTTCAGTGGAACTAAATCCAAGAATTTCTAGATGCTATATTCTCAGTTCAAATTTTTTTGTAATCTATACTATAATTGTATGGAAGTGAGCCTCCTTCTTTGAGCAGTGAGCTCTAGGAAGTGTGCCTGAATGCAAGTGCATTCCCCTCTTTTATTTTACTTTTAACAAAGTAAAATTTGTGGATTAATATCCACCATGGTTTTTCCCCTAACAAGGTTTCCACATAAAAATATCTAGTGTTATGGTGATCATTGATTTGACTGCATGTTTTCATCTATTATGTGCTACTAATATTATATAAAGTTCTATTATTGTTGTTGATGGTTTTTAGATCTTTTTTGTAAATTAAAATTATTGAACACTGATTCACCCCCCCTCTCAGTGTTCCTTACATCCAACAATTGGTATCAGAGCAGGTTCCTCTTTTGAAGCTTAGTAGCTTGAGGTGAATCTTGGACTACAATGGATGTTGGTGGTCTTCAACAACAATTGATGGTGGCACTTGATGATCTTGATCAATCTAAGGTAGAGGTCATGGAACTTAAGGAAAAATCTTACAGATGCCAAAAAATTCATTCAATCAGTGAAGGAAAAGATAAATGACTGAAGGAAAAGAGAAAGGAACTTTGTGATCAGTTGAAGCAGAAAGAAAAACAAAGGATCAGATGATGTCCATTTGAATCAAACTCTAAAAGAGACTACACAAGAATGTGAAAAGCTAGCCAAGGACAATGCAGCTCTAAGACTTGAAATGGAATTTGTGGCAATGAAGTTTACTAAAGAGATTGAGCTAAGAAAGAAGAATGAGGAGAATTTGGCCCAGTCCCTGAGAGAAAAGTCTGAAGAATGCAACAAAACTAACAATAGATTTATCCAGTTGGAGATTGGACAACAACAATCCAGAAACAATGAACTAGAGTTTGAGAGACAAATAGTCATTCTTGGAAATGAGCTTGCTACTACAAATGAATTCAAAGAAAAGTTCAGGATAAGTTATACCAATATTGAAGAAATAACCAAAAGTTAGAAGGGTATAAATGATTAGTGAGGTCTTGGATATGAGAAGGGAGAATGCTCTAGATCTGAACAAAAGAATTCTAAAAAGAACATAGGAAGAAGACATCCGATAAAGGCAATGTAATGCTCAAATATTTAATGGATATTGCTTTGTTTGTCATAAATTTGGACATATGGCTTCTCAGTGTAGAAGAAAGATAAACCCTAGTAAGCCATCATTCTCTGGTCAATGTTTCAAATGCAATAAGTTTGGTCATAAGGCTTTAGAATGTAGGAGTATGAATATCAGTACTAGTAACATTAAATGCTATACCTATGGAAGATTTGGACATGTTTCTAATTAATGCAAGTTAGGAGGAAATAAATGGAATAGATGGTATAGGAAGAGAGGTCTGGTATGTTTCTATTGTAACAATTTTGGTCACATTGCAAAATTCTGCCAGAATAGGAACATGAATAAAAGTGGTCTAGTGTATCAAGGAAGAAATTCACAAATAGACAATAAAGGTAAAGCAAAAGCTTTTGTGGAAGAAACAAAAGATTAGATGAAGAAGACATGGGTGAAGAAAAGTGAAACGGATGAAGAAAATAAAGCTATACCGGAAGCCCTATCTAGTAGCTCCTCTGGAAATTGATATCAAGCCAATGGCCTATGGGGAGTTTTTCATGAAAATTTATTGACCCCCCCTGTGCATTAGTGACATCGAATCTCTGGAAGTATTTACAATGATATGATGAACTGGTCAAAATAGCATAAGTTTGAAGTTGAATTCTTAGCTTGCTATCTGAGTTTGGAATGTAACCAAAACTTCTAGGGAAACACATTTATTGTGGAAAAAAGTAAAGTTATAAAAGGGAATTTTGAACCCTATTTCGGCACCAGGCATTAAAGGAGAATAGTTTGAGAGTACCTTTCTACAAAATTTCAAGGGTGAAAAGTCATTCTAGTGGTGAATCTCCAAGTATTCTTGTAAATCATTGATTTCACATCTATTTTGTAATCCATACAACTCTGTTTGGAATGAAACATGAAGCAAATCAAAGGTACCATAACCTTAGACGAGTATAGCAGCCAAAAGATTAGGGATGAAAGAAATTTGTTGTCTCTCACCGATGTTAGAAGGCTTGAAGGGTCAAAGCACAAGAATTTGGATATATGGAATGACTACCCTCATTTTGTCAATGCAGAAGAGATTCAGTTTTTCCTAAACAAATTAGATGGTGATATTCTCAATTTGGATTAACCATATCAAATTACCAAGGATGTGATTAGAAATTTAACTGGCTTATGCAATGTTTGTGATGTGCCGAAGAAGAAGTCAATTCACAATGTAGAGGTCAAAGCCCTAACCAGAATAAGGGGAGATCATAGGGATCTAATAATTTCAAACAATTAAAGACCCTCTAACAAGGTATGTGGCTTATGGAGTCTCATACAAAATCTATTTCAGAAATTGAGAAGGATCAACCTCAGTAGGTGTTGCATATATTGCCCACAAAATGATAATTGAGAATGAGGACTTTGATCTGTGTAGTCTAATGAAGGAGCAATTGTTGGAGAATGTTGAATTAATGAAGGATATTGGCTACCAATTTAGGTTTGGTACTCTGGAAATATGTATTATGATGTATGTTTTAACTTATTTTCCATTGAAGGACAATGTAGTGTGGAGAGAGAATATGTCGATTTGTAAGAAAATATTCAATCATTTCAACTCTTTTGAAAATTGTGAACAAGTGTATGAAAGTTTCTTTAGAAAGGTATTAGAAAGGTTTGGAGAAGGTGTTGTCCTTCTGGAAAAAATAACTAAATTTGGATCATCTTTTGGAAAAGGAGAGAAAAAGCAGAAGAGAGAAAGAGATACAGCCGGTGTCACTCCTTCGGCACCTAAGTCTGTAAATATTGAAGAAAAAGGGAAAATTCAAGTGATTGTGGATGTAGAAGATGAAGTTTCTAAAGAATGTATTCCAAAAGATCGACTGAAACCAGATGAACTGGAAATAATAATTGTTGAAGACAATGAAGAGGAAAATGCTATGTTTAAGACAAAGGTAATACAAATCATTCAGGATGTGGATGGTATGCAAAAGATATCTGGTATATGGCTGAATGGACCATCTTATGAACAAGATTTTATTGAAAACATTCTCACAAGGTACTTAATTGATAACAATATTGAGTTGGAAATTCTACAGAATTTTCTCCCAAAAGAACTCATTGAATGTGTCAAGATATCTATGGAGTTTGTGCCTCTAGAAAGGAAGGAAGAAGAAATGATTTCTCATTTAAAAATGCAATTTAGATTGTCTCTTTCCAAATTGAAGAAGAAAATGAGTGAGCTGAGGTAGTTTATTGATTCTACAAATAAAATCCTTAACTATTGTCTCAAGTGGTCTCATGTGGTAGGAAAGTACAAGGATAAGCTTGAAGAGATTGAAAGTGAGCTTTTTAAGACTGGACAAAATTACAGTATGCTCTTGGATAAGAATGGAGATGTAAAGAAGAAGGTTTATGATTTACAAATTGAGCATGCAAAAGTTCATACTACTAAGAATGCTCTCATTGATGCTTTCTGGAAAGTCAGAGATATAACTGAAGGGAGATTAGAACAAATGATTGAGACTCTTAAATTAGGAAAGGAACTGGAAGTAACAATCACTATTCTTGAGTCTCTTGTGCAAATAATCAACATAACTTCATAAGACAATAGTTTGATCATAGCCATTGGGATTGCAGTGGATTCCTAGAAGAAATTCCTTCCAAAATTAAAAGCTAAGTATAAAATAATTTTCTGAATTTTTGTAGCAGTTGTTAAATTTTGATCAATTTTTGCATCAATATTTGGGGAGAAAATGGAGTAAGAGATAGTGCACTTAAATATCTTAAAGGAGAGGATAAGGAAGAGAAGTGTAGAGTGGATGTAGTAGAGATTTTTCATTGATTTCAAAGGGGGATAGAATGAAGTGAAAATTTTCCTGACATCAAAAGGGGGAGTAGTAGTTTTGGCTTTGATATTTCTTTTTGGTTTTTGACACTTAGTCAATTTTTCACTAAGTGTTGCCATCAATGCCAAAGGGGGAGATTGTTAGCATATGGCTTTGATAAGGTTGGTTTTGGCCACTTGTGTTGTCATTGATGGAAAATTGAGTCTACAGTTTGATCCGCAGTATTAGTTGCATTTATACTTGCAGATAATCTAAGTCTTTGTATTCTACTGGCAGAAAAAGTAAAGAACAGGACATCTGGTTAGTATGCTGATCCAACTACTTCACCAGATCAATATTTTGAAGTGTGGATCTCCAGGAAGTTTTCTTATCTCATACACTATTCTACTGAATAGGTTTTGTGGTATTGTATTAATCATAGCTCGAGTTAAGAGGTTTGGTGGCATGTTTCATGATCTATTTTTCATTGTGGTCAACATGCTTAATGTGGCCGATCGTGATGTATGTGGAATAATTATTTTCTATTTCTTATGTTTAGAACCATGGTGTGGGTCCCTTCTATAAGTCTAGTTGACTTATGAAGGTACACTTCATTTCTAATTAAAGATTTAAGTCCGACATGGTGGATATAAGCAAAGAATATTATATTGAAAGCCCAACATGTATTGAATTTTTGGGTTAGCAGATATATAAGGAAGATCGAAAATTCACTTTGTTTGTGTGTGGTATGTGTGATGTGAAGAGAGATGTATATGTGTGTGAAAAAGAGTAGAGTAGTTAATTGATCGAATATTAGTTATACTACTAAAGGGTTTTCAGCAGGAGAATAGAGTAGAGCATAACATATTTGAGTAGAAGGTCCAAAGACAGAATGTGCACTTCAGTGGAACTAAATCCAGGAATTTTTAGATGCTATATTCTCAGTTCAAATTTTGTTGTAATCTATATTATAATTGTATGGTAGTGAGCCTCCTTCTTTGAGAAGTGAGCTCTAGGAAGTGTGCCTGAATGCAAGTGCATTCCCCTCTTTTATTTTATTTTTAACAAAGTAAACTTCGTGGATTAATCTCCACTGTGGTTTTTCCCCTAACAAAGTTTCAACATAAAAATATCTGGTGTTATGGTGATCATTGATGTGACTACATGTTTTCATCTATTATGTGTTGTTAATATTATATAAAGTTCTATTATTGTTGATGATGGTTTTTAGATCTGTCTTGTAAATCAAAAATTATTGAACACTAATTCACCCCCCCTCTCAGTGTTCCTTGCATCCAACAGTTATCTCTTACTGCCTCTAGATGATCACTTTCCTCGAGGTAAATATTTGCATGCCCATGTTGTGGTGTGTTGAATCCCTATAGAAGCCATCCAAAGAGAAATTAAACTATGAATCAATAATGGTTTTATTTTTCACTAACTAACAGCTATAACAACAAATGCGAATTGAAATTTAGTAATCTACCTCATACCTCTGTGAGAGGCATCGAGGAGTCTATAGTGGAAGAAACACCAGCTCCATTGCCTTATTAATATGTATCTCTTCTATATATATATATATATATATATAGACACACACACATATACATGTATGTATGTATGTATGTATATTTGTATTGACATACATACATATATATAATTAGATAACATGAGCATCTAAGGGTTGTAAGAGTTAGAATTGGGGATATGATATCATAACATTCATTTCTTGTTTCATTTTATATATAGCCTTGTTCATTTACATTAAACTAAATTAGTGTAAGAACTTGTTCCTTGTGATCTTATTGATCCTATTAGTTTTTGATGATTTATATGTTATTTCATGTTGATAGTACACATGAGTGATGATTTTTTCTACACCATGAAGATGTTCATATTCTTGACTAATCCTATTTAACAATTGTTGTGAATTCTTGTGATAGTCAAACGAGTTACATTCTCTATCTACCTAATTATGTAATGATCAATATGCTCGGTTATTGGTAATATTACTATGTATATTAAGTGGTTTACATTATGTTAAGTGATTACATATCATATATGTGGGTAGGTGTGAATATGAAGAAAATTATGGATATTCAATATTACTTATAGTAGTATGCATTATAAGTTAAATATTCTATTGACATAAGTGGTGATATTTTGATAACAAATAGTATTCACTCAACTATTCCTCGACTCCATAACAGGTAAAAAATTGTCCAATGTTGATAAGGGGGTCACATAGTTACTTTCATTATTGTATCCTTGTAAAATATTAGTCTTGTTATGGGCATGTGACTTAACCTCAGTGTTTTGTGTGGTTTGAGTTGTGTGTATGTGAGAATTGTTTTATTAGTCTCTTGATTCATTTTATTAAAATGGTCACTTAATTTATGCTTTATTAAGTCCTTATGTGGTCTTAATTGTTTAAAATGTTTCCTAGGTCATAGGTTTATGGGTTAGAGGTATTTTTATTCCATAAAATATCTTTTATAAATTCCAAAACTCACTCTACTTACTCACTTATGAGAAGTGACAAACATTGGAGTTGAAAGGGTTGTTGGGAAGTTGAAGAGAAGGTTTCCTTTTCCCCTTCCATTTATTCTCTCTATTTATGTGGAGGAGTGGGTTTTCTCTCTTTCTTTTCGGATTGTTCTTGAGTTCATGTTTGGTTTCTTTATTCTTCATTTTGAATTCTTGCCATTTTTTTGGAGGAGCAATGGAAGAGAGTTCTTGGAGAGATTTTTCCTCAAGTTGGATAGAAAACTTTCTTGGTGAGGTCTAACCTTTTAGTTATCTATCTTTGTTGATATTTAATGAGGTTTTTTTTGTCATATTGGTCTTTCTTACAACAAAATATATGTGGAATTTGATGTTGAATTTCTTGTGTTACTACACGTAGTGTAATGGGGTTTGCATTGGTTGAATCTTCCACCTTGTTTAGTTTATTATCATTTATACTCTTTTGTGTGTTAAAATAAAGAAATATGAATGCAAGTTGTTGTTATGTGCAAAGTATATAAAGTATAAATTTTTCTAGGAGCCCTTGTGATTAGTGGATTTAATGTGTTAAGTTTAGTAATGTGGATGTTTTATGTTACACTTTGGATTGTGGATCCTATGTGGGAAGTATTATGGGGAAGTGCTATGTGATCCTAGCTCGGGGGTGGATTAAATTTCAATCTTATGGTTGGGTGGAGAGCCCATTGGCCCATATAATTTTTTATTTTTTGTGTATATTTGTATTGCAAGTATATGTGTTGAATAAGAAAGAATATCTTGGGACTTTTAGACAATGGATTTCAAGAGAGAAACAAGATGGTTTTGTTGAGGTAACAATATTGTTGCCCCTATGCCAAACAATAATTTGTTTAAAAGTAGTTTCATGTATTTGATCATAAAAATTCATAAACATGCTATTGAAGCATATAATTTAATGGGTTTTTCTATTATTAATTTCAATAATAAAATTTCAAAAATTTCATTAACCCAGATCACCAATTATGATTTTTCAAGAAAACATTGATATCCTTATTCATAATAAAAATCTGTCATAAAACAGTCCTAAAAATTTGTTCACACAGAATAAAAAAATAAGAATTAGATGATAAAATTTAAAGGGTTTCTAGAAATCCAATATTTCTAAAACATATCCAAAAATAAGAGAAACCCAGTAAACCAAATAGAATTTATGATTAAAAAATTACCATCTCCTACTTTGAAACTAAAACAGTAAATTGAAAACCAAAATAAATTGAGTGAAACCAAGTTAGGGTATCATGTAGGAAAGAGAAATATCTGAAGAATTTTTTTTTATGAGAAAGATAGAAACATGAGAAAAAAAAACCCTTACATGGATTCTTAAGTTATTTTTTAAAAATTAGTTTCTAGTTATCTATTAAGAGCCTTAATAGTATAGTGCTTAGAAATATTGGTTCCAAATTGTTGATTTTATTTATCCTCTTATTTTTAGGATTGTGTTCTTGTTAGAGAGTTAAATTATTTATTTGATTTATTAGTGGATGAACAATATCTCCATTTAATCCAAGAATAAGAATATTTTAATTTATATCAAAGTGATTCAAACAACTTACCATAGAAGAGTCTAGGTATAGTAAGCAAAGTTGGTAATTGAAAACACCTAGGAATTTTTGGGTAGAGTTATGAAGTAAAGAAATACGGTTTAATTTGTGAAAGATGGCGTTAAAGCTTCTAAATCCATTAAATTATAGTTACTAACAAACGTTAACGAACTAAATAGTCATTAATTATGAGTATATGTTTAGTTGTGTGTGTATACTGCAAATATACATAACAATCTCAAATTGTTGAGTTATTAGTCCTATAATGATAGGGTGTTCAATATTGGATGGTATAGTTCTTGTTAGCTTATTTATTGTATGTCTATGCTTATATTATTGGTTTAAAGTATTGTTTAAATTATTGTCTTCATTTCTAATGATTAGGCATTAAATAGCTCACTTGGAAAGGTAAATAGATTGAGGTTGGTTTAACACTTACGATGCATCTTTAGTATTTGATTCTATTACATATCTCAGCCTTTGCGTAATATTGATTTTACCTTCACTAAAATTTTTAGATTTCCTATTTCATTTTGATTTAATGGTAATAATATCTTTGGGGGGATAATTTAATGTCATTGTGGAGATTTAATACTAACCATATCAAAATATGTTCCATGTTTGTGTAGGTTAAATGAATATAAATGATGTTGACAATTAATGTAAAAGTTGGAATAGCAATTTTTGATTTCAAAAAATAAAAAGAAAAGAAAAGTCATTCATTTTTTTTATATTAACATTTGGTGTGTACATTATCAGAATTATCATAAAGTAATGATTGTGAAATTCCTTAGTGACAATATCATTATTATTTATTATTATTCCCTCTTGTAAATATAATTGTTGGATTCGCAAATAAAGTATCTAACTTAAAAAATATTCATTTGGATCATGCAATACTTTCATCATTATTTCTATCATTAGACAAGTCATAAATTGAGTAGTTTATCTTTAATTATTCTATTTTATTATTTTCTTCTCTTATTTAGTTACCTTACAGTATTATATTAGCTTAATCTTGGGGATGGCATTACAATTAGATACATGGTTTTTTTGTTCTTCAATTATAGTGACTCTTACTTGTATGTATGCACGTGTGCCTATGTGTATACTTTTACAATTATATTAGTTTCATAAAGGGTTATAAATATTTAAATCATAATGTTGGTTTAAGTTAGTACTATTCACAAGATAGTATAACAAGCATTGTTTATTTTTGAAAAATCCAAAGATGAACATATTAGTGAAACATAAACTCAACTATGAAACAACAAAGATGAACTTATTAGTATTTTGAAATTACATCAATAAGACACCTTCAAAATATTCACAACAAAATTGTTCGCAATCTAGCATTCCAATTATGTAAAGAAAATTGGAAAAGAGAAATTAGATGTTGGGAAGCTATCTATTGATGTATTGTTGGTATATGCATCTTGCCTATCCAACTACTCTTCCATGTTTGTGGCCTCTGAATCAGTAGGACTGTAACTTGAAAGTGGTTGGCTAATACTTGGGGTAGGCAAGGGTGGACAATACTTGGGGAAATGAATAGAAAAAATGTCAGTGAATATTGCATGATAGTTAGGAAAGGGATTTAAAGGATTGTTAAGACATCTTTCCCTTGCTACCTCTTTTCTAGCCTTTTCCATTTCTCTTTCTTTTTTAGGAGCTTCCCATTCAATCCTTTGCTACTCCTTTTTTTTTGTTCCTTCTCTTTCCTTTGGTGTTCTCTTTGAACCTCACTTGCTTGTCATTGTTTTTCTCTTTCAATTATCATTTGTTCCTTGCGGTCCCTTGTTGCAATTTTTTCAATCTTCCAATATTCAATCTATTCTCTCTTCCTATCTTTCAATTTTTGAGTTTCTTTCTTCCTCTCCTCTTTCTCCATTACCAACTTCATGTAGTCATTTGTGGTGAGGAGTTGGGATTGTCTGCTAAGTCAAATCCCACTATCAACTAGATGATTGGACTTATCCTTCACTACATGAATAGATAACATCAAAATTGGGAGTTTTCTGAACTTATTTAGCCTCCCAATGGCTCCATGAAATATTTTTCATTTGTAAACTGCACCTCACTAGTTGTTTCATCCACTTCCTTACCTCCTAATTTATTAGGTTCACATTCTCCCCAATCAGCATAAAAATTCACTAAGGTAGATGGGCCCATGTTGTTTGGTGGAGATGGAATTGACGGAATTTGTTCTAAATCCACAAGAAAATTATTTCCAAGATTTGCAACCCCCTCTAACAACCATGCTTGCTCCTCTGGTGCACTGGGTAAAGAAAGAGATATGTCTGCATATGTATTTTGGTCACCCAAAATAGGTGTTCTTTGTGGAGTATGTTGGTCACCCAAATTAGGTGTTCCAATTCAAGATTTCTATTCTAACAAACTAGTTGTTTCTAGTGGACTATGTTGGTCTACAAAATTAGGTGTTCCAATTATCCCTTCAACCTCTATTTGTAGCACACCATTAGTGGAAAAACTTAGAATATTTTTTGTAGAAGATGCTTCCTCGAGGGCAGCAAATTGGAATGTCTCACTTGGTTGCATATCCTCCATTAATGCATTTGGATTTAGGGGCCAAATACCTATTCTTTTGAATCCTACTTTTATGTTGTCAACAATAAATTCTTTTTGAAATGCAACGCTACCAAGTGTTTCCAACTCTACCCTTTTAATCTCTAAATTTGGATGTTTACTAGTTCATGTTGCTTTTTCCTTTTTAAAATATGATTTGAAAGACAAAAACATGCTAACATCAAGTGGTTGCAATTTGTGAGATGTGTGGGCTAGTAGGGTTAACAAGATAATGCCTAGTGACCTTGCTTCATTAATAATAGAAAATGTTACATGGCTACCATGGCCATCAAAATCAAGAGGTGTTTATTAGTCGGTGAGACATCCCTAGGTACAGAAGTAGCAAAATGGTGTAGCCAAAGTAGGAAGAGGTCTTTTTTCATCCATGCATGGGGTTGAATAGCCATACATGCACCTAGCTCACAATTAGCTATATAGTTCTTCAGGTGTTTTCTCTTAAACAAATAAAATCTAGGTATCTTTTGTCCAACAGGGTTTACACAACATAAAATAGTGACCCACTCTCAGCTCTTGGGTATAATATATAATACACTTTTGTTGCCCTTTTTGGAAAGCACTCTCATTGCACTATTTTTTCTAGCTTGAATACCAGTCTCATCAGAGTTCCAAATCTTCATTAGACCATACGGATTGGCCATGTATGCCTTTTTCAATGTTTCGTAGAATGCAACAACCACTATAGGCCTCAAATTGAGTATATGGTCTCTATCTTGGCCTTGTGTTGTCCTCAAATTCAGATCAAGATGCCTCCTTTTGAAGCTTATCCACCAAGACTTATCAGGAAGTACCTCCTTGAATGGATTTGGCCTCATCTAGCAAACCTGTGCTACTTTAGATTTTAGATTGAAAATTTCCAAACCATGGCCAACAACAACCATCTCCTTGCACCATTTGACAATGTTTTCCTCTTCATCATCTTTCAAGACTATTGGGGGCCCTTTCCTTTTTGTAGAGGTAACACCTATTAACCAATTAGTCAACGTGGTTATTGGAAGACCCCACTTCTTTTTTTCCCCCTTGTTGACATTATGTTGTCTTCAACATCTACCATGGCAGATTCCATGTCATCCATTGACCATTCTCATTGCATTGAAACTTTCTTAGTTGTAATAGTTGCATTCACTTGTACTTCAGATTCGATTGGTTATGGAATGGGAATAACTTCATCTTCTTCACTGTGTGGCAACCTTACACCTCTCTTCTGTGGAGGAAATATTGTCTGATCTCTCTATACAACTCACTTAGTTCTTGTTGGCACTTTTTTCTTCATCTACATTGAGCCAAGCTTAAGAATAATAAACAACATACACATACACATAGACATATATTTAAAGTAAAGGAAAGGGTTTGATGGTGGTGAGTGCTATGTTGTGCAAGAGGTCCATGTTAGTAGAGGACGCGTTGGCCAAAAACATGAATTGCATACAACCCTTAACTAATCATATCCCCAATTCTAACTCTTACAACCCTTAGTTGATCATGGAATATATATATATATATATATATATATATAATTAGTTAAGGGGTTATATAACTTGAAACAACATTATGATACAAATATGTATAATCCTTTTTGAAACAATATAATGATATTTATACATGTCTTGAAACACCATTATGATATTTATATACAACTTGAAACAATAGTATGATACAAATATTTATAACCCTTTCTAAAATAGCATAATGATATTTATATATAACTTGTGACAACAGTATGATACAAATATTTGTAACCATTTTTGAAACAACATTATGAAATTTATATATATCTTGAAACAATAGTATGATATAAATATTTATAACCCTTTTTGAAACAACATTATGATAGAAATTGAAACAACATTATCATACATGTAAAAGTCACTGCAATTGAAGAACAAACAAACCATACATATTTGTATTATATTTTTGTTTCAAGTTATATATAAATATCATAATCTTGTTTAAAGTTATATACAAATATCATTTTTTTGTTTCAAAAAGGGTTATACATTACTATCATTTGAGGGTATCATATACTCGACTGTTAAGGGTTTCGTGCACCTATCTTTTGGTTGGTTGTGTGTATGTGTAAACTAAGGATGATAGGTGGAATGATACGTATGTATGCATCTGTTTCTAAAAAATTCATGATACATATGAAAAATAAACTTACAATAAATAAACCATTAATTTAATTCATTTTAATGTAAATGAACAAGGCTATATGAAACACCAATTTCTTTATCTTTGCAATATATAGCATTTGAGGGTATCATATACTCAATTGTGATGGGTTTTATGCACCTATCTTTTGGACAATTGTGTGAAAGCGTATAGTAAAAATGATACATGGAATGATATGTATGTATGGAAATGTTTTTGAAGAAAATTATGCATGCACGAATAATAATCAAAATATGCATACAAAATATTCAAACAAATTTGAAACATAAATACCATGGAAGCTGCAACAGGTGTTTGAAGAAGCTTGGAAGAGCTCTCTTCAATTACTCTCGAGCATGTGCCTTAAAATGAAACTCAAAAATTTGAATTATGAAACAAGTAGCTTGCAACACACATTTCTGGTCTCTTGTATAAATAATGGTTAATTGGCTTGTATAAATTTGAAAAGATAGGTGCAAGTGGAGATTTTTGAATTATTGGAGGGAAATTGAGGTCACATTCATGGAATTAATGGTAGAAGTTATATGAATTGGGTTGTGAATGGTACATACAAATTTTATTTGAGAGGTTAGAAATTATAGTTGGAAATATTATTTATAGTGTGATTTGAAAGGTGATTTTAGAAATTTGAAATTGTTTTATGTTTTAATATTTTGTTAGGATTATTAAATATCATGTATAATTGTGAAATATGGTTAAATAATTATTCGTTATATTGTAAAATTGTATTGCATAGTGAGCCTGAGAGTTGGTTTTCAATTTTGGAGGTAAATCTCTAGAAAGATTGGTATAGTTAGACATGGTGGAACAAAAGTTTGTCAATCAAGGATGAACAATGGAAAATTTTTATTTGTAATATGTTCAAATGTATTTCCATGTTGGCCAACTGTCAAATCTATGGTGATTGGAATGTAAATGGGTTATGTACATTTCAATTTAGTTTTAATGTATTAGTGCATATATTATGCAAATAAATATATCTATTTGGTTCACCTAATTTTGGAAAGTGGCAAATATTTACTCAATCATTGATAGGACATTTTTTTTATTTAACATGTACCTATCATATCATATTAAAATGACTATTTGGAAAAACTTGGATCTTATATTATTATTAAGTGGGGCCTAGTCTATCAACTCATATCCCCATGATAGGAGCCCACTCCACCATTAGACCATCTCCCTTAATACTTATTGTTCATTTATGCAATAGTACCAAGTGTTACCAAAAGATTGTAATTTATCGAAACTTGGAATAAAAGGCTATTTTTTCACCAAAAACTCATTGCAAAAATCATGCCAATATATTTTTTTCCTAGAAAAACACTATTTTTTACACATATCACAATATTTCCAAACCCACAAAAATAGAAAGAAAAAACAAGGCGCAGAAAAGCAAAAGCAACAAAAAGATATTTTCAAATATTTAAAATGTGATTCACAAAGGAAAAGTGGCAGATTCATTGTGGTAGCAATGAAAAACATCATGAAATTAGTGGCAGGTTTGCATAGGTTCATCCTTAATGAACCCACAAAGCTTTTCCAAAACCCTAGACAAACCCCCTTGGGAACCCAACCTGGATCCATATCCAAGTCAAATTGGACCCAAATCTACAAGTCTAGGGGATCAAGTCAATAACATAGTTTATTTACTAGTATTTGGTGACTTTTGAATCCAAGATACCTTATAAGGATTTGGATGTGTTATTGTCTTTAAACCTAGTTTTTCAACCATTTCATTCAACACTAGATTGTATGTGCTACCACTATCAATGATAACTTTTGTAATGACCCTCCATTTGTGTTGTCCTTGAGTTGCTTACCGACACGCTGTGAAGTCGAGTATTGATTGGTATGTTGTTTATTAATTGTGTTTTGGAGTGTTTAAATTTAAGGGGCTTTATAATGTTGCTTGCTTGAAACATATTAAATAAAAACAAAATAAATAAATAAATAATAAGTGGTAAAATAATTATAATTTAAATTGCTATTTTGCATTGAGTTATGAAATTAATAAAACTAAATGTTATAAGCCAACACGATGTAAACAATTGCGGGTGGATAAAGTCAGTAAAGCAGTTACACTTTTAATGGAGAGAAACGTGGGAAGTGTTGGAGCTCTTATCATGAGAAAATATTGTGATTGCATGTTTTAAAAAAAGATTCTTTGAAACAAAAAGTATTCTATTTCTTTTGAATGCGTTTTTAATTTGAAGGATGGTAGTAATGGCCACTCAAGAGGGTGTTTTGCATGCCTAAGGAAATATAATGGAATGCTTTTGAAGATTCTTTGTGACTAAAAACTAGCACTATATTTATGATGGCATCCTCTAATAGTGGGGAATGAACCGTTATGAGTTTCTTATGCATTATGGAAGTGGAGGTTATCGCATACTCTGCCAGAGGATTTGGGGGACCACGGGAACACTTTATGGGAGTTGTTCTAAAAAGAATGGGTTCTGATAGTTTTATCAGAAAGAGAGGCAAGAGCTTGAACAAAAAAAAAAAAATCCTCGATAGAAAGAAGAAGAATGGGTTTCAGTTTTTTCTCTCTGCACAATTTCTTTAGGTATGGAGGAAGGGAAGGAAGAGGATGTGTAAGGAAGATGCGGGACACGGGGAAAGATCTAGGATGTGAGGCTGAAGCATTACTGAGGAAGGTTTGAAGAAGCTAGTCAAGGATTTAGCAAATAGCCAGGTATGCTTGCATGCAATGTTTCAGATCTTTATGCATCTCCCTTATGCTTTCAGATCTAGCACACTTGACTATGGTCGCCTTCTCTTCACTGCTTATATCGCCTTGGATTCTTGGACTGTGGTTTCATTGCAACTATTGTGTGTGAGTCTTAAATGTCTGCTATGTAATCTCTCTAATTTCTTCTCAATAGTGATTTCTTTCTTACTTGTTGTTGCCCGTAATCCTGAAAATTGGTTTGAAAACATTATGAGACTTTTACATGGTGTCTATCTTGTTGTATTGCTTGATGGAAGACCCTTTATTATTACTAGTATCTGATATAGTGCGCATTGGAATAGTGCAAGCCTTTTTAGTAAATCTACCTCCTGTACCTACGCCCCTGCAGCCAATCTCCTTGTAGTCTCCTCATTCGTTTGCCATGCAAGCTATGCTTGTTATTGTCGGCGCTACTCTTCTATAGTCATCTCCTGATTTTTAGATTGTAAGGTTGCCTTGGAGATGCCTGATTTCCATCCATTTACTTCAGCTTTGGGTACTTTTTTGTTTCACTGCCTCGTCTTCATTGTCATCGTTACATGAGGTTGCAACATTAGTGTATACTTTGGAGCTAACCCCAGTTGCATTTCAGGCCCTTTTCCCTTAGCTACCACAGTGTCAGTAAGGAGTGATGAATAATTATTGTTTTGGAGTACCAGTCTGCAACTGAAAAATTCTAAAACCTAAGTGATACATTTTAAACCATTTTTGGTGCATATCCTGTAATCATTGCATTCTTGGAGATTACATTTCTTAGAGGCATTCTAAGAATAGTTCATGTGCCTTGTCATAGTGTTTAGACCATGGAGAGGGTATAAATTTCAATAACAACAAATTTTTTAGACATTTAAGTAACCTTCCTGATTCTGTTGGAGATTTGTCACATCTGCGGTACTTGAAAATAGGAAGTTTAAAGGTATATATAATCACCTTGATTTCATTTGCAACCTGTCACAGCGGCGCACTTGAACATGGTAGGGTGTATAGATTTAAATAAACTCTCTGATTTCGTTGACAACCTGTCTCAGCCGTAGCACTTGAACATAAGAGGAAGCCTAAAGGTTTAAATAATCTCTTTGATTTCTTTGTCAACCTGTCTAAGTTGCAGCACTTGAAAATAATGATAAAATGTATGTGGATGGCAGTATATCCAAATTCCAATATTCACCTTTTAATATACTTGGCAACCTGTCACAGTTACAACATTTAGAGTTGAGGTATTGTACAGAATTAAATAGCCTCCCTGAAACCTTTGGTAACTTATCACAGCTGCAACTTTTAGACTGCAAAGGTGCAGTAAATTAATAAAGAGTTTAAATATTTGCATAACTTCCTTGATTTTATTGACAATCTATTGCAGTTGCTGCACTTGAAAATAAAACTACTGTCTTCATTTATGGTTAAACCAAATGAGATATTTTCATTAAAAACGTATTAGTGAATTCGATAGTAAGTATGATATAATTACTCTCATTCAGACTGAATGGTGTATATGTCTTCATGCATAGGAAATTGTATGAACTCCATACTATGTTCACCATTCTTTTTGAAACTTATAAGATCACTGTGAATACGTAGATAATCTAACTGTAGCCACGTTGAACCTATACTTAGGTCATTGGATGTGAATGTATACCTTACCTTGTTACCTTAGAAATACGTTGAATCAGTAGCTAACTATAGTGTCAAGTTTTCTTTGGTTTAGTTCATTGTAAAATTTATGATATACATTTTCTTTCTTCTACTACTGACATGATAGGGTCATTGATGGTTGTTAGAGACTATGCATGTGGTTGTTAGGATTAGTTTTTCTTCATAGGGTTCTTAATTTTGGACTGCATCAAATTGTGTGCAAGTGAACAATAATATATTAATATGATGTGTCCATGAAAATTAATTATAATAAAAATTGATAATATTCCTTTCAATAATGATTAGAATTGTATATATGTATATACATCCATATGTCTGAATTTAACAGAAATTGTTTTAAGCTAGATGAAACAAAGTCTTATTTGATTATATACCAAGTTACATCCATAGATATTTATATAAATTCATACATAGAAAGATATCTATGTATTTACTCATACGTGTTTAAGGATATAGAGATTTTTTTGTTAAAATGTTAGTTTAATGTTTGGATTAGAAAAAGTAGATTGTTATTTGTGATATATAGCCTTTAATTTAAGTAAGTTGTTGAAGAGATTGATAGGTTGTTTAACTTATACAACTTTGAATTATTGGTTGATGACTTAGTAGTATACATGTGGGAGGGATGTCTTTATGTTTACTTGATATTGTGGGTTTTCTTGAAAAGTGAGTTCCAAGTTGTTGTGAATGCTTGTTGAGGTATAATCATGATGTATTGTTGTTTGACATTGTCATTGGAAATTGTGGTGGATTATGTTGGTTATTTCCTGAGATGAAGTTCTTGTTGTGAGGTCATCACTTGTTGATTTGTAAATTGTGGTTTAACTTTAGTCTTTTGAGATCTTATTGATCTTGCCATGGGAAAACTACTGTGTTAGTGATTTAGTCTTCTAGAGGATAGAGGGGTCTATGGCTTCCTCTTGCAAGAGTTGGTATGGGCGTTCGGAAACCTAGGAGGATCGCCTTGGGTAACCCATATCAAGCCTGTTGTATATATTGAGTTTAATGTTGTTTCACCTGAAAGCAGGTGGTTTTATGATTCTGTCTAGTACTTTGATGATGGTTGATCTTGCACTTGGATTGTTTTTATGTGCCTTGAGCCTTGCATTTGAATGTGGTTTTTGTTACCTTGAAGTTCTAGTGTGAGATGGTGCATGTCTCTCTTGGTGCAACTATTTTATTGGATTAGATTTCTTGAGCAAGTTGGCTTTCCATTTGAGTTTTTGAGATATGTTGTTAGTAGGGGAGTGGTTCTTCATGGGGGCCAGCACACAAAGTGGTGCCTGGGTAACTCATGTGGAATTAGTCTAATAAGTGAAAACTAAATTAGTGTATTAGGGAAATGGGTAGTCTAAAATATTTAACTTGATAATTATGCCTCGCTCATGGACTCAAGGGCTAGTTCGGACTTGGGAATGAATCGAGAAGGCCTGGAGTGGCAAGATCATTATCTTGTCTTTATGAAAGATAATTGATTCTGCATTGGATTGCATGTGGGGCCGGGTTTCGTAAGAGGTCACCAGGGTAACCCAAGTTGGGGGCTGGGGCCTAGGAAGATTCGCCAGGGTAACCCATGCAACATTGTGATGACACTCTTCCTTTAACAACCATGTATGCTTTGTTTCCCTCTATGTTATTTTTGGGCCTCTGGAAGCACATGTTGGCATTTGTATGTTGATGCTTTATTGGTTATTCCTTATGTTGGGCACATCTTGTGTTGATTATATCTTGTGCTGAGATTGCCTTATGTTATTGTGGATCTTGTTGTGAAGTCTTGTATCCTTGTTTTGTTTGATGGTTATTGTTGGGGTCCTTCTTGTCATCTCTTAGCACGGGGGGTGGGCCTTAGGGTCCACATGGTTGGGTGGAACGTGATATGCACCCCATTGGGTCCCCAGTCAATGATCGAGAGGTGCGAAATTGTACCTTACAGTGACTCCTGAGTTGAACTAGAGTTGGATCCAGTATTGCAGCTTTGTACTCCTTCATTTCAAATGTATCATTCCATTTTATTATATCTTCCCCATTCATGTTGGGAAGCAGCATTGTAATATTGTAATCCTTGATTAATGTGTTGCCCATGTTCATGTTATCTTATGGTTACTGGTGTATGCTTACCTTCCATGTGATGTAATGATTTCTGTTGAAAAAAGTAATGCAGTCATGTAAACCCGAGGGATTTGTAGTTCATGTTTAGTTTCATTTCATGTGATATATGATTATTATGATGTATGTTAGTACTTTAAAAAAAAAATTGGTGCCATAAATGTTAGATGTATTAGTATCCTTTGGGGTTGCTTGGTGGGGCATTACAACTTTACAACATTTTCCTTTTGACTTGGAAATAATTTTGAAAAGACTCTTTTGCTACAATGGTTTGTCATCCTTTGTAAATTTCAACAACACTCTCTTCATCATAAGAGTTTCTTGATACTCTAAGTCTTCAATGTGATTAGGGGATTTAGCTAAATCTTCATAATCTTGTACAACATGAGTGCTACCCTTATTCCTCCTCCTACCATCATCTTACGTTTGGGGGTATTCAAAGCCCTACAACCATTTTGACCACATCTAAAAATGTGCCACCAAATGATCCACCCCTTCCTCTAACATATTTTACTCTTCCTCTTGGTGAATATGCTCCCTCCCTAGAGTGATGGTTTTGGTCTTGTGAAGTATTAGGTTCAACTCCTTGTAAATCATGGTTTCATCTAGTGCATTTTCATTTGATACCTTCATTAAGTATCCCTCTACCTCTTGCTATACCTATTTTTTTTCTAGACAACTTCTCCTCAACCCTTAAGGCATATTGATATGCCTCATCCATAGTACCAAACTAAATTAGGATTAACTCATCTTGGAGCAAAAATCTTAGCCTATCAAGATATCTAGCAACTACTTTCTCCTCTTTTTCTTGCATATTTGACTTGATTCTAAGCATTTTTTTCCATGTACTCTTGTATAGACAATTCCTTCTATTTCAAGTTTTGAAATTATTTGAACAAACTTTGTCAATGGTTTAAGGGAAATAAATTTTCCTTAAGGTGCTTCACATCTTAGGCCATAACCTTACTTTCTCCTTCCCTTGTCTTCTTCATGATTATTGAATGTTGTCCCACCATAGCTGGTGTGAGTGTTCCTAGGCTTGCTTGCACAATTAGCTAAAAAGACCTTTTCCCTATCTTCTTCCTGGAACCTGATATCTTCTAGGTTCTTGTTAGGCTTGGATGATTGACCAAGTCCTATCCCAACTCCTCTCCAAGAGTTTCACACTTGTGCTTCACCTTGAAAGACTAACACCACTTGTACTAGGCAAACTCTCTCTTACACTTAGTAGACTCTAAGTGCCAACATCACACAACACCTTGAATTGATTGTAGGGGTGTTAGAGATACTAGAAACTTGCCATACACATCCAACTAGATCCATATTGGATGGTCTCCAATCTTTTTTCTTACCGATTCCAAGATTTTGTCTTAATGAGGCCTAATTCCTTGTAGCCCTTGACAGTGACCTTTTTGACTTTCTTGCTCAAACTTTCCAAACAACTTGGAAAACCAATTTCACATTCAGATACCCTTTTTGTTCCTCTAAAAGATTCACAAATTTTTAGTCCTTTGAGCCCTCCGTACACTGGTTTCCTATTATCTAGGTCAAATAGGGCCAAAAGACCTAATTACTAGGGTTTCACTGATTTCTTGTTCCTAACCTAATCAAATGGATTGACAGACCCTCAATCCTCTTATCATGTTAGGATATGATCATACTCTACCTGGAACTATACTTAATCCGTACTGTACCTCAATCCCCTGCCTATGTTCTTTAATTCTTCACTGCCAAACCTCTAACCAGGCACTCTAAGCTCGCCTAGGGTTTGTTATTGCACACTGCTACTCGACTCCACATGACTCCTACCACTACATGTGTATAGACCAATGGCTCCCCTAACATTTCCATCTATTCTTAGGAAATTCCCGTGGCTAGATTTCATGGGGGAGCCATAAAAGGATAAACTAGTCAGGACAGAACCAACAAACCCTCTAGTCCTTAACCTATCTAATCAAAATAGTAAACTAACTCAAATGAACTTACTTGCAGAATGGAAAAGACTTAAAACTACTCTATGAAAAAAAATGCAATGTCAAATCAGTACATCCAATCCACTTGATAACACTGTTACTTCAAAACATTCAGAAAACACAAAAATTGTAGACTTCTTTCTTCTATTCCAAAAAACCAAAAGCTTGATTACAAAAACTAACTACTTGGATTCGAGCCACACCTTTCATAGATGCCATTTGCCATGTTTTTAGGGATTTTGGTCAATCCCACACTCCTATCTTTTAGGTGATCCGAGATAACCGAGTTGCATGCAACATTTTCCATAATGGCAAATGTTGCCATGACAACTTTGCAACAACATTTGGCAACTTGTCCTTATGCCATCATCCTAACTCTTAGGACCTCTACCTCCTATATTTCGAGCATCCAAATCCCTTAACTACCTCTTTGCATCTTTCTAACAACATAGATGTGTTTAGAACATATTTAAGACTCCAATCCCATCCTAAGCTACTAAGGCTAATTAAAGCTAAACTATTAATGATGACTAAACTTTGGTGAATCTTAGTCCTAATGACTAATTCACCCAACCACAACAATTACCTTCTAAGGTTCAAAATAATCACACACTTACTCTGACTTGGCTAATGTCAGATACAAGCCAAAATGTCCTAAACTATGGAGGTTAGCCTAGGTGCTCCTGCACCAATAGCACAACATGTGACTTCATTTTAGTTATAGTAAACTTGACCCCCCTAGGATCATCTTCCCAAAAAAAATTCATATCAAAATACCTCTCAAGCTCTTTCACCCAACCTTCAAAGAGGTCTATATTTAATTCCCCTATAAAATTTGATATATCTAGTGTGGCATTTTTCCTTGCTTGGTTATATCTTGCATATAGATTTAAATTCTTCATGTGGAAGTCTAGCCTTGAAAGCCTCCAATCTCCTCAACAATTCTTCATCCCAATCTATCCTTCATTCCCTTTTGCATATTTTTGACCCCAACAAAATTAAATCTCCTATTAACCATATTTCTTTCACTCATTTTTCTCTTAGACCCTCTTTAACATCTACATTGATGAGTCAAAGGAGTTTCTTTAGTAATATACTCATATGAGTGATGGTTGCATTTTACATGAGGTGGTTATTGTCATTCTACTTTTTTTTGGTGATGTTATTCTTATCTATCATTTGGCCAAAGGAATACAATGGAAACTTGATGCCATTTATTGCTTCTTTGAACTTCGCCAACTTGTGGTTAACCTTAGTAAAACTAAGGTCATGACTTTCAACATCTCCAAGCATATTCTTTCCAAACTCCAATTCTTTTACAAGGGGGAAACTTTGGAAATATCATCTACTTACACATACTTGAAGATCCATTTTTTTGGTCCCTCCTTCAACATGAATTCTACCTCACATTCAGATCTTTACAAGGGATATTCCTTTCTCTATCTTGAAGTGTTAATGTTCCTAAATCCACTTCCAAAATTTTCCTTCAAAGATACATTATTTGATACCATCATCAAGCCTGCATTGTATGCTTTTAAGGTAGGGGGTCTAGCTTGGGATCCATTGATTTCATATTAAAAGGGTTGAAAATCTCATGCTACAACATATTATCAAGTGAAATTGAACCATTCATCAACACATTGTTTAGGCTAAGTTTTTTGCCCAATCATTACATCTTGGGACTATCTTTTGGATTACATTCTACATACATAGACTCAAATCCATGGGATATTTTCTTCTCATCATGTCAAATATTTTTACTTTTCTCTTCATTATTCTAAGAGAATTACTTAATTGAGCTCAAATTTATGCTCATTGTTGGTACTCTAGGACTAGCTCTCTCCTTTCTATCTCTATTGATAGATTACTTGCTTTCATGTATTCCTTTGATGCTTTTCCTTGGCTCCTTCCTTTAAAGAAAACCATTACCAATGCCCCTAGAATAGACATCTACAAGAAATACATCCAAATCACTTATACCTCCCATCTTGTGCCTTTCAACCTAAATACTACCTTCTACATTAAGCATTTTTTATAGGTGGATTATGGTACATTATACCATCCTCATTATATCTAGTGTCAATTGGTCATATGGCTTGATATTTCCCTTGACCAATGAGGGAGTGTTCCCACCAGCTACAAGTCAAGAAAAACCACCAAATTCCTTCCCTTAACTAGATATACCATAATTTCTCCCTCTAGGAAGTGCAAAATGAGGAGCATTTCATCCTTAGATGCCCCATTTGCTATGGGATCTAGAGGAGATATTAGTGCCTCTACAAGGACTTAGGCAAAAATCTCTCTCCTTTCTTTAACAATCTAGACTAGCAATGTCTTGCCTTATATCTTTAGGAGGAAATCACCCTTTGGAATAGATCCTTATATGAGGTATCTCAAGAATCTAGAGCCCCCTTGTTGATCACCTCCTCCTTCCAAAACATCCACAATACTAGCACCTTTAAATGGTCTTTGGATATTGCTACTTCTATTAAAGATGTAGATATACCTATAAGACAGTGTCTCTCATAGTTTTTTCCTTAGCATATTCCTCCTTAGCATCATGGTTTTGTTTCTTCTTGTTGGCATGGATCTACTCCTCTCTAGCCACCCTCCGACCATAGGGGAAAATGCATATTACAAATTTTTTCACTAATATAAGGGTTGTTTCAGCCTTGAATGTTAAATTGATCCTAGGGGGAGTACCTTTCTTGACCCTCCTAGCCCTCAACACTCCTTGACGAGCATTATTAAATCTTGTATTGGTCCCTTCAAAATGATGATGGTACCAAATACATCACTATTTCTAGTCTAGATAGTGATACTTGATGATCTCCAAATTTCCTCAATGTTTTCTCTTTGGGGTTCTTGTCCCCCTCTTCTTTGTTATATGTACTAATTTCTTGATCAATTGTGTTTGTGTTCCCTTATTTTTTAATATTTCTTTTCTTTTGTTCTTCCCCTTTGTAGGGGCCTTTCTAGGTTTCTCTTCCTAGAACTTTTGATTGTAAATTGTTGTCCTCTTGAGTCCCATTGACCTTATTTGGTCATCCATGGACATTAATATAATTTATTTCTTTCTATCCATCTATACAAGATGATGAATAAATCACTATATCCTCTACCCAATGTTTTCTTAATGGAGATAAGGTTGGACTCTATATGGACCTTCAATTGTCTACACAACTATCTTGTTGGAGAACTAATTTTTCTTTCTTCTCTCTTTTGCTTCTCAGTATTGCAACTTGGCTCTAATACCATCTGATGCAAACTTGGGGGAGTGGCCCAACTAAATGGTAACCAAACTAGGTAGCCTTGAACAAATATTCAGTGCTATAGTTCCAAACAAATAACAAGGACAAGAAAACCCAACTATAAAGCCATTATTCAGATACACTTCTTCTAAGCCTCATGATAAGAATAGTTCATAAATAATGCATTAGTATAGGACTATAAACTTCATGCACATGCAAAAAAAATAATAATATTTGACCTTTATAATAGTAGCAGATTTATTACTTATAAATGAGAAACTTTGAATAGGGCTAACATCTATTCTAAAGACCTTCTGATTTAAGATTATGAAATTTGTATCAAGAAACTTACTGACTTCTACTCCTAAAAAAATTAATAATAAAAAAAGGAAATTAACCTTCCCTTATTTTCAAACCCATATTTTGTCTTCATGTTGTTACTTCTTCATACATAGTCTCCTATATTCCCTTCCTTGAATATGATTTATTAATTAGTAATTCTCACAGCCACTCCTCGCCACCCCCTCATTGTAATCAAGATTTTTATGTGACAAGTGGTGTAAGTTGGAGTTCAAAAAGACCAAATATCAACTTCTTTTTCACCCAATCGGTTACACTTAACTAAGGGAAGCAAGGGCCTAGATTTGGGGATGGCAGCTAGTGGGGGCTAGGAATGGAGACCCCAATGTGGTTGAGGGGTAGCACCCATCATGGGGATCTAGGGGCAATGCTTCTCATGGGGGATTGGAGCCAATACCCTCAATGGGATCAAGGGTAGAGCCGCTACCACCAAGCCCAAATCAAGGCCTCTGAAACCACAAAAACCTTCATAGCACACACCATTTTCACAATTTTATCACTTAAGGGAAAATTAGGTATTTGACACTTTTTTTATAGAAAATTTTCAAAAATATATATTTTTTGTTTTTCTTGTGGGAAACCCCTAGGTCACCTTGGGTTCACCTAGGGTCCCACTTGGGCACCCCTACAGGACCTTGGGAAAACCTAGTGTGAAGGATCCACAAGAAAACTAGGGTGCTTAGGCAAGACCCTAGGAAAACCCAATGGTGTACTTGTCTAACCCAATCTAAACTAGACCCATATAGGTACTGAGGGGGTTCTAGGAGAACCAAATAACTTATATTTTTTCTTTTATTCTACATATTCCTCCCCTATTGTACCCAAAAAAAGAAAGATAAATAAATATTTTTAACCTTCTATTGCCATTTGAGCACCAAGAAAACTAGCCCCCCTTGCTCTAACCGTTGATGCTCTTTTTTCTTGACTTTTGATGCAATCTCTTGCCAAAATATAGGGAAAATGGGTTGAAATTAAATATTGTCCTCTCCTTTCTCCCCAACATATGGTATTTTCCTCTCTATCCCCTATTATGCATGCTAATTAGATGTAGAAACTGAACAACACTCTTAGAAACATGAGATGAGAGATAATCATACAAGAATAGTCAACAAGATCATGTTTGGGTAGATATTGATTCAATTTTTATGTTTTCTTTCCCTTTTTTTTTTGGTGATGAGGATTTTTGTCTAAGAAGGATGCTCCTGTATCAATTTTGAACCTCTTGGAAAGCTAGTTTATTCAAAATAAATCTCCAAGAAAACCAAAATGCCAAGAAAACTCAAGAACTTAACTACTATCAAATTTGGGTTGGATGGTAGAACCATTCTTTTGACCTAAAGAATTAGGCCACAACATTCCAGTCAACCATGTTAGGTACTCCCAAAGTTTTTCACACAATTTATTCCTCTATTTCCAACTACTTGTTAGACCCTAAACCATCCTCCTTTTCCTTTCTTTGATTACTTTTCTCTTTTCCTTTTCCATCACTTGGGCACCATTCACCCCTCTAAATTGTGCTCTTTCTATTTTTCTAGCTTCTTGTGGGCTAAGACCCATCTCCACCCCTCTTCTACCAAAATTCATTTGTGCCTTGCTCATTGCTTATATCCAACATGCCATTGGACTTGTAAACCAGCCATTTAAGCCTAACTGCAACTCTATAACCAACCAAAGAACCCACTAAATCATTTTCCTTGGATCCTCAAGTAGTATCTTCATACCTAGAGCCTCCATATATATCAATATATGCTCCTCCATATCCCCCTTGTTGATCCATATTTCAAATTCCCAACTCCATAACCAATGCTTCATCCCACAAAGCTTTTTGCATTGAATGCACTGGTACCATAACCATCTCGTACATCTTAGCAACGTTTGTAATGATGCCCCATCAAAGAAGGAACTAACCATTTTATCTTCTCATATTGTTAGCCTAGTGGAGAAATTGGAGGGAACTATTTTTCTAATAATAACAGTTTGTTTTGAACTACCTTGTTCTTTAGGGGAAAATGGAAAAAGCCTCATCTTTAGTATAATCTAATTGGTTAAATGAGTAGAGCTTATTATAAGTCTAATGCTAGTTTGTTGCCTTTGTTTGGCTGTATAAATTTTTAAATCAGTACTAATGGGAGTTAGAGGATATGTAAAAAACAATTTCTTGAAAGTGAACAACATATTCATTATATTTCATTTTGGCTAGATGTGATTACCATGATTTTCCTCTTTATGTTCTATTGTATTTGTTTTAGTATCTATTTTTAAGTGTTAAATTGTAGTAATAGGGTATTGGAAAATAATTCGTAGAAGTAGAGGATTGTCTACATCATAATCACAAGCCCCCGAAACTAAGCAAGGATTTCATGTTACAACAAAGTTGAAACATTACCAAAGCACCAAAATCACAAGAAACTAAAGCTAAAATATCTCCTTATGAAATAGATAATTTTGTGGGTATTATTGATGTTTTAAAGTTGGCATTTATCCTAAAGGTTAATGTAATATCTTCTCTAACTAGAATAATTAACTTTTGAATTTTCCTTGGTAGCCAATCTTGGAGATTGCCCAACACTTGGGCTAATAAAGGATAGATCTAAATTACCTCATTTTCAAATCAAATTTCTAGTAAAGCTAAGCCAAGATGAAAATCCACTAAACCAAAATTCCCTAATTTAGGAACAAAATGTAAAATAAGGGGTTAACATACTTTTCACTTGAGGATACCCATAAAGAACATCTTCTAAGGTTGTTTTTCCACTTCCCCCTCATTGCATCATTGTTATGACCAATATCTCTTTGAATGTCATGAAATAGTTTATAGAGTAACAATTCTAAGAAGCAAAATTCAAACCATTTTTTTGAGTTAATAATAACTAGAAGTCTAGGAAATAGTCTCACAATAGTTGTTTTTCTTGCATTCCATTTGTTTTCTACTTTTCGTTTAGGATTATTATCCATGGTTTTTCCACATCAATTAATGAGATAGATTCCATACTAGTAGGCCTATTTCTATATGCATCAATGAAAGATATTGTTTATTATTCTTTGTTATTTTCAGCATGCAACAATGCACATTTGAAAACCTCAGTTGATACATTTAGATTGATAAATATTCTACTACTTTTAACCAACTAGATCATTTGTATTTTCTATGTCTGTTGGACGTATTAAAATTTATTGGTATATTTCAAAGCTTTTCTCTGATTTGGTTGCATACTTAGCAATATATTTAATAACAACATTTTTTGATAGAACATGTTTCCAATCTATATTTTCTCTCCAAAGTTGCAAAATGTAGCAATTGTGTGAATTAAGTCTATCATCATTTCTAGTAAGGTCAATTTTTTTCACTAGTGTCTATATCTTCATATATTTTGATCCTTGCAAATTTAGTGGCAATGGAGCATTGTACCTATACGTTATATCATTAACATAAATTTATATTTAATTAATGTATTAGAGAAGTACATTTGCTAAACAATAAGAAGTGCATTTGTTAAACAATAAATCAAATCATGTTTGTAGAAATGATTACCTAAAAATCATTTGTCCTCCATTTTTCGTAGACATGCACCCTCTATACACATTGTAAGTCTTTGTATTGTGTTTTTAAGACATGGATTCATAGTACAATTTTGGAATGCCTACAATATTACTTACAATTGATTAATTTGTTGTATTTTTTGGAATGCAAAAACCTCTGTAATTGAGGTAATGGTATGAAAAATTATTTTTCTACATGTAGATTTTGTTCATGGGTATCATGTTTTGGATTGCATAGATGAACAATCAAGTTGAAATATACTTCAATGAAAATTTGTTGTTCTTCATTTTACTAATCAATAGTATCCATGTTTGGTGCTCCATTTATCCATAAAAACCCATGTACATGTTTTGACCCTAGATGTTTTCACTCATATCTACACCAATGGTCTTGAACATTCATTCCTTTTTGAATGATTTTTTTTTGAATTGAGAGTGTCGTAAGTGCATGAATTATGCAACTATATGTGGGTAACTTCAATCACATTTTGTTTTCTCCAAAGTTTTGCTTCTTTTGGAGTTTTTAGCAATGTACCTAATATTAGTATATGTAAGTCTAGAAAACACAAGTCAGTTGCACTCAATGTAAAGAAAATGGTGCGTGTACCAATCTAATGTAGCATATTTGTCAATTATCCATGAAATTTTTTCCAATATGATCTTGTACCCCTTAAATAAGTTTTGAATAACATTAATCTATGAACAAGTTATGACTATGGTATATTGTTCATATGTTCATGAAGCTCATTTATTGTGATAGGCATGTCATGGAGACTTATTTTCATAAAAATTATAGTTGATATTTTTGCATGATGTCTCATTATCATATTTTCCATATAATATCAAAATATTGTATGTTTATCAAATATATTGTCTCTGCAACGACATAAGAGCCTCACATATTCCTGTAGATTTACTTTCTTGATTCGTGGTTCTAACCAATCACATATACCATTTTAAAATAATTTTTGGAATACCATATCAAGCAATCTTGATGTAACATATTCATTTATTGGAGATTCACCAATTGTTGGCTAGTCAATTAATGTCATTGGATATGTGTTTGGGTTGTTCATTGATGCATGGATCAAGTCCATCTATTTTTGTGCACTAGGAGGCCAAGCAACCATCGATGTAGTATGTTCAAGGATATTACCTTCATTATTCTCTATCATTGGTCCAACATAAGCTATATCATTTGTATCTAATTGAAATTTTATATGCATAGTATTAAGTTCAAAAATATTTTGATCTTAATTTTTCAAGTAAAGTGTCAAGAGAATTTCCATAAATTGTGACATTTGAGTAAAATTTGTCATGGATGATTTTGTACTTGAGGGTTGTATAAACACAGTCCTTATTCACTGTGAAGTGGTAAAATGTGCCACATTGATCTTTCCTTTAGACTATATTGATTGGAAAATATTTGATACAATGTGGAAACATATTTGATATTTGTTTAATATATTGTGGAAAGCTTATCATGTGTCCTCTATATTTGTATTGACCACCTCTTACATGTTTAATTTGTAAAATCGAACTTACATGTGAAATCAACATTTTTCTACTTGTGTGAGGTTTGTTAGTTCAACTGCTTGGGGTCTAGGATTCATATTATTTATAGTTGAGAATCTACTTATTCCTCTCTCTCATTTACATCTTGTGCAAATAGTACCTTCTGAAATGCAAACAACTTTGAGTTCATCATAACTTTCTTCGCAAATGTAACAAATTGTTGGTGAATGGTAGGAATCTAAGTGACTACGAAATACAGCTGCATTTTTTTGAAATCAATGACCAGTAATCTGTTTCGATTTGGTGCGTGTATTTTCTTCTCATCTACTTTCTACATATAATTGTTGTATTGTTGCTTGTAATATTCATCTTGCATTTCTTGCTCTATCTACTTCATTCTTTTTTCTTCTTTGTTCATCCCTTTCTACATCTATCATTTACTCCCTTTGTCATTTTTGATATTCTCTTTGTTATTCCTTTCTTTGGTAATTAGTGAATATAGCCTTCCCCCCTCTAATTGGAGAACATACTCCATGCTTAGAGGAGCCTGTGAGGTGCTTCAACTACCTAATGTTTGCAACAAATAAAAAGACTATTTTAAACTCTTCAAATGGATTGATGGTACACTTATTCATAAGATAAATTCAAAAATAATTTATAAATATTTAAGCAACAATGATGCTATGTTTTATTTTCTTAACTAGAAATGGAATCTCTCTTTATCTAATAGAAAGTGGAAAAATGTATTCATGAAAAATTGGTCTAATTGCATTGAGCCAGAAAAAAATGCCTCAAATGGTTATTAATTCTTCAAAAGTTACCTTATAAAATTAATCATTTTGATATTGACTTGTGCAACTCTTATAGGCAACCTAAGACTGTTAAGTATATTTTCTTTGAATGTCTTTATGCAAAAGAGGTTTGGAACTTATTTTGTTTTAATCTCAAAGGTAGTAAAGGTAACATAGAATGGACTGAAATTCTACTTGGAAATGTAGAGGGTCTAGATAAAGAATGTAATCTATTCTGCTAATACTTACCAATGAAACTTTATGGAAAATTTGGATTAAAAGGAATGAGGAAAAACTGCAGGGTGCCAAGAGATCACTTGCTAAGTTTTACAAAAAACCTCATTTTTCATAATGTTGTTGTGCAGGTAACTATAACATTAGAAATTTCAAGGCACAAATTCCTAAGGCTATTAAAATATAGCATGGTTTGAGTGAATAGTGAAGAAATCAAATATGGGCACACTCGGTACTTCAACAAGGAGGAAATCATTCCCCTTCTAAAAGGAATGGAATAACTCTTAAAGAACTACAATAAAGAGAATAAGAACAAAAATAAGAAGGAAAAATAGAGCACTAGATTCCATATTAATGAAGGCTCTGACTTTGTTGTTGAAGTTGTCCATTCTAATGAAGACCTCTCAAACAATGACCCCCTAATTGGATGGGTAGAATGGGAAACTTGTTGGAGTATGGGAAACACTGAGAGGGGGAAGGGTGAATTAGTGTTTCAATAATCAATTTCAATTTAATGATTCTTCAAAACCTTAAACTCTTTGAAAACAATAAATGTTCAGTTTCAAGAGTATAATCATATGTGATAACCAAACTTCAAATTCTTAAACAACATGTAAACTCAAATGTTGCAATGTAAATAAAGGAAACAACAAGATCAAAATGAATCCACAAAAGAATCATAACACAATGTTTTTCATGAGTGGAAAACCCTCATAGGGATGAAAAGCCACTTGTAAAATGCCTCACTAGCAACACAAGCCTCACTGGCTACAAAATGCCTCACTGAAAACACAAGCCTCACTAGCTACAAAATGCCTCATTGGCAACATAAGCCTTATTGGCTACAAAATGCCTCACTAGCAACATAAGGCTCACTAGCTACACAACTGCCTCACTAGAAAAAATTCATCTTTGTCTCATTGACTTGACCTTACACAACACATTCTCAAACATGAATAAATCAGTTACAGAGGGTTACTCTGTTTCACTGCATAACATTTCTGCTTTCCATCCTAACACATTCAATGTCCTAAAGATTCATTAAATTGAAATCTTCAAAACACAAAATGTATCAGACTATACACTTCACTATTTTGCATAAATTTTTGCAAAACAACATTTCAAAATTCTGCTCATAAACTCAACATGATATCTCTGTGAAAGCACTGAACCAAAAATAGCTCCAAAACATTGTTTTTATAACAATCAAAATGTTACAAATTTCTTCCATCTATCACTATTAAAAACTATCAAATGAATCTTGTTCAATCTGTTTCCATAACCACCTCTGAAGTGTCATCAAGATACTTTTGCATTTAAAAAACTAAACTACCTCTTAAACATGGTTGATAGATTATGCAAGCTATATGTAAACATCAATCACAAGACATAAAATGTTACAAGAAACAACAACTCTCAAGTCAACACAATAATAACAAGTCATAGCATAATGCTTTAGAACTGTCACAAGATTTGTGGCCCCATGCCCTAGCAATGGGAAACTCAAGTACCAAACAAAAGTAACCCATGAAAAAATAATAGCGCATAGCCTTGGGTAAGTGCAAAAAGATGGGGGGCCAAAAAGGGGGCTTAAGTGGCCACTTTTTTTTCTAAAATCAGGAAATACTGACCTTGGACATGAAATTGAGGATAGTTACACTCAAAATTTTGAGATGCAACAAAAACAAGGATCAAAGTGCTCTGAGTCTACTTTCTAAACTACTAATTTATTTTGAAAATGATTGATATTAAGGGGTTCAAAAGAGGGACATACAGAAATTGGTGTTTTTTTTGTCAGAAAAACATAACATAGCAACTTTTGTACATCCCTAGCACGGTGAACTTTTTTTTAGTATTTTTAAAATCACCTCGATGAGAAATTAGCTAATAGTATGTAGTTGATGCACAAATTTTCTGATATGTATTTGGATGTTTCTTGAAAAACAAAATTTTGGCCATACCCCTATAAATTTTTGAAACTAATTGAAAAAAATTTTGTAGAATGGAGTCTAGTTTCTAAAAATGTAATTTAATTGAAATTTTGATGAACTGATAAATAACAAAAAAAACATCAAACGTTGCTTTTTTCCAAAAAGGAGACACAAACAAAATAAATTATAGATGAAAGGCTTAACATTGTCAAAAAGTGAAAAAAATTACATTGTTGGATAGCTAAGAGAGAACCTAACATTATCTAGGAGTTTTATTTGTTCTACATTGAAACATGTGCAATCCTAATAATGAGCACGAACCTGATTATGTGAAATATTGTAGAATTTGCAAAAAAATGTCTCGTCATTGGGAAGGCCCTCCAAGCCTTGGGTTGGTATTCCAAGGAAAATACCAAGCCTAAGTCTTTAGGATTCCCAAAGCAATATATAACACACGTGTGTTATATCGTGAGCACATTATAACGCGAGATTGTTATATCTTAGTTTTGACATGGTTTTTTGCATTTGTGTGAGACATGTCTAGCAAGACATAACACAAGCACAGTATAACGTGCTTGCGTTATGTCTTGCTTTATGTTAAATGCTACTCTATTGAATGTATGTTTATATATTTGTATGTTTGCATGTACATGTATGCTTGCATGTCATTTATGTATGTATGTATGCATGCTTGTATGTATGTATCAATGCATGCATATTGTATCTATGCCTATATGTATGTAATATTGTATCTACATATGTACATGTATGATTGTATGTATGTATTTATGCATTTATGTATGAATTTAGAGGGAGGGAGAATTTTAAGAGAGAGAGAGAGAGTTGTCTAGGTAGGGTGGGAGGGAGAGAGGGAGGGAGAGACCTGAGAGAGAGAGGTAGTGAGAGAGATTATTGAGAGAGAGAGAGGGGGTGGAAGGGAGAGTCTAAGAGAGAGGGAGTGGGAGAGAAGGGGTTGGAGTGAGAGAGACTTAGCTAAGTAGGGTGGGAGGGATAAATAGAGATATATATATATATATATATATATATATATATATATATATATATATATATATATATATATGTAGGGGTGGGAGAGAGAGGGAGAGAAAGAGAGATTTATGTAGGTAGGGTGCCAAAGGGAGAGACTTGAGAGATAGGTAGTGAGAAGGAGTGCAAGAGAGAGGGAGTGGGAGAGAGAGGGAGTATGAGAGTGAGAGACTTGAGAGAGGGAGAGGGTGTGGCTGTGGGAGGGAGTGACCTGAGAGAGGGAGATATAGAGGGGGGTGGAGTGAGGGGGACTTATCTAGGTAGGGTGGGAGGGATAGATAGAGAGGGGGAGAGAGAGAGAGAGAGAGAGAGATTTACCTAGGTAGGGTGCTAGAGGGAGAGACTTGAGAGAGATATCTGAGAGAGAGGAGGGTTGGGAGGGAGGGACAGACCTTAGAGAGAGGAAAATAGAGAGGGAGTGATGGATAGGTAGTGGGAGGGAGATAGAGAGAGAGATAGATGAAGTGAGAAAGGGTGGTAGGGATTGATTGAGTGAGAAGTATGTAGAAAGAGGAAGAGGGTAGATAGAGACAATTAGAGAGGGAGGGAGAGAGCTAGGGATAGAGAGGTGAGATGTATATATAGAGAGAAAGGGATAGGGGTTGAGGGTATAGGGTTAAGGGATTAGGGTGGAGGACCTATAGGGTTGATGGTTTAGGGTATTAGGGTTTAAGAGTTGAGGGTAGAGGGTAGAAGTTTTAAGGGTTTAGGGTTAAAGGATTTAGGGTTGAGGGTTAAGGGTTTAGGGTATAGGTTTGATGGTATATGGTTGAAGGATTAGGTTGAGGGTCCAATGTAAAGGGTAGAGGGTATAGGGGTTGAGAGTTTAGGGTTTAAGGGTTGAGGGTTGAGGGATTAAGAATTGAGGGTTGAGGATTTAATGTATAGGGTAGAGGGTAGAGGGTAGAGGGTTTAAGGGTTGAGGGTTGAGGGTTGAGGGTTGAGGGTTGAGGGTTGAGGGTTGAGGGTAGAGGATTGAGGGTATATGGTTGAGGGATTAGGGTTGAGGGTATAGGGGTTGAGGGGATTAGGGTTTAGGGTTGAGGGTTGAGGGGTAAGAGGGGTAGAGGTTGAGGTTGAGGTTGTGGTTTAGGGTTTAGGGTTGAGGGATTAAAAAAAGGGTTGGAGTGTTTAGGGATTAGGGTAGAGGGGATTTTTCTTGGGTTAAGGTTTAAGGGTTGAGGGATTAGGGTTGATGGTAGAGGGTATTGGGTTGAGGGTAGAGGGTTGAGGGTTGAGGGTTGAGGGTTGAGGGTTGAGTGTTTAAGGGTTTAAGGGTTGAGGGTTTAGGGTTGAAGGATTAGGGTAGAGAGGAAGGGATAGATGGATAGAGAGATGGAGGGAGAAGTGAGATAGAGAGGAGAGGAGAGAAGAGAAGGGATGGATAGAGATATGTGATGGTTGAGGATCCAATGTATAGGGTAGATGGTTGAGAATTGAGGGTATAGGGTTGAAGACCTATAGGGTTGTGGGATTAGGATATTGGGTTGAGGTTATAGGGTTGAGGGATTAGGTTTGAGGGTACATGTGGTTGAAGGATTAGGGTTGAGGGTCCAATGTATAGGGTAGAGGGTATCGGGGTTGAGGTTTTAGGGTTTGAGGGTTGAGGTTTAAGGGATTAAGGGTTGAGGGTTGATAATTTAGGGTTTAGGGTTTAATGTATAGGGTAGAGGGTAGAGGGTTTAAAGGTTGAGAATTGAGGGTTTAAGGTTGAGGGTAGAGGATTGAGGGTATAGGATTGGGGGATTAGGGTTGAGGGTCCAATGTATAGGGTAGAGGGTATAGGGGTTGATGGATTCGGGTTTAAGGGTAAAGAGGGTTGAGGGATTATGGTAGAGAGTTTACTTGGGTTTAAGGGTTTAAGGGTTGAGGGATTAGGGTTAAGGATAAAGGGTATTTGGTTGAGAGTGGAGGGTTTAATGGTTTAGGGTTTAAGGGTTGAGGGTTTAGGGTTGAGTGTTTAAGGGTTTGAGGGTTGAGGGTATACGGTTGAGGGATAGATGGAGGGAGAAGTGAGATAGAGAGGAGAGAAGAGGAAGGAGGGATAGAGATATATAAGGGTTTAGGATCCAATGTATAGGGTAGAGGCTTGATAATTGAGGGTATAGGGTTGAGGGTACATGTGGTTGAAGGATTAGGGTTGAGGGTCTAATGTATATGGTAGAGGGTATCAAGGTTGAGGGTTTAGGGTTTGAGGGTTGAGGATTAAGGGATTAAGGGTTGAGGGTTGAGAATTGAGGGTTGAGGGTTTAATGTATAGGGTAGAGGGTTTAAGGGTTGATGGTTGAGGCTTTAAGGTTGAGGGTAGAGGATTGAGGGTATAGGGTGTGGGGATTAGGGTTGAGGGTCCAATGTATAGGGTAGAAGGGGTATAAGGGTTGGGGATTGGGGTTTAAGGGTTGAGGGTTGAGGGATTAAGGGTCAAGAGGTTGGGGATTAGGGTAGAGATTTTACTTGGGTTTTAATGGTTTAGGGTTGAGGGATTAGGTTTGAGGGTAGAAATTATTGGGTTGAGGGGGTAGAGGGGTAGGGGTTTAGGGTTGAGGGTTTTGGGGTTTAGGGTTTTAGGGTTTGGGTTTTGGGGGTTGAGTGTTTAAGGGGTTTAAGGGTTGAGGGTATATGGCTGAGGGATTAGGGTAGAGAGGGAGGGATGGATGGATGGAGATTGAGGGAGAAGTGAGATAGAGAGAAGGAGATAAGAAGAGGGAGGGACAAAGATATATGAGGGTTTAGAATCCAATGTATAGGGTAGAGGGTTGATAATTGAGGGTATAGGGTTGACGACCTATAGGGTTGAGGGATTAGGGTACTGGGTTGAGGGTATAGGGTTGAGGGATTAGGTTTGAGGGTACATATGGTTGAAGAATTAGCGTTGAGGGTCCAATTTGTAGGGTAGAGGGTATCGAGGTTGAGGGTTTAGGGTTTTAGGGTTGAGGGTTTAATGTATAGGGTAGAGGGTTTAAGGGTTGAGGATAGAGGATTGAGGGTATAGGGTTGGTGGATTATGGTTGAGGGTCCAATGTATAGGGTAGAGGGTATAAGCATTGAGGGATTAGGTTTTAAGGGTTGAGGGTTTAAGGGTCAAGAGGGTTGAGGGATTAGGGTAGAGAGGGTATATGGCTGAGGGATTAGGGTAGAGAGGGAGGGATGGATGGATGGAGATTGAGGGAGAAGTGAGATAGAGAGAAGGAGATAAGAAGAGGGAGGGACAAAGATATATGAGGGTTTAGAATCCAATGTATAGGGTAGAGGGTTGATAGTGAGGGTATAGGGTTGTGACCTATAGAGGGTTGTGAGGATTAGAATGCTAGGTTGAGGTATAGGGTTGAGGATTAGGTTTGAGGTACATATGGTTGAAGAAATTAAGCGTTGAGGTCAATTGTAGGAATTACTTAGAAATTGCTCCGAGGTTGAGGTTTAGGGTTTTGGTTTGAGGGTTTAATGTATAGGAATTGCAGGAGGTTTAGGGTTGAGGATAGGGTTGGATACTATGATGATACTGTATTGTTTGATGTGGTTAGTCAGATACTATGATGATACTGCTATTGTTTGATATGGTTAGTTTAGATGCTAGACGATGTTATTTCATTTTAGACATGATTACTTTATATGACATTATGGTTGATTATCTGTTAATTTTAGGAATTGTGATATGATGCAATGATTTAAATTAATATGTTAGGAGGCGATTGTTAGTTAGAAATGTAATTCTTTGATTATGCTATAATTGTTAGAATAGGTGTGACGGAGGACAATATAGCATCACTCGTTCGCGAGTGCCCTGTTATGTTGCAATTCCTTCTCACAATGCAGTAACTTGATTTAATGCTTTGATATATATGTTTATATGCACATGTACACAACTTCATTTGTATGCAGGATTGCAGGTATAAGTCTCGATTCCACCTGCTTCGGCAGGACAGGGCGAGCACCAAATAACCCAATGGATAAATGTTGATACAGAGGTGACGATGAAGTCCTTCCGTCCCATGATGTCAGGTTGTCTCATCTGTTGGTATAGTCGATGTTGTGTAATTGTCGTCTTTGCCTGCTGTGTTTGTGTCTTGTCTTATTTTGGGTGGGCATTGATAATTATGATTTATCTTAACATTTGAAATTGATTATTTATGTTAAATGTTGGATTAAATAATATTTAATTATTTAAATATTTTAATTATTTTGAAAATCATATATTGCAATTAAATAATAATTAAATAATAAATCTGCTTAAATTATTTTAATTAATTAAATTTGGTGGTGGATAATTATGTGAATAATTTATTTAAATTAAATATATAATGTGTGGTGCAAGAAAAGTTACAAAACAGGAATTAAAGTAATTAAAACAAATAAAAGAATTAAAAGACAGTGTGAGCCAATAGGGTTTGAGTGTTGAAAAGAAAGCTTGTTTTAAAGATTGATTTTTCCTTTTATCTGGATTTTTTTTGAGGAGAGCTTTGGAGAGATGAAGAATATATTTTATTTAACTATGATTTCTTGAGGGTTCTCACACACACCCAGAGGAACAGAAGTTGAAGTGCTCAAGTGAAAGTGGATTTCGTTCTGGACTAGGATTGGAATCGGATTCGAAAGCATCAGAGTCAAGCAGGCATCTTCGAACTTGCATTGGACTCCAGGTTCCTCTCGTTGTTCTCTTCTCATACACCTTTTTGTTTGTTCTGAAAAGAAAAATAGATCTTGTTATTAAAAATAATTTTTGTGCTTATAGAAAACTTCTGTTGAATTGATAACTAGAGCAAATTATTAGATTTGAAAACAAAGAAAATCATAGGAAACTATACTATATAAATTTTGTCAAATCAAGAACCAGATATTCTGAAAAATACAAACTATCAAAATAAGATTTTAGAAAAGATGATTTAGTTTTTGAAGAAAATAAAATCTTGGAGTTTTCTCAATATTTTAATGGAACTGTGTCATTGCTCTGTAATTTCTGTACTATCTTAGTAGTTAAGAAAATCTGTTCTTTGTGTTCTCTCTGTTGTTTTTATTTATTTATTTAAGAAAAATAATATATATATATATATATATCATGAATATTATATCCTACTGGTTTCTGTGCCTGTGAATAAAATAATTATTCTTCTGTATTTTATGAGAGGTTATGGTTAAAATATATATATATATATATATATATACTTTTATTATTAATTAAATCCTTTTTTTTTTCTGCGCACAGTATTTATCCAGAATTTTTTTTTGGTAAAAATCCTTTTTGGGTATGGCCGAATCGCCGTCGGTTTTTTTTCATGTCCTTGGAAGGACGAAATTTGAATTTTTATAAAAATAAAAAATAAAAAATTTTATTGGCCGAGAGAGGAGGCGAAGGGCCGGCGAGGCCGTACCCTAAACCCCACCACAACAGTGGTCTTGCCATGGCGGTCTTAGGCACCGTCTTGTGATAGTCTTAATGGCTAATGCTTGTGATCATAGGCTGCCCAGCGAGCGGTCGAGGCCTCACAACCCCTCTTAATTGAGTGCTATGTGTTTAAATTTGTTTGTTTTGTTTTTTTTTAATTTTTATTTTTATTTATTTTATTTATATATATATATATATATATATATATTTCAACATGCTTTTATTTAAGTTTAGTTAAAATAAAATAATTATAATGTGTTTATTTTAAAAATAAAAATAAAATAAATTGATTAAGTAATTAATTAAAATAAAATAAAACTATATTTCAAATGAAATTATAGTTATTTCTTTTAATGGAATTTTATTAAGTTTTAAGTATATAGTTGTACTGTTTTTTTTTCTTAGAGAGATAAATCGGTATATAGTTAATTAATTACTTGTTTCTCTTTATATAGTTTGTATGGGCAATGTTTAGTAATATTTTGATGAATTAGATAATCAGACAAGAATTAGCCTTTCTATTTGTAATTGTGTTTTTTCTTATTGAAACGATTATTTTAGTTACGTAATTGGGATTGGAATCGAACTTAAATGTGTATTTTGGCATGATGTGATGTGAGTTTTTCCATTCCGTGATATGTTAGCCTTGTTGTTTTGTGGTCGATGTGGGAACCTTATCATATTTTAATCCTGTTCCAGAGGCTTGTGATTTTAAAGTGTATTTACTTGTTTATGCTTTTGAGCGTTATTAAGGTTATGTTAGGAAGGGTTGGACGGGTTTTGCAAGTTGATGATTATTTGCAGTTGCGAGATGGGTAATGCCTCGTGTATTGGATTTTGGTTTTATGACTTATTTGTGTTAGTCCAACCCTTGCCTGTTTTAAGTTTTGTTAGGGGTCATAGGTGGGAGAGTGGCTCTTCGTGGGCGCCGGCGCCTCGGATGAGGAAGGGCCAGGATAACCCTCGAAGAGTAGTAAACAAGTGATAACCTAAACAATAGATTTAGGGGGATGGGTAGTTTAAAAATACAAGATAATAAAACTTTGGATTCCTCGGCTATGCATTAGGGCTACCTTAGACTAGTGATAGACTGAGAAGGCCGTGGTCGGCAAAGTCAAAGTCTTGTCCTCATGAGAGACTATTGGCTCCGCATCAGCTACCCTATGGTGCCGGCGCCTCAGTTAGGAGGAAGGGCCAGGAAATCCATAGATGGGTGCCGGCGCCTCAGTTGGAGGAAGGGCCAGGAAATCCCATGAGAGCTATGCGATGACACTCTCCACTTGACACCCTTGTGCTTTGTTATTGTTGCCTCTGGATGTTATCTCTTTATGATGTTTCTTTGAATTCTTGTGATTTGATTCATGATTGTTAAGTGTTAGTACTTCATGTCATCGTAATGAGTTCTTGGCTTTATTTGTTATGTGATTTGAGTACGTTGATGGTTTTGCATTGCATACTTGGGTGGTACTTGTTTTGTATCATGTTGTTGTGGAGTCGGTTGACATTCATGGTCGGATTCACTTCCTCGTCACCTCTGAGCACGGGGGGTGAGTTACTTCGTAATTCACATGGTTGGGTGGAACGTGCTCCGCACCCGTTGGGTTCCCCATCAGCGTCTTGTCTTCTCAGCTTCCGCAGTGCAGATGTTCCAGTGATCAGTTGTACTTCATGTTCATTATTCTTGTATCAATCCCCATGTTGGGAAACTCAATGTAATTTATGTATCAAAGAAAATTGTAATGTAATATTATTTCAATAATGTAATAGTTAGGTTTGAATTTGATCATGTAAAAGATTTATCATGGATGTAATTGTGCGATGTTGTCATACTCGCATCATGGCTATCAGTTGTATCATTATATATGGTTTTCGTAAATAAAATGGTTATGTTAGTGTCTTTATCTTTACGTTGTGTCGTGGTTGCAATGTAACCTCGCGTGCCCCAGGGAACCAAGTGTATTAATATTATGTGTTATGCTATGTGTTTATGATTTAATGTTGTTACATGTTATTTCTATTATAAAAAA